>BTPG01000006.1:151365632-151999772 GCA_036245525.1 Semisulcospira habei
CATGCCAAGCCCGAGAACTCTAATGCACCGCGCTGGCCAGCAGAGTTGTCCGCCCATAAACGTCGCGAGATCTCGCTCCCGGGTGCTCTGATGAGGGGCCAAAATGGCGGATACGGTTTCATCCTATTTTCTGAACGTGCAAAGCTGTCAATAGAGCGGCCGGAGCCGCTATCACTGTGCAAACCTTATTATGTTTAGAGGAACAAGAGAAGATGTTTAATCAGTGCCGGTGTAGAGTAACTCGACTGAACATTCTCAACTGATTCCGCGAAAAACAGCATATGATGTATATTAGCAAGAGGCATAGATTCTCATGAGTCCCTGCATTCGCAGGGACTCATGAGAATCTATGCTTCTTGCAGACGGATGGCGGGTAACACGCTGTTTAACCAGTGCCGGAGAGGACGCTAAACGCGCTCGCCTGGTCTGACCGCGGTAGGTTCATTATGCAAATACCTGCAATTAACGACCACAAAACAAGGGGTGGGGACTTGGGGTGGGGACCTTTTCTGGTGGGGTGACTTGATCCCACCCCCACCCCCCACCCCACCTCTCCCACGTTCCATGATCTGCAGTCGACCCTACCCTGCCTGCATCGCCTTTTTGGCTACACTGTCACTCTCACCTTTGATCGTTCAGGTCGAGAGACCGGGAGTCACTGTGTATCGATTGATTATTTGGGTTAGCACCGGTTTTTTTTTTCGTTTTTTTTTTCTTCTGCGTTTAAACGCTCCACTGCCGGAACGCAACGAAGAAGTTCCAGATGCAAGAGGCATAGATCCTCATGTGCCCCCGCACTTGCGGGAGCCCATGTGCATCTACGCTTCTCGGCTGACTGCACTGTGTGTCCAGTGTCCTTAGACTGTTCGGCCGGAATCTTGGCGTTAAATGAATGAATTGCCCTTTGGCTCTCGATAACGTATTCAGTTGCTCGAGGTGATTCCTGGGTTGTCGGCTTCGTGTTTGGTCTAGGTGATTCCTGCACGAATCACCTCCAGCAAACAGGTTACCGACAGCCCAAAGGGAGAACAAATTACAGAAGCACAATTTGCGACCACTGGCACGAGGAGGGGAGGGGGAGGTTGCGGTAAGCCTCTTGCACATTTTCACCACAAAAATAACAAGATGAGGATTTCATCCCAAAGTCTACCGTATTGTTTGTCTTGTCCTGTATTGTCCTGTCGTGGCCTGCCAGGGCTTTATGGTTCCAGCCCGGTTTCAAGCACACCACACGGTCTCCTAAACGAAGTGAACTTCACTGAACTGAACCGAGGAGAGAGACGTTCTTAAGGCTAGGCAGGGTAGGTAGGGTAGGTGGGTGGATCAGCAGACACACCTGTTTAAATAGTCACTGCGTGCGTATCGCCACCCACTTCGAGAAGACTCAACTTGTAACGTTTTCTCTGCAGCACGGATCGCCTTTTGTCCTTGCCCGTCACACACATGCCCCAAGCATCCGGGATATTTTTCTTCACAATATCATAACATGTCTGCTTAGAAGGCAACAAACACCAAGTCCATTTTGTGAAAAGCGAGGTTTTCAATGTATTACAATACAATTCTCGCTTTCACAGGAATGGACTTACCGCCTTTTGCTTTCGCAGGCAAGATGTGTGCTGGTCTGTGATTTTGGACCTTACGGCTCTTGAGCCGTAAGGTCCAAAATCACAGACCAGCACTCACACAATGGGTCAGTTTGTTCCAGTACAGGGTAAGAATGCTTAGAGATGTTTAGGTGCAGAATACAGCGCCGGGCAGAGGTGAGGAACAGTAATTTCTAATTGATGTTATCGTAAGCCGGTATCCTCTGATTTCCCTGTGTGGTTTCTAGGATAGACGTTGTTGGGAAACCAGCAGTATGTCGAAATTGCACATGTTTCGACAAAAACGGCAGTAGATTAAAAAGCCCGGACAAACATGCGATATCGAATGTTTGCCCGGGCTTCTTAATCCACTGTTTTCGTCGAAATACGTGCAATTTTAACCTATTTCTGATTTCCGGAAATCGTCAATTAAACCATCTCTCTCTCTCTCTCTCTCCCTCTCTCTCTCTCTCTCTCTCTCTCTCTATATATATATATATATATATATATATATATATATATATGTGTGTGTGTGTGTACGCGATATTTTTGGGCGCGAGCTCACGTGTGTGTGTGTGTGTGTGTGTGTGTGTGTGTGTGTGTGTGTGTGTGTGTGTGTGTGTGTGTGTGTGCGCGCGCGTGCATGCTGTGTGTGTGTGTGTGTGTGTGTGTGTGCATGTTGTGTGTGTGTGTGTGTGTGTGTGTGTGTGTGTGTGTGTGTGTGTGTGTGTGTGTGTGACACAGAGAGAGAGAGAGAGAGAGAGAGAGAGAGAGAGAGAGCACATATATACATATTTGCCTTTGCTGTATGAATTCTAATGTACTTAATGATTTTCTGTGTATTGCGTTACTTTGCATTTTTACTCATTTTATATTTTTGTGCGTACGCGTTATGCGCGTACGTATGTCTGGAGTGCGTGTCCGAGAGCGTGTGTGTATATGTGTGCGTGTGTTTCTAAGTGCGTGCGTGTGCAAGTTTGTGTTTGTGTGTGTGTGTGTGTGTGTGTGAGCGTGCGTGTGCATGCGCCTATGTGCGGGCGTGCGTGCGTGAGCGAGTGCATACATGCGTCAGTGTGTGGTATGTGTATGTTTACATGTCTATGTCATTTATGTAGTAGATGTAGCAACGGCAAGTTTGAAAACTGGTCCTGTTACCAATAACTTCTACCGTTGGAAAATAAAGGTTCATTGTTCATTGTTTTCTCTCTCTCTCTCTCTCTCTCTCTCTCTCTCTCTCTCTCTCTCTCTCTCTCTCTCTCTCTCTCTCTCTCTCTCTCTCTCTCTCTCTCTCTCTCTCTCTCTCTCTCTCTCTCTCTCTCTCTCTCTCTCTCTCTCTCTCTCTCTCTCTCTCTCTCTCTCTCTCTCTCTCTCTCTCTCTGAATGTATGGTTGTAAGTACCCGCCAAAAGCACCAGCTCGGCACTCTCTCACTCAGCTTGTCCCTTCAAGGCAAATCTATCAGCCAGGTAACGGAACATCGTCTTCTCGGCGTTACTGTAGATAACCAGTTTAAATGGCAATGCCATCTTAGTAATATATGTAAAGCAATATCAAAGAAACTGTTTATTTTATCCAAGTTAAAACATATAGCTAATGTAGAAACACGAAAACTGTTCTTCAACGCCCACATCAGGTCACATATAGATTATGCTTCTACGGTGTGGGATGGCGCAAGCGAGGTCCAGTTAAAGAGACTGAACTCTCTTCATCGTAGAGCCGCGAAGCTTATCCTTTCAGACCCTAACTCAACAACGGATAATAAACTGAAAACCTTAGAAATTCTCCCCTTGAAAAAACATTTATTATACAATAAGGGAATAACGATGTTCAAAGTACCCGAGTATATAAAAAAAAATGTTTTTCCTCCCAGCATCAACATACTCCAGATCAAGGCAGTCCATTACTGTGCCACGACCTAGAATCGATCTCTATAAGACAAGTTTAGCGTTCTCAGGTGCTAGCATGTGGAACACATTGCCCAAACATGTTACAACATCAACAACGCTTTCGTCTTTTAAAACCGCTCTCTTCAAGTACCTCACCACAGCATCGTAAGATTTTCACAGCAACCTGCACTTGCAGTGTACGATTTTCCCCTTTCTAACTCTTCAATTCAGTTATATCTTCAGTTAATACAAGATGCTAATGCTGCATGTATTGTGTGTGTGTGTGTGTGTGTGTGTGTGTGTGTGTGTGTGTGTGTGTGTGTGTGTGTGTGTGTGTGTGTGTGTGTGTGTGTGTGTGTGTGTGTGTGTGTTTTGTGCTTGTGCTTGTGTTTATGAATGTATGTATGAAGATTTATACCTTTATAATTGTGTGTATGTGTGAGATTTGTTATGTTTATTTTCACTTTTTCAATGATTTCTTTTTTTTAAAAACTTTATATTTCAATTTTTATTAGTTATATATTTAGTTTTTCCCAATTTAATGATAGTATTTTTGTGATTTGTGCATTATATGTAAAGTAGATTAGCAACGGCAAGTTCGAAAAATGGTTTCACCAAAACTTTCACCGTTGTAAAATAAAGAATCATTGTCATTGTCATTGTCATTGTCTCTCTCTCTCTCTCTCTCTCTCTCTCTCTCTCTCTCTCTCTCTCTCTCTCTCTCTCTCTCTCTCTCTCTCTCTCTCTCTCTCTCTCTCTCTCTCTCTCTCTCTCTCTCTCTTGTGTAAATTTTTTTTTAATTTTATTACTATTTTTTTTAATATTATTGTTGCATGAAATAATGTGTGTAATATAATTTTGTATTATTATAATTATTATTTAACCTATTTTATGTTGTAAAGTGTTAGCAACGGCAAGTTTGTAAAATGACGATTTGTTTCTGTCAAAACTTTTTACCGTTGATAAATAAAGTTTCATCATCAACATCATCATCTCTCACTCCACTCACTCACTCTCCCGCCCCCCCCCCCCCCTTACCCCGCCGAACGCACCACAACACATCACACCACACCCCCACACCCACCCAACTTCTTTGGCAATCAAACAAAAACTAAAATGTTTCTTTCATATTTCTGGTAACACTCGTACCGATATCCCCAGTGAAGAATCGGCAGTGACACTTTTCAAACATTCAATATTGTGACAGACACTTGTGTTTCAATACCGTCACACGGCAGGGCTATCCTTCAGGTACAGTACGGACACAACGCGAAAACTTCACTAAAAAAAAAAAAAACTGTGCACATTGACGTTTCTTATTGCCAGATGTACATATAATACTGATTGTTACCCTCTTTCCGTAATGCAAAAATTACTTTGAAAAAAACATTGTCATTAACACGTTTCTTTTAAATTGCCATTTAGCTAGTTAATCAGACAGCCTCTTTACAGTTGACAAGAAAAAACTGAAACCGTACTTACTTACTTATGCCTGTCACCCCTACCCGGGTATAGGCCGTCGACGAGAGACCTCCAGCGACTCATGTCCTGTGCTTCTCCTTCTATTTTACTCCAGGTGGTTCCCAGTCTCTTGATGTCTGCTTGGAGGTCTCGACGCCAGGAGTTTCTCGGCCTACCTCTTTTCCTCTTTCCCTGGGGGTTCCATGACAATGCCTGCCTAGTGATACTGGAAGCTGGCTTTCTCAGACTGTGACCAATCCATCCCCATCTTCATCGCCCAATTTCATTCTCTGCTGTTATCTGCTCTGTTCTCTCCCAGAGTTTGACGTTGCTGATCTTCTCTGGCCAGTGGATTTTCAAAATTCTTCTAAGGCAACTGTTTATGAAGATCTGCACTCTGTTGACTGTGGTTTTTGTCAATCTCCAAGTCTCTGCTCCATATAGGAGAACTGCTTTTACATTGGAGTTGAAAATCCGGACTTTGGTGTGTTGTGACAGCTCTCTGGAACTCCACACTTTTTTCAACTGGAGAAAGGCTGCTCTGGCTTTACCGATTCGTGCTCTGACATCTGCATCAGTGCCGCCTTTTTTGTCTATGATGCTCCCGAGATAGGTGAAGGACTCCACCTCCTCCAACGGGGTGCCAACAAGCAAGACTGGTTCTTCCCTGGTTGTGTTCAGCCTCATTGTCTTTGTTTTCTATTTCTGAATGGTTCTTCTATCTTCATTGTCTTTGTTTTCTGTTTGTGAATGGTGAAATCGTACAAAATTAATCTCGTATTTTTTCCTTTTTTACGTCGTTGTGTTGTTGAAAACAGATCTAAATCCTTTGGCTGTCGATAATGTTTTTTTTGTCGCGATGATTCCTGCAGGAATCATCGCGACAAAAACCATTACCGACAGCCAAAGGGTTATGAGGTGTGAGAATAGACAACAATGTAAAAATCTGTTGGTAAGTGTGTGCTGGTCTGTGATTTTGGACCTTTCGGCTTAGGGCCATAAGATTCCAAAGTCCCATATTGGTAAACAAATATTACCATCAAACATGAAACAGCAACAGGGGGAACGTACAGTCCAAAGCAAGAGAAAAAAAAGTCTGATAGGAACTGTGACAGAATTTTATGAGATCAAAATATCTCGAGCCATCTTTGAAACCCGCTGTTGGGGAAGACAAACACGATTGGTTGATTGATTGATTGGACATTGCTTAACGTCCCGACAGCAACAAGGCTTTCTCAGGACGTGCCTGCACTGCTTGTGAAAAAAAAACTAAACAGAAAATTGAATGTATGTCACCAGCCGGTCAAATACGTTAAATAAACCTACAACATGGGGCCTAAATAAAGCCAAGACCATTTAGCAACACACATCCAATATCAAGAGCTACAGGCAGTGCAGACAGTATGGAGAGTTTTAAAAAGGCAAATACAGGTGAATGGACAAAGGGTAGACAGAAACACATGCCCCAGAATAGAGAGAAAAACCCACCCTGTGGGGCTGACCAGGGTGACCCTGGGAACTAAAAAATGCCTAACCCCACCCAAGTCCCCCAGGGCAGACCCGGGTGGGGTTTGGAAGACAAACACGACAATGGGTTACTCAGTCCAGGTAAAAGTTACCCATGGACATGAGATAAATTACAAAAATTGTGGGACTCATGTTCTCTGTTCCTCGCGTAGATATAAAAGAAAAACAATACTCGTCACAACTACTTGTATTTGGGAAAATATTGCACTCTGTTGAAACACAGTGACTGCTTCGACTGGAAAGAAAGACGCAACAAAAAATACCGTGTGTGGGTGTATGCCATGTGTGTGTGTTGTGTTGTGTTGTGTTGTGTTGTGTTGTTGTGTGCTGTGTGTGTGTGTGTGTGTGTGTGTGTGTGTGTGTGTGTGTGTGTGTGTGTGTGTGTGTGTGTGTGTGTGTGTGTGTGTGTGTGTGTGTGTGTGTGTGTGTGTGTGTGTGTGTGTTTTCTAGCATTCGCCTGTTTCATTTTTAAAGTTTGGTCATTTTTTTAACCGGTAAAATGTCTTTATATTTTATTAGTGCAAAATGTAATTAGTATAGAGCAAAGCGCCAGAACACCTATGGTTATTAGGCGTTATGAACATTTACAATATTATTATTATTTGTTATTATTATTATTATTATTTTTAAGTGGCCACAGCAAGTTATCGCCTTTTGGCCAGACTTGACTGATTTCCATTACAGAAGCAGGCGCGTGACCAAAGACACAGAATCTAACTCCGCTGGCTCGGGGAGCGTGGGTGGGGTGATACAAATACCCCTCTGGTCCCATTGTCAGCTGTGTGTGCTCGTTTAACGGCTCTTCAGGGTGGCTCAAACATTGGGAAAACACCACTGTACTAACACAGGCTTTAAAGTCCGCATGGACACCTTGCTTCGTGTTGAGAGCGAAGTGATGAGAAGTGATTCAGCCCGGACTGCAAGAGGCGTAGATTCTCATGAGCCCTTGCGACAGCAAGGGCTCATGAGAATCTACGCCTCTTGCAGGTGACAGGGTCTTTGGGTGGTACACAGCCGCATTGCTAGTGTGGACATTATAAGGAACATTGGAATCAAGTGGTTTGGTGGTACACAGCCGCATTGCTAGTGTGGACATTATAAGGAACATTGGAATCAAGTGGTTTGGTGGTACGCAGCCGCATTGCTAGTGTGGACATTATAAGGAACATTGGAATCAAGTGGTTTGGTGGTACACAGCCGCATTGCTAGTGTGGACATTATAAGGAACATTGGAATCAAGTGGTTTGGGGGCAGCGTGTGAACTTATCCAAAGATGTTTCGGTCTTGTGCGGAAAGTTACAAGCCCGAAGAAAAAAAAACACTTTTTTTTGGCGACGATGACATTAATGACGACGGCGATGACTGTGACGTCGACGACCTGGCATAACAGGAGTATGGTGGTGTTGGTGTGTGTGGGGAGGGGGGAGGAGGGTATGTAATGCGCCATTGAGCTTTTTCGGTTTTCGTGATTACTTTTTTTTCACGGATCACGAAAATAAAAAAATTGCCGTGAAACGTGATGACCAAGTCATATCTTCCTGATTCGCGAAAACGTCCTGATTATGTTGTGAAACGTGACACTGCTGCGGCCACATGTTGTTGTTTGATTAAGCCCACCGTAAAGAAATAACGAACAAAACACACTGAAAAAAAAACACTGAGTTGACGCTTTTAAAGGACGAACACAAAATAGTTTACTTGTCTTTCAATTAGTCAATGCCCTTTTTCAAACTGAACACACACACACAAAAACGAGAAGGACGAGGCGCTACCAATATATTAACGAACAAAAGAAATGCGACTTCTTTTTTAATCATCGGAAACACTCAGTTTCGCGTGTCCGATGATTTTTCAACTGCGGACTAAATGTCGCATTTCGTTTGCTCGTCAGTATATGTTGGAAGCATATGTTTACGTGACACGTTACGTTAGGTAATTACTTTACGTTATGTTACCACTTGGCTCTAAAAGAAGCTCGCCTTGAAAGGACGAGCACAAAACCATTTTTGTGCTCGGTCGGCTCATCAAAGATTGTTTCTTTCCCGGCGATGCCGGTTTTCTTTGCAAATTGACACGCTTGGCAGCAACGCTTTTTCTCCTGGATTTCTGATCTGTGATTTTGGACCTAACGTCATAGAAACTTATCAGTAATTAATACGGTTGTTCCATTTCTCGCAAGTTTATCGTAAACAGCTGAGCAGATATATGTCGGTACATGAAAGCCTCTCCACTTGGCGGCCTAAGGGACATAACTGCTTTTCTCAAACCGGACCTACTTACTGCAATGTAACCTAAATATGACAAGTATTCGGATTTCCAGGTAAAGCTTTTTTTCTTCAGTTCCAGGTGAAAACAATGACTACCAAGCACGTAAAATACAACAAAAAGAAGACAGAATCACGGTTTGAAAGGATGAGCACAAAGCCGGTTTTGTTCTCGTCCTCAGTTTCAAACTTCTCAGTTCCCGCCCGTTGGTTACATGTGTATTTAAGTTTCGAGCGTAAGAAATAAATACATTTCCACATTTTAAAAGAACACTGCGAATAGTCACCACTGATATGAAAATGCTCTTGTCTCTGACAGCGTCTTATACAAATAGGGAGAAATGAGAAGAAAAAAAAATGTACCGCGGTTGTTTCCCTTAGTGACAGCAGAAGTGGCGTGTGCTCACAGGAGCGAAAAAGTCTAGTGAGACAAGCTATCACTTCTGGCGACGGCTCCAAGCGTCTACTGAGTGATACAATGACAGTCTCGCTTTTCTATTGGGGAAAAAAACAAAAAACAAAAAAACAGGACACATCTCCTTTAAATACCGAACTGCCAGTGGACGCGGATTTCGCGTCTGAACTGAAACCACTGCCCACTGACCGACATTCGCGTGACTGAAGAACTACGCCAGTGAAAGGGAACCCAAAATGGACATCCAGAACATAGGACTAACAAGAGACATAAACCCAGTGAAAGGGGACCCAAAATGGCCATCCAGAACATATGACTAACAAGAGACATAAACCCAGTGAAAGGGAACCCAAAATGGCCATCCAGAACATAGGACTAACAAGAGACATAAACCCAGTGAAAGGGGACCCAAAATGGCCATCCAGAACATATGACTAACAAGAGACATAAACCCAGTGAAAGAGGACCCAAAATGGCCATCCAGAACATATGACTAACAAGAGACATAAACCCAGTGAAAGAGGACCCAAAATAGCCATCCAGAACATATGACTAACAAGAGACATAAACCCAGTGAAAGGGGACCCAAAATGGCCATCCAGAACATATGACTAACAAGAGACATAAACCCAGTGAAAGAGGACCCAAAATGGACATCCAGAGCACAGGACTAACAAGAGACATAAACCCAGTGAAAGGGGACCCAAAATGGCCATCCAGAACATATGACTAACAAGAGACATAAACCCAGTGAAAGAGGACCCAAAATGGACATCCAGAGCACAGGACTAACAAGAGACATAAACCCAGTGAAAGGGGACCCAAAATGGCCATCCAGAACATATGACTAACAAGAGACATAAACCCAGTGAAAGAGGACCCAAAATGGACATCCAGAGCACAGGACTAACAAGAGACATAAACCCAGTGAAAGGGGACCCAAAATGGCCATCCAAAACACAGGACTAACAAGAGACATAAATCCTCATGAGCCCCCGCGACAGCGGGGGCTCATGAGGATTTATGTCTCTTGCAGATGGGTAGCGTTCGCCTTGTTCCCGGCAGTTACGGGGTTAAATACCAAATTGCCAAATGCCAAATTGTGTCCGTCTATTAGGCGGTTCAGTCAATCCAAATTTGTGCTGGTCTATGTTTTTGGACCTTATGGCTCTCGGTCGTAGCGTCTAAAGTCACAGACCAGCTCACAGCACAACTTTGCCGCTTAACACCTTCACTGCCAGTGGACTGAACCAGACTGTTTTTTTTTTTTCTTCTGTAGTCTTTGGTAATTCAACGCCGAAGAGCTCCAGCCCGTCCAGTAACATGGATACACAGCACAGTAGTGTCCGCAAGAGGCATAGATCCTCATGAGCCCATGGGCTCATGAGGATCTATGTTTCTTGCAGTTGAATTGTGTTCAGTATTCCTCGGCAGGGAAGGGGTTAAGTCTTCGTCATCGGAGTAACCCTAAAAAGCAAGCGAGTATGTGTAAAGATAGAACAGTGAATTTGACTTACAGAACAAAGGACCAGAAATCACGGAACAGCATATCTCCAATTAACAGCAGATCAGATTTATAAAATGTAAAACACGAAATCAGCATAGTTAAGAAGAACTCACACATAGACACCCCCCCCCCCCCCTAAACAACAAAAAATTATAGAAGAGCGTACATTATAGCGACTGATAATCAAATGCAAAATCTAGCAGCAACAGAATTTTCAGCAATATTTTAAAAGTACAGAAATACTTTTGTTATTCATTTTGCCTAGCGGTATTTGACTTTCAAGGTTCAAAAGTCAAGATTCAAGAAATTGTATTGTCCATTAACTCATTCTACCCCAACACCGAAATCCCCAAATTTTGCCGTTGTTCTCTGAAGACTGCATTGCAGTGCAGGACACAGATCGACCATGATAGTTCAAGGGTGATGCCAGAATAGCTTGGCGCCCATAGGCGCCAAGCTATTCTGGCATCACCCTTGAACTATTGTGGTCGATCCTTATCTTGCTGTGGTGTGTCTGGGGTAGAATGAGTTAAAGGATATTCGTCTTTGCCTGCCGAGCGTAGGTCAAGGTTAAAAACATAATATCTCAATTACAAATCAAACAAACAACACGGCTAAATCTCTGACTAGACAAAAATATAAAATAGTACGTTTTGACACTAACATCATACGCACGCCTTATGCTCAGACATGTTTGTTTACTCATATGATCGAATGCAGAATGAATTCGAACCAGCGTTCACAGCTCATGCAAATCAAAATGAATTGTCATTTGACAGATTTATATCTGAGTATGTAAATCATGACAAAAATGACATTTTTCATGTCTTCAAAACAATTCAGCGAAAAAGACATACTCGGGGTCAAATCCTTACACACAAAAATCTGATCTGTGATCAAAGAACAATATGTGCTGGTCTTTGATTTTGGACCTTACGGCTTCTAGCCGTAAGGTCCAAAATCACAGACTAACACCCATGTTCTTCTTCGTCATCCAGCGGCCCCCTCTCCCGGTGTTTCGCGCCCTGGCAGAACCGGAAGTGACGCACGCCGAGTGGTCCTGACGCCCTCCAGAAAGCTGCCGATGCGCGTGCAGATTTTGTCGTAGCGCTGCAGCTCGGAGGCGACTTTCATCTCCGTGATCTGCCGGTCCTCCTCATGCAGCATGGCGCGCAGCACGCTCTCAAAGTCCTTGCTGCCTTGTCTGTAACCATAGCATGTAGTGTGATGTCGATAATCCGCACAGCATGTGATGGCACATTCCAGACATGTCGCGCACCATAATTCTGTTGTATATTTAGATGATAGACTTATACGCGCACAGATACGCGGATTTCGACCGCGTATCCGTGTGCGGCAATTTTGGAATGAGCTAAAAACTGATACATCTTCAGGCGCTGCCAATGATCACGATGTGCTCGTCGCCGGTGAAACGACTGCGCTGACACTGACACACTGATTGGCGTGAAGAACAAGATGTGAATGGGACAAAAAATGGGCATTAAAAAAATAGGGCTAACAAGAGACATAATCCTCATCAGCCCCCGCAGTTGCGTGGGCTCATGAGGGTTTATGTCTCTTGCAGCTGGGTAGCGTTCAAACCAAGGGGAATCACTCAGCGCTGGACAGACAAACAGTTAGATCCCCTAGGGGATCTAACTGTCTGTCCAGCGCCGAGTGATTCCCCTTGGTTTGTGTGCAATTCTGCCAGCGCTGGCCTCACCTATCTGGTTTGTGGGTAGCATTCGCCTTGTCCCGACAGTTAAGGGGTGAAGGGTGAAACGTTGCCCCGCTTGAGATCTTCAAAATAAGCTGACACCCGATCTGACGTGAGCGTATGTGAAAACTCGCCAAAATAACAAACGGGGGGAGGGGTGGGGGTGGGGGGCTGTGGCACCACCACCACCACCCCAGATCCGCCCCTGCGGATGCTATTGGCTACTTACGATTGTTTTTACATGTTTACATTGAAAGTTTGGTCTAGCTCGTACAATGTTTTGGACAGACAATCTTTTGGGATTTTTTCCTCCTTAATATTTTGTCCCATTTAAACGTGTTCCGCGGTCTAATACTAAAAATTAGCTCACGCCCAACATTTCTAGTGTCTGGGCAGCTGGAAATGCTGCTAGTAATGTATTATTGTTTTGCAATAGAATGGATTGGTCTGTCTCTGAACGACACTCTGTCTGGACTCCTGATAGATCTTTCTGGATTTTTTTGGTTAGAATGTGGTAAATATTTTGTCCCACTTCAGGCATTACAATACGTGTTGAGTTTCAAAACTGGACGAAATCAGCGCCAGCTGGAAGTCCTTGTCCCTTCAATAATAGCAATAGCAATAGCAACTGACTAGAACTTGCCTGCCGATGGAAGAAAGAGAAGTGGCGCTGCGAGAAATCGGTATGGGTCGAACGGTGGCGCCACCGGATCCTGGGGTCACCTGACCTATTGACTGCTTCCGGATTCTGGGGTCACCGCCACCTCCGGCTTCCCCGCCTGAACAAGAGATTATGTCGTGTTATGACAAAGATACCTGAACTGTAGTAAGGCATAATCGCGTGCAGGTCTGTGATTTTGGACCTTACGGCTTCAAGACGTAAGGTCCAAAATCACAGACTAGCACATACATTGTGCGCGTCAAAATTTCCTGAATCGACGAATCCGGCCGAAGCGGCAAGTTGCAGAGTTTTTTAACTACTCTCACTCTTGACTACGCATATTAACAATCACTGATATTACCATTTAAATGTGAATAAAATACAAAGATAATTGACAATGAACCCGATACATCTGCAAGAGACATAGATCCTCATGAGCCCCCGCAGTTGCGGGGGCTCATGAGGATCTATGCCTCTTGCTGAAACTAGTTAGTCAGTGCCCGTGTTCCTTGGACGGCTGAGACTTTTGGGCGTGGAATTTCACAAAGGTCTAGCGATTTTGACGTAATATATGGATTTTGACACAATCTGCGTCAACTGGCAGTCAAATGGGTTAACGGAGATGTCTACCAGATTGTGTGTCGATAGCTGGCATGCTGGCACGTCTTGCCTTGTGCATCTTCCGTCTCAGCAGTACGCATGCGCCGTCTGTGAACGTGTCTGAGTCACTTCCCTTGCTCTCCTGTAACACCAGAAAGACGCATGACAAAGTGTCATGGTTAGGAGAAAATAGCAATGATAGAGGCCGTTTGACGTCACACTGATTTAACCCATTTAGCCCCAAGTCCACATTTCCTAATTTTGAAGGAGTCAACAATTATGTACCAGTTGCAGGAGACGGACGGACCATGATAATTCAAGTGGTAGTGCCAGATTAGCTAGGCACCTGAAGGCGCCTAGCTAATCTGGCACTACCCTTGAATTATCATGGTCAGGCCATCTCCTGCTGTAGTGTGTTGGGGCTAAATGGGTTAAGCACATGGTATGGACACTATTAGAACAAATACATATCGTTCAGAGCCTATTCTGGCACCACCCGTCAACTCGCGTGGTCAATCCATATCGTAACCCTTTAGCCATCGGTCTCGGTTTTTGTTGGGGTGATTCCTGCAGGAATCATCGCGACAAAAACCGCTACCGAGCCAATGGCAGGGCCGGACCCAGGGGGGGGGGGGTTACCTGGGTTCCGGAACCCCCCCTCCCAACTAAAAAAAAAAAAAAAAAAAAAAAAAAACAGTGAATTTTTTTTTATGCAAAGGGAGTTCCAAAGTTTGTTTTTTTTTTAATTGTTTTTAAAACATTGCAGTTTTTAGTCACTTTTGATCCAAGGCACAAAGAGTTATTTATAGACAATTCAAAGGAAATCCATTTCAAGGGATCCGTTTAAACGTCCAAAACGTTTTCCCGTTGAAACGACCAAGTAACCCAACCCCTAACCCTATTATTAGTAAATGCAGCCATATTTTCTTGTTCTGGCCGCAAGCCTCTTCCAGCGCCTTCACCTTGATACAGCCCTAATCCCCCAAAAACGACTTTTTAGAAAGATTAATTAAGACGCTAAGTTGATAATTATGATAATTCGTTGTAACGAACATCCGTTGAAACGACCATCGTTGAATCGTCCAAAAACATCGTTGAAATGGATTTCCGTTGAATCAGCCAGGTACCCAAAAGAGTTGCTCTCCTTCAGTGCACGTCTTTCCGAGAAAGATCAGTGAAAAGACGTCTGACGTCATTAAGGTTTGTGGGGGGAAGTTTAAATCTAGATCTATTTTCTTTGGTAACACTTCACTTTTGCTGTCTCCTCGAAAATGCCGAAACTGAAAAAAACAGATGCTGATGGCAGTAGGCGACTGTCATGCTGGTTTTCATCAAGCTCCATTTCAGAAGGTGGGTACATTTTTAAATCCAATTTTGTCTCATAAAAGAAATGTAGTCAGTAGAACTAGGTAAAATTCACCCATTCCGAATTCGATTCAAATGAGCACGTGGCGATGGCGCCGGTACTTCCTTCCTGTGAGTGTAGCCTACGCTGTAGGAACTGATACTAGCTGCATATAATGAATATCATAGATATAAAACAGCCCCACTTATTAAAATACCAAAACAGGTAACAATTAAAGTAATGCATAGCCTAAAATTTATTTCACAAAGTATTATGATATATAACTTTAAAAATGTCAATTTAAAAAATAAAGATATCGGCATCAATGATCAATATTGCTTTTATATTTATAAAAAAAATCTTTGGACGGCAAAATATCGTTTTCAATAACAAAACCAAGGGCTAAGTTATAAGGTATCGTTATCACTAGTGCAGCTTACTAGCTATGTATTGTGACGTAAATCTCTTCGGAGAGCAAAACAGAACCGTCTTGATGGCTGACTATGGAAACCATAGCCTATCTGACGCCACTTGTTGACAGCGTCGCCATCAATTGTGACGGCAACATAGCCTTTCCGGGTGCGAAACCGTCATGACGACTTCGGTTTCTGGAACGACAAGAAGCCATCATGACGGCATCCCAACCACTGCCTTTTTTACATAATAAAATGGAAAATAAAAATGTGCTGAAATTTTGCCAACTGCTGAAAATCAGCAAATTTGTTAACAGTTCCTATGCCTGTGAACAACGTGCTACAAAATAAGATTATTCACCCTTAGGCCTTTTGTTGATGAAATTTAAAATAAGCTAAGAACTAGTCAGAAAACCACTGTTTTTCTTTTTTTATATTAAATTATTATTATAAAATTGTAGTAGACGTGTTAACACCTGCAATGCATAATCATATATAAGATGTTGAAAAGACGGTTCTATTTTATTTTACATTTTTGTTGTTGCTTTTAGGATAAAATTTAATGTTTCAATTTTTATGTTATGTCTTTGTTTTTTCTTTGTTTTTTCTTTTTGTTTGTTGTTGTTGAGTAAATTGTAAAGCGCTTAGAGCTGTTTACAGGTAAGCGCTATATAAGAAAACTTTTAATAATAATAATAATAATAATAATAATAATAATAATAATAATAATAATAATAATAAAAGTTGTTTTTCTAAACGGCAGATGATGCAGTTCCTCGAAAGAGACAAAAATCAACCCAAAGTGAGACCACTGGCAGTGGAGTTCGAAACAGTGACATGGGAACAAGTAAAAGCAGTGTTGGTGAGTAATTTACTGCCCCCCCCCCCCCCCCCCCCCCCCCCCCCCTCTCCAAAAAAAAAAATTAAATTAAATACAACCTGAAATTGATACGTGATTGAGTGTTTCAATTTAATAATTAATATTAAACAAAATGACTGGTGGGTTCCATTGGCTATCATTAGCCTGAAGAAGACTCTACGAGTCATAAGGTAGCAAAGTCCATCATTTGGGGGGAGGGGTCTAAAAAGAAAAGCTGTTATTTCAGATCATAAATATATATCTAAGCTTGACTGAAGTGTGTAAACGAAGACATATATATGCTTTAAATGTAATTATCTTGTTGCAGGTCTCTCTCTCTCTCTCTCTCTCTCTCTCTCTCTCTCTCTCTCTCTCTCTCTCTCTCTCTCTCTCTCTCTCTCTCTGTCTCTCTCTCTCTCTATGATCTCTCTCTCTCTCTCTCTCTCTCTCTCTCTCTCTCTCTCTCTCTCTCTCTCTCTCTCTATGATCTCTCTCTCTCTCTCTCTCTCTCTCTCTCTCTCTCTCTCTCTCTCTCTCTCTCTCTCTCTCTCTCTCACACACAGTTACACACACAATCGTTTTAGTATTTCAGACTTCTCATAGACCCAACTTTTATTTGTATTTCAGACTCCTCCTCAAGCATTGATCAGCCTGCCGGGGGCCTGCTTTCTGAATCCTCTGCCATGCCAATGACCAACCAGCCTGATGTGAGCCTGCTTTCTGACTCCTCTTCAGATTTCTCCTCTCAGATCACCAGCAACAAAAATATCGATTTTGGTGAAGTCAATTTCATGAAACACACGCGAGTCGTTTCACTGTCAAACAGTGACAAGGAGCATCTTCTAAGGCAACACTGGAGACCATCACCTGGTTTTCAGTTTCCAACAACAGTGATAAACAACAAGAACCGAAAATTTCAGCATGAGTGGTTGCAAAAGTACTCCTGGCTTGTGTATTCTCCTTTCGAGGATGGGGCTTACTGCAAGTATTGCCTATTATTTGCAAAGTCTACTGAAAACCTGGGCAAGTTTGTGAAGACGCCATGCAAGAACTGGAATAAAGCCTGTGGTCAGATCAAAAAGCACTCGTTATCACAACACCACAAAGATGCAATGGAGAGCAGTTTTTGACAATCATGGATAAACCAGAGCAGAGCATCGCCAGTGAAATCAATCAGAAAAATGCAGAAAACATCGCTGCAAATCGACAAGTTCTGACAAGCCTCTTCAGGATTGTTGAAGTGTGTGGAAGACAGGAGTTAGCTCTGAGGGGCAACTGTGATGATGGCATTCTTCAGAGTGAGAACAGAAGCAATTTCAATGCCCTTTTGAATCTGTGCATCAATGCAGGAGATGAAACTCTCCGGAAACTTCTAGATACATGCGATAAGAAGGCCATATACATTTCAAAAAGTACACAAAACAGACTGATAGAGGTTCTTGGTGATCAGATCCGCAACAAGATTCTTGCAGAAATTATTGCAGCAAAACAGTTTACCGTGCTTGCTGACGAAGTCACAGACAGCTCAAATTGGGAACAACTTTCAATTATATTGAGATTCGTCGATGGAAGTCTGAAAGTTCGTGAAGAGTTCCTGGCCTTTGTCCAGTGCAGAGATACCACAGGTGAAACACTTTACAACAAGATTGTTGAGTGTCTGGCCTTGTGGGGGCTTGATTTCAACAATGTTAGAGGACAAGGTTATGACGGGGCCGCAAACATGGCAGGAAAGTTTAAAGGAGTGCAGGCACGTTTTCAAGCAAGGAACAACAAAGCACTGTACTTTCACTGTGCTTCCCATAGCTTGAGTCTGCATTGTAAAAGCATGCGGCTTGCCTGCAGTGAAAAACATGATGGGAGCACTGAGGGAACTGTCACTGTTTTTCTCAAACTCTCCAAAGAGACAAAGAAAACTTGAAGATACCATCGAAGCATCTCAGCCTGACACGACAAAGACAAAGCTTGTTGATCTGTGCAGAACAAGATGGGTAGAAAAACATGAAGCACTGGAGGTTTACACATCTCTCTTCCTGGTTGTTCACGACTGTTTGGGACAAATGTGTGAAGACAGTGACATTTGGGACAGTGAGACATTGACCAAGGCAACTGGCTTTCTCCACACCTTGAGCAGCAGTGTTTTCCTCGTTGCATTCGTTGTCGTCCGCAATTGTTTGCGTTACTTAAAACCCTTGACAGTGAAGCTCCAGAAAAGAACAAAAGATGTTGTCGATGCCTACAGGGAAATCAAAGAGGTCAGTAACTGCATGTCTTCTATTAGAAGAGATGTCGACACAGCGTTCGTTGCCTGGTTTGGTGAAGTCAGCAAAATGGCAAATGCTTTGACAACTGATGTTGTTGTTCCTCGTCAAGCATCCCGCCAGACACTCCGTGACAACCAACCTGCGGCCACTCCAGAAGAATATTTCAAGATTAGCATTGACATTCCTTTCTTGGAACACCTGTCAACCGAATTGAACTCGAGGTTCAAAAATGCTGACCTAGCAGTTGATGGTCTCTGTCTGGTGCCAAGCACTTTAATAGACAACCAGGATGGTTTCATGCAGGTTCCAGAAGGGGTGAAGACACTGGTAATGTTGTGGGAGTCTGACCTACCAGACAACGCTACCCTTGATGCAGAATACCAACGGTGGGTTTGCAAATGGCGAAGTGCTGCTGAGAATGCGACAGCTATCATCCCATCCACGGCATCAGAAGCACCGAAACACTGTGACAGGGATTTTTATCCCAACCTGTTCATCATGCTAAAGAACCTTTGCATCCTGCCTGTCACTACTGCCGAGTGTGAGCGTTCAAACAGTCAGTTGCGCAACCTGAAAAACTACCTGCGCTCTACAATGGGGCAACAGAGACTCAATGCACTTGCTTTACTGAAAGTGCACAGGGATGTTGATATTGACTTCAAAGAGGCAGTGAACTGTTTTGCCAGAAGATACAATTCACAAATGGTACTAATGCCGAGGAACCTAGTGCAGCAAGACTGAAAGTGAAAGCAGGGCCCTGATGTTCATAAACTACAAGGTAAAGCTTTATACCGTTAACGATCAACGAAAAGTAGTGAATAATAATAGTATACAAAACATCTCTGTTGATAAATAAATGTGTGTGTGTGTGTGTGTGTGTGTGTGTGTGTGTGTGTGTGTGTGTGTGTGTGTGTGGGTGGGTGTTTTTTTAAGGGAGGGGCAGGTGATAATTTTTGTACCCCAGAGTTTGTCAGTTCGATTGTTCAAAAAGCTCAAAGTCCCCAGACCATCACAAATGGCTTTTTCAAGGCTCAGATTGCACCAGATTGCACCATTTTGCATCCTTGAAAAAAAAAAATTCCGGGGGGGCATGCCCCCGGACCCCCCTAGAAGGCTCGGCGCTTCGCGCCTTCGCTTTATACTGAATCTGTAACCCCCCCCCCCCCCCCCCATCGACTTTTCCCAGGTCCGGCCCTGCAATGGGTTAGTGTGTCAGGACTGTACTTGGTTCTAGGAATTACCGCCTCTGACCTGATGTTTTTGAGGAGGTCCTTGAAGCTTGCCTTTCTA
The DNA here is from genome assembly GCA_036245525.1 of Semisulcospira habei. Taxonomy (NCBI): domain Eukaryota; kingdom Metazoa; phylum Mollusca; class Gastropoda; family Semisulcospiridae; genus Semisulcospira; species Semisulcospira habei. The sequence goes on from BTPG01000006.1 coordinate 151,385,421, forward strand.
GGCACCAAATTAAGCTATCTCGACACCACCCTTGAACTATCAAGGCTGAACCCTATCTCGTTCTGTTGTGACAGAGTTGACTGGGCTCAGGTGAGAATCTACAGCCGCTGACACAGGGCTGGTTGGAGAAATGCGTTTCTTCCGTTGAATGTTTAGTAAAACTATTGATGTCGGTGGCGCGTTTTGTCGCGATGATTCCTGCGGGAATCATCGCGACAAAATGCGCCACCGAGATCCAAAAAGTTCTGTTGCCTTTTCTTTTTTTCTGGCCAATGTAAAACAATATATTGTCTTGTTTTACAGTGGGTAGAAGAAATAAATACTGTACACTGGTAACGCATCGTGAAAACACATTTTTCGTCCCCAGCCTAAAACCACTGACCTCTTCTCGAATGTTCTTGAGGAGGTCCTTGAAGTTGGTCTTTGTCTTGTTGACGTCTAGCCGCCTGTGGCCAGCGATCTCTTCCCGTAGTGTCTTGATGGCGCGAATGTTGTCCACGATGTTGCCAATGTTCACCTGCCCGTCTGCAACGCGAAGTGACGCAGTTGCAGTGCGGCTGAATTGATTAATGTTCAGGTCAAATTTTCTAGGCAATAGCTGTCACTGTTCCCCGTAGCCTGCCCAGTAGGGCCGTCCATGATCACTCAAGGTGGCGTGGACTTTAACTCTTTGACTGACGGTAGCGATTTTTGTCGCGATGATTCATGCAGGAATCATCGCGACAAAAGCCGCTACCTGCAGCCAAAGGGTTAAAGCAACCAACCAATACATTACGTATTCCCCATCCACACCCCTCCGGGATTCTAAGTAAGTGTTGAAAGAGACATCTGTATGTCTCTTCCATCAGTGGCGTAGAATTCAGGAGAGAGGTATGGTGAGCTGGGGCGGAGGGGGCGGGGGTGGGGGGCGGGGGATAGGGGGCGGGGGTAGGGGGGGCGGGGGGTAGGGGGGCGGGGGGGGGGGTCAGGTATTGCTTGACCATTCCTCCTCTGAGTATGGTATGGCTTTACGTACCCTTTTCTGTTTGACCCTCCCTATGTAAAAGCACACACGTATTTGGGTCATGCCATTTTTTTCGTTTGATATTTCAACGTCGTCCTGGCGACTTTTGCTGCCTGGGACTAATGAATGTGCTGAGTGAATGCAGCAGTGTGCGCTGTTCTGAACATTGTCATAGGGGATCATCCCTCGTGACTTGTCTGTAGCTCTTAGAGTCTGCGTCGTAAATTAACACATTGGAGACGTGTTGCATTCGGATACCTTTTTTTTAAAAAAATACTTATATTAAAGCTTTTTTTCAAAGTAGTGACAAGAAGACATAAAGAGTACATACCATACAAAAAACAACATGTACACACATACACACACCCAAAACGATAATACACTATTTCAGCACGATTAACTCATTCAACCCCAGACAAACCACAGCAAGATAAGGATCGACCATGATAGTTCAAGGGTGATGCCAGAATAGCTTGGCGCCTATGGGTGCCAAGCTATTCTGGTATCACCCTTGAACTATCATAGTCGATCTGTGTCCTGCGCTAGAGTGCAGTCTTCAGAGGACAACGGCAAAATTTGGGGATTTCGGTGTTGGGGTAGAATGAGTTAAAACTAAAGTGGCGTGTGTTTGTGGAGGGACAGAGAGGGGGGGGGGGAGAGAGAGAGAGAGAGAGAGAGAGAGAGAGAGAGAGAGAGAGAGAGAGAGAGAGAGAGAGAGAGAGAGAGAGAGAGAGAGAGAGAGAGAAAGAGAGAGAGAGAGAGAGAGAGAGAGAGAGAGAGTTCTTTTAGCGTGCATTGTGAATGTCTGCATGCGTGTATCGATAACAGACCATTGTCAGAATTTCAGAAGAAAAAAAAAATGGATATCTCGGAGGTAGTGAACCGTATCAGGACAAAACGTTTTCAACTGCAGTTTACACAAATTACCAGAGATTAACAGAAAAGGTAGCAAATGTTAACTATCTTACAAAAAAATCCAATGGCAACCACAGCTGTGTAAAACGACTAAATTTGTTTTTCATAGTATATATATATACTTCTCTGTACAGTACCTGTTTCTGAATTCTGCTAAAAAGACTGGAAAGTTTAACTGCCGATTCAAACAGCAGCAACGGTAAATGAAATGTTTTGCCATTAATAAAGGCAAATCGAGCACTGGGTCTGTCCGCGGCCCCTCTTTGACCCCGAAAACAATTAATTCTTTACAAAGTTCAAAATTTTCACAATGAGCACAATTTTCCTTCAACCTGTTCAATAATTTGTCCCAAGACGCATGCACAACTCTGCACTAAAAAACAGGTGTATTCGGATACTTGTTAACTCATTATAGACGTGCCGGGTCCGGATACCCGCTTAAGCCGCGTCATGCGGCACGTCTGTAATGCGTTAACAAGTAAAAAATAATATCATTTTTGATATGAGCGCAGACTGGGTTTTTTGTGCTTTTTCTCGCGTTTCATTTACCAAACACTTTCGAATATCAGTGTCACTCACCTGTTTCTTTGCTGGCGAACTTTGCCAGCTCTGGATCCAGCCTGACGCGGGGGGCGGCCAGCTGACTGTAGACGTCGCCCACTCTGGGCACGCTGGACTTCCGCCTGCCCCGCCTCCCTCCGTCACCCTCCCTCACACCTGCCCTCTCCAGCTCCGCCTCCTCTTTTCGTTTCTCGGCTTCCTTGTTGAGCGAGCTGAGGATGGTCGGGATGACCTCTGCCACTCGACGGAATTCGTTGAGGAGGTACTCGTTGACAGGGTCTGTTGGGAGTGTCTGAGAACCTCTTCTGCTGTTAAAACCAGATCTGTTGGCAGAGAAGATATTCATTTAGCGTATAACAAAACATTTATTCGATAAATTTACTTCTCATTTAACACCTATTTTGTTCTTGCTCCTAGACTGTTTACAATCCTGTTTGACCAATTTACTTTCTTATTTAAAACCTCTTCTGCTGTTGAACTCGGATCTGTTGGCGGCGGAGATATACTTGAACATTCTGACTCGTTTTCATTTAACCTTTAACTTCTTTTGCTGCTGAACGCAGATCTGTGGGGGGGGGGGGGGGAAGAGAAATTATATTTAACTCATTCAGCCTGACGCACGTATTTACCAAATTTTAGAGGCGTTATCTAACGACTATGCACCTGTTGCAGGAGATGGATCGGCCATGATGTCAATGGTAGTGCCAGATTAGCTTGGCGCCGACAGGCGCCAAGCTAATCTGGCACTGCCCTTGAATTATCAGGGTCGACCCATCTCCTGCAGTAGTGCGTCAGGGCTGAATGGCTTAATAATCGTAACTCATTTCTTTTGCATGCAGTATCCGTGGCCGCACGCAGAAGAGGGGAAGCCTTTTACTGTTGGTATCTTGTTTGGTCCAGGTGATTCATCTTGCGGCAACACGTTGCAACATGCTACCGACTGCCGAAGGATTACTGATTACCCTTGCAACTTTGGTGGGCGCCTTTACATAGACAGTGTAGCAGCTGTCGGAAATGGATGGTCGTGACATTTTAAGGGTTGTGCAAGATTAGGCAGTCCAGTTTTATGAAAAGCAAGATTTTCATTATAATACAATACTCAAATAGTAATAATAATAATAAAAATAAACTCGCATTGTTCATTTTCACAAAAATGGACTTACTGTCAGTCTTTGCCATATGAGGGCAACACTATTTTAATCCTTTGCCTTATAGTCATGATTGCGGGTTTGCGTGGATCCGTGGTTTATCAGAATGCGCCTTGAGGCCGAGGTCAAACAGAGACGACTACCACACAATGACCAGAGAGCAGCAAGTCGTCCTGATCAGACTGCGTACCGGCCACAACAGACTGAACGCTCACATGAACAGAAAGCTCAAGCTGGCGCCATCACCAACCTGTGCCTGTGGTCACGAAGACCAAACAGCGGAACATATTCTCCAGAGATGCCCCCTACTTGACGATGAAAGAAAAAAAGTGTGGCCGTCGCCAACTCCACTGCAGACCAAACTCTACGGCAGTCGAGAAGACCTGGAGACTTCAAAACGACGTCATTTACCGCCGGTGCTGGACTGACCGTATAGCCCACTGCGAACGACAAGAAGAAGAAGAAGAAGATCCTTTGCCTGTCGGTAGCGGGTTTGGTCGAGGTGATTCCTGCAGGAATAGAATCACCTCGACCAAATCCGCTACCGACAGCCAAAGGGTTATGTATTAAATCAATACCTGTTGCCTCCCTCGCGAGTTGGAGGTCCGGTGCTGCGACCACGCGGGTTGGCTGAGGCCGCGGTAGAAGGGGAGACAACATGCAGACTCGGAGCAGAGTTGCGCCGCCTGCTCAGTCGCATCTCCTTGCGAACCTGGATCTTTTCGCGATCCAACTCGTAGCTTCGCAGTCGAGAGCTTTAAGGGAAAAGGAAAATAAATATGATAATCTGTTTAGTGGAAATCCCCCCCCCCCCCCCCCCCCAAAAAAAAAAAAAAAAAAAAAATGTCATTATATAAGCTCGTAGCATGATAAGATAAGTGTGCTTGTCGTATGTTATTTTAATTGCATTGTCCCAGTACACAAAAGTCTATCGGCCGAAGTCGGCCGCAGTGGGCACGCGCACTGTCGTGCGCTTGCCAACTGCGCTCAACTTCGGCCCGATGGCCGTTTGCGTACTGGGAGTTTGAGTCCTACCAGTTGGTGAGAGTCTGAAGCCTGTGCTGCAGTTTTCCCTCTTCCTTGTAGTTAATGAACAGCATCTTGTCCAGGTGCTTGGGCGCCAGACGGATCTCCGTCTTCTTTCGTGAGGACGCCATCTTTTTACGTCACTTCAAGGTTATAAGGTCACTTCAAGGTCAAAAGTTCACGACGAAATAGCGAATCACCGTCTGCTTCTGCGAGGACGCCATGTTTTGTTTTGTTTTATGTCACTTCAAGGTCAAGAAGGTCACGGCGAATGTCTTGTGGAGTTTTAAGGAATCCCAGTCCATGCTTTTCAGTCACACTTTAAGTTCAAAAGATGACAACACATGTTACATTTTCAAAAGAATCACTGACTCGAATATTTTCTGTCATACTTCAGTGTCAAAAGGTTACAGTAAAAGTTCCATCATAAGAGAGGCTCATGACGGAATTGGTGTCAAACTTCACACTTTGAAGAGCTCAAACTAGAAAAAGACAATACTTTCTGATCAAAATGTCACGTAGTTGGTGTTCGCTCATTCAAGGCGACCCATATCAATAGATGTGGAAGTGCGTATAGCAGTTCACAGTGACATAAAAATTCGTACCAGACAAAATATTCAATATTAGTTTTGTCGCCCCTGAAAGTTAAAGCGGTTAAGGGCGTATTCATCTTGCGTGTGATGGTCTGTGAGTTTGGACCTTACGGCGGCTTCGAGAGCCGTAAGATCCAAATCACAGGCCTCATGCAACACATTATGCAGAGAGAGGCAGTAGATCCGACGCCAGGAGAAAAGCAATGACGCCGAGTGACCCACTCTCAGCGATGATAGGCACAGGTAGCCGGTCTGTGATTTTGAGCCTAAAAGGTTGCAAACCGTGTGTTGGTTGTGATTTTGGACCTTACGGCTCCTCAAGGTCTAAAATCTCAGACCAGCAGACAAATTTCGGTCAGTGGACACTTGGTCTGTCACGGGTTCTATTTCCGTGACTGTATGTTACGTGTTGAGTCGTAGTCGTAGTATGATATCACACCCGACGCACGCACGTAAGGTTCTTTTTAAAGAAACTTCATTCAGCTGCAACCCGTCACACGTGGCTTAAGGTTGTAGACAATACTGGAGTAACAGTTCCAACAATACTTTATTTCAGCGATGCGATCTCCACACAATGCATTCCCAGATGCACCAACACTGATACAATGTCTCTTCTGCAAATGTCAACACTGGCGACACACTGCGTTTCACTTACAACGTACACCACCGTTACACTGCGCCTCTCACAATGTACACCCTATACGGGCCACGTACCTACGATAAACTGTGTGTCTCTACAACTGACAATGCATTACTGACAATGTACACACGTGCTTCATAGCACCATCTTTTATATTCCAACAACTTTCCAGAAAAATCTAACGAAATCACACCACGCAACCAATCAGAACGGAACACGTAACTGAAACTCATAAATATTAATTTTAAAAAAATAATAAAAAAAAACTTTCTAGAATAACTACAATAGTCTACAAAAATTCGACTGCTCATTTCAGCCCCAAATCCCAGTGTGTAATGATGTCACACAAGAGTATGGCAGACCGTTCACGACCTTGCCTATACTTTCTGGAAGCTTCACGATCTTTCATAACACAAACGACTGGCTGCTAAATTCACGCGCACAGAAATCAACTATGACTAAAAATTAAAAAATAGAGCGGCTCTACACTTTGATGTCACTTTGATGTCACACATACGAGATTACTAGACAGCGCAACCTTGCTCCAACGCTCTGGTCTATTCTTAGCGAGTCTACGCAAAACAAAAAAATCGACCGCTCTCAGTCTCCGTGCGACCATGCTTTGCTAGAAGCTTCCGGACTAAACCTAGCGTATCATAACAAAGCCAATTCCGCTATCTGCGCGAACAATAAAGAATCCCACTGAAAAGGTACGTGATTCGCAACCATGATAGCTCAAATAAATATCGGATCGTTTCCTACGATTAACACATGCATGCTCTCACAGAACAGCACAACCACAATCGTAACACCGTACAAAGAGCGCGTGACAACTCGCCGTAATACACCCATTCGGAATCTCAAGACAAGTAATGCGTGCTGGGGCGGGTGTTGTACCAAACAGACTCAGAGGGCTCGTGTTTTCAGAACACTTCCGGAAAACTCGGGCATTCAGCTCAAATTCATGTCAGAACTCTGCAGCACTACAAAATCTTCGCTTCTTCTGCGACTGAATAACTCACCAAAAGTATGAATAAGTAACATGACGTTATCTCGCCACCTCCACGGGCACTAGACACCACAGAGGAATATCTTCTCTAGTTCTCATTTGTCATACACCTGTCGTCATTAGGCGAAATTTCTGCCTGTTTCCTCAGCGGGGCACACCACAACAAAGGCTGACCGAGTCAGATTACGTGCTGTGACGATATGTGTGCAGATCTGTGATTTTGGACCTTACGTCCGAAGGCCGTAAGGTCCAAAATCACAGATCTGCACAGATATACAGTCGACTTTGCTTATAACAAGGTGGGATATAACAAAAGTCGTTCATAACAACTCCGTTTTCGGAGGTCACGCGCGTACTCGTACTGTGTAAACTACTTCGCTTGTAACAAACTTCGGAAATGACAACAAACATCGGGTCTCCTGGCGATTTGTTATATCCTAAGTTTACTGAAATTAATGTAACCCTCCCCGAAGTTGAATTTGAACTGTTTGCAAGTTTTGATCTGGCTGTGAGAGCCTCCTCTAGTTAGTTATTCCTATGTATTTCCCCGATTGCACATGCAGTGATCGAGGACAAAATATTCTTATTCATCACATTCATTAGGGTCGTCGTGAAGTGAAACTTAGACCGGTATCCTTAGCGAGGACACGGCTGGCACACAGACACATCACATCAATGACACATCACAGCACCAGATATGGGTACTGGTCTGTAATTTTGGACATTGCGGTCCAATGTCACAGGTCAGCACATACTATGTACGTGCACGTAAACACGCCAAAGGCTGGTGGGCGATTTTATTTATAACAATTAACCCTTTGAGTGTTGGTAGCGATTTTGGTCGAGGTGAGTCCTTCAGGAATCACCTCGACCAAAATCGCTACCGACACCTAAATCGTTAACAAGAATCCAGTATAGTTGCCTTCTCAGTCCTCTGTAATTTCATAACGCAACTGAGTTCGGCAATCTACTACTTTCATCACGTTCATTATATACCGACACCTAAAGGGTTAACAAGAATCCAGCATAGTTACGTTCTCCTCTGTACATGCGCAGCATTCTTTTAATTTGATTTCGAAAACTACGAGCAGATCGATTTTTTACTTTCATCACGGCGTTCATTAAAATACGTGTCCCCAGCGGGACACAACACAACGCAGCACAACACAACACTACTGACCGGTTCTGATACACTCAGTTACATTCTCGTCTGTTATTTTCCAGCTGTTTTCATCTGGTTTCGAAAAGTAGACTGGTAGATCAGTTTATTATGTTCATCTTGTTCATTAGCTGCACATGTCCTCATCGGGGCACAGCACAACTGCCCGGGTCCGATACACGCACCTATACACTGCTAAAAGCTGATTGGTGCCAAGGCTTTGGTCTTATCCAGGGCCGATAATCTGGAACCTGGCCTCGGCTTTACCGTATCAATGTTACAGGGTGTCACTCCGATATCCCCAACAAGTCACGGGGCGAAAGACTAGACTTGAGAGCTTCACAGACTCACATCAACTTCCAGTGTGACTGGCTCCCTTTCGTTATGCTGAGACTGAGTGTTTGGGGTTGGGCTAACTCAGTACTAAACACCTGTTTTGCCAAACATGCAAGAGGAATAGATCCTCATGAGCCCCCGCATATGCGGGGGCTCATGAGGATCTATGCCTCTTGTTGGTCCCAATGTGTAGCGGGTACTCCGGTTCTTCCACCCCCCCCCCCCACCCCCCACCCCCCACACTTTGGTACCGGTCTCAGGCCACTTTACAAATTTCAAATACAAGCGATCAAAAATCTCTGTAACTTCAGTAGCTGACTGGCCCTTCGTTTGTCTTGTACTGTGTTTGTCTTATATGGCGTAAATCCGTGTCTGTTTCGTGAGTGTGTGTGTGTTGGGTTTCAGGCGCGGCGCTTTGAGTCGATTTCCCCAAAATTGAGAAAAAGCGCCTATATAATAACGGTATTATTATTATTATTATTGTAGCTGTGTTCTGAAGCCGGAAGAATGAAGAGGTCACCGGTCCTTGATGAGAGTCGTAAGGTCCAAAATCACAGACCAGCATACATTATACTTTCAGCTAATTTGCTGCCACCCCCCCCCCCCCTCACACACACACACACACCACCACCACCACCATCACCACCACCCCTTCCTCTATCCCCCACCTTCTCATTTGTGAGGGACTGTGTTTCATTTCTTCGAGGACTGCTTCTCCTAAGCCGTGTCAGCGGTCCCAGCTCCGACGTTCTTATCTGCGCTTTGCTTGCACTCTGCATACTTGTGTACATGCTCTTGGCGGCGGAGCTTGGAGTCAAGCAGGGGTTATTTAAAAGTTATCGAAACCTCTGCGCTAATCTTAGTCCTGCGGAAAGAAAAAATATCATTTCGTGTTGAGCGCTGAAAATTATCACCATTATCAGCATCATCATCATTATAATAATGAAAAAAAGTCATTATTAAAATAATACATGTAACACGATATTAAACTATGTATAAATTACAAAGCGTTAAAGTACCATTACGCATAAATCTGAAAACATATTTATGCACCAGTTGTGTTTGTTATGCCTTGTCGACACACCCAATGAACATAAAGCAGCTTGGACACTCAGCTAGAGCACACGCGTAATCGCACTTAGTATTTACTTTGAGTCTATATTTAGCTGTTTCTCGCGCTGATAGTGTTGTATTTCTAGAACGGCGTGGAGTCATTGTCAGGTTTCTTGATATAAAGACGACGTGTGCTGAACTGGATTGTCCTGTGTCTAAACGAACCTGTGTGCATGCAGCGTTTTGTAACCATCTGTTACAGAAGTGTGTCTTTGAACAGTTACGGCGGTAGTGGGCCTGGTTAATATTTTTATATACAGATGTACGGTGTATAAATACACAACTGATCAATAAGACTTGAACAGAATGACTCCTAGAACTGATTGGAAGATGTACTAACAAACAAACAAAAATTAAATTGAAAAAAAAAGCATTTGCGGCCGTGTTGCGTATATGCCATCATTTTTTTTTCCGGGACACCAAGACTCGGGAAAACAGTTTACGTTTTGCATTAGGGACCTTGCATGAGGGTGCACATTTTGTATTGCTCTGTTCCGCAGGACTGCCACGCCGCGAGAAGCTAGGCTAAGGGTCAGGCGACAAATGCAATTGACTGCGGTCACGGGCTTATCGGTGTCTCATTAACAATCCTTTGATTAAGAGCCAGTCAATGAAACAGCCATCACTCACACTGACTCCAGACGATACTGTAGGTATAGTCCTTCATTGAAACAGCGTCCATCTGCAATAGGTCTAGCTCCTCATGAGCCCATGCATATGCGGGGGCTCTTGAGGATCTAGGCCTCTTGCTGGTCCAAATTTGTGTCTGTGTTCAGCAGAGAGAATTAAGGCCTTCTGTTGAGGTCACAGTCCACGATGAGAATAAAGGTGTTGAGTTGTTCACGTGGAGTTTTAGTTCTATTGAACTTTACTGAAACCATTTTAACTGCCTGAGCCGAGTCACGTTGCACTTTGCATGTAACACAATACCGCAGGACCCATTTATTTAAATTGTTATTATCATATGTAAAGTTTGTTAGATGTGGAAAAGATGTATTCAGAGAAAGTTGGGTAGAACTTAATGTGAAAAGTCGCTCGGCACATCAGAATAATCATGCATTGTTACAAAAATGAGATCGAAACAGCAAAGAAAACGCCGCTGAAAAAAAACCCAGCCGTAATAATCTGGCATAAGCCTTTAAGTTGCCATGGTGGCACCAAGCTAATCAGACATTACCTTTTAACTGTCATGGTTTGATTCATCTAGTGCTATCGCATGGTGTCAGGAAGAACAGATTAGTCGTGTATGTGTCTATCATAGCAGATTGGTGGCTTTTGTCCATCGCCAATGCTGTTTCTCGCTTTCTGGCATCACCACGTCTCGCCACCACTCTGCGATTTGGAGGGACGTTGGACTTTTGGCCGAGATTATAATAATAATAAGGATGATTTATAAGGCGCCAATACATGGTAAGATGCTCTAGATTCACAAAGTTGAACACAAATTGGTGACGTTTGGTAAGATATTTTTATCACAATTAAATAATTAATGTATTGCTGCTTTCTAAACTTCTCTGAAAAAAGACCAAGAGATTTCGACTTAGCCTAATCTGGCTTGGCTTAGTGTACGGATGGGGGATACATTATATTGTTATTGTTTGTCTCTAAAATTGTTTTTCTCCCAAAATATTGGGGGGGTGCCGGGCAGGGGATACTCTGCCCCCCCCCCCCTCCGCCCTACTCTTTCTTTGTGGTAGAGAGGTGGGGGTGGGGGGGGGGGGCGGGAGGATCGGTTTCTACGCCACTGGTATTGGTGCCCCTCCAGACGCCACACAAATTAAACAATTGAAGCAGCACCCTACATCTCACATTGAAAACGAACAAGGTATGTTCTATTTCGCCACACTAAACATATTTACACGGAAACTACATCAGAATTTTTGGCTCTGTTATTCAGGTACCAGGAACCAGGACCTAGGACATGCTGAACTTCCTTAACCCAGTGTGGGATTTTCAGTGGGGCGACCATCCCTAACCTAGCGCGTCCCCAGGTGGCGGATAGGGGAACGGCCTTCAGATATGGAGGTTAGCTGCGCAAGCAGTCGCGGACCAAATGGCCATGCGATGAGCTTACCAGGACGGGGCGGGGTAGCAGGTGGCACTGCTACCTCCACTGAAATTCCCCATGTGTCCAATGACGGGTTTATCATGCGATCAAGAGCCGCATAAAGCTCTAGCCATCCTGTGTTCACAGGGAAGGTCGCATACCAGGAGCTAATGGTGAGGTAACCCCGACAGAAACCTCGAATGCTGAAGACGGAGGACCTGGGCCGCACGGCGCATTCTGATAAACCACGGATCCACGCAAACCCGCAATCATGACAATACGGCCAACTAGCATTGATGATAATGGCGCTTGCCCACTGAGGACCCTCCAGGGTGGAGCAGCGTCGGGTCCCATGCCTCGAAGGGACCCAGCCTCAGCTACTGGAGGTCCCTCCCGTCCGTCTTGTCGCGCCAGGGGACGCGGGAGGAGAGCTACTGGCACAACTACAACCAGGAAGAATCCCAGTCAGCAGCGACTTTTTCAGGTCATGCACTTGAACGCAGAAAGCATTCTGAACAAGAAGACCGAGTTGGAGCGTATCCTGCATGAGAAGAACATCAACATCTGCTGTATTCAGGAGACGCACTTGACACCCCAAAAGTCCTTCAAAGTGAGAGGCTACCAGTGCTTCAGGTCCGACAGAACAGATCGAAGCAAGGGAGGAATCCTGACCCTGATCAGGAACAACATCAACGTATGTTTGATTGATACGCACATGGAGAACTCCGAGTACCAAGTGATTCGGATCCAGACGAAGACAGCAGATTTCCAGCTGGTCAACTTCTACTACCCCAACGACAGACCACTCACCCTTGACACGATCCCCACTAAGGTCTCCAACTTCATTGTGATGGGTGACTTCAACAGTCACTCACAAAGTTGGGGATACGACCACTTGGATCGGAGAGGAGAAGAGGTGGAGAACTGGCAGGACGACAACGGTCTCATTCTGTTGAGCAGTTCCATTGACTGCCCCACGTTATACTCCAGAAGATGTACACAAACCAAGGGGACTCACTCAGCGCTGGACAGACAAACAGTTAGATCCCCTGCCCCCGCCTATCAGGCACCCAATCGCCAGCCCACAGAGAAATACGCAGGTATAGAACAAGACGATCATTTGCAGCCTCAAAAAGAATGCATCAGGTCTCTTATAAAACCCTGATGATAAGAGACCTGATGCATTCTTTTTGAGGATGCAAATGATCGTCTTGTTCTATACCTGCGTATTTCTCTGTGGGCTGGCGATTGGGTGCCTGATAGGCGGGGGCAGGGGATCTAACTGTTTGTCTGTCCAGCGCTGAGTGAGTCCCCTTGGTTTGTGTACAATTCTGCCAGCGCTAGCCTCACCTATCTGGTTTGTGAGTACTCCAGAAGATGGCACACTACATCGACTCCTGACCTAGCCTTTTGCACAGAAGACATGCACAAACAAGCCAGCCAAGCCAAGGTCGGAGAACAGCTAGGTGGAAGTGACCATCGGCCAGTTTTTTTGACCTTGGGCATAGAGTCCTGCGCTGAAGCAACCTTCCCACGGTGGAACTACAAAAGAGCGAACTGGTTCCTATTTAGACACCGATCCAGCGAACTCACCAAAGACATTCGAATCGAAGGTCGAGACATCAACATGGTGGCGAAGGACCTCAACATGAGCATCCTCAGGACAGCGCGTGAGTCCATACCCAGAGGTGCTAGAAACGACTATAAGCCCTACTGGAGCAATGAACTGCAGGAACTGTATGATGATCTAGCAGATGCCAGAAGGGAAGCAGAAGTCAACCCATCACAGGCAAACAACATCCGCCTTCAGGAAGCCAAATTTCTCAAGAAGAAGCTACAGGCAAGACGCAGGAGCTGGCAAGAGAAAACAAGCTCCTTGAACCTTGAGAAGGACGGCAGAAAGCTCTGGAAACTGACCAAGCAGCTGAACGATGAGAACACGAACAAAGGAAACATCACCTTAGAAGAAAATGGGAAGATACTAACAGGAAAGCATGCTGCCAACCAATTTGCTGAAAGCCTATGCAGCTGAGAGCAATCTCCATTTTAGCCCCAAAAAGCAGAGAGAAGCAAGAAGAGAGCAAAAAGAGCGACCTGCCAAACAAGCAACAGCGGACGCCATGAATCAACCACTTACACACAAAGAGCTTCATACAGCTCTCAAAAAGTTGAATGCGAAGAAGTCTCCTGGTCCAGATGGCATCACCAACGAGATGTTACAGTAGTGCAGCAGAAAACAAGCTACTTGAGGTCCTCAACAGCAGCTGGAAAGAAGGATCGCTACCACAACTCTGGCGAGAAGCGATCATGATCCCCATTTTAAAGAAAGGAAAGGATCCAAAGGAAAGGATCCAAAGAAGGCCACCAGCTATCGCCCAATCAGCCTCACCAGCTGTGTTGTGAAGACTTTGGAGAGAATTGTGAACGAGCGCCTCAGGTGTTACCTGGAATCCAGGAACCTCCTCGCCCCTGAACAAGCTGGCTTCCGACAGTTCCGCAGCACCGAAGACCAGGTCACTTACTTGGCGCAGGAAGTTGAAGATGCCTTCCAGGAGCAGAAGCTGGTCTTTGTAACCTGGATTGATCTTCAAAAGGCTTTTGACAAGGTCTGGAAAGATGGGCTGCTTGTCAAACTGCTGAGGAAAGGCGTGTCCAGCAACATGTTCCAGTGGATACGCTCCTACCTCTTCAACCGCAGGGCAAGAGTCAGCGTCGACCAGATCAAAAGCAAGAAATTCCTCCTTCTTCATGGCGTCCCGCAAGGCGGAGTCCTCTCCCCTACCCTCTTCCTTCTCTTCATCGACGATATGGTATCTGAGATGCCCAAAGGAATCAAAGCTACCCTATACGCAGACGACCTTGTGATCTGGTGCAAGGAAGAGCATGCAAGTAATGCCACCTACAGAATGCAGCTAGCTGAACGCATGGGCAGAAGACTGGTGCATCTCCGTCAACAAGGAGAAATCCTCCACCACCCTCTTCACATTGTCCCGAAAGCAGAAAGCCGGAACCATTAAGCTTGGTGGAACCCCTCTGAGAGAGGATGAATAAACTACCTACTTTGGTGTCACCTTCTACAGACGTCAGACCTGGAAACCACACATTGCACACATTGCACAGGCAGAGGCGAAGGCCGGGCGCAAGCTGGCCATACTCAGGAAACTGGCAGGCACCACCTGGGGAGCGAACGAGAAGATACTGAAGACAGTATACCAGGGAATAGTCAGGCCCCACCTCGAGTACGGCTCCACAGCGTGGTCAACCTCAGCCAAGACGAACCTACAGACCCTCGACCGAGTGCAAAACCAGGCTTTTCGACTCATCACTGGTGCAATGAAATCCACTCCAATCAAGGAAATGGAGAAGATGATCACAATCCAACCTCTCAGTCAGAGGAGAGAAGCCAAAACCATGGTACAGGCTGAGAAGCTCAAGTGCTTGCCCGACCACCCCATGAAGAACAGACTAAGCAACCTCACCAAAAACCGGCTCAAGAAAAAGCTTTGTCCATGAGAGCATGCGACTTTCTCGACAGTTCAGGGAAATCCTTCCACAGAGCACTCTACCTCTGACCACAGAAGAAGAGGAAAACCCTTGGGCAATGGACAAACCAGACATCCAGATCTGTACCAGTGTCCCACATGTTGCCTCAGGAGACAGTCAGGATGACACCGTTCGACGGGCACTCACCCTAGCCCTGATCGACGAACAGTACCCAAAGGAGGCATGGATCCACATCTACACTGATAGATCAGCAACAAATGCCGTTTCCATTGGAGGTGCTGGCATCTTGATCCAGTTCCCTGGGTGACATACAGCCACATCCAGTGTAGCCACCGGCAAACACTGCACAAACTACAAAGCAGAAACCGAAGCACCTATGCCGGCCGCCTCCATGGTTCAGAATTCCACAGACCCATGCTACCAAGTTGTCTTCTTCTCCGATGCCCTTTCAGTCCTCCAGGCCCTCGAGAACGACAAGCTCCCCCAGCTGACCAGAGCTTTGCAGAAGGTCAGAAAAACCAGAAAAGTTGTTCTCCAGTGGGGTACCAGGAAATGAAAGGACAGACGAGCTGGCGAAAGAAGAAGCCACAAAAGACCAACAAGAAAACAGCGTCAGCTATAGTGAGCAAATGACAATCATCAAGGCATTGATGAGGCCGAGGTCAAACAGACGACTACCACACAATGACCAGAGAGCAACAAGTTGTCCTGATCAGACTGCGTACCGGCAACAACAGACTGAACGCTCACATGAACAGAAAGTTCAAGCTGGCGCCATCACCAACCTGTGCCTGTGGTCAGGAAGACCAAACAGCGGAACATATTCTCCAGAGATGCCCCCTACTGGACGATGAAAGAAAAGAAGTGTGGCCGTCGCCAACTCCACTGCAGACCAAACTCTACGGCAGTCGAGAAGACATGGAGAAAACGACGTCATTCACCGCCGGTGCTGGATATAGCCCACTGCGAACGACAAAAAGAAGAAGAAGAAGGTACCAGGACCGGCGTGGTGTTGACGAAGAAAGAAAATCTAACACGTGGAAGGCAGTTGACTTTGTCAGCACAGAAGCCGCAGTCACTAGCTCTTCTTCACTCATCCTATTTGTCCAATGTAGTCCTTTGTGTTCCACTTGAACAGGCCTTCGTCAGTCATCTTAGTCCTAGGCTTGTCGGAATAACTTCCTCACTTTGAGGGGCAGATGGGACAGATCTTGGCCAACAACAGGCATAGATTCTCATGAGCCCCTGCGACCGTAGCGGCTCATGAGAATCTATGCCTCTTGCAGATGGCTTTGGATGGCCAGGCAACGGATCTGTCCAGATTTCTGAAAAGTGGCGAGGAGACTCGTATTACAGCAGCAACAGTTGTGTTAAGTCAGTGTTGTCATTTCTGTCGGGTAAACCGTTAACCAGTTCAGAAAATTTTAACGCCACCCAACAGGAAGAGGTATAGATCCTCATGAGCCCCCGCAGTTGCAAAGTGGTGTCAGCAAGAGGCATAGGTCATCACGAGCCCCCGCAGTTGCGGGGGCTCGTGATAATCTATGTCTTTTGCTGACACCATTTTGCGTTCATGTTCGTGGGACAGCTAGGACGGATTGGGGTTGTTGTTTTTAGCGCTGAATTAATGAAGATTGCAGAGACACAATAATAATAATAATAATAATAATAATAATAACGGTATTTATAATGAAGATTGCAGAGACACAATAATAATAATAATAATAATAATAATAATAATAATAATAATAATAATAACGGTATTTATAATGAAGATTGCAGAGACACAATAATAATAATAATAATAATAATAATAATAATAATAATAATAATAACGGTATTTATAATGAAGATTGCAGAGACACAATAATAATAATAATAATAATAATAATAATAATAATAATAATAATAATAATAATAATAATAACGGTATTTATAATGAAGATTGCAGAGACACAATAATAATAATAATAATAATAATAATAATTACGGTATTTATAATGCGCTTATCTTATAATAATTATAATTCTAAGCGCGCTCTCACAACTTGCGCACGCATGTACACGCTTTTGACAATGACTCACGTACCACAAATACATTACGACAGTCAGCTTGGGATGGGGAGTGTGGTGGCGTTATCTGTTGAAAGAGGTGAGTTTTGAGGGCGGACTGGAAGGGTGAGTGAGTGAGTGAGTGAGTGAGTGAGTGAGTGAGTGAGTGAGTGAGTGAGTGAGTGAGTATAGATTGCTTTACGTCCCGCAAGCGACAAAGGCCTTCTCAGGACGTACCTGCGCTAAATGAAGAAAAGAACTGCAAGAAGCGCAGACAGGAGGGAGAATTTCAAAAGAAAAATACAGATGAATGGACCAGAAAGACAGAAATACAAACCCCCAAAAGAGTAGAACCCACCTTGCAGGGGTTAGACAAGCGGACTGGAAGGATGAGAGATAGGGTTTCTGACGGAGAGAGAGTGGGAGAGTGTTCCAGGTGGATGGACCGCAGACAGAGAAGGAGCGGGGGCCGAGTTGGGTGCGGGGGATGTGGAGGCGGAGAGGTTCGGAGGCAGAGCGGAGGGAGCGGGAAGGAGTGTAGGGGTAAAGTAAGTTGGAGAGATAGGCAGGAGAGTAGTTGTTAAGGGATTTGTAGCAGAGAGACAGGGTCTTGTATTGAATGCGTTGGGGGATGGGGGGGGGGGGGGGCAGTGAAGGAGTTTGAACAGGGGAGTGATGTGGTCGGATTTCTTCTTTCTGAGGACGAGGCGGGCAGCATTGTTCTGGGCGCGCTGGAGCCGGAGTGAAAGTGGTGGGGTGAGGAAGGTCGGAAAGGAGAGAAGTTGCAATAGTCGATGCGAGATAAGATGAGAGAGACAGCAAGTTTGGTGGCAGCTGCGGTGGTGAGGTATTTTCTGATCTGACTGATGCGACAGAGGTGCCGGAAATAGTATGCTCGGGCCGTGAAATAGCATAAGCCGCGTCAGTATTCGGATGCTGCACTTCTGGAATGTGTTAACGACAGGACATGGTCTGTTTTGTTGCAGAGGGCACCGACCTATGCCATGCCACAAGGCTTCAAAACAACACCTGGCTGTACAGCTTCAACCCCTTCACTGCCGAGGAAAAGTGCACACAAACTGCAAGAGTCATAGATCCTTATGAGTCCCCGCAGTCGGGGGAGGGGGGATCCAGGGGCTCCGGCCCCCCACCCCGGACCCAAAATTCTTTGAAATGCTACAACAAAGTCCCTTTTTTGGGGTGTTTGGAAGCTCCCACCCCTCATCCCATTCCCTGATTTTTTTTTGTGGCGAGTTTCAACACATACACACGCTATTCACCCCGCGCCCCCCCCCCCCCCTCCTCCCCTTTCCGTTGTTAGATATTTTGACGAGTGTGGAGAGTCTTGACACACACACACACGCCTTCTCCACTGGAAGAAGGTCTAAAGTCGGGTAGGGCTTTTGTGTCCGGATGAAGGTCCCAAACAAAAAGTTGGACCATTTCTCAAATTGTGCAGGTGTTGCCTAACGACTATGTACCAGTTGCAGGTGGCTTGACCATGATAATTTAAAGGTAGTGCCAGATTAGCTTAGTGCCTTAGCTAATCTCGCACTACCCTTGAATTGTCATGGTCAATCCCGGCATCTCCTGCTGTAGGGACTTGGGGTTAAAAAGGTTAACCAAGATTCCACAGTCTGCGACGAGTGGCAGAAGGGATTACAACTTCGTATGGATTTCACACCCATCCACATCGTGTTGTGCATTCACGAGCGGGTCATCCCAGCTTGGTCGGCATGGCGCAGACTTGACAATGCATAAGCAATGTGTAGTTTGTAACTGAGGGGTGTCATATATATATATATATATATATATATATATATATATATATATATATATATATATATATATAATATATATATATATATATATATATATATATATATATATATATATATATATATATATATATATATATATATATATATATATATATATATATATATATATATATATATATATATATATATATATATATATATATATATAGACTGAGTCTCAAACCTGACATCCCTAAATAGTAAACTAGACAGAAATCATCCATTATATATTTTGACCATGCCTACAAGGTTGGAATGACCCGCCAAGGCTGACCTACCTAGACCCAAACACCAATGTAACCTCATCTGTGATTTTGGACTTTCTCGGGTCTGGCCGACTGAGCTGAAGTATTCAAAATCGCAGACTAGACCACGTGTCAATTATGAGCTGTCTTCTAAAACCTAACATCATTTAGATGCAAAATAAACAGAACTAAACTAAACCATTGTTTAACACACCATGGCAAACGTGTGGTGGGTCGTGAGTTCAAGTCTGACATTACGTTGGAATCTCAGACCTGGACAAAACTCTACGACCAAGTCAGACATTTGCTTGCACACTGGTTGTCTCCTTCGATTCGCGTTACAGCGCTACAGCGGTAGCGAATCGAGGGAGACAACCAGTGGGACATCGGCTGTTTTCTATAAAAACTAACACCCCTTAAGGTTGCAAAATCTCGTGTTACCGCTTCTATGTGGGCTGGATAGACTTGGATTCAAACCACAGATGCACTCACAAAATACAGGGAAGCCATTTCTTAACTTGTTTTGGCGGCTAACACGCTATTATTCACTGGGCATGCGCAGTCTCTAAGGGACATAATCACCTGAGAGAGACAACCATTATGATAATAATAATAATTACGGTACTTATAATGAGTTTATCTTATAATAATTATAACTCTAAGCGCGCACTCACAACTCGCGCTCGCAAAATTTGACATACTGGCTTTTGCCACACTATGGCAGTATTCAGGACAGGTATGCCGTGTGTACAACGTGTACACTGGCTACTGTAGGGATGTGAGAAAGATCAAGATGGGGGAGTCCATTTTACACGAATAGGTGCATGGTCTATATTTTTTCAAAAGCACACAAAAACACCTCAAATAAAAGTGGAGAACTATTCCGTTAATGCTTATTTTCATATAATTTGCATATAGTGGATAGAAACAGTCACAGGGGAACAGGCTGTGGCCTATTATTTCTCTCAGGCATACAAAACACCCTTATCGAAGCAGAGTGGAATGTTCTATTAGTGCTCATTTATATATCATATACGTATAGTGAGAAGCAGTAAATCACTGGGAAAACGCTGTGCACAATCATAAAATGCACCCCCTACAAAAATGAGTGGAAGGTTTCAATAGTGCTCATTTGCATATTATTTACATTTAGTGGGACAGAAATAGACACAGGGGACAAGGGTGTGTGGCTTGATATTTTTTCATGAACATAAAACACCCCTGTCCAAATGGAGTGGAATATTCTATTAGTGCTCATTTACATATCATTTACATAAAGTGAGAAAGTCACTGGGAAAAATACTGTACACATTCAGCCTCCCCACCCCCCACCCCCCACCCACACCCCCCCCCCCCCCAAAAAAAAAAAAAAATATATATATATATATATATATATATATATATATATATATATATATATATATTATATATATATATATATATATATATATATATATATATATATATATATATATATATATATATATATATATATATATATATATATAATTAAGAAAATGGAGTAGAATATTCCATTAATGCTCATTTATTTGCATATAGTGAGCATGAGGAAATCACCTGGAAGAAATGCTTCAAACAAGCATAAAACACCCTCTACAAAAATGGAGTGGACTATTCCATTAGCCCTCATTTACACATCATTTACATGTAGTGGGACAGAGAAAGGTGGATTGATATTTTGCATAAACACAAAACAGACCCACAAATGAAGTGGAATATTCCATAAATGCTCATTTGCATATCATTTACATGTCAGAGAAATTCGCAAGGAAAAAGAGTGTGTGGCTTGATATTTTTTTCAAAAGCAATACACCCTTATCAAAATGGAGTGGACTATTCCATTAGCGCTCATTTACATATCATTTACATGTAGTGGGACAGAGAAAGGTACAGGTTAAAAGGTGATTTGGATTGATATTTTTCATAAACACAAAACACCCCCACAAAATGGAGTGGAATATTCCATAAATGCTCATTTACATATCATTTACTTGTACTGGGTCAGAGGAACTCGCAGGGAAAAAGAGTGTGTGGCTTGATTTTTTTTATTTTTCAAAAACACATACACCCCTATCAAAATGGAATGGAATATTCCATTAGTGTTCATTTACATGTCATTTACATTTAGTGAGAAAACAAAATCACTAGGCAAAAATGCTGTATACAAGACTACCAAACACCCCTTACAAAAATGTAGTGGAATAATTCATTTACATCTAGTGGGACATAGAAAATCACAGAAAAGAGGGTGATAAGTTTGATATTTTAAACAAATATATAGAACACCCGTATTAAAATGGAGTGGAATATTCCATTAGTGCTTCTTTAAAAATTATTTACATTTAGTAAAAATGAAATCGCATACAAAAAAGTCTGTGTGCAATTGTACAAACACCCCTTACAAAAATGGGGTGGACTATTCCATTAGTGCTCATTTACATATTATTTACATTTAGTGAGAAAGAAAATCAATGGGGGGGGGGGGGGGGGAATGCTGTACACAAGATTACAGAACACCCCTTACAAAAAAGGAGTGAAATATTCCATTAGTGCTCATTTACATATCATTTACATCTAGTGAGACAGAGAACATCACTGAAAACGAAGGTGTGCAGTTTGACATTTTAAAAAAATACATAATACTCCCCTATCAAAATTGAGCAGAATATTCCATGTGCTCATTTACATAATCATTATTTACATTTAGTGAAAATGAGGAAATCGCATAGAAAAAGACTGTGCAATTATACAAACACCCCTTACTAAAATGGGGTGGACTATTCCATTAGTGCTCATTTACATATCATTTACATTCAGTGAGAAAGAAAATCACTGGGTGAAAATGCTGTACACAAGACTACAAAACACCCCCAACAAAAATGGAGTGGAGTATCCCATTAGTGCTCATTTACATATTTACATTTAGTGAGAAAGAAAATCACTGGGTTAAAATGCTGTACACAATATTACAAAACACCCCCTACAAAAATGGAGTGGAATATTCCATTAATACTCATTTACATCTAGTGGGACAGAGAAAATCACAGGATGAGGGTGTGCAGTTTGATATTTTAAAAATATATAGAACAACCATATCAAACTGGAGTAGAATATTCCATTAGTGCTCATGTAGATATTATTTACATTTTGTGAAAATGAGGAAATCACAGAGAAAAGGACTGTGCAACTGTACAGACGCCCCTTACAAAAATGGGGTGGACTATTCCATTAGTGCTCATTTACATATCATTTACATTTAGTGAGAAAGAAAATCACTGAGCGAAAATGCTTTACACTACAAGACTACAAAACACCACCTACAAAAATGGAGTGGAATATTCTATTAGTGCTCATTTACATATCATTTAAATCACACCAAAAGAGGGTGTGCAGTTTGATATTTTCAAAAATATATAAAACAGCCCTATCTAAATGGAGTGGAATATCCCATTAGTGCTCATTTACATATTTACATTTAGTGAAAATGAGGAAATCGCATAGGAAAAGACTGTGTGGAAGTGTACAAACACCCCTTACAAAAATGGGGTGGACTATTCCATTAGTGCTCATTTACATATCATTTATATGCATTTTGATGGTGAATGTCACAGGGCAACAGGGTGGTTCGCCTGATTTTTTTCCAAAACATGTAACATCCCTATCAAAATGGAGTGGAATGTTCCATTAAAACTCACTTACACACAGTGAGAAAATCACTGGGCTCAAGCATAGAAAACACCCCCTACAAAAATGGAGTGTAATATTCCATTAGAGCTCATTTACATATCATTTAAATAATAATTACGGTATTTATAATGCGCTTATCTTATAATAATTATAACTCTAAGGCCCGCGCGCACTCACAACTTGCACACGCATGCGCACGCTTTAGACAATGACTCACGTAACACAAATAGTGAAAATACATTACGACGGTCAGCTTTATAATAATAATAATAATACCGTTATTATATAGGCGCTTTTTCTCAATTTTGGGGAAATCGACTCAAAGCGCCGCGCCTGAAACCCAACACACACACTCACGAAACAGACACGGATTTACGCCATTTAAGACAAACACAGTACAAGACAAACGAAGGGCCAGTCAGCTACTGAAGTTACAGAGATTTTTGATCGCTTGTATTTGAAATTTTGTAAAGTGGCCTGAGACCGGTACCAAAGTGTGGGGGGTGGGGAATGTGGTGATATAGTGCTAGAACTGTTGAAAGAGGTGAGTTTTGAGGGCGGACTGGAAGGAGGAGAGCGAGTGTTTCCGACGGAGAGAGAGTGGGAGAGTGTTCCAGGTAGCTGGACCGTATACTGAGAAGGAGCGGGGGCCGAAAGTGCTGAGTTTGGTGCGGGGGATGAGGAGGCGGAGAGGGTCGGAGGCGGAGCGGAGGGAGCGGGGAGGAGTGTAGGGGTGAAGTAAGTTGGAGAGATAGGCAGGAGCGTAGTTGTTCAGGGATTTGTAGCAGAGAGACAGAATCTTGTATTGGATGCGTTGGGGATGGGGAGCCAGTGAAGGAGCTTGAGCAGGGGAGTGATGTGGTCGGATTTTTTCTTTCTGAGGACGAGGCGGGCAGCATTGTTCTGGACGCGCTGGAGAGTGAGAGTAGTGGAGTGAGGAAGGCCGGAAAGGAGAGAGTTGCAGTAGTCGATGCGAGATAAGATGAGAGAGACAGCGAGTTTGGTGGCAGCTTCGGTAGTGAGGTATTTTCTGATCTGACTGATGCGGCGGAGGTGGAAATAACATGCCTGGGCCGTGGCGGAGACGAAGCTGGTCATGGAAAGAGAGGAATCGAGGATAACGCCAAGGTTCTTGACCGAGTCAGAGAGGGAGATGGGGGTGCTGTCGAGTTGAAGGTGGAGAGAGGGAGGGAGCTGGGAAAGTTTCTGGCGAGTGCCTACCAGCATGGCTTCCGTTTTGTCGTCGTTCAGTTTGAGCTTGTTTGCTGTCATCCAGTTTTTCACGTCTTCATAGCAGTCAGCCGTGCGAGTCAGTAGTGTCTGAGTGTTGTCAAGTTTGTCTTTGTCTAGTAGTTGTGAGTCGTCAGCGTAGAGGTGGTGGTGTATGTGGTGACTAGACTGGATGATGTTGGACAGGGGGGAGGTGTAGAGTGTGAAAAGGACCGGGCCCAGGACGGACCCCTGTGGAACGCCGCAGGAGAGCCTGACTGGGTTGGAGGAGACGCCGTCGATGGTGACGGACTGCTCAGTGTCTGTCGAAGAGGAACTTCCAGGAGTGAGCAGAGTCAGTGATGCCAAAGGAGTGGTGAAGGCGGTGGAGGAGGATAGAGTGGTCTATGGTGTCGAAGGCGGCAGAGAGAGTTCGAGTAGCGTAAGAAGGGAGATGTTGCCCGAGTCAGTGGAGAGAAGCAGGTGGTTTAGGATATGTAGAAGGGCTGTTTCAGTGCTGTGGTGTTTGCGATAGGCAGACTGGAAGGGACTGAGGAGGTTGTTGTCGGCGAGGTGGAGGTTGAGGACAACCTTCTCAAGAAGCTTTGACAGGAAAGAGATTGGAGATTGGGCGGTAGTTCTTGAGTTCGTTTGGGTCGAGGTTGTGTTTTTTTAGGAGAGGACGGACGATGGCGGACTTGAAGATATCGGGGACGGAGCCATTCTCATTTGCATATAGTGAGTGAGGAAATCAATTGAAAAGGCTGTGCATTTACACACGCAACACCCCTACAAAGACTGAGTGGACTATTCTATTAGTGCTCATTTACATACAGTGGGATATAAAGTCTTAGGCGTGAGTACCTCTTAACAGGGCTTTAGGAGCGTCCATTTATCAGAGGGGATTTAGCCTATTAGTCCATTTTGACATGTGCAGCACAGTAAACTGATGAGTATTGGTCACCAACTGCAGGGTATTTCGTCTTCCTTTGAGTAGGGTGTACTGTGTGCTGCATAGGGGTGGTGGTGTGGGCTGAACTGGTTTTCACGCAAGCACACACACACACACACACACACAAATAAAAACACACATTTCAAGTTTTTTAAAGGCAGATCTTTATTATTTTCATCAGAGACATCACTGACAACATCTTTCATCATATCATTTCAAATTATTACCAGTATTGGCTCAACCGACTCTTAATCATCAAAATCAAAAGTCATGAAACAAGTCTGAATTACTTGTCTTGAGAGAGTGCACACACATTTTGACACCACAGATATCATGAAAATGTTTGTATACTCCTGTGTGCACGTATACATATGTGCACACACACTGACACACACACATAAACTACACCTCCCCCCATCCATGATAAATAAGCCTAAAAACAATATCACTTGCAAAACATTAGAAACAAAAGCAGTAAAACCACAAAAGCATAAAAATACACATGCACACATTCACGACATTCACAGCAGCAACGTTAAAATGCTGTCAACAACCACCAGTATTCCCATGTCTACCTGATGAGCAGAATGCCTCTTGCAGATGAATGTTTTCCCCCGAGTCAAACAGAACCTTCCAAGGTGACTTCAAACAGAAACTAGGAGGTTTCTAGGAAGTTATCATTACCACACAGTGCTCTTTGTGATCAAAGGCAACGCAAAGGGCAAATTTATTGGAAAGCCCTTTTAAAACAAACACAAAGAAATGCAGCACCACTCACTTGCTGTTAACCCTTTTCATCCTGATACACCCATTGCTTGAAATAAATTTGACTAATAGATCAAGGGTGATGCCAGAATAGCTTGGCACCAAGCTATTCTGGCACCATCCTTGAACTAAACCAGTTGATCTATCTCCTAATCAGTAATGTAGCCTTTTCATGAACCATGCCAGACTCGCACTCAATTTGAACAGGCGATCCAAAGATAAATCAACACCCAATGTTTCCTTATGCAAGCTTCATGCATGCAGTGAGGTTACTTGATTTTGGGTGATCGGATTCCATTTATAAAAGGTTTCATAAAACATACATGTGCAGTATTCCTATACTACCGGTATCATTTCTAGACAGGCCTCACCGCTGACACTTCTGCAACTGTTTGATTCATAATCGGTGTGTGCTTCACGCTCAGTGACTCAACATTCAACACTTAAATTGGGACAAATTTTCCGTCGGTTGGGATATTGGATAAGAATAAACAAAAAATATAATAAGTGCTAAAATGTCATAAAAAGGTGGCAGTAATAACAAGGAAATTAGATGTACTTTTTGCTACTGTCAAAGATAAAATATATAAATTACTAATTACTCAAACCATGGATCAAACAGCTGCAGAAGTGTCAGCCCTGAGGTCTGTGTAGAAATGATAGTATGTATATGAATACTCCATTTCTATACTATGACTCATTCAAGGCACCTCCCATCAATAGCTGCCAAAGCATTGTATAGCACTGCCAACGTCAATGCTACATGATACTTTCGCAGCTATTGACACAGAGCACCTTGATTGAGTCAAGCAACCGCTGGGCTCATAAAAATCTTTGCCTCTCACAAAGGAAAGGGGTTGGCAAATGAACTTTCACAGGAAATGAGGTCTACAGTTCAAACACACCCTGGCAAGCTGAGGAATACGAGAATAATGGAAGAACTCTTCATTAACCCCTTGGCTGTCAGTAGCGGTTTTTGTCAAGGTGATTCCTGCTGAAATCACCTGGACTAAAACCACCACCGACAGCAAGTGTTAAAATAATCATAATGCACCCAACTTCAAGTGTAGAAAATACCTAAGTACCCATTTTTATTGTTGATCTTCCCAACTTTGTTAGGCAGTCATTCACATAACGAAAGTACGATCAAGAAACCTCTATGGAAAAAAAAACACTTAACTCTCTGGCTGTCGGTAGTGCTTTTTAGCAATGATTCCTGCAGGAATCATCATGACAAAAAGCATTACCAACAGCCACATGGTTAAATGCTCAATGTTCATTAAATCTGAAAGCATATTCAAATGTTAAATAATAATACCAAACATTTACTGGTTTGTTAAATCTGAAAGCATATTCAAATGTTAAATAATAATACAAAACATTTACTGGTTTTTGCGTGACTTTATAAAAGTCACATAAGATAAATCATAGGATGTCACAAAGCAACTGGTCTTGACACTGCACACTAAATAAATAAATGGCAGCAATATGCCCTCTACAATTTACAAACAGTACGTGTGGAGACAGAAATTAAAGACGTGATATAAAGGAGCCAATTTTAAGCTTATTCAAAATGTGTCAGTTTTTTGGTTTTTTTTCAGCACAAACATGAATTTTTCTTTAAAATAAATTTTTTCGAAAAATGCATTTTTCTTTAAAAGGTATTTTTTCGAAAAATACTTACCGATGACATGACCTTATGGGAGGTGTCTACTACTTACGCAATTCTAGCCTAAGAGCTCGTTGTGTTACCACACAACCCGGAGGCACTCGGGGAACCCTGAGGGGGCCGAGAGTTATCTCCCGATACTCCCCATCCGGCACAGAGTACCCATAGTCCGTCAGTCAGGATACTTAGCTTACCAGCGGCAAGCGGCGCAGGTGGGAGGGTCGTCCGAGTCATGTCATCGGTAAGTATTTTTCGAAAAAATACCTTTTAAAGAAAAATGCATTTGTTTCTTCAAAAACATTACCGATGACATGACCTTATGGGAGAATGGCGAATAGGAGGAGGGTGCCGCGCTCTAGCACACCTAAGGCCCCAAGGGCCGTCCTCCCAACCGCAAACTCCCGACGACTCTAGGTAGGTGTAAGCGACGGCGCTGAAGCGCCAGGAGGGAGGAGTGCCCCCCCCCGAGAGGTCCCCCACCAAAGCGAGTAGCCTCGCTAGGCTGACAGAACTCTGCGATCGAGAGCACCTGCCCGCCAGCCCTCCAGTAGCCACGATGAGGAGGACAGCCCGGTTCCTGAAGGCTGTGGCGTTCGTGGCCCTGCACGTAGCTGATTGGACGTTAATTAGCCTTTAAGCTCCCTGAGGGAGGGATCCTGGACTTCGGATCGTATGACCGAGCGTAGTCAGGAAGATCGTCTGCCCTGTAGCTTCAGAGCTGCTGGGCACGGCCAAGAAGCGAGCGCGTCCGCCCGGACGGCTATGTCGTCGTAGGTATACGTGAGGCAAGCTCAGGCTATCCTGCAGTCTACCAGCTGGGGTCAGCAGGGTCGGTAGGGGAGAGGTGACGGACGCCGTCCAAGAGCACAATGCCTCGCCAACTTCATCGTAGAGGCGTCAAGGTGGGGGAAGCGGGCCATAGCGAGGCTTCGACTGCTGCCCACGCGAAGACTCCAGCGTTGAGGGTCTGTCGCAAATCGCCAAGGCGCAGGAGTAGGCGCTCCAGCAAGGCGGAACAGCGACCATCGCGGCTGCATGAGGACCTAGTAGAATGCGGGAAGCAGTAGCGGGGGGTCCGTGGCGAGCTGAGGGGTAAGAGGTTCAGGACCGGTACCAGGGAAAGAGGTGACCAACAGGAGGAGAGGAGGATCCTTCCAAGGCTAGGTCAGAGCGTTGGCATCTCGTCCAGGAGGGCTATACCCCACGAAGGCGCGGGGAAAGCCAGAGATCCCACCTTGCGTCGAACAGGTCCACTAAGCCATCTCGCCAGCGCCGATCCTCCGAAGGTATCCTGGTGCATTCCGAGTGAAGCAACTGGTTCCATCGGGGAAAAGGCTGGCTCAGACCTCCCACGAGCAGACCTCCTAGTCCGTGTCAGATCCAAGCCGTTCACGCTCTTGTCCACGAGGTCCGGAGGCTAGGCTGGACCTCGAGAAGAAGCACAGAAGTAGGGGGCGTAGCTACAGCAGCCGGGCTGCGAGACGACCGACGGAGAGTAGAGCCGACTTCCGAGCAGTGGCTAGGCCCTTCCACCGCGAGCACCGCCGCAGCAGTACCACCTGTCCAAACTCCGGCGTACCCCTGTGCGCCCAATGGGGTTGTGTCGAGTAGGTTTTGGTTCCACAGTGTCCATGGGTAGGTTGAGGACCCCCGGTGAGTCCAACGGAAAGCCGAAACAGGAGCGGAGACTCCGTCAGTGGTGACTCCTCCTTCGCAGGTGAACGGAGGAACGCTGTGGAGGCCGAGTGCACGGGTACCTGGAGTCAAGGGTCGGCAGCTCCGGAAGAAGTCGCAGCCCAAGATCTGGAGGCGGAGCCGAGGACCACCTGCGCGGACTGCATCCTATCGCCGTCTGGCACCAGCGTAAGCGAAGCCAAGGTCCTAGAAGCCTCCTCCGGTCTGCTCCCCGAAGTGAAGTCCAGGAACTCCCAAGAACCTGGGTCAGCCGAGTCGTCAGCACAGGGGGTCCTTCCGCGGCCAGACGACCTGCCAAGCTAATCCCGCCTCTACCCTTGATTTATCATGGTTGATCCATCTCCTGCTGTTGTACATCGTGGCAGATTGGGTTAAAATATCTGTGCCTGCATGTTTCACTTTCCTATAAAGCCCCTTGTGCATGCAGGCACAGATATTTTAACCCAATCTGCCACGATGTACAACAGCAGGAGATGGATCAACCATGATAAATCAAGGGTAGAGGCGGGATTAGCTTGGCACCTGATAGTGGCAGAATAGCTTGGCACCTGAGGGCACCAAGCTAATCTGGCACTGCCCTTGAATTATCATGGTTGATCATCTGCAACTGGTACAGTCATTGATACCTAAAATATTTGAGGAAATGTGGCCATTGTGCTGAACTGGTTAAACAGTTCCAATGGCTGCATGAGTATCTTGAGGATGAGATAAAGAAACAGAACAAAAATCACAGCAACATTTCAGTCGAGACAACAACAACAACAAAGAGAAGAAAACAGGAGTGGTGGTGTGAACACTGTGACATTTACACAATCAAACATAATTATTGGTGTGAGTTCTGACAAGCTCAAGGTGGATAGCAAAATGATTATGGAAGAAAATACAAAGCAGGAGTTGCTCTGCATGTACACAGCACCACTAAACAAACTTTTTCCTTACACAGAAGCAATGCCAAATAAATGTGTGCCGCTTCTGTGATTTTGAAGTTTATGGCTAAAGGCCGTAAACTCCAATATTGCTGATCGGCACACAAATAAAAAATTTTCAGGAACTAACACAGGCTACACTGCACACAGTGATTTTCATCAGCCTCCTTCAATCTTTGCCATAATATTCCCAATAAGCAAAGGCTGCCGGGCCTACGTCAGCTGCAGTGGGCCCATGCGCGGGCCCACTGCATCTGATGTCGGCTCAGCAGCCTTTGCTTATTATGGGAAAGAAGTGCAGCCCTGACCTGTACACTTCACAAACTTCTTTTCAGCAAAGACCTCTGATTTTATCACTAAGCTGGTTGTTTCATGGAGTGCTGCCTAGCATTTGAGTGAGTCTATGAGGAGAATCGTCACAGAAAATGCAGCAGCCAGGTAGCCATGCCAAATCACTGCCACGAACGATAGCAATATCCACGCTGACAAGAAGTAATTCTGTCCTAATATGTGCCTGATTAGGTCACTGTCTTGCTGTCGGTTAATTATGGTATACAAGCAAAGCAACTTGTGAATAGCATATTTCAATGTTTCAAACAACCTTTCTAAACTGAAACCATTAAAGGCAAACTACATACACCAAATACAACATAAACTGTTTTGAGTTAACCCCGGCCGAAGCCTCAGTTTTAGGGGGGCAATTTTTAGAGAGCAATTCCATTTATTTAGAATCGGTGATGCACAAACTTGCCAGATGATATGGCGGCAAAGCATAAAATGTTTCGGATCCCCATGCTACCAGAAAGTGTAAGTTCCCCATAGATCTGATAGCGCACATTGCAATGTTTGCAGTTCCATTTCTTGGGGGTGATTCACCATTTTGAGCACGTGATGTATTTATCTCTACTGCAGACTGCCATGGACTTGGTTGTATGAAATCGCTTAACATTTTTATTTTTCTCTCCAAAGACAGCCTTCTCAAGGAATAGTGTTTTCAAAGAATTATGTTCTACAAGAATGTGACATCAAAGAAATTATGTACTATTAACTAACCATAAAAATATGACGTCATTCAACAATCTAGCCACGTAATTGTTTTCTTGTTACTGTCATTACATGCTAAAGATGAAGAATTGATTTATCCAAAAACTTGTGGACACAATGGTGGGAGCTCGGAAATCTTTCACATCGCAGTAGCTGTCAGTGGCTTGTGCATCAACTTGAACTTTCTCTGTCAGTTTATGGTGGCATTTTAGATAGGTAGCATTTTTGGTTCCTTTCTTTCTTTTTCAGAATTTCAGAAGTTTAGCACCGCGCCACGAACCCTACATGTTTTTAACATAGCAGGGACTCAAGAACTGTACCTTAGTACGTGCTTGGTATACCAGCTAGTTCCAAGTAATGAGCCTGATGAGAGATCACCTGTTAGGAAAGACCATCATTTAGGTGGCTGTAGATGGTGGTCTCTGATGACATCTGACACTTTTTGCCCTTCAAGACTTCTCTTTAGAGAGCACTTGTTTTACAACTGCTGTTTTCTGGTTAAAAAAAAAAGGAGACTGTCCAAAACAGGCCCTACTGAAATCAACATTTGGTATACAGATCACGTTTATTTACTGGAGAGGAACTGTCCATCCAAATACAAAGCAGAGAAGACAAGACAGTTATGCTAACTCATTCGAGATGAACGGCATCCTGATATGCCGTGTATCCAAATGTCATTCGTCTCAATTGAGTTAACGCTTCATCTTTCCATTTAGCATTCAGTACATCTCAACACAAATAAGATGTCAACATAACATCAAAGTGGTAAAACAGTTTACCCTCTGGCTGTCACTTGTCATTTTTGCTGAGGTGATTCCTGCAAGAATCATCTTGACAAAAAGTGCCACCGACAGTCAAAGGGTTAAATATATTGCAGACCTCATTTACAAACCAAAAGCGGGAGACAGACTCACCAAGCACCAAGCTGATCTCACACAACCTTTGACCTAACATGAACCAACCATTTTTTTACTGAAAGTGTTGACGTGAAAACAAATAGAGTTTCCCCTGTAAATGAGATGCAGGTTAAATTGTACAAGAATTTGAAGAAAAAAAATTGAGAAAAAAATCATTGAATAAAAGTTGTTCAAAATAGGTAAAATTGCACGAGTTTAGAAAAAAAAACAGTAGATTAAAATCCGGGATGAACATGTGTCAAAAGACTACATTACTTCTTATTTTATTAACCCCATACATTTTTGTTTCTGAAGTCTGTGTTTACTGAGCGACCAAAAGCCACAACTGTCCAAGGAACATGGACACAACGTGGTCTCAGCAAGAGACATAGATTCTCATGAGCCCCCGCGACATGAGGATCTATGCCTCTTGCAGTTAGATCGCGTCCACTTTTTCTTGGCATTGAAGGGGTTAACCTTTTTTGGCCTACATTTCTGTAACATTACTGTATAATGTACCCTGTCATGAAGTAATTCTGTTATGAGTTTGATTCTGGATCCGGCGTGCATGCCAAGTAATGGCTTGTAATCTTGTAATGACACGTTCTGCACTAAAAATGGCCAAGCACACACACACACAGCATGCAAACCTTGGCTGGACATATCTCTCGAACCCATAGTGTGCTAGGGAAAGTTGTCTTGCTGCGGCTGGAGCTGCCAGCCACTGGCAAAGACCTACATATTGCATGCTTGTCCACTCTTTTAACCCATTTTATTCTGAGACTGATTTTTTTTTAAAATTTAAATTACTTATTGTCCTATGAAGGCTACATTAGAGACTTGGAGCTAGCTTAACCGTTTTAGTTCAAGGGCGGTGCCAGAATAGCTTGGCACCTTAGGCGCCAAGCTATTCTGACACCACCCTTGAACTATTGTAGTCAATTTTATTTTAAGCAAGGGGTGTATCAGGATGAAACGGGTCAATCTAATGACTGCATCAATTTGTGCATTCTTTGAATCTACTGCTCATTTACAGAGAATGTTTGACTAGACACACCAATGGCAAATAAAGAAACCCAGCTAATCTGAGCTGTAATGGTCAACCCATCTTTAAAAAATCTGACACTGAAAATAGGGTCCACACTAATGAGTCAGTGCTGACAAATGGGTGTTTTGCCTCCAAAATGCGGCATACGTACTGGACAACAAACAGAAGGTTCGAAAGTCAAACTCCATTAAAAAAAAAAAAAGCACAGGCGAGTACGTGCACCAAAAACGGCTATAGGGCAAACTCCTAGATTTTCTGCCATAAATCTAGACATGCCTTGACGGCCAATCACGCAGTTTGAGTTTAGAATGAATGCTTCTTTACATGATCAAGCACGGTGTTCACTGAACGACCAAAAGCCACAACTGTCCAAAGAACATAGACAAAAACTGGTCTCAGCAAGAGGCATAGATCCTCATTTGCCCCACAGTCATGGGGGCTCATGAGGATCTATGCCTCTTGCAGTTAGATCGTGTCCACTTTGCCATAAATCTAAACTAGCCTTGACGGCCAATTGGAAGTTTGAGTTTAGAATGAATGCTTTTTTACATGCTCAAGCATTCTTGACAGCAGATGACATCACCGACTGTCGCTGAGGACAGAGAGTGTTTGAATGCGCACTTCTGACTGGTACGTGTCGATGGTGTCACGGTCAAGCAGCTTGCGCTCTTGCATGGCCATGTGGCGAAAAGCCTAGCGCTGTACCCTAGATCACTGAGGAATAGGTCAGAGTATTTCAGGCTCTTTTTTTACTTCCGAACCTTGAATTTGCTATTAGATGTGCACCATGCATGCAAGGGCATACTTGCAACAACAAAAAATTCATTTTTCTTTAAAAGGTATTTTTTCGAAAAATACTTACCGATGACATGACTGAATGGAAGTGTCTACTACTTACTCATTCTAGCCTAAGAGCCAGTTGTGTTAAGACACAACCCGGGAGGCACTCGGGGAACCCCGAGGGGACCAAGAGTTGTCTCCCTATACCCACCACCCGGAAGCCGGGTACCCATAATCCCTCAGTCAGGATACTTGGCGCACGAGCGGCAAGCGGGGCAGGTGGGAGGGTCGTTTGAGTCATGTCATCGGTAAGTATTTTTCGAAAAAATACCTTTTAAAGAAAAATGAATTTGTTTCTTCAAAAACATTACCGATGACATGACTGAATGGAAGAATTGCGAACAGGAGGTGGGTGCCGCACTCCAGCACACCTTAGGGCCCAAGGGCCATCCTCCCTAACGCAAACTCCCGACGACCCTAGGTAGGTGAATACCTACGGCGCTGAGGCGCCATGAGGGAGTTGTGCCCCCCGCAAAAAGGCCTCCACCAGAGCGAGGAGTCTCTCTGGCCTGGCAGAGCTCTGCAATCGAGGCGGGCGAAGTCATCCTGCCCGCCAGCCTCCAGTAGCCACGAAGTGCAAGACAGTACAGTCCCTGACGAATGTGACGTTCGTGGCCCTGCAAGTGCCTTGATAACGTACCTGTAGCCTCTAACCTCCCTGAGGGAGGGGTCCTGTAATTCAGAACGTATGACTGAGCTTAACCAGGAAGAACGTCCGGCATGTAGCGTCAGTGCTGCCGGAACCGGCAAAGAGGCGAGCGCGTCCGAAGCGAACGGCTATGTCGTAGGCACCCGTGAGGCTTGTACAGGGATTTGCTACGTGGTCTCCTGGTGGAATAGCGCCCCGTAAGCGGGCGCAAGGTGAACCTGTGGACCAAGGCGCGGCGGTCCAGGTAAGGTATGGTCCGAGAGGAGCTGTACGTAATTGTTCCCTCGAACTGTAGGCAGACAGGGTGAGGCGTAGCTCCTGAAGCTCGTTAACCAATCCACCACGGCAACATCCCTCAGGCGCCGTATGGCTGCAAGGGCAAGACGTAGCATTCGATGACTCCTCCCGAGGGGAGTCGACAGGAGGCTCCGGACGAGCGCGTGTAAGTCTCTCCGACCCGGGCTCTGAGGAGAGGCGGGTTCCTGCCGGCAAGTGGACCCCCAGCAGGATCCCGGCGGCTTACTTGGATACGAGTGGGTACCGAGATTGTACGTGGGACGTCGCCAAGCGCGACTCTCTGAACTGGGCTCTGTGAGGCGAGTTCTCTGCTTCTCAAAGCTGTGTCCGGGCTCGCTCCGTCCGGGTAACGGCCTCGGTCAAGGCCCCATCCTGTGCCCCAGTCCACTGAAAACGTAGGATCATCCTGGTGTCATGCGCCGATCCTCCGAAGGTGTCCTGGTGTATTCCGTGTGTAGCCACTGGTCCCACCGGGGAAGACTGGCCCAGATCTACCGTCGGTCCAGGTAGCGTCACGCACGGAGGGAGATGAAGTTCTTTCCCCAAGCACCAGGGTAGGGGGTATGCACTGGTCGGAGGATCGCCAGCTGCCCTGATCCTGGAAGTACACCTCCGCTGTCGCGTAGCCGAAGCGGAGAAGCTCCTGTGACCTATCCTTCCCCCCACGAGCAGAAGAAGCAGGCCTAGTAGTCCGCGTCAGATCCAAGCTAAGCACGCTCTTGTCCGCGAAGTCCGAAGGTCGGAGGGTTGGACCTCGAGAAGAATCACGGAAGTAGGAAGCGTAGCTTGAGCAGCCGGGCTTAGAGACGACTAAGGTGAGTAGATTCGACTCCGCGTAGTGGCTAGGCCTCCACCCCGAGCACAGCCAAGCGGTACCACCTGTCCGAAGTACGGCACCCCCCGGGTGCCCAACGAGAGTTGTCGAGATGGTTAGACGTCAGGGAGAAGGGGCTGCGCCTTGGTTCCCCAGTGTCCACGATGGATGAGAACCCCCGGTGAGTCAAGGGGCGATGCCGGGCAACTTCCGCAGCAGGGCGGCGGCGATGAGCTTGGATGTCCCGTCCAGCGCCGGCCGAGTGTCCATCCGCGCAGAAGAACAGGTCTGATGGAACCGCAGCACTGGAAGCCGAAGCAGAGGAAGAGGAGAAACGGCTGAGACGTCCGAGCAACCAGTCCGAGGGGTCGTCAGCCGTCAAACTCAGGGTGTCAAGTCCCGCTGTCTGGAACCGGCGACCGAGGAGGGCTCCGAGGGAGGGAATCCTGCTGACGGCGAACCGCAGGTCGAAGACTCCCTCCGAAGGGGAGAGCGAAGACGGAGCGACGCGGCGAGGTTCTCCCGTTTGCCAACGGCGGGTTCCGACGAGGAGAACGGCTGCGACGAGGAGGAACGGAACGGAGAGGACAAGGGAAGGGGAAGTGGCCGGTCGATGGGAAGAGGAACGGGACGAACGGGAGTCCGAACGAGATGAGGAACGCGAAGAAGGCGAAACCAGTCGAGGGAGTCCTGATCCGTCGAACGATGAGTGGAGAAGGTCCTCCTACGATCTTGCGAAGCAGAGCGATAACGGTGAGTAGAATCCCAGCGCCTACGATCCTCGCGAACAGGAGGATCCGGACGAGTGCGTGTAAGTCTCTGTGAACCAGGCTCTTGGGAGAGGCGGGTTGCTTGCCGGCAAGGGGATCCCTGCGGCCAGAGATGAGTGGGGAACGAACCAGGCTCTTGGGAGAGGCGGGTTTCTGTGCACTAATCCGTTGAATACTCAAGTGGCGTCTTCTGTGTCGGATCAAGTTGGTTTCGCGCGTCCGGTGCCGGGGGCACAGCGGAAGGCGTCTTGGGCAACTCCAAGCACCCGAGCGTGAAGGTCCTCTTATGATCTTGCGAGGGAGAGCGATAACGTCGAGTAGAATCCCTGTGTCTACGCTCTTCACAACCAGGAGGTTCCGGACAAGTGCGTGAATGTCTCTGTGAACCAGGCTCTTGGGAGAGGCGGGTTTCTTGCCGGCCAGGGGACCCCCAGCGGGATCCCGGCGGCTTCTTCAGAGACGAGTGGGGAACGACGGTGGAGGAGGGACGCCACGAGCGTCCCACCAAACCAGGCTCTTGGGAGAGGCGGGTTCTTTCCACCAGCTGTATCCGGGCGCGCACTCTAACGGAGGCGGTCTTGACGGTCGAACTCCCACACTGCACTAATCCCTCGATTACTCAGTGGCGTTCTCTGTGTCGGATCCAGCTGGTCTCGCACGTCCGGTGCCGGGGGCACAGCGGAAGGCGTCTCGGCAATCTTCAAGTACCCGAGAGGGTAGGAGTCTCCCTCCTCTAAAGTTCCAGAGATTAGACCATCGCAGCTCCGGCCAGGTAGCACAGACGTTACAAGAGTGGTCGGAAGCACACCCAGCACACAGACTGTATGGTTATCCGACGGCCACTGGAAGTCTCCGCATAGCTTGCATGTCCTCAGCAGTCCGATAGTGGTCCCTACTCTGGCGCCGCGCAGAGCGAGCGGGACGAGAGGTTGCTCGGAACTGTGTTGATAGTAGTCTCCGCTTCCTTGGAGACGAGCATTCTTACTAGAGTCCCTGGACGTGCACGTGAATGTCTCTGAGCCGGGCTCCGAGGGAGGCGGGCTTTCTTGCCGGTAAGGGGGACCCCCAGCGGGATCCCGCGGGCTTCTTGGAGACAAGTGGGGCAGATAGTGGACATGGCTTCTTGGAAGTCTTAGTCCGGGCGCGCTCCCTCCTGGAAGCGGCCTCATCGATCCAGGCCCACTTCGTGCACTAGTCCACTGAATCCGGTGTGGGGATTCCCACAGGGACGTCCTGGTCTCAAGCGACCGGTGCCAAGGATACGTTGGAAGGCGTATCCACCTCCTGCGCATAGGAGACCCGACCCAGTGGTTGTCCGACGGCTACCGGAACATCCGCCTTGCATGAAGGACATCGGCATGCCCCTCTTCATCGGGGCGGAACGGGATCCTTCAAGCACCAACAGCATAGGTCGCTCCCGCCTGCAGACGCTTCAATGCTGCCATCCGCGCTGCTGAGGCCAGGTGACGCAATCATCCCAACGTGGTAGGAGGCACCACCCGTGTCGGAAGACAGGCCTAGTCCCAATGGGCGCTGCCTGGACATGAAGAACACACCTACCAGTAGCAGCCGGGCTGGGGCTTACAGCCGAGAAGCTGCTTGTCCTCTCAAGGTGGTAGTGTACTGCAACATCCTAAGACGTCGGACGTGTGCGTAATTGTCTTTCCGAGCGGGCCTTGCCAGAGGCTGTTCCCGTGCGCTCCTCCTGGCAGCGGCCTCCACGATCCATGTTCGCGCACTAGTCGCGACATCCGGTGTGGCTTCTCTCCCAGGGCAGTCTGTTGTCGTGCGGAAACCCGCAGTGTCTGGAAGGCGCCTAAACCGGTGCCGATCGCTTGCAAAGCAAGCATGGTCGGCGGGGCATCCGGTGCAGAGGCGAAAGACCCCTGGGGGCTGAACTAGCCACTGTCATCTGTGTGAATGGGTAGCGCATCCCTGCAACAGATAACACCCGAAGGCCTGCGGGCGAGTCCTGTGGGACTAAGCCACGAAAGGTAGCCTTCGTAACAACAAAACACACAAGCACCAAGCGGGGTAACAGACTGTCAAGCCTGCACGCCAGCAGTGCAGCAAGAAGGTAGACTCACTGCCCTCAAGCACTAAGGTGAGCAACCAACATATGTAGCAAAAGTCAAACATGTCATGACAGAAGCGAGGTACCAAACTCAGACCTGTTTACCCCCTGGGTGTAGTCAGTGTACTTCCAACTGACTAATTGTGTACTTTGGACCTCACATGTGTAATTATTCCCAAGCCAGTGAGTTGTCAGTTTCTCCAAAAAGTGTATTCTTGGGTAAACAGGTCTGCAAACTGCATGCCGACAACTAGCCGTGCAGTAAGCAAGCAGGCCCACTGCCGCCAAGCGCTAAGGCGAGGGAACAACATATGTACACAAAAGACGAATACGTCATGACGGAAGCGAGGTACCAAACTGCACGTCTGCAATCTAGCAGTGCAGTAACGAGGTAGATTCACCGCCGTCAAGTGCTAAGGTGAGCAACAACATATGTACCAACCCCTGTGACAAAATGGAGTCAGGCCCCCAAACATTATTACTAAGGGTGACCGTGTGTGGAAAAAAAAAAAAAAACCAACACCGGCCGCATGCTGTACAACTCAATACGCAATGACAATCAAGACAAGAGAAACACCTGGGGCAGAAAATCACCACTTTATGTGGACATGCCACGAGGGGCCCGCCCAGCCAAGGAGCTTAAACCCCCCAGCTGCCCGCCGGAACGTATATCCACTCTCTAAGGTACGTGAGCACTTGTCTACCGCGTATGCCTGCGTATGCGAGTGTGCGCTTAAATCCATCACCCGTGAGCGAAAACAGAACAGGCGCTGGTCCCGAACAAACCACGCGATGACAAGGCGTGACTCAAGCTGTGCCACTCCGCTAATCAGGCCACGGAGTAAAAGAATTCTCCACACCCAAGGTACAAAAGCGTAGGAAACTTCTCTACGATTCACCGAAGGTGAGTGGGGGCGCAATTACAGTGAGAAGAAGACGAAAAACTTCGTACCTGCACAACCAGTGCCCAGCCCGGGAACCAGCCGAGGGTCAATCCCGCTACCTTACCTCTCCGCCGAAGGGGAACGGGGGGAGACGTCCAAAAAAACCCGCCTGGCACGACCGGCGAAGATCACCGGACAGCTCACCAGAGGCCGAAGCGCAGGCGCCAAGCAGTGGGGACGAGAAACCACGCAGCAGCACAGGCAGGGCCGACGAAACGATCCTATCTCCCGCTCTTCATTCCAACAGCAAGTTCGAACCCGAGAACGGTCGAAAACCAAAGTCCGTAGGCTAGAGCCGAGCGCAAGACGACCGAATCGTGCGCCTAAGTAGACTAGACTGAGGGATTATGGGTACCCGGCTTCCGGGTGGTGGGTATAGGGAGACAACTCTTGGTCCCCTCGGGGTTCCCCGAGTGCCTCCCGGGTTGTGTCTTAACACAACTGGCTCTTAGGCTAGAATGAGTAAGTAGTAGACACTTCCATTCAGTCATGTCATCGGTAATGTTTTTGAAGAAACAAAAACGTATTTACCCATATCAACGCTGACCCGTCAGGATATGACAGTCTGAACAAATGAATGCTCCTCACAAATAATACTGCAGTTCAGTTCAGGCCGCTGAAAATGACGTCACAGTGGTCGAAACACTCCATCCCATGTCCCTGAAGTTGTTTTTTTCAGTCAGTCTTGAAAACTATCATGGGTAATCCATCTCTCGCAACTGGTATGAAGTGCTTCACAGTGCATGTACGAAAATGGAGCTGATCCCTGTCAGTGAGGTTTGTACCCATTTAGCCCCGATGGACCATGATAATTCAAGGGTCGTGCCAGATTAGCTTGGCGCCTGAAGGCGCCAAGCTAATCTGGCATGACCCTTGAATTATCATGGTCCCTTGAATTATCATGGTCCATCCATCACCTGCAACTGGTACATAGTCATTAGGTAATGCTTCCAAAATTTGGGAAATGTGGCCATAGGGTTAAATGGTGGCTAGACACGCAGCTGATGATTGGATGAGTGGAGTTCATGCAGTCAGCATTATTTCAAAGGATAATTGAGCATTTCAGAGCGTGAAAAAACCACCTGTTAAAACCACCTTGTTCATGCCACCACCGGTACTCTTTACAGTACCGGTGGTGACATGGGCAATGGGGCTTAATGAAATATGGCCAAAGCTGGTCCATGGCCGCAAAATAAAATGTTCCAATAAATCTCGCACACAAACAAACTTCACAGAGCGTTGGCCGCAAGCTCGTGGTCACGATATGTCTTCCCCATGATGAAAAAGTCCCGAAGAAGTTTGAAAACAGTGTAGAAATTGCAGAACAAGACGAGCGCTATACACATGACATGGCTCCACTCCGTGCTCTGTGCCAGGCGGAAAAACTGATAGAACACCAGGATGGCTGCTAGTAACAACAACCAGGTCATGACGTGCATGGGTTGGTGAAAAAGAAACTGTAACACAAAGACAAAAGTGCGATTTAACCTTTTGGCGGTCCGTAGCGCTTTCAGTCATGGTGATTCCTCCAGAAATCACCGCAAACTAAAAGCACTGCTGACATCTAAAGGGTCAAAAACAAAAAGCACAAAAACTTTTTCACACCGAGGCCTACAGCTGAAATTATTTTGGGGCTGCCCTCTGATGATGTATTAGTTTCAACCTTTGGCTGTCGGAAGCATTTTTTGTCATGATTTCTGCAGGAATTATCATGACAAAAAATGCTACCAACAGCCAAAGAATTAATAGACAGAATTGCCAGGACAGTTCAAGGATTGTGTCAAGGTGCCAAGCCATTCTGGAACCATCTTTTAACTATCAGGGTCGATCCCCAATTTGTCAGGGTCTCAAGGGTTAAAACCACAGGGTTGATATTCACCTAAACATGCTTACACCATGATGTGTGGATTCTTACAATACATCAGTGTTTAGGTGATAATGAGTATCTCCCTCTAGCGTTTTTTAAAAAAAATCTTTTCCTACAAGGAGCGAAAGCAAGTACGATAAGATTCAAAGACCACAAATGTGAGATTTTCAGTATCACCTAAACACTGATGTAAGAATCTATTTCTTACACACCTTTCTGTTTTCAGTCTTCAAAGATAATAATAATAATAATAATAATAATAATGAGTATTTATATAGTGCTTAATCTTACTCAAAAGCTCTAAGCGCTTTACAATCTGTACACAAAAATAAAAATACAATGACATATGCACATAACAAACAAAGCACAATGCCCGAACACACCACTTTTACAATAAACTAAACAACAATACATACATAATAATTTATATTCTAATTAACATTCAGTCTAAACAAGGAGGATTGCAAAACTACAACTAAGGCATCAAACACTGGCAGTTATTCAAAGTAAAGCTTGAAGAGGTAAGTTTTCAACGACCTCTTGAAGTCAGAGACAGATTCACTGTTTCTGACCTCAAGAGGAAGTGTATTCCATAACACTGGGGCTTGATAAACAAAAGTGCGCTGACCAAATGTTTTAGTTTGGACAGAAGGTACACACAACTTCCGTTTATCAGAAGAGGAGCGGAGCTCACGAGAGGGTGTATACACATGCAGCAAAGAGGACAAGTATTCTGGGCTGGTGCCTGAAAGGCAGTTAAAACAGATTGACATAACTTTGTATTGAATACGTGAGGACACAGGTAGCCAGTGAAGGGACTTCAAGATGGGTGTGACATGCTCAGTCTTACGGACTCTCACAACAAGCCGGGCTGCATTGTTCTAAATTTTTGGGAGGCGATCAATGAGATACTGAGGGCAGCCACAAAGCAAAGATCTTTGTAATATGAAATATTTTGTAATATGACATCAATATTTTAAATGCTGCACAAATGTTCATACATAATGACGCAATAGCGTACCATTGTAGCTATCAGAGTACCACAGTAATAATAGTATCTTACCAGTACGCAAAAGTCCTCAGGCCCATGACTACGCAGTACGCAGGGATCCCTGCGGCAGTCATGGGCCCGAAGATGTTTTGCTACTGTGGCTACTAGTGGAGAGATGACTTTTCTCATCGCATGATGCCCCACCCCCCCACCCCCTCCTCCCCCCCCCCCCCCCCGCCCCCCCCCTCCCCCCCCCAAAAAAAAAAAAAAAAAAAAACAAACAAAGGGTAAGAAAAAGCGGTCTCTGCTGTCTGTTTTAATACTCACATAAAATCTCGCGTGCATGCTGTTCCCTGGCTCAGCAGTGACATTCACGCCATCTGCTTTAAATAATCCCCGCACATGCTTGACTAATGCCCCTTGTGGCCACACCTGCAGTTCCGACCACCTGAAACAAGCACATGGGAGGAGTGGCAAAAATCAGCTTTGCATTTTCCCAGCATTTTCCCATCTTCCTTTGCAATCCAGTCATGAAATTATCTATTTTTCAGTAAGCTTAAGAAAGGATCCAATCTTGAAAATACTTGTACCTTTGTATACTTGAAATTTCCATCAGCAAGATTTTGACTTTACAGATTTCCATCTTGCGACCTACCAACTTCCACTCGAGAGAACCGCAAAATCTCATGACAGAAAAATGAATTTTTGTCTAAAATGTATTTTTTCAAAAATACTTATTGATGGCATTACTATAAGAATAAGAAGAATAAGAGTACTTTATTATCTCAAAAAGAGAAATTCGGTTGTGGTACATTTATAACAAATAGTACAAACAAGACATAAAAACATTATAGCATAATTATGAACATTTTCTCCCTGCACTTGCACAGCTACAAATTCCAAATGGATAAAGTAAACACTACAAAATCTTTACACATAACTCTTACACATCTCACACAAACATCTTTTATGGACTGAACTGAGCGGCACTTATACATTCACACCCACCTCTACATATGCATACATAATACGCGTGTTTCAACCTAGTCCTAACCCTCACTACTTATTATACAAACATCTCAGTACATTATTACACATTATTACACAAGCTGCATAATTAAAGTCTACCATAGTAAAATAATTAGTGGGTAAACACTCAGTAACAACAATCCCAGTATGTCCATGTTCACCACCAAATGAAACACAATATAATCACTTCTCTAAAATCAACAAGCTCCATTCCTACTGATTGCACAGGTAAATTGATTGATTGATTGTACATTGCTTAACGTCCCGACAGCAACAAGGCTTTCTCAGGACGTGCCTGCACTGCTTGTGAAAAAAAAAAAAAAAAAAAAAAACAGAAAATTGAATGTATGTCGCCAGCCGGTCAAATACGTTAAATAAACCTACAACATGGGGCCTAAATAAAGCTAAGACCATTTAGCAACACACATCCAATATCAAGAACTACAGGCAGTGCAGACAGTAGGGAGAGTTTTAAAA
Source organism: Semisulcospira habei (assembly GCA_036245525.1). Classification (NCBI taxonomy): domain Eukaryota; kingdom Metazoa; phylum Mollusca; class Gastropoda; family Semisulcospiridae; genus Semisulcospira; species Semisulcospira habei. The sequence goes on from BTPG01000006.1 coordinate 151,429,255, forward strand.
AGGCAAATACAGGTGAATGGACAAAGGGTAGACAGAAACACATGCCCCAGAATAGAGAGAAAAACCCACCCTGTGGGGCTGACCAGGGTGACCCTGGGAACTAAAAAATACCTAACCCCACCCAAGTCCCCCAAGGCAGACCCGGGTGGGGGAGATTGCACAGGTAAAGGGGAATAGGGGGAGGAGTTAGGTTTGGGTATGTGTGGATGTACCTACAGATTGCTTAGAGTGATGGATTTGGGGATGAAACTGTGCTGTAGTCTAAGTGTTCTAGCTTTGTGCGTGCGGAGTCTGCGGCCAGAGGGGAGAAGTTCATAGAGGTGGGCAAGGACATGGGATCTGTCTAAAGCTATCCGCCTACCCTTTCTCACCACATGCTGTTCATACAGGGACTCCACACTGTTTTGCTTACTGCCAGTCACTTTGCTGCAGATGTTTACCATTCGTGCCAGGGTGTTCTTGTTCTTCACACTCAGACCTCCATACCAGCACACAGAACCGAAAGTGATGACAGACTCAATAAAAGAGCAGTAAAAAGTTTGAAGGACAGAGGGGTTCACATTCAGCTTCCTGAGTTTCTGGAGGCAGTAGATGCGTGACTGACATTTCTTGTGTATGAGGGAGGTGTTTGCGTTAAAGGACAACTTATCATCTATGACTGTTCCAAGATACTTATACTCAGTCACACGCTCAACAGACACATCATCGATCATCAGAACAGGGACAGGGGCAGGGTTTCTTCAAAAGTCTATCAGTAGTTCCTTGGTCTTACTCACATTTAGTTGATTGATTGTACATTGCTTAACGTCCCGACAGCAACAAGGCTTTCTCAGGACGTGCCTGCACTGCTTGTGAAAAAAAACTAAACAGAAAATTGAATGTATGTCGCCAGCCGGTCAAATACGTTAAATAAACCTACAACATGGGGCCTAAATAAAGCTAAGACCATTTAGCAACACACATCCAATATCAAGAGCTACAGGCAGTGCAGACAGTAGGGAGAGTTTTAAAAAGGCAAATACAAGTGAATGGACAAAGGGTAGACAGAAACACATGCCCCAGAATAGAGAGAAAAACCCACCCTGTGGGGCTGACCAGGGTGACCCTGGGAACTAAAAAATACCTAACCCCACCCAAGTCCCCCAAGGCAGACCCGGGTGGGGTTACTCACATTTAGGTCTAGAAAATTATCTTTACACCAAACACTAAAACGTTCTACTTCTGCAAAGTAAGTCGCATCATTATTGGAGAGATCTTCTAAGGCAGTGTCATCCGAGTATTTTATAAGGGTAGAGTCAGTGCCACTACAATCGTTAGTGTAGAGTGTGAACAGCACAGGGGAGAGAACTGTACCTTGAGGGGCGCCTATGGAAGTGGACCTAAGGGATGAGAGAGCTGTTTGAAAGCGAACTGACTGGGTCCTATTTACAAGGAAGTTGACAATCCATAGGATAAGCCTTGGCGTTACATTGTAACAGAGAAGTTTTTGAGCTATGAGATAGGGTTGTATAGTGTTGAAGGCTGAAGAAAAGTCTATAAAAAGAATGCGTACAAAAGAGCCAGGTTTTTCTAAATGTGTGTATGCATGGTGCAGGAGTGTGAGTGTGGCGTCATCAGTACATCTGTTTTGCTTGTATGCAAACTGGAAAGGATCTTGATAGGGCTTGACCTGATCGAGCAGTCTAGAAAGGACAACACGCTCAAAGCACTTCATTACTATAGAGGTGAGAGCTACAGGGCGATAGTCATTGAGTGTCTTGGGCTTGTTGTTCTTGGGGACAGGGCAGACTGTAGATGTTTTCCAGAGCCTAGGTACAGTGCAATCCTTCAGAGACCAGCTAAACAAACGGCTATAAACAACAGACAATTGACTGGCACATACTCTCAAAACTCTACCGCAAATATTATCAGGGCCTACTGCTTTCTTAACATTCAGTTTGCTAAAAGGCTTCTCAACCGCCTTGCCATGGATCTCAAAGTCTTCATCAACATTGCCTGCCACATTTACTTCAAGCTGGGAAATCATGCTATCTAAATCATCCTTCAGATCATCTTTCTCAAATCTACAATAGAACTCATTCAGTTTTTCAGAAAAAATCTACAATAGAACTCATTCAGTTTTTCAGAAAATTCTATATGGAAGATACCCTAAGCCTACCGATTTTAGCCTAATCATTCGTTGTGTAACCCACACAACTGGGGAGGAGTCACCAGGGATCCATTCCTAGGAGCCCTGAGTGGCCTCCCCTTCCCTCCCTATCTGGTCACGTGCTAGGCGGAAGCCCGCCAGTTTTACTCTTAGCCGATTGGCGGCAAGCGGGGTTGGAGGGAGGGTCCTCTGAGTAATGCCATCGGTAAGTATTTTTCGAAAAAATACATTTTAGAGAAAAATTCATTTGTTTTCTCAAAACTCTTACCGATGGCATTACTATAAGGAAAAATAGCGAATAGGAGGAGGGTGCCGCCCCCAACACCCCCTTCGAGTGATAAGCTCTGTAAGGCCCCAAACGGAGCAACTCCAGACGATTTCAGCTCAGATTTACCTAGGGCACCACCGGCGCTAGGAGGGAGTGCTGCGCTGCCGAGATGTCTCCCACCAGGGCCAGGGTCTCACGCTGGCCGAATAGGTCCTGAAGGGAACAAGTTCGAAGCGGTCCGAGTTTAGCCATGTCAGCACCCAGGCAAGGTCCCAGCGAGGGATTAGTGAACGGGAGACCGGCCGCTGGTGCTCAAGTGGGGCCATGAGGTCCGAGAAGTCCTTGCAGGCGCCCAGGTCTGGGAGACCCAAGTGGCGGAAAGTGTCCGCAATCATGGCCAGGTACCCCCTTGATGGTAATAGTCACTAATCCCTGTTCGGAGAAGAGCCACAGGAAGAACTCGGCCAGTTGGGGAGTAGTCAGATCTGTGGGGAGGAGCCGCTGAGCGGCGCACCAGGACTGGAGGACCCTCCATTTCCCCTCATATACGTTCCTGGTAGAAAGTCTGTGGGCTGCTGCGATCGCCTCCACCGCCGCACCCGAGAAGCCTCTAGCAGCATGGGCTTGCTGGACAAGCTCCAAGCATGTAGGAGCAGACACTCCGGGCCCAGGTGGAAGAGATTCTGTCGGGGCTCTCCGAGCATCGAGGGCGGAGTGGGGAGCTTCAGGGGGGTGGTCTGTGGCCAGATCTAGGAGATCGGTGGTCCAGCTCTTGGTCCAACTGAAGGGAGCCACCAGCAGCAGAATCGAGGCGCAACCCCTGAGCTTCTGTAGGACTCTGGGCACCAGGACGGAAGGCGGGTACGCATACGTGATCAGGCCGTCCCACGGGATGGACAGCGCATCCACCGCCCAAGCGAGGGTGTCTGGGATGGATGCGACAAAGAGCGTGAGCTGCCTGTTCAATCTGGTGGCGAAGAGGTCGATCAAAGGCGCCTCCCATCGCGCGCAGATCAGGCGAAAGATGTCTGGGCGTAGAGACCACTCCGAGTGGAGAAGCTGGCCATGACGTGAGAGGGAGTCCGTGAGGACACTTAGGTGGCCTGGGATGTGGCGGGCTCGAAGAGCGATGCCGCAGTCCCTGCACCACAGAACGACTTGGTACAGGAGGATGCACAGCTAGAGCGAGCGTGTACCTCCCTGGTTCTGGATGTAGGCCACTACCGTCGCGTTGTCAGAGAGCACTAGGATCTCCTGATGCTGAAGACGCGCCTCCTAGGCAATGAGGGCTAGCCACACGGCCTTCAACTCCAAACAGTTGATATGTCTGTCCGCGAGATCCCGGGGCCAGAGACCCAAGGCTGTGATAAACTCCGGTAACAGGTGTGCTCCCCAGACCAAAAAGCTCGTGTCAGTGCAGATGCAAAGCTATGGCGTCGGGGAATAGAGGGGCACCCCCGACGCTAACCAGGACAGGTCCGTCCATCACTGGAGGTGGAGTCTGACAGAGGCCGGAGGATGGGCGCCAGTGGAGGAGAAGATGTAACTGCAGCGGGCGGGCGTAGAATCTGCCGAGGGGCAAACAATCGGCTGTCGCACACAGGAGTCCCAGGAGTTGTAACCAGACCCTGGCTGGGAAAGATTCTCCTCGCCCCACCTGTAGGGCGAGCCCTGCTATCTTCTGTCTCCTCACCTCTGGGAGCCGCACCAGGTTGAGGTCGGTCAGGAATTCCATACCTAAGTGGAGGAACCTGAGCGACAGCATGAGGTCCAACTTGCCCGGATTGACCAGAAACCCGAGCCGGCGGAGAAGGGTGAGCAGCGCGTCCCTGTCCTCTTCCAGGGCTTCGGCGACCTCGTTTCGAAGGAGCAGATCGTCCAGGTAGTTGGAGGCCGGGCTCGAGGACCTGTGTCGAAATCTGGCGACAACCGCGTCGATTAGAATCCAAGGGTCGTCCAGGAACAGCGAGCGCCAGGCGTCATTGTGAAGGGCTAGCCTCCTGCTGACTGGAGACCCGACAGACATCGGCGGGGACAAGAGGGTGGGGAGTCAGTGGGCCCGTCCGCGCCCATGTCTGCGGGCGCCTCGGGGCCAGGAGGGGTTCATGACAGGGAAGGAGCGCTGGCGTGCCTGGGGCGGGGGGCGAGCTCTGCCGCGGGCGCCACTGAAGGGTGGAGGGTAGGATCTGGAGGAACGCAGGGTGTGACCCATGGCTTTGCGGGCAGCGTGAAAGCAGGAGGAGGAGGCATCATCATCATCATCAGTCCCTTGCCCGAACTGGGCGTTGGGGGGACTGAAAGGCAGCAGCAACAGACAGTGCTCTCCACTGAGTTCTATTTTGGGCGGTGGCAAGCAAGTCTGGCATCTCGAGTTCGGTCCATTCTTTTATGTTTGCGACCCAACTCTTTCTCTGACGACCTCGCCGACGACTTCCTTCGAGAGTGCCTTGGAGGATAGTCTTGGACAAGGTGTTGTGTCGGGTCACGTGGCCAAACCAAGCAAGCTTGCGCCGTTTCACGGTTGCCAGAAGGGGTTCATGTGGGCCCACCAGGGAAGTGACGATGCTCCGTACATATTCGTTGGTCTTGTGCTCGCGGTACGAGATGCGGAGCAACTTCCTCAGGCACTTGTTCTCAAAGGCCTGGATTTTCTTTTCTGAGTCTGCAAGCAGTGTCCAAGTCTCACAGCCGTAGAGTAGAATAGACACTACGAGGGACTTGTAAAGCCTGTACTTGATGGTGAAGCTGATGGAGTTACTTCGCCATATCCTGTCCAGCCTGGCCATTGCGGATGTTGCTGTACCTATCCTGATACGGATCTCTGCTATGCAACTACCGTCTTTGGACAGGGTGGCTCCCAAGTACTTGAAGCTATTGACCTCTTCTAGCTTCTGGCCGTTCATGTGAATGTTGCTGCTGCTGTCGCTTGTGAGGAGGAGGCAGGTCAGGGCAAAAGGTCCTTGGTCGCCGCCTTGACTGCCTGCCACGTGTCACCAAAAAGCAGTGAACCTCCGAACGGGGCCGGGCGGAGTTGCGCTTTCACCGACTTGGGAAGGTCCACACAGTATTGAAGCAGGGTGTCCCGATGCCAGAGGTCACAGTTGACAACAGTTGCCATGGCATTAGTCAAAGCGTGATAGGCCGCCCGGTTATCCGCCACTAAGACAAAGTGGAATGCCACGCAGGGGCACTGAGGCTGCCAGGTCCCCGGTGTCCTCCAAGCACCTCACCATTGCCTGTGTAGCCAACTCCAGTAAGCCACAACAGGCCAGGGCATTGCGAATCAGGGTCGCCATCTTATCCAGCGACGTGGCCACCCGTGTAGGAAGAGCCGGCGACCACCTGCCTGCAACAGCACCTCCGATCCAGAGCGGGGATGGGGTTGGAGAAGGCTTGGGAATGCCCGGCATACCCTTTCTGGTGGAAACTCATGTGGATACTGGCTGGCCATCGGGAATCCGAGAAGAAGCCATTGTCGCCAAAGTTCCCCTGCTGAAGTTGCGCTGAAAATGCCTCCAAGAGCTCCCGAAAGCCGGCCAGCTGAGGGAGAGACGTGCCGTTTGGTAGGCCTCTGCGCGTCCACCATCGTGAAAGCCTTCCTCATTGGGGGGGTGGGGGAAGGACGGTGGGCAGAAGTCTGGCGGGAGGAAGGACGAGACCAGTCAAGGAAGCGGACCGTCTGGTGCTCAGTGCTACCACGTTCGAAGGAGAAGCCGGGGGCGACTGAGCTCTGCACGACACGGAGCGTGGGTCCTCTTGAAAAATGGCAGACACGGAGTCCCCTGGATGGAGGCTGAGGGTGATGTGGTCATTGACTGGGGACTGCCTGTCCCAAGGTCCGAAAGAGGACAGTGAAGGTGGCGAGGTGGAGCCTGGTCCTCGTCGATGTCCGCTCCTCATAGAGGAAGCCAACTGGCGCGAACCACGCGGGCTCCGACTCCGGGTGCGAGGGTGTCTCAACCACGAGGGCGAAGGGTCCTGGAAGGGGCGCCATGATAAGCGGTCACCTCGCTGCTACCGGGCCGAAGATTGGCGGGAGGGGTGTGGGTCCATCCTATGCCTCGGGGAGGCAGAAGGCCGACAGCTGCGTGACGATCAGAGAGAGATGTAGGAGGCTGGGGAGCGAACTCTCATACTGGGGCAAAACTCGCTGCCAGCCGAGTCCCATCGATCGTGAACATCGGGAACCAGAGGTGGCGTCGGGCTCAGGAAGCCAGTACCTCCCCTGGGAGCGGGGTGTTCTAGTACTGGCAATGTCGTCCAGGCCGGGCGGTCTCACGTTGTAAGGGGAATGCGGGAGCTGCAGACCACGCCCAGGTCTATCGGAGCAGGGGGGCAGCAATTCCACAGCTCGCCGGCCCCACTCGGACGTATCTGAGTGGGGGGAGAGGGGGGGGGGGGGGGGGGGGGGGGGGGAAGGGGAGTGTTGCTAAGGCTTCTTGTCAGCCCCACTCAGATGTATTGGAGGGGGTGGGGGGGGGGGGGGAGCTTTCCTAAGTCTCGCTGGCCCCACTCGGACGTATCAGAGCACGGACGAATAGAAGCGAGGGGGGACCGTACCTGAGGGCGGAAAGGCCCGAACAACCGAAAGCTGTAGAGATAATGGGTAGATGATCCCACTACCTCCGAGCTGGCGCGCCTCGGGGGTCCTGTTGTGGAGGAGGGTGTTGGGGGGTGGCTGCTTGGGCCTGGAAGGCCGTTCTCGCTGGTAGAACCCCCATAGCTGAGACCAACACTCCTCCTTCCAGGGGACACAGGTCTCGCACGTCCACCCGGAAGCGCAGCCCGAGCACAGGAGGCAAACTTTGTGGGTGTCGCTGGGCCACTGAAAGTCCCCGCACCTGTGGCAAGTCTTCATCTGCGCACTGCAACAAACAAACACACACAGGCTCACAACTGGTCACGCTGAGAGCCTCCTTGGGTGAGGCCGCAGCCGACAAAATGCCGGCCAAGAGACGTTAGCCGAGGCCTTACCGTGCCATAACCGCAAACGGCGCTAGGTAAGTCCAATAAGCACCCACACCAAGGTAATCCCACAGTTAATCCAAAGGTATTCCGTGAAACCAAGGCACACAACCATACACAGCCGAAAATCCAAGAGAGGCTGAAACACAACCACACACGGTCAAGCGAAGGGTAAAAACTGGCGGGCTAAGGATAAGGAGGGAAGGCGAGGCCACTCAGGGCTCCTAGGAATGGATCCCTGGTGACTCCTCTCCCGTTGTGTGGGGTACACAATGAATGCTTAGGCTGAAATCAGTAAGATAAGGGTATCTTCCATATAGTAATGCCATCGGTAAGAGTTTTGAGAAAACAAACAGTGTAACAAAACTGCCGTCAGTCTCCATACTCTCTCTGAGCAACGGACATGAGCCTTTCAGCACACATACAACTTTGGTGTTTTGCAATGCACACAAACAAAGCAAGACAGCCACTTTATTATCCCTTCGGCGATCAGCAGCAGCTTTTGTCAAGGCGATTCCTGCAGGTATCATCTCGACAAAAGGTGATACTGACAGCCAAATGGTTACAAATTTACTGATATAAGTTATAAAACTGAACATAAACCAAATGGCGCAAATGGCTCAATCATTTAACTCTCATGGCAGATCTATCTCCCACAATTTGCGTACATTGTTCATGGAAACCTTCCAGAGTTGTGAAAGTCATTAACTCATTTGAGATGTGCCACATATAGATACACGGCAAATGCTACGTATACTGTGTACATCACATCTCAAATGAGTTAATGATAATAGGCGTGCAACAGACAATTAGGACGCTGCTATCACTACCCATTTCTCTGACTCCAAATGTAACATCCACATGCAGCAGACGAGATACAAATGATCACACTGGGCCCTGAGACCCTTGTGTACGCTGTTCCCCAAGGCTCTCTTTTGGGGCCGATCCTTTTCACATTGTATATCCAGTGTCATCAAATGTCACTCTGTTTCTCACCATTTTTATGCTGATGACACAGAGCTGTATGCCAGTGCTCAACGCAAACATGTTAGTCAGATGTTCCAGTCTTTAGAGTCCTGTGTCACAGATGTTCAGAATTGGACCACACAGAACAAATTGCAAATGAATAGTGGCAAGACTGAGGCCTTAAGATTTTCTTGTTCAACCTCCACTGATCTCCCAGACTCGATCAGGGTTGGTCAGAACAGTATCCCCTTTTCCGAGTTGGCCCGTAATCTTGGTGTTATCTTTGACAAAAGGCTGACCATGAGAGAGCATGTCAACAAGGTTTGCCAATGTTCCTTCTTTGAATTGAGAAAGATCAGTTCAATTCAACACCTTCTCACTACCGAAGCAACTAAAACGCTTGTTACTTCCCTTGTTCTTTCACGCATTGATTTTTGTAATTCCCTTTTGGCTGGTGTTCCTCAGAATCTTCTTGATAAACTTCAAAGAGTTATGAACTGTTCTGCCCGACTAATTTACAGAGTACCGAAACATGAGCACATAACATCCTTACTTGTTGACCTGCACTGGCTGCCTGTATCCCAAAGAATTGTGTACAAGGTCTTTGTCATTTGTTACAATGCTATTACCGGTTCTGCTCCCCCATATTTGTCCAACCTGGTTCATATTTACACGCCTTCAAGATTCCTCCATTCAGCATCAGACACGCATATTTTCAGGGTTCCTAGGCGAAAGAAGTCTAGCCAGGGCCAGCGTGCCTTTTCTTTTTTCAGTCCAGTCACCTGGAACGACCTTCCAGCCCATGTCAGATATGCCCCAACTCCGTCTGCTTTTAAATCACTGCTCAAGGCCTATCTGTTTTCTTATGCATATAGTTAGATGCATTTTCAGTGCGTTGGCAATCTTAGCAGTAACTGTTCTTGTAACAGTGTGTGTGTATGTGTGAGCTTTTGATATGTGTCACTTTAGTTTTTGTAACATTTATTGTAGCGTTTTCTTTCTTGTACTTTTTGTTCTGTGATTTTTGATCTTGTAAGGCACTAAGAACACCATTCATTTGGAGGTTAAGCACTATATAAATCTACATTATTATTATTATTATTAAATTAGTTACACATCACAGTTCAGGAGATAATCGACCATGGCAGTTGAAGGGTGGTGCCAGAATAGCTTCGCGCCTCTAGGTGCCAAGCTATCCTGGAACCACCCACCCTTCAACTGTCAAGGTTGATTTTCTTTCTGCTGTAGCATATCAGGGCTAATTAGGTGACATGTTGACATCTGCATTAAATTTTGGAATAAAGTAATACATAATAATAAACAAGTTATGCCAAAGTTCCATGACGACATTGATATATATATACAGATTTAATGGCAGGTAGGGAGGTGTGCTTTTCCTCCTTAATAAAATTATTCCGATTTTACTCACGCGCTGTAAGGAACGTGAACGTGGCGACCTTCAACACGCTGCCACCGGCCAAGGTGAACAGCGCTGCGATGAAGAAGATCGAGGTAACGTGGTGACAAAAAATGTGTGACCAACATAAGAAACGTACTGAGCCAGGTCAGGCACACGTGCTGTCCAACCCACCAAGTGTCGTAGTATAGAGTGTTCTGAAAATCATTAAAGGAAGTTATTTAAACAAAAGGTTGATCGATCAGCAGTTCATTTTATTCTTCTTTATGTTCATCGGATGGCTTTAAAACATGACTTTAACCCACTGGCTGTCAGTAGTGGTTTTTGTCAAGCTGATTCCTGTTGGAATCATTGCTACAAAAAAAGCTACCGACTGCCAGGCATTAAACACCCACTACACCATTACACACTACAACAAGATATAGATCGAGCGTGAAAGTTAAAGTGTGTTGTCAAAACAGCCTGGCATCTCTAGGCACCAAGCTGTTCTGGCACCCTCTCTGAATAATTCTTTTTGATGTGCCTTCTGAAATGTAATCAACCGTTAGTTTTCAGAGGACAACTCCCAAATTAACCCTCTGGCTGTTGGTAGAAGTTTTTTGTCACGAGGATTCCTGCAGGAATCATCATGACAAAAACTGCTCCAGACAGCCAGGGTTAGGGAATCTGACCTGAGCTTTCAATGTGTTTTAACTTGTTTCTCAGCATCACCTATTTTAACCTATTTTAACCCATATCATACTGAGGCTAAAAGCGCCAAATTTGTACACTGCCATATGCCAGCTATATCATAGTACTTACACTGTTACAGATAAGGCTTTAGTTCATGGCTTTAGTTCAAGGGTGGTGCCAGAATAGCTTGGCGCATACAGGCGCCAAGCTATTCTGGCACTACCCTTGAACTATCTTAGTCACACTTGTTTCACGCACTGGTGTATTCTGAATGATAAGGGTTAAGCAACTACCCTTATGAGAGATCATCTGCCATTAACCCCTACATCCTGAGGCTGATTTTTCACACTTATTGTCCTATGAAGGCTACACAACAGATTAGGGGACAGATAAACCATTTTAGTTCAAGGGTGGTGCCAGATTAGCTTGGCGCCTCAGGCGCCAAGCTATTCCAGCACCTCCCTTGAACTATCTTAGTCAAATTAATTTTAAGATGGATGAAAATGGTTAAAGAACATCATTTAGATGGCTGTAGCCACATACACCTAAATAACGGTCTTTTCAATGACAGGTGACACTTTTTACCTTGCTCTCGCACTTCCCTTCAGCACTTCTTTTAAAACAACTTTCTTCTCAAAACAGGTTGCCTTACGATTGGTAACTCTTCTCGTACAGATTTTGAAAGATAATGCTTACTGGTGTAATACTGAATAACTGCTAATAAGCATAGCATGACAATCACTGTCTATATATATATATATGATAAGATTATCACAGACCTTGCGCATTTTCAGGAAACTGTTGAAATAAACCTAAAGGTCCACAACTCACACAGGTCAAAATGATCATTACAGCAAAGTGTATTGTCCCCCTCCCACATGCGACCACAGTGGTACTGTGTACAGTACCAGTGGCTGCAAAACAAGGGCGTTAAAAGTTTTGTCCACTTTGGGATCTTTTTTTAACCCTTCACTACCAGTGGACGAAGATTGTGCTTTTGAAATACCTCTGATAATTCAACACCAAAGAACGCCAGCTGTCTAATGGTACATGAGCACAAAGTGACGTTGGCAAGAGGCTTGATCCTCATGAGCCCCACAACTGTGGGGGCTCATGAGGATCCAAGTCTCTTGCAGTTGGGTAGTGACCATTTTTACCTCACCAGTGAAGGGGTTACTGTAATAGTTATAATAGAGTGTTTTGTTCAACATAAATGATCAAATCAAAATGAAACACTCAGATTCTGTCTGAAAATACTAGTTAATGTGTTTGTCTACAATCACGATGATTTTTCAAAACTCAAAACAAACGGAAAAATGGAAACATAAGAAGAAGAAACAGATCAGCGTTTTAAGCACATTTAGAGAGTACGTTAAACAGTCAGATTTTGTAAATGAAAAGTGAAGTGTACGACACAGAGCACTGTAGACGAGAGCAACAACACATTTTAACAAATCCTGATGCACTTGAACACAAAGCTAAAACAAGGCAAGACAATGATAAACAACCTCACACACAGAGTTGTATGCTTTAAACTTTTCTCTCTGACAAATGTTCATGTGTACAATATGTGAATTTATGTGTACAGTAATGTGAAACAAGAATGGAAAAGCCTTATCCGATCCACATGATTAATACATCATTTGTGACCCTGACCTTTCCAACTGGTCACTCAAAGCAAAAAACATTAAATGTTAAATGTTTAGGGCTTAACGTCTTTTGTCCACCATGAAGGTGATTTCAATGAGGGGGCCTTGAGATCGGTACAAATTTTGAACCCAGATGAGTTTGAACCCGTGTAAGGTGTGTTCAGGTGTCTTAACATAAGTAAACAGCTGACTTTTGTACCTGTGAAATGTAAGCATTTTTCACATATTTGTCAACCTCCTATGACCCTTAACCTTTACAAGGGGTCAACCGAATTTGTACCCAAAGATCTTATTAGTTACCAAATTTAATTGAAGTTTGCAAACTGCTGATTAAAACTAAAATTCTACCAAAACAGGCATTTTTCAGATACTTGCTGCCCTCTTGTGACCCTTGACCTTTCCACCAGGTCATCCACATTAGTATACATAGGAAGGTATTATCATTAGGTATTTCTGTACCAAGTTTGGGTTTGAAGTTGAATTTGTTTTTTTGTTGGGATGTGTCCTAAATAATTATGGCTATTTTTTTTACCTATTTCGTCACCCTCTGTGACCTTGACCTTTGAGAGAAGTCATTGAAAATGGCATGCTTGGAGATGTCTTGCCACAAAAAAGTGCCCCTAGATGAGTTTCAACACTACGACTTGAATAGTCTCCGAGAAAATCCCAATGTTCAAGTTGACCATGACTACAGACAACACATGACGGCAGGAACACAGCCACTGGCCCAATACACAGACTCACTTTTGCTATTTACCAAACTGTAACAGAAAGATGGCAGAAATGGCACTGGGTGTGTAAATCAATACAAAGCCACTCAAATGACAATAACTTCACATGAACAATGCTTTTACAAAATACAACATTCACAGAGTACAGTAAGACAAGTTCTGCTGTTATTTGACAAAAGCCAGCATTCCATTTTTGCTATACTATGAAAATCAACCTGTCCTCAAAAATGGACATTGGGGTTCTTACAAGATAATGGCAGAGTTGCATAACCCTTTTAGCCCCAGATCCCTACAGCAGGAGATGGCCTGACCATGATAATTCAAGGGTAGTGGCAGATTAGCTTGGCGCCTTCAGGCGCCATGCTAATCTGGCACTACCCTTGAATTATCATGGTCAAGCCATCTCTTGCAACTAGTACATAGTTGTCAGGCAACACCTCCAAAATTTGAGAAACAGGACCTTGGGGCCAAAAGAGTTAAGCCCCTGGTGCATGTAGCCATTACTGGATACATTACCGGTGGCTGTATGGGGGTGGCGGGGTGGGGGGGGGGGGGGGGGGGGGGGAGGGGGGGTTAAAATGTAACGGTGTACTGCGTACAACCTAATCTGCGTACGACACAAGGACACCCAGACTCACCCAACATGCATCACAATTGTTCTGAACATTCTGTTCCCATGACAACAGTAACACAATAAATTTGTAAATAAAAAAAAAAAATCTGCATGTGAATTATTCTTCCCTATTTTCACCACCAACAGACCCTCACCCAAAGTAACTCAAAATTTGAAAAATGATAGACAAAAACGCAACCCCCTTCTAGCGTGCAGCCACCGCTGCTTTTCACAGTACTGGAGGTTGCATGCACGAGGGGGTTAACCCCTTCACTGCAAGCGGTCACAGACATCTATATGAACTAAGAACCAAAGAAACTGTCCAAGAAACATGGAACACAGTGGGGTCAGCAAGAGGCATAGATCCTCATGAGCCCCCGCAACTGCGGGGGCTCATGAGGATCTATGTCTCTTGCATTTGGATTGTGCTCACTTTTTCCTGGCAGTGAAGGGGCTAAACAAAACAACCATGTGATAAAAATCCAATTCCTCAAAACAAGGCACAGATAGTGAGAAATTCATAGACTTGGCAGTATCACAGAACAAAAAACAAAAAAACAACTAAATGTAAGAAAACTGTTAACTGTTTCAGACTACCTGATAATAATAGGAATAATTCTTCTGCATCTGTAGAAAAAAAAAGTTTTGAAATTCCTTCTTTCTTTTTTTTTTTTTCATCCTTTGGCTGTCTGCAGTATAATTGGCTGAGGTGATTCCCATAGGAATCGCCTCAACCAACACACCACCGACAGCCAAAGTGTTCATTTTCTATCACAGGAAAATCACTTTTCTCTTCAGAATAAAACTGAAAGAACTAAATATTACTTTTACAAAATAAAGTCTCAAAACCCCAAAAAGATAATAAACAAACCGAAATAAGAATGACTGCCAGCATTTGTAATCCACAGGCATACTACATAGGCTATGATGGTTTTCCATGAAACCTATAGGGGCCACAGATGTGGCATGCTACAGAGGTTATGGTGGCTTTCTAGTTTCACTGAAATCTGAGAAATCGCGAAAAAAGTAGCATGCCTAAATCCAGGAAAACAAACTGAGTCAAGCAGACAGGAAAAAGCACTGCATTTACTGCTTCCAGTGACTAACTTGCGCATCCCTCACCCATTTTCTACCCCCACCCTCCCCCCCTCGCATTTACTGCTTCCAGTCACTAACTTGTGCATCCCTCACCTGTTTTCTATCCCCCCCTCCCCCCCCCCCCCACTTTTCTATCATTTTTTTGTTTGTTTTTTGTGTTTAGACTAACTCTTATCATTCAGAATTGAGTGTGTGAAATAAGTTTAACTAAAATAGTTTAAGGGTTGTGCCAGAATAGCTTAGCACCTTGAACTAAAGCCATTGGTCTATATCTTTATATGTAAGTACTATAATGTACTATAATGGCAGTGTACAAATGTGAAGCTTTTAGCCTCAGTATGCTATGACCACAGGTCAATAATGCATAGTTCTCTCCCTTATCAGTGCTTTTTTCCTACCTACTTGTTACTGCTATGTTTTCCCATAAAGGTAACCAACACAAAGATATAAAAAAATATTGTAAACATAACAAATTCAGTTAATTCAAGATCTAACAGGATAATCCAAAATAAAAGTTTCAATCAGAAAGAAAAAAGGTAGGCAAGATATTACGTGATTACATGAACAATAACTTCAAATGGAAGGCACAGAGGTTCACAAAATTAGTTGCCAGATTATCATGAAGCTCTATGCCTCTTGCTGAAAAAGAGATCAGCTCTATCCAACAATCCTTACGCAAAGTTCAACATGTAAATTATAATCCACGAAAACAGTGGTCTAAAAGTATAGACAAACATGTAATATTGCATGTTGGGCCATAATTTTTTTTAATGTGCATATTGTCCGCTGAAGGCTACATTACAGATTAGGAGATAGATCACACATTTTAGTTCAAGGGCGGTGCCAGAATAGCTTAGCGTCTCAGGCGCCAAGCTATTCTGGCACCAGCCTTGAACTATCATGTTGGGCCATGATTTTTTTTAATGTGCATATTGTCCTATGAAGGCTACACTACAGATTAGGAGATGGATCAACCATTTTAGTTCAAGGGTGGTGCCAAAATAGCTTGGCACCTCAGGTGCCAAGCTATTCTGGCACCACCCTTGAACTATCATAGTCAAATTAATTTCAAGAAGTTGTGTATCAGAATGAAAAGGGTTAATCCACTGTCTGCGTCAAACAAAGCGCAGTTTTTGACCTACTTCTGACTGACGGAAATCACTAATTTTTCCTCAAACTCACCTGTGCAAAACAGAGTGGCACAAAAGCCATGTAGTAAGCCGACAGCATGGAGTTGAACAGCACTTGCTTCATTCTGTCATTAAAATCCGTCTTCAGTAACTCCACCTCCTCTCTCACCACATCCGGCGTCAGCGTGCAGCTGTGAAACAGCAGCGGGTCTTTGTCGGCAACTGATATGCCAGAGAAGGAGACCGCGTTGGGAGAGGAGGCCTCGCGACCTCCGCCTCGGTGTTTGGCGATGGGTCGCTCGATGCCGGCCACGGGTCGTGGCCAGGCCATGTAGCGCTTGTAGAGAGGTTTGACCGTCAAACCAAATAGGATCAAGTACGTTGCGAGTCTGTAAACAGAAGTTTGCATGCATTTAAATGGTAATCTGCAAAAGTATAATTTCTCATGAACCCCTGCAGCTGCAGGGGCTCATGAGAATCTATGCCTCTTGCAAGTGGATGCATTAATATCTATGGCACTGCCTTGCCCAGCACCTGCCATCTGATCAAGGACCAGATTTTCATGAGCCCCTACCGTTGTAAGAGATTGCCTTTGTTTATTTACTCTGACTCACAGCACTTCTTTTTTTTTAGGGACAACTGCATGTAAATTTCAAGCACATCATTCAAACACTGGCATAGGTCTCCAGGGGAGCCAGGTATGACCCGACATAAAATTATCTTCTCTTGACATGTATGGCCAAGGCATCCTTTGGTCATACCTCCTTCTTGAGGCTGGGCCATACCTCCTTTTGGCCCTTGGTTTCAGGCCTAACTGTCAACTGGACAAGGGGCCAGTTGTAAGATTGAGCTTAGGCCTGCGTCAGCCACTAAACAAGATGCTCCACTATAGCGGAGCGCCTTGCTTAGTGGCTGACGCAGTCCCTGACTACTCCATAGTGGAGCACCCTGCTTAGTGGCTGGCACAGGATGAAGCTCACTCATGCAACCTATCTCAGTGGAGCTCTTGTTGCAAGCAGAGAAAAACACACAAGATGAGGGTGTTCAGGCTACTGAGCTCCAGGGTTAAAAAAAAAGCCAAATCTGGGAGGTCCTCTGAAGACACACTAACCGTGACAGTTCCAAAGGTGGGGCCAGAATTGCTTGGCGCCAAACAATTCTGGTCCTACACTTGAACTATCATAGTAGATCCATTTCCTGTCGCAGTGTGTCAGTGCTGCATGACTTCACTCATTGTTCACTGCATATCCGTATACAGCATGTCTCCAATGGGTCAAGTCCCACAAAACACAGTTTGTGCACTTACGGGTAACAAAGAAAGAGGGAATACAGAGGGGAGTGTTGAGTGACCACATGATAGCCAGTGTAGCCCAGCAAAACTACCACCACCACCAACAGAGACACTCGCAGCAACTGCAGCACCCAGTAGAGAAGTCCGCTGAGTGACTGGCACACCAGAATCTGGTGAGAAACAATAACATGAAGATTAATACAGTGAACAAAAATAGGAATAGCAACATGATAATAGCAGTGTGCGTGAATGTCAACAACGCAAAATGTTTTAACCCTTTCTTGTAGGAATTCCTGTAGGAATCAATGCGACTAAGACCGCTACTGACGCCCAAAGGGTTAACTTCTACTGTTGGTAGCGCTTTTTGTCATGATGATTCCTGCCAGAATCATCATGATAAAAACGTCCAAAGATTTAAAAGTAATCTAAATTTCAAAAGTTAAATAGGTGCTTGCGCTTCCCCCTCACACCACATGATCAAACTGTGCTTCCAGTGAGTGAGTGAATGCACGTTCACACAAGCGTGTGTGTGTTGGGTTCAGCTGTTTTTTTAGCGAAAAATAATACTGACATTTGGCAAGGGCAATCTCCTGTACATGCACGCACAAGTACACGCGCACAAAATCCACACATCAAACCCACCTCCTGTAAAAAGCAGATGACGAGGCGTCGACTCATGACAACAGCCAGAAAGGAAACCAGGTATGGATCGATCAAGTAAAAGTTCTGAAAAAGAAAATCAATTACAGTATAGATCATATATCATTTATCCATGTCAACTTTTAGCCCTTTTTAGCCCCAGGACCCTGCAGCAGGAGATGGATTGATCATGATAATTCAAGGGTAGTGCCAGATGAAATCAGAAAAAGAAATCAGAGGTAGAAGGAGCTCAACAATACATTATTATTATTATTGTACATTGCTTAACGTCCCGACAGCAACAAGGCTTTCTCAGGACGTGCCTGCACTGCTTGTGAAAAAAAAAACTAAACAGAACATTGAATGTATGTCGCCAGCCGGTCAAATACATTAAATAAACCTAACACATGGGCCTAAATAAAGCTAAGACCATTTAGCAACACGCATCCAATATCAAGAGCTACATGCAGTGCAGACAGTAGGGAGAGTTTTAAAAAGGCAAATACCGGTGAATGGACAAAGGGTAGACAGAAACACATGCCCCAGAATAGAGAGATAAACCCACCCTGTGGGGCTGACCAGGGTGACCCTGGGAACTAAAAAATACCTAACCCCACCCAAGTCCCCCAGAGCAGACCCGGGTGGGGGCTCAACAATACAGGGAAATTAACCAGGATATCAAGAAAAGCATGAAAAAGGCAAAGAATAAATGGATTGAAGATCAGTGTAAACACGTAGAAGAAAATTTGAACAAAAATAATAGCAAAAAAGCATACCAGCTGGTGAAAGACCTGACCAGTGTAAAACAAGGACGCTCCTCGATCATTCAAGATAGTGAAGGGAACTGTCTTACGGAAGAACAAGACATACTGAAGAGATGGACAGAGTACTGCTCCAATTTGTACAACCACCGAGCTGCAGGGGACCCAGGCATACTTGTCAACCCACCCATGACCAACAATGGCAACTATCCCATCCTCCGAGAAGGAGTAGAGGCTGCAGTGAAGTCGCTGAAAAAAGGGAAGGCAGCAGGAGCAGACAACATCCCTGCAGAGCTAGTCCAAGAAGGGGGAAAAGACATGATAAGCGCCTTACTAACAATCTGCAATAAGATCTGGCAGTCAGGGGATTGGCCCACACCATGGACCCAATCACTTATAATAACTCTCCCCAAAAAAGGCAACTTACATCAATGCCAGAATTATCGCACGATCAGTCTTATATGCCACCCACACAAAGTCATGTTAAAGATCCTACTGAACAGGCTGAAGCCACAGGCAGAGGAAATCATAGCTGAGGAACAGGCAGGCTTCAGACCAGGGCACAGCACAACTGAGCAGATCTTCAACCTGAGAGTTCTATGTGAGAAGTACCTCCAGCACCAGCAAGATCTCTGTCATGTCTGTGGATTTTAAGAAAGCGTTTGACAGGGTGTGGCATGCAGCCCTTTGGTTTACCATAAAGCTATACAACATCAATGCCAACCTGATCAGTCATAGCAAACCTTTACAACAAGGCCACTAGTGCAGTCTGCTTCAACGGCAAAATAGGAAACTGGTTTAGGACCACAGTTGGAGTCAGACAAGGCTGCTTGCTCTCACCTACTCTTTTCAACATCTTCCTGGAAAGAATCATGACAGACGCTCTGAAAGATCATGAAGGAACTGTCAGTATTGGGTGCAGAACAATCACGAACTTGCGCTTTGCGGACGACATTGATGGCCTTGCAGGAACAGAGAAGGAGCTGGCTCAGCTGGTGGAAAGTTGGATAATACAGCCATTGCGTATGGGATGGAAATCAGTGCAGAGAAGACCAAACTGGTGACCAACAATGCCAGTGGCATTAGCACTGAAATCATGGTTGGAGGCCAAAAACTGGAAACAGTTAATAAATTCAAATACTTACAAGCCATTGTGACAGATGAGGGATCAAAACCAGAAATACTGTCCAGGATTGTGCAGACAACAACAGCACTGACAAGATTGAAGACCATATGGAAGGACAGAAACATCACACTCTGCTCCAAGATCAGACTGATGCGCTCCTTAGTCATCTCAGTGTTCTTGTATGCCTGCGAGTCATGGACCCTCACAGCAGACCTTGAAAGGACAAGCCACTGAAATGAGATGTTTTCGAAGGCTGCTTGGCATCTCATACAGAGATCACATCACGAACAAGGAAGTGGGAAGCAGAATCAGGCAAGCCATCGGGACCTATGAAGACCTATTAGCCATTGTGAAAAATGCAAACTGAAGTGGTATGAGCATGTCACGCGTTCAGCAGGGCTTGCCAAAACAACCCTGCAAGGCACTGTGCAAGGAGGACGAAGGAGAGGAAGACAGAGGAAAAGATGGGAGGACAATATCTCAAAGTGGACAGGACTGAAGCTGGGCGATACGCTGAGAATGAAAGAGAACAGAGAGGAATGGAGGGAGCTGGTTGTCAAGTCATCAGTGGTGCCCCAACGGTTGGCAAGACTATGGGATAATAGATAGTGCCAGATGAGCTTGGAGGCGCCTGAAGGTGCCAAGCTCATCTGGTACTACCCTTGAATTATCAAAATCAATCCATCTCTCACAAGTGGTACATAGTCGTTAGGCAACACCTCCAAAGTTTGAGAAATGGGACCTTTGGGGGCTAAAAGGGTTAAATCAAAGACTACCAAATCGACATACCTTGTCTCTCTTCCACGAGACACAATTTCTCTTGAGCCTATGCAGCCACAGAGGCTCATGAGAATCAATATGCCTTGCTGGCCTGGTCACACAGATTTGTCAACTCTAGCCTGTATGATCTGCAAGAGGTGCACATTTTCATGTGTGGCACCGTGCAGGCTCACAAGAACCTAAGCCTCTTGCTGGCTTAGAATAGATGTGCTAATGATGTTCTGCAGTTAACCCCTCACGGCCAAGGAAAGGTGAACATCACCCAACTGCAAGAGGTATAGGTCCTCGTGAGCTCCTACAACTGCAAGGGGTCAAGAGGATCTATGCCCAGAGCAGAAACCAATTTGTATCCATGTTCCTTGAACCGTTGGAACTTGTGGTCATTGAACAAACAAAGATTTCAGAAACAAAATATATGTCCAGTGACAGGGAAGCGGTTAACTTATTCAAGACGTGCCGCCTACGGATAAGCAGCGATTCACTGTGTATCCGTAGGCGGCATGTCTCGAATGAGTTAAAGGGGAACCTGAAATCAGGGGTCATCATGTATGCTCGTGTCATGGTCTGTCATTTTGGAACCAACTGCTCTAATCCATACCGTGCAAGTCACATACATGTACTAACAAACATACTAATACATAAGTTCACCATAATGTACCAGTTGCCATGTGACAGTAAAATCCATGATAAGGGTCATACGGTGCATCCTGTTTACCTTGGGCAACCACTGTCATCCAGAGATTCTCTCTCACAGTCATGTGAAAATAGTTTCTAGGGAGGATGGAAGAAGCCTTTTATACAAACAAAATCGAGAACTACTGAGCATTGATCATGGCTAATTAATGCAAAGCGCAACAAATTCCTGCACTTACACATGTACGTACTCCGTACTGTAAAAACAGTACCAGTGACTACATGAACAAGAGGGCTAACCCCTTCCCTGCCATTGGGCGCAGATTGTGTTCCTGAAATAATTGTTTATTCAAATTCAAAGCTGAAATTGAAAAGCCAAAGCCATTCAAGGAATATGACTACAAAGTGGTGCCAGCAAGAGGAATAGATCCTCATGAGCCCCTGCAATTGCAGGGGTTCATGAGGATCTATTCCTCTAGCATTTGATTTGAGTTCACCTTTTGTCGTCAATAACTGGGTTTAGTCCATTTAGCCCCAACATCCTGCAGCAGGAGATGGATCGATCATGATAATTCAAGGGTAGTGCCAGATGAGCTCGGCACTTGAAGGCAGCAAGCTCACCTGACACTACCCTTGAATTATCATGATCTATCCACCTCCTACAACTGGTACATAGTCGTTATATAACACCTCCATAATTTGTGAAATGTGGCCGTGGGGTTATATGGGTTAATAATAACAAAGATACTGAGTCTTAGTTTTAGGACAGTACAGGCACAAGAGGGTTAATGGTAGTGGTAAGACAAGAAGTAAAGATAGCTCACCAGGGCATAGTTGGCATGAGAGTGTGGTAGCCACCAGACCGTCTTGTAGAGATTGACATATTGCAGCCCCATCACGATGACTCCAAACACGTAGAGAATGACCTCAAAGTACAAGTTACAATCCGCTGGGATCTCTGGCAACACAACATGCTTTGGCAGGACCACCATGGATGCCAGTGGAATCAGGTTGGGTTCTCTCTCATCACCTCCATGACTAAAGCAGAATAAAATGTAGCATTAACTCTTTGCACATACAGCAACTGGTGCTGTAAGCAATTAAATACCTGTGGCTGCATGCACAAGAGTGTTTAATTAAAGTTATATTGCCCAGGATCAAGCATCTCAACACAGTCAGAAAACTGTCTGCAACAGATACTGCTGACAATATGCGTATGGGTCCTTTGTGTGCTATCTTAGAGCTTTATGATGTAAGAACAATGCGAAATGTCAAATTTATCGTTTGCAGCCTGGTGTATTGTTTTTGTACCCAAGTCGTGGATTTATTGTCTGCATTGGCCTGGTTTTGAATTAAGATGCATATATATGAGCCTACGTCACAAGGCCGCAGAACCCGACTGACTATCAGTGTATCGCAATACTGCAGGTCACGAAGTCATCGGTTTGTTCAACACACGTGTCGGTGTACACGTGGACTGATGTTCTCCGTCATCCCTTTGATGTAATTTTCCACGAGAATGTAGAATAAATCTTCCATACTCGCTAGTCGCTATGCTGTCAAAATCACAATGGGCGGGTTCCGCTTGACCTGCTAGTATTTACTAGTAACGATCGTGCTGCATCGTCAGTGCATCGCCGGGGGGCATGGCCTTGTTCAACTCAGCTCCACGCAAAGCGACTGAGCCAGCGTCCACGTTAATCACTAGCGCTCGGAGAACTATTGGAAGATCGACAAAGACCGTAGATTATTTACTGATTCACAGAGCTGGAAAGCGACAAATTCCGGATGGGCGGTCAAGCCAAACTCTATATTCCCTTGTCCGATGTCAATTCTACTCCTCTCTCTTCCTCTTTCTTGTCTTCCATTCTGAGTCTGTCATTGTCGGCTGGCGCGAGTCGACTGATATTTTCTTCTTCGCTGGTTCATCTGCCATCTTGTCTCTGATTGGTTATAATTATGCAGATGACATAAGGTCGTATAGAATAGTTATGACATCAGTTACCATCGCCTATCAGAAGCAATCCTTTCACGGGGTCCTGTCACAAGATTCCGGTGGGCCTCTTCTCGCTTTGAGCAGACGAAAGAAAGCATTTGGTGGGACAATAGGGTAGTCACTGTCTAAGTGGGTATGCATACTGAAGCCCAGTAAATGCTTTTTGCGAACTGAAGCCTTCAAAAAGTTCAGTTGTGTCCCTTTAAAACAGTTAAATGTTTACATGAAAGTAGTTACATAAAATTTAAAACACAGTTCATGGCAGTGCCAGCCAAAGACATACTTTCTCATGGGTCCCTGCAGATGAACAGGAGAATCCAGTTTGGCACACAATGTCTTAATATGAAGTAATTTGACAATGACTCCAAGTCCACTGCATTAAAACACTAATGACTGCACTTGTATAATATAGTTCTGCGATTATGTGTGTTTGCTGCATGTCCAAACCGACATAAAAGCTCATTAAGTTTGTTGACAAGACATAACAAACACAAACGGTCTGAATATATATCTTCAGGTTTACGCGTAATTGTACTTTCACACTGTCTCACACACACACACACACACACACACACACACACACACACACAAACTCACAAACTCTCGCTCTGTCTAAATACACGTGTTACCTGTGGGTACAAACTTGTTTATATGAACATACCACCAACAAAGCGTACAATCTATATACCATAACGTTAGATTGTTTCTATCACGGTAAAGCAATAACGCATGTCCCAGAGCCACAAGAACAGACGACACGGAGGCAGAAAACAGTCTCAGTACTCTCACCTTCCCGAGGAAATGCCACCTTTTGCCGAAGACGGGTACGAGGATCCAGACTGTATTCTTGAAAATATTCGACGCCCGCCGGGCATTTTGACCCCAGACTCACACTCTCCGCTTTACAGATGTAATCATCGACTATAAGTAGTACACTTTTTCCTTGATCCCGTAGATTTTTTCCAGCAAGGCCGATAATCGAAAGTAGACTTCCGGATAGGTTGTCTTTTCACAGGAAGCGATACCAAACAAATCCCAACTGTACCCAAGCATACTAAATTATTCCCAAATAAATCAAATTTGTAGACTAAACTAAGTTTTTCCCTGTATATTAAAAACAATTCTATAGAAGACGAAAATTGTCCAAGCAAATAGTTTATGCGTGTCTCATGTTACCCACCCAAAACTAGACACCTTCAGGGACGGATCTAGGGGTTGGGGTGGGTGGGGGGGGAGCTTTACAGCCCCCCCACCCCTCCCCCCCCCCCTTCGGCTGGCATCAAACTATAAATAAATGTGTTTGAAGCTGAGTTGTAACGCTTGTGTTTCAGTGCCGTACGTAACACCTGCCAGCAACTTTCAAAAACGTCAGAAGAACAGTTTCGGTTATGGTGTTTTGATATATACTAGACCCTGGCAATAGAAACAATAAAAGTTGAGCACCTCCCCTTGAAAACTGATTGATCCGGCGCTGACCTTTTTAATGTGTGCTGGTGTGTTAGGATACTGTGGATGTGGCCTTACAGCTGTGAGGCGTACTGTCCAAAAATCACAAACCACATATGTTCTTCTGTTCTTCAGCCAATCATTTCAATTATTTTGTAGGCATGGCCTATTTCTCATTGATTAAAACTACATGTTTTCAACACAAATATGTTCCCTTATCTAAGATATATATATATATATAGCCTTTTTTTAAACTGTGACAGATACAAATCCTGATTTAAAGATTAGAACAAAAACTAGACCACTGCATACACATTTTCAGGAGACGTGCCACATATCAGTCTTTGTAAGCATTCTTTTATTTAAAATATTATGACTTTAAAACAAACCATTGCAGCATTTGTCAACAATGGCCAGTTTTTGTTTCACTTTTACATATTTTCATTTTATTTAAAAATTGTATCGCTTGCTCTTTTATGGGGTGGGTGGGAGAAGGGGGAGGGGGGAGTTTTTTGTGTTGTTTGGTTGTTCGATTAGCCTTTGCTTACATTTTGACATTAATTAATGTAGAGCATTTTGAAAATGGTAATTGAAAATTCTGAATTAGTGAGCAATTGTGTCTAAACCCATTTCATCTGAGGCTGATTTTTAAACAAATTTCTTATTGTCCTATGAAGGTTACATTACAGATTAGGAGGTAGATCAAGCATTTTAGTTAAAGGGTGTTGCCAGAATTGCTTGGTGCCTCAGGCGCCAAACTATTCTGGCACTACCCTTGAACTATCATAGTCTAATTTACGTCATGCAATGGGAGTATCAGCATGTAAAGGGTTAACTGTCCCAAAGTAACAAGGGCAGCAAAAATTATGAAACTGGAGTTAGTTTCTAACACTGAGCATGCAACCAAGGCCATCTCACCGTGAAATGAAATAAGAATATATCATTTAGAGAAAGACAAAATGAATGAATGAAATGCATGCATTCTAGTTCATTAATTTCTTCACTCTCTTTTTACTCCAGGTGTTTGTTTCTGCTGTTTTTCAGTTGTCGCCATGAAGCTGTCGTGTGTTGTGGTGCTGTGTGTCCTGGGATTAGCAAGTGGTGAGCTGTTAGCAACACTCCAACTTCTGCACCAGTCCCACATCTTTGACATTCTAAGTCCTGCGGACCAGGTACGCATACACACCAATCACACCCACACACAGCAAAACTCACACACACACACACATGCACTGACTGATTCAAAGCAAGTGCAGGCGCTCGAGGGCGATTTTTTTGTACACCTCACACACTAACCCATTTAGCCCCAACGCCCTACAGCAGGAGATGGATTGACGGCGCCGAGCCAATCCGGCATTACCCTTGAATTCGTCTTCTTCCTTGAACACTCTTTATATGGACAGCTCGGTCTCCTCTATAAATGCTGCCATGCGCCGCAGGTCCTCCAGGCCTCCATAGAGCTTGCGGGACACCTGTCTCTTCCGGCCAGTGTCTCCATCTGAGGATTGTGAACGTGGCGCAGGTCTGTAGCACATAGTCTGTTGTCATGCTACCAGAGCTGCATGGGCACTGGTCTGACTGGCCAATTCCAAACTTGATGCGGAGATGCCAGTTCAGTTTGTTATTGCCGGTGCGTAGTCGGAAGATAACTACCAGCTCCGGTCTGGTCAGTAGGTGATAGCCATCTGTTTTGTTATCACTGGGGTGTTCTCGCAGCCACTTTCTTTTCTGCTTGTTTTTTATGATAGTTTTGGCTTCTGCATATGACGTTGTTTTGTCTTCTTGGATTGTTGAAGATCCCTTGAATTATCATGGTCAATCTATCTCCTGCAACTGGTACAAAGGCATCAGCTAACACCTGGAAAATTAGGGAAATGTGGCCATGAACTCTTTCTCTCATTGTCCTAGTACAGTGAGGCTATAGGCTACGGCTTGAATTCCAATTCACTGGTAGTTGTACTTTAACCCATTTAGCCCTGGGACCCTGCAGCAGGAGATGGATTGATCATGATAATTCAAGGGAAGCTCATCTGGCACTACCCTTGAATTATCATAATCAATCCATCTCCTACAACTGGTACATAGTCGTTAGACAACATCTCCAAAAGTTTGGAAATGCGGCCGTGGGTTTAAGACGGTTAAAGACTACATGCCAGTTCAGGAGATGGAATGACCAGAGTTCATGGGTGATAGATCTGACTTTTAACGTTGACGATACACGTGCTAACCTCTTGCCTGTTGGTAGCGCTTTTTGTCGCGATGATTCCTGTAGGAATCATCACAACAAACAGCGCTAACAACAGGCTAACAGTTAATAAGTGTGCTGGTCTGTGAGTTCCGACCTTACACCTATTAGCTATACAGGCCCAAAATCACAAGCAAGAGCTGAAATTTGGATGTCCCAAATGTCTCAGGTGTACCTGGTGGAAATTGTGGCTGCGGTCGAGGAGTGTAAGCTTTCCGACCTGGTCCGGATGAATGGCATACAATCCATTACCAGGCTCATCGGCCGTAAGTTAATAATACACTAGTAGGCAAAAGGTCCTCGGATGAGGTCAGCCGCAGTAGGCTCATGCACAGCTGTATGCACACCAACTGTGGCCGACGCGTCATCCCTAGGACATTTTGCGCAATGGACCATCTCTGTTATGTGCAGGTAGATGGTACAGTGTTTTGTACTTATAATATGAAGTCTTTTTGTTCTATTTCATTTATATATTATAGCTTGTTACATGTATGCCTTGTTTTTGTTTGTTTCTTTCTTTGTTTCTTTCTTTTTTGGAGGTGGGGGGGGGGGGGGGCCTTCACACAGGAAACAAAATTCTCACGTGGTACATTGCATGTTGATATCATACAATGCTTAGTTAACTCCTTTCACTGTTGAGACAAAGTGAACACAATCCAACTGCAAGAAACATAGATTCTCATGAGCCCCTGCAGTTGTGGGGGCTGATGAGGATCTATGCCTCTTGCTGACACCATCTTGTATCCATGTTCCTTGTATACATGGGGTTCTATGGCGCTGAACTAAAAAAGATTTGAACAAGAAAGGCAAAGCCATTATGGCTCACATGAATGACCGATTTACATATGTGTGACCTTCGTGACAAGGGCTGGCTTCTGCAGCAGCAAAATCCATGTTTTCTGAAAATGTAAGCATTTTTCACAAATGTGTCAATCCTCCGTGACCCTTGACCTTTGAGATGAGTCTACTAAATTAGTATACATAGGAAGGTCTTATCATCAGCTATTGTTGTACCAAATTTGGTTGAAAAATTTGGGAATACCTACAATTTTATAAAAAATTAGCAATTTACACACATTTGTCAGCCTCTTGTGAATCTTGACCTTTCCAAGGGGTCATTCAAATTAGTATGCATAGATAGGTCTTACCATCAGGTATCTCTGTACCAAATTTGGGTTTGAAGTTGTGCCAGAATAGTACTTGAGAAAAAACATATTATGTCAAAATATGGCTATTTTAGATCTATTTCCTGAGCTCTTGTGACCCTTGACCTTTCTGAGGGATCTACCAAATTAGTGTGCATAGAAAGGTCTTCCCATCAGGTATCTCTGTAGCAAGTTTGGGTTTAAAGTTGTGAATAGTACTTGAGAAAAAACATCTTTTGTCAAAATATTGGCTATTTCGGACCTATTTCTTGAGCCCTTCTGACCCTTGACCTTTCTGAGGGGTCATCTGAATTATTATGCATAGATAGGTCTTACCAACAGGTATCTCTGTACCAAGTTTGGGTTTGAAGTTGTGAGTAGTATTTGAGAAAAACATCTTTTGTCAAAATATGTCTATTTTTCACCTAGCTCTTGTGACCCTTGACCTTTCCAAGTGATCAACCAAATTAGTACGTATAGAAAGGTCTTACCATCAGGTATCTTTGTACCAAGTTTGGGTTTGAAGTTGTGAATTGTATTTGAGAAAAATAAATTATGTCAAAATATAGCTATTTTGGACCTATTTCCTGGATCCCCTGTGAGAGGTCACTCAAATTGGTATGTTTAGAAAGGTCTTACCACAAAGTATCCTTGGGCCAAGTTTGAAGAATGTGGCTTGAATAGTCTCCAAAAAAATGCCAAGTTTACCACGGACGACGGATGATGACGGCGGACGACGACGGCGGACAGACGATGGACGGACGACGACTGGCCCAAAACATAGATTCACTTTTGCTTCGCACGTGAGCCAAAATTTAAATCTGAATCCACTGGCAGTGGAGGGGTTAACATTGTAATAACCTAACCAAGGTTAACATTAGAGTTAGGGTCACACTGAGACTGAGGATGAAGGCAAAGTTATTTGTGAATCTGAACAGGGTGTAGCATGCACACAGTATGACTCAAGTCATTACATAATATGAAATAATGATGATACTTCTATTTTATCATTAACTCAATACGCCCTGAGAGCGAAATTATCATTTTTTGTTCATACCCTCTGAGGTCTATATCACAGTTCAGGAGACAGGCCGACCATGATATTTCAAGGTTGGTGTCAGAATAGCTTGGCGCCTATAGGCGCCAAGCTATTCTGACACCAACCTTGAAATATCAAGGTCGATCCACATCCTGTCGTAGTTTTTCAGGGCGTTATGGGTTAATGAATATTTAGTCCCCATGAGCATACAGCCACCCGTCCTGTACACCATACCCGTGGTTGCAATGCAAGCGTAAGTGGGCTAGACTAATCTTAACATGTTTCTCTTGTGATGAAGACATGCCGGAACCAGGTGAGGCGCCAGCTGCTACGTATGTTGTGAGCGTGAGTATTTTTTACACATCTTTTGTGCCATGCAAAGTTGCCAACATTCAAAATTCAGACCAAGGCAGCTATACATGTAAGTGCCAAGCAATTAAACTGCAAATTAAGAAATAACCAAGAAAGAAATAAACACACTTTGGAAGGACGAGCGTAAGACATTTTACACTGTCTTGCCCTTGTTCACTCAAAGTGGGTTTCTTTCTTTGCTGGTTATTTTTGTATCATAATGGCATTCACAAGTGTAAAATTAACTTCTAAGTGGCAAGAGATGGAACAACCCATTTGAAAATACAGATCAGCTTCAATATTACATACATCAGAATAAAATGAAACTGGTCAGATATTTGGCTCCTAAGTTGATGTTAACCCTTTTAGCCCTGGATCCCTACAGCAGCAGATGGCTAGACCATGATAATTCAAGGGTAGTGCTAGATTGGCTTGGCACCTGAAGGCGCCAAGCCAATCTGGCACTACCTTTGAATTATCATGGTCAAGCCATCTTCTGCAACTGGTACATAGTCATTAAGCAACACCTTGAAAATTTCAGAAATGGGACCTTGGGGCTAAAAGGGTTGAAGAGACAAACAAAACAAAACATTTGTTTGTTGCAGCATGTTGAGAGGGAACAGGCGGGTGTGTGCCTCCCTGCAGGTATGACCACTACCACCCCACGCCCCACTACCACCACCCACATGGGCCCCACCACTGACCGACCCATCGGCCGTTAAACTGCAGTGACAATGCTTTGTGATAGTGCCATGGGCAGGATTCCAGGAGAAGAGATACCATCTGGATCTAAGTGAACTGAATCCACTGTCATTGTGTTTGTTTTATGTATTATGCAATAAAAACAATTCACAAAGCATTCAAATCTTATTCTCAATCTAGTACATGGGACAGTCCGTGGCGCAGTAATAAAAATGCCTGCCACCAATGCAAGAGGTGCGAGGTTCGATACCCAGTTCCGGCGTCGGACTTTTCTCCTCTAGTAAGTGTCACCGTTAAATCGGGTGGACCATCGGGGGTTTTTTCTCTGGGTAATCCGGCTCTTCCTCCCCCAGGACTTTGGTACCAATTTCAGCCCACTTAATCAAATTTCAAATATAAACGATTTGAATTTCCAAAACTTCAGTAGCTCGCTTGAGCTTACCCTTAGCACCACGTGAATGTTCTGTGTTTATGTACCGTGACAGTGTGTGAATGAATGCACGTGATTCACGTGAGCGTGCTTGTTGGGTTCAGTTGGCAGAGGCGCTTTGAGCCGATTTTCAATTGGGATAAAGCGCCTATTTAATGCGCTTATTATTATTATTATTATTATTATTATTACAGTAGAACCTGTTCTGAGGAACCATTTGATGCTCTCTAAATAATAATAATAATAATAATAATGTATATTTTTAAGGCGCCTATACTTTTGAAGAAAAGCTCTAGGTGCCGTATAAATGACATACTAACATACATACACCTTGCATCCTACACTTACTTACTTACGCCTGTCACCCCTACCCGGGTATAGGCCGTCGACGAGAGACCTCCAGCAACTCCTGTCCTGTGCTTCTCCTTCGATTCTACTCCAGGTGGTTCCCAGTCTCTTGATGTCTGCTTGGAGGTCTCGACGCCAGGAGTTTTTCGGCCTACCTCTTTTCCTCTTTCCCTGGGGGTTCCATGACAATGCCTGCCTAGTGATACTGTAAGCTGGCTTTCTCAGACTGTGACCGATCCATCCCCATCTTCTTCGCCCAATTTCATTCTCTGCTGTTATCTGCTCTGTTCTCTCCCAGAGTCTGACGTTGCTGATCTTCTCTGGCCAGTGGATTTTCAAAATTCTTCCAAGGCAACTGTTCATGAAGGTCTGTACTCTGTTGACTGTGGTTTTTGTCAATCTCCAAGTCTCTGCTCCATATAGGAGAACTGCTTTTACATTGGAGTTGAAAATCCGGACTTTGGTGTGTTGTGACAGCTCTCTGGAGCTCCACACTTTTTTCAACTGGAGAAAGGCTGCTCTGGCTTTACCGATTCGTGCTCTGACATCTGCATCAGTGCCGCCTTTTTTGTCTATGATGCTCCCGAGATAGGTGAAGGACTCCACCTCCTCCAACGGGGTGCCAGCAAGCAAGACTGGTTCTTCCCTGGTTGCCTTCAGCCTCATTGTCTTTGTTTTCTGTTTGTGAATGATGAGGCCCACTTGGGACGAGATGTCAGCAAGCCTCGTGGTTTTGTCCTGCATTTGTTGATGAGTGTGGGACAGTAATGCCAAGTCGTCTGCAAAATCGAGGTCGTCAAGCTGTGTCCACTGTATTCCACTTCGTCTGTGCTCTGTGGTCATCTTCATGACCCAGTCTATGGCCAGTAGGAAGAGGAACGGAGACAGCAGACACCCCTGCCTGACACCGGTTCTGACCTGGAGCTCCCTGGTGAACTGCCCTTCGTGGATCACGCGACATGTCATGCCATCGTAGCTGCTCTTGATCAGGCGGACGAGCTTTGTGGGTACACCGTAGTGCCGTAGGAGTTTCCACAGAGTCTCTCGGTCCACACTGTCAAATGCTTTCTCATAATCCACAAAGTTGACGTACAGCGGGGAGCTCCACTCCAGAGACTGTTCCACGATGATGCGGAGAGTGGCGATCTGGTCTGTACATGATCGGTTCTTCCTGAATCCTGCTTGCTGGTCTCTCAGCTGGGGGTCAACAGAGCTCTTCATTCTCTCCAGGATGATCCTGTTGAAGACCTTTCCTGATACTGACAGCAAGGTGATTCCTCTGTAGTTGGAACACATCCTACAACACATATATATTCCCTAACATACACACTCATGCAACAAGATATACAAGAAAAATAAGAATAACAAAATGAACACACAAACAAGAAATGCTCACACACAAAAAGATATACATGTACCATAAAACTAATAATGGATACACTAGACAGCTCTCACTGACAACGAAAAATGATAACTAGCAGTCTGTAAAGAGCAGTCTGTAACCCTTTGCGAGTCGGTAGCAGTTATCTCACGATGATTCCTACAGTATTGCTACTGTCATGCAAAGGGTTATGGGTAGAAAGTGTCAAATGCCTCTCTCTTGGCTTGACTTCGCGAACGAAGATTTTATAGGAGTTGCCCACGACGTCTGCAGGCTTGTTCGTGGCTGCGGAGGCCAATCCGAGACAGGCAGGTTCGACCGCAGTGGCTGCAGGGGAAGGTATGGCCAGGGTTCTGAGCTGCGGCATCTCTGTTTTTTCTCCTGAGCCGCTTGTCCTTAAGGCTAGCTCTGTGAGAGTCCTCAAAGGAGACAGCTGCCTTGTAAATGGTGGAGCGCCAGGTGTCACGGTCCGCAGCAAGCGAAGACCACTGGTGGTGGTCGATTTGGCAGGCACTAAGTGACTTCTTGAGACAGTCTTTGTATCTCTTCTTTGGTGCCCCTCTGTCACGGTGTCCAGTAGCAAGCTCGCCGAACAGGGTGATCTTTGGTAGGCGATGATCCTCCATCCTGGAGACATGCCCCGCCCAGCGGAGCTGTGTCCGCAGCAGCAAAGCCTCGATGCTCACAGCTTCAGCTTGTTCAAGGACCTCGATGTTGGTGACATAGTCACTCCAGTGAATGCCCAGGATGGTACGCAGGCAGCGCTGGTGGAAGCGTTCAAGGAGTCGTAGTTGGCTGCGGTAGAGGGCCCAGGACTCGGAACCATACAGCAGGGTGGTGAGGACCACAGCTCTGTACACGCTGATCTTGGTGCCTGTTTTCAGCTGTTGATTGTGCCACACCCGCTTGAAAAGTCGCCCGAAAGCGCTGTTCGCTTTTGCCAGCCTGCTGTCAAGCTCCTTGTCCAGCTTGGCGTCCGACGTGATAATGCAGCCAAGGTAAGTAAACTGGTGCACTGACTTTAGTTCAGACTCGCCAATGGTGATGTGAGGAGGGCGATACACTGTCTTGGGTGCCGGCTGATGGAGGACCTCTGTCTTTTTCAGACTGACCTCGAGTCCAAAGAGCTGGGCAGCATCTGCGAAGCAAGACGTGATGCGCTGCAGGGCTCTCTCTGTGTGTGCAACGAGGGCAGCATCATCAGCAAAAAGCAGCTCACGAATCAGTTTGTCTAGGGTTTTCGTGTGGGCCTGCAGTCGTCTGAGGTTGAACAGGCTGCCATCGAGACGATACCTGATGTACACTGCATCGTCATCATCGAGGTCCACTGTGGCCTGCTTCAACATCATGCTAAAAAAGATGGTGAAGAGGGTTGGTGCCAGCACGCAGCCCTGCTTTACGCCGTTGAGAATAGGGAATGGTTCTGAGAGGTCATTGTTGAGTCTGACCTGGCCTTGCTGGTCCTCGTGTAGCTGGACAATCATGTTGAGGAACTTTGGGGGACAGCCAAGTCGCTCCAGGATCTGCCACATGCCTTGCCTGCTCACAGTGTCGAACGCTTTTGTTAGGTCGACAAATGTTACGTACAGCCCTTTGTTCTGCTCGCGGCACTTCTCCTGTAGCTGTCTCAGCACAAAGACCATATCGGTGGTGCTCCTGTTTGCTCTGAAGCCACACTGGCCCTCTGGGAGTTGGTCTTCAGCGATGGCAGGTACCAGCCGATTCAGGAGCAGCCTTGCAAGGATTTTCCCAGCAATGGACAGCAGGGTAATTCCCCGATAGTTGGAACAGTCAGACTTCTCGCCTTTGTTCTTGTACAGGGTGATAACGACTGCATCACGGAGATCTTTTGGTAGTGTTCCTTCCTCCCAGCAGCAGAGAAAGAGGTCATGGAGCTTGTTGTGCAGTGCTGTGCCTCCATGTTTCCAGACCTCTGGCGGTATTCCATCAATGCCTGCTGCTTTGCCACTCTTGAGCTGGTGGATGGCTGTGAGGGTCTCTTCAGCGGTGGGCGGTTCGTCCAATTCAATCTTTACTGGGAGGTGTGGGATTTGTAGGACGACTGCTTCTTGAACAGTGCGCTCAGCGCTGAAGAGGCTCTGAAAGTATTCCGACCAGCGGTTCAAGATGGAGGTATTATCTGTGAGGAGTGCCTGGCCATTCGCGCTTCGCAGGGGACTTTGTACCAGGTGCCTGGGGCCATACACTGCTTTCAGTGCTTCGTAGAAGCCCCTGTAGTCACCATTGTCAAATGCCTACTTAGTGACTATTCAGCATTATGTACTCTACCACTAAGTCATTCTATCCTACAAGTTCATTTCTGCTCTCCAAGTTGCTTTTTTATGGAAGGGGCTTGAAACAACACATTCAGCACTAAAAATAGCCAAGCGAGTAAACCTTGGCTGGACGGATCTGATCGCTGCCCGTAGTGTGATACAGGACGTTGCTTCACAGATGTAGGCAAAGAGTTAAAGATCGTCATTTAGCTGGCTTCAGTCACAAACCATTGTTGTTTTTTTATGACGGGAGATCTCTCATAAGGATGGTTGCTCAAAACAGGATCTGGTGTAATACCTATACATTAGTGCTGAGCTGTCCGATCAATTGTCTTTACAGAGCCCATAATTATGTCTGCTAGTCCACAGTCTTGGACCTTAACCCTTTGGCTGTCGGTATCAGTTTTTGTTGAGGTGAATCCTGCCAGAATCACCACAAGAAAAACTGCTCCCGACAGCCAAAGGGTTAAGCCCGCACTTAACTGGATGACCTTTTTTGTTCATTGACATGAACTAAAGAATAACATTCTGCCAGTTCTCTGCATATTAGAGACACATTAGGGTACATGCCATGCTGATTACCTGGCGTGCTCACACTCTTTAACACTTTTAGCCCTGGATCCCTACAGTAGGAGATGGCTTGGCCATGATAATTCAAGGGTAGTGCCAGATTAGCTTGGCGCCTGAAGGCGCCAAGCTAATCTGGCACTAACCTTGAATTATCATGGTCAAGCCATCTCCTGCAAGGTCCCAAGCTAATCTGGCACTACCCTTGAATTATCATGGTCAAGCCATCTCCTGTAACTGGTACATAGTTGTTTGAGCAATGGGACCCTGGGGCTAAAAGGGTCAACAGGACCGAAGCTACTGGCTCAGTTCAGTTTGGAACTATATGTACCGTGTAGTATTATGTTGTTTGTTTGTATTTTACGAGACAGTAAACAAACTTCAAACTTTAGTTACATGTATACCATGCAATAAACACACAGTTTTGACCTAGAACAAATTAAGATAGGGGCAGGGTAGCAGAAAATACACACACACACACCATCACACATACACACACACACACACATTAAAATGAGCTTGTTTTCCTAGGTCATGCACTTAACCCCTTCACTCCTGTAAAAATGTGAACATGACCCAAACAAAGAGGCAAAGTCTGACTTTGAAAGGAAGAGGCAAGGGTGCAGGCTTAGGGGTGGCACGCAGGCTGAGACATGATAATCCCATCTGTACAGTTCACAAGGATTTGATGTCAACCCATACCTAAAATAGCCTTATTACTTTCATCGGCCCAAATCGTGAGTGCTGGTGTGTTGGAAATGTCAGCTGTTGACAGAACTGATCACAGAACATATTAAAGTAACAACAATAATGATGATGAAAATAATAATAATAATTGACAAAAGGGTGAACTTAAATTATGAGGTCTTAATAATAATAATAATAATAATTGACAAAAGGGTGTACTTAAATTATGAGGTCTTAACCCTTTTCATCCTGATACATTTCTTCTTGAAATTAATCTATGATAGTTCAAGGGTGGTGCCAGAATAGCTTGGCGCCTGAGGCGCCAAGCTATTCTGGCACCACCCTTGAACTAAAATGGTGGGTCTATCTCCTAATCTGTACTGTAGGACAATAAGCAAATTGTACAAAATCAGCCTAAGGATGTAATGGGTTAATGTCATAAAATGAAGGACTTTTCTGCTCTTTTTCATGCAGGAGAGTTCCCTCCGTTACACACAAATGACAATGGAAAACCTCTGATACATGTGCCTACTCACATGGATTGTGATAAAAAAAAGGGTAGAAAAGTCTTCATTGAGGTAAAACAACATTAATAATGCGCTGAATTTTAATCAAAGCCTGCCATGGAGAAGGTCGCTTTAAGTAACAGAAGAATTTTGCAGCATTCTTTCAAAATCATACCTGACAAATGATGTAACGTATTTATGTAGTGTAACCTACATGTACATGCGAAGACTGAGACTTGAAAATCTCCACACATATACCTTTAACCTCCTCATACTACAGAAAAAAATACAGCAATACTGGGAGTGCAATAGGCCATTCAGGCCAATGTTGGCCACAGCTGGCCCACACACGGCCTGCGCGGGCCAGTGGTGACCAACATCGGCTTGATAACCTTTTGCATGCTGGGAATCTGCTTATCTCTATAACCTTACCAGTACTGTCATTTCAGTGACACAGCACTTAAATAATTTTTTTTTTTTTTAAAGTCTCATCATTTCACTTTCTGCTTGCAGTACAAACACAGGTGGGTAATTACACGTGTTATAGTTCCTGTTCAAGTATTTCAGCTCTATTTTAAAAGTTGAAGAATGTAAAAGAAACTGTATTGAAATGCTGACACCAGAACATACAACTACTTGTTGATATATTATTGCATTATTTTATTTCTACATAAACATGTATGGACAAATGTACATTTGTTTTGTTCATATTCCATGGGTCATTCCTTTTAAATTTTAATTTCTACTGACATAGCCTCAAACTGAATTTCACTTCATGGTACACTGTACTACAATTTAAACAAATAAAAGGAAGCTGAGCTAACACTAACCAAGAAAAGATTACAAACTGCAATCGCAACAGAGTGCACAAGCCTACTGCCCAACTTTTAACCCATATCATACTGAGGCTAAAAGCTTCAAATTTGTACACTGCCATATGCAAGCTACATTATAGTACTTAAGGATATAGACCAATGGTTTTAGTTCAAGGGTAGTGCCAGAATAGCTATTCTGGCACTACCCTTGAACTATTTTAGTAAAACTTATATCACACACTGGCGTATTCCAAATGATAAGGGTTAACTCAAAGGCACTTAAACCTTTGTGTGTCCCTAGCGCTT
Organism: Semisulcospira habei; assembly: GCA_036245525.1. Lineage (NCBI taxonomy): Eukaryota > Metazoa > Mollusca > Gastropoda > Semisulcospiridae > Semisulcospira > Semisulcospira habei. The sequence continues at coordinate 151,466,383 of BTPG01000006.1, forward strand.
CTTGATGTGATGATTCTGGCAGGAATCATAGCGATAAAAAGCGCTATCAATGGGTATCATTTTTTGATGGTTTAAAATGAACACCTTCATGTATACAGCCACCAAGGTTAACTCAGTCAGCCCGACGCACGTATTTCCCAAATTTAGGAGGCATCATCTAACGACTATGCACCTGTTGCAGGGGATGGATCGACCATGATAATTCAAGGGTAGTGCCAGATTAGCTTGGGGCCCACAGGCGCCAAGCTAATCTGGCACTACCCTTGAATTATCATGGTCGACCCATCTCCTGCTGTATGGCGTCAGGGCTGAATGGGTTAAATAAAGCCCTTCATTGCCTGTGGATGCAGTTTGAGCCATTAAAATTCCTTGCAAATTCAACATCAAAGACCCCCATCCATCAAGAGAACATGGATACAAAGAGACATAGATCTTCATGAGCCTCTGCAAATGCGGGGGCTCATGAGGGATCTATTACCTCTTACAGTTGGGTGGTGTACAGTTTTTCCTCAGCAGTTAATGGGTTAACAGCAATACACAAATGGCAGCTTGAACATCTAACAGGGAAAAAAATGAAGTGTTACAGCTGACCTATCATTAAAACATAATGTGCATCTAAAGACAACCCACTGGCAGTCAGTAGCAGTTCAGCCATGATGACTCCTGCACGAATCAAAGTGACAACAAAAAAAAACAACTGCAAGCAACAGCCAAAGGGTTAACTCCAGCAAGGGAACAAGTGCCAGGGTTATGTGACAACAAGGGAATGCAATTAACTCACCCTTTCATGCAATTCTGTTGAAATATGTAAAACAAAATAATAATAATAAAAATTTAAAAAAATAGACCGACATTGACTCCGTCCAGAACAAAAACAGTGATTGACAAGTGTGCAAAATGAAAAAAAAAAAATAAAAAAAAAAAAACTAATGAGAAAAAAAAAAAAAAAAACACTTCTGAAGGATGTTGCGTTCTTCCTTGATTATTTCCTCGAAACTGACTGTGATTTTCTATCAGGTGAGAAACCATGAAGATTGCTTGCCTGCTCGTGTTGTGCACTCTGGGAATTGCAAGCGGGGAGCTGCTGGCAGTATTGAAACTGATGCACTCCGCTGACATCTTCCACTATCTCAGCGCTCAGGAGCAGGTACACACCCTGTCAAACCATAGCAGGAAATGTTAACCCTCTTAACCCCACGGCCGCATTTCCAAACTTTTGGAGGCGTTGTCTAGCAACAATGTGCCAGCTGTAGGAGATAGATTGATCATGATAATTCAAGGGTAGTGCCTGATGAGCTTGGCGCCTGAAGGCGCCAAGCTCATCTGGCACTACCCTTGAATTATCATGATCAGTCCATCTCCTGCTGTAGGGTCCCAGGGCTAAATGAGTTAATACTAATAGTATCAGTTATTTCCTGCTCAAACAAAGTTACATATATAACCTTGCAAAAGTATGGGTGACTGCGACAAATTGCACAGACTGAACACAGTCCACGGCAGGACCAAAAAGAGGCATAAATTCTCATGAGCCCCTGCAGATGCAGGGGCGCATGAGAATTTATGCCTCTTGCAGATGGAAGAGGGTGGCTGAGGGATGTTCTGTCTGAAACAAAAAGCTGAAATTCAGCTATCTTGGATTTTGAGACAAAGCTGAATCAGCCTCCAGGACTGAGGACTGTCACCCATGGTACTTGGTCTGTTTAATAATAATACTGGTCATTGTGTACTGGGTAGGCACTATACCCGATTCAATGTATTGGCTCAAAGTGCCATAACACATGCCCACGTAAAACGTACACCATGTGATACAGCCCTGTGTGTGTATGTGTGTGTGTGCATGTGCGTGTGTGTGTGTATGTGTGCATGTGTGCGTGGGTGCATGTGGTTGTGTGAAGGTTGTTATGTTAGTTTTATGTGTATTCTTCTTAGTTATCAGTGTATATAGCTGTGATACCTTTCATGACTCATGCTATAACTTTACACTTGTAATTTTTAGTCGTTTAGTCTTAGTCTATTGTTTGTTATGTGTGTAAGTGAGTTTAGGTGTTTTAGGTGTGTGTATTTATGTGGAAGGGTATGGAGATGGGGGGGGGGGGGGTAAGAGGGGTGGGGGTAGAGTGTTGTGGATGACGTGAACATGTAATTTTTGTTATTCTTGTCTCTATTATGTATGCTATACTGCTACACCAAAATTTCCCCTCGGGGGCAATAAAGTATTATTGTATTGTATTGTATTGTATTACATGCATATCATTGTGAAGACAAAAACAGTCCAAGACAAACACAGCTAGGACATTCATGTGTCACCTACTGCCTGTATTTTGAAATTGTAAAAAGTGTCCGGTTAGAGACTAGTTTTTGTATTTATGAGTTACTTTGACAGGTATTGTTGGTGGAGATTGCAGCTGCAGCTGAGGCGTGCAAACTGACCGCCTTTGCCACTGACGTTGGAAAAGAAGCTATCACAGCCCTCATTGTCCGTAAGTCCTTCTTTGCATATCTACTTACTATGCTTACAGTCAACCAGTTTACAATAAACGTCTGATATAACGACGTTTTTTTTCCCATGGTCTTAACCACACTTTAAATTACTTTGATGAACCCTTTTCATCCTGATACACTACTGCTTGAAAATAATTTGACTATGATAGTTCAAGGGTGGTGCCAGAATAGCTTGGCGCCTAAGGCACCAAGCTATTCTGGCACCACCCTTGAACTAAAATTGTTGATGTGTCTCCTAATCTGTAATGTAGCCTTCACAGGACAATAAGCAAATAATAAAAAAAAAAAAATCAGCTTCAGGATGTAATGGATTAAAAGAAACTTTGAATATTACAACGTACAAACTTAGGTCCCTTGGCATACTGTTTGTATAAAGAGTTTACTATACAAGTCAGCCTCAGTATATCACCAAGCCCAGGAGCCTTAAAGTCAGACCATGTCATTCATGGTTGCGTCAACTGTTGTGCAGAATTTACTTCAACTTGTGAAGAAAAAAACACTTGATAAGCAAAAGGTCCTTGGGTCGATGAGCACAGCTTTGCACGAGCCAGCTCAGGCTGACATCAGCCTGAGAAACGTTTGCTCATTGAGCATCATCGTTTGATCCAGTGACCTGTGCACATTATATCGTATGCACTTAATATTGTGGAGCGTGTAATACTGCGGCTCACCTGTACTTATCATACTATAACCATTTAACCCTTTACGTCCTGATATAGCCTAACATGAAATAAATTTAACCATGATAGTTCAAGGGTAGTGCCAGAACAGCTTATCTCCTGTAGGCGCCAAACTGTCCTGGCACTACCCTTGAGCTATCATGGTCAATCTATCTCCTGAACTGTGATGTAGCTTTCATAGGACAACTCAAAATCTGAACTATTTATCCTCAGGATTTAATGGGTTAACCCATATCATACCGAGGCTAACAGCTTCAAATTTGTACACGGCCATATGCCAGCTACATTATAGTACTTACAAATAAGGATATACATGTAGACCAATGGCTTTAGTTCAAGGGTAGTGCCAGAATAACTTGGCGCCTAGAGGCACCAAGCTATTCTGGGACTACCCTTGAACTATTTTAGTCAAACTTATTTCACACACTGGTGTATTCTGAATTATAAGGGTTAAATCCCTAACTGTATAGATTTTAGAGACTGTGACACATTGCATGTACATGAATTGGGACAATGCAGTGTTGAACAGTTTATAGTCAAGACATGTATTTGAAGCAAAACACCAAAACATACAATAGACAAAATTTCACTCAAAATAGCAAAATATATGCTTAGATTAAAATGAATGTGTACATAGTTGGTCGCTTTTAGCAACTATTACATTCCAGTGATTACTTACCTACCCGGGTATAGGCCGTCGACGAGAGACCTCCAGCAACTCCTGTCCTGTGCTTCTCCTTCGATTCTACTCCAGGTGGTTCCCAGTCTCTTGATGTCTGCTTGGAGGTCTCGACGCCAGGAGTTTCTCGGCCTACCTCTTTTCCTCTTTCCCTGGGGGTTCCATGACAATGCCTGCCTAGTGATACTGGAAGCTGGCTTTCTCAGACTGTGACCGATCCATCCCCATCTTCTTCGCCCAATTTCATTCTCTGCTGTTATCTGCTCTGTTCTCTCCCAGAGTCTGACGTTGCTGATCTTCTCTGGCCAGTGGATTTTCAAAATTCTTCTAAGGCAACTGTTCATGAAGGTCTGTACTCTGTTGACTGTGGTTTTTGTCAATCTCCATGTCTCTGCTCCATATAGGCGAACTGCTTTTACATTGGAGTTGAAAATCCGGACTTTGGTGTGTTGTGACAGCTCTCTGGAACTCCACACTTTTTTCAACTGGAGAAAGGCTGCTCTGGCTTTACCGATTCGTGCTCTGACATCTGCATCAGTGCCGCCTTTTTTGTCTATGATGCTCCCGAGATAGGTGAAGGACTCCACCTCCTCCAACGGGGTGCCAGCAAGCAAGACTGGTTCTTCCCTGGTTGCGTTCAGCCTCATTGTCTTTGTTTTCTGTTTGTGAATGGTGAGGCCCACTTGGGACGAGATGTCAGCAAGCCTCGTGGTCTTGTCCTGCATTTGTTGATGAGTGTGGGACAGTAATGCCAAGTCGTCTGCAAAATCGAGGTCGTCAAGCTGTGTCCACAGTGTCCACTGTATTCCACTTCGTCTGTGCTCTGTGGTCATCTTCATGACCCAGTCTATGGCCAGTAGGAAGAGGAACGGAGACAGCAGACACCCCTGCCTGACACCAGTTCTGACCTGGAGCTCTCTGGTGAACTGCCCTTCGTGGATCACGCGACATGTCATGCCATCATAGCTGCTCTTGATCAGGCGGACGAGCTTTGTGGGTACACCGTAGTGTCGTAGGAGTTTCCACAGAGTCTCTCGGTCCACACTGTCAAATGCTTTCTCATAATCCACAAAGTTGACGTACAGCGGGGAGCTCCACTCCAGAGACTGTTCCACGATGATGCGGAGAGTGGCGATCTGGTCTGTACATGATCGGTTCTTCCTGAATCCTGCTTGCTGGTCTCTCAGCTGGGGGTCAACGGAGCTCTTCATTCTCTCTAGGATGATCCTGTTGAAGACCTTTCCTGGTACTGACAGCAAGGTGATTCCTCTGTAGTTGGAACACTTGCTGAGGTCGCCTTTCTTGGGAAGCTTGATTAGGTACCCCTCCTTCCAGTCAGCTGGCATCACCTCCTCTTCCCAGATCTTTCCAAACAGTGGGTACAGCATCTCAACTGTTGTCTCTATATAGGTCTGCTTTCAGAGACTCCGCTGGGATGCCATCTGGCCCTGCTGCTTTGCCATTCTTCAAAAATGCCACTGCTTTTCTGATCTCTTCCCGGCTGGGTCTGTCACAGCTGATGGGTAGGTCGGTCTCTGCCGGCTGGATGTTGGGGGGGGGGGGGGGGTCGGGTGGGCTAGGTCTGTTCAGTAACTCTTCAAAATACTCGGCCCATCTGTCGAGTTGGTCTGCTCTGTCTGCAATAGGCTTGACTTCTTTGTCTTTTACTGGTCTTTCTGTATGGCCATACTTACCCGACAATCTTCTGGTAATGTCGTAGAGCTGTTTCATGTTGCCGCTGCCTGCTGCCTTTTCTGCCTCTGCTGCCAGGCTGTCTGTGTAGGCCCTCTTGTCTGCCCTGATACTCCTCTTCACCTCGCGGTTGGCTTCCGAGTATTCCCCCTGTGCCCTTACTTTGGCTGCTCTCGTGCGACTGTTGTTGACCGCTGCTTTCTTGTGCTTCCTCGCTTCTATCTTCTTCAAGGTCTGTGCCGACAGACAGTCCTTGTGGTGGTGTTTCCTGAACCCTACAGTGTCTTTGCAGGTTGAGTTCAGCGCCTCTCTAACTGCCTTCCACTGCTGCTCTGTGGTGACCGCCTCCTCTTCATTTACTAGCTCCTCTAGCGCTTGAAACCGGTTGGACAGCACCAGTTTGAACTCTTCTCTAACTCCAGTTTCTCTCAGGAGGCCTACATTATAGCGCTGTCTTCTTGTTGTCTCTGTGCGGCTTTTCTTTAGCTTGAGCTTCATTCTTAAGGTAAGCAAATGGTGGTCTGAGGCGACATCTGCTCCCCTCCTCACTCGAACATCTTGAAGGGATCTTCTAAATTTCTTGCTAATGCAGATATGGTCTATTCTCTGTTGTATGGTCAGGTGAGACCCAAGTTGCTTTGTGTATTCTTCTGTGTGGGAAGATGCTGCCTCCAATGACAAGTCGGTTTAGAGCACAAAAGTCTACAAACCTCTCCCCGTTCTCACTCATCTCCGAGCCTAGTCCCTGTCTCCCCATCACCTCTTCGTATCCGGTGTTGTCCTCCCCTATTTTGGCATTAAAATCGCCCATGACGATGGTGATGTCTCGCTCCGCACATTTGTCCACGGCACTCTGGAGTCGGTCGTAGAACTCTTGTTTCTCTTCCTCGTCACTGTCATTGGTGGGCGCATAACACTGGATGACGTTCAGCTTGAGCTTTTTCTTGGTTCTAAAGGCTGCTGTTATAATTCTTGGCCCAAGAGGTTCCCAGCCCATCAGCGCTCTCTGTGCCACTGGTGACAGCATGAGTGCTACTCCTTCTGTATGGGGGGCATTCTCCTCTTCATGACCTGAATACAGAATCATCTCCCCAGTTAACAGCCTTTTCTGGCCAGACTGCGTCCATCTGGCTTCACTGATGCCTAGCAGGGAAAGGTTGTACTTTTGCATTTCCGCTGCTATCTGGGCGGCCTTGCCGCTCTGGTACATGGTCTTGATGTTCCATGTGCCCATGGTTGTATCCCTGGATAGAGAGAGGCGGCTCGGTCCTGTGGCTTCCGAAGACTTCCGGCTTTTACCACAGGACGTCATAAGTCTTCTAGTAGAAGAACCTTCCTCCTCCAGGAAAGGAATTACTGTTAGTCTTTTTGTCGGCGTTTTTGTAGCTATTTCCTTTTTTGCAGGGTGGGGAAGCTACCCCCACGCGGCCCAACCCCCTTACTAGGAGGACCAGGGGTTTTCTGTCGGGGTCACCTTCCCTTAGACCATGTTGGTTCACGGCACCTTATTTCATTCGGTGCACCCCTCTCACGAGGGACCCCCTATCCACCACCCAGGGGACGCGCCTCAACGCCGTATGGTCCCAGCGCGAGGATTCCAGTGATTAAACAACTGATATTAGTGCTTAAACCATTTAGCTCCAAAGCCTGGCAGTAGGAGTTGGATCTACTGTGATAATTCAAGGGTAGTGCCAGATGATCTTGGCACCTTCAGGCGCCAAGCTCATTTGACACTACTCTTGAATTATCATGGTCGAACTGTCTCCTGCAATTGGTACATAGTCCTTAGGTAACACCTCCAAAATGTGGGATTTGCTACCAAGGGATTAAATAGGTTATTATTCAAATTAGTCATTAATGTTTTGTCTGTTTTCAACCTCTCAACTTGAACTATTTTTATATCACTAAAATATTTTTTTAAAATGACCATGTACAGGGTGCATTTTTATCTAAATGTTATATTTAGTGATTTGCCTTTTGGCTTCTGATAACACTTTTTGTTGCAATGATTCATGCAGGAATCAAAATAGGCAACAATTGCTACCGACAACCAAAAGGTTAATGTTACTAATATTCTCAATTTTAACAGACCTCCCGGGGCAGACTGAGGCTGTTGCCACTCAATACATCATGGATGTAAGTACAAAACACTCATGAAAATTGCTTTAGCAGCAACAACAAAATATTTCTCATAAAACTATTTTACAAAGAAACCCCACGGAGCCACTTCCTGTAGCTGGTAGTAAGAGTGAAGGAACGGATGACTTTGTCATTTGGGGGAATGGATGGTGGGAGGGGGGGAAGGGGGGTGGGGAACGGGCTGCCACCCTTCACCTCCTTCCCCTGTCTAGATGTAAGGATTTAATGAGATCTTCTGCTAGATCACACTGGTTACCTCACTTGGTTTGCTTCACACATGCATAGCTGATTGAGAGAGGTAACCAGTGTGCACCTAGATTGATTCTACTTTGTCCCTAGATCCGATTCTTTTAAAATGATCTGATCTGCCATAAGAAGGCAAAACAGTAAATCGATTTTGTGAAAACTGACATGCTCTTTGCATGACAAAAATGGACTTAACTGCCTTTCGCCTTGTTAGAGCAGAGAGTCAACATTCGATCTTATTTTGCCCCTACATCAGTTCCATTTTCGAGTCTAGATACCATCCTGTTTTGTGTCTAGATCCAGTCCTACTTAACCCACAGACAGGGTCGTTTTAGCATCCACAGCAGAACCTGTTTTGAGCCACCACCCTTATGAGAGATCAACTGTCATTCAAGACCATCATTTATTTGGTTGTGGTCACCTAAGTAATGGTCTTGAATGACAAGTGGCACTTTTAACCCTTTTAGCCCTGGGACCCTGCAGCAGGAGATGGATTGATCATGATAATTCAAGGGTAGTGCCAGATGAGCTTGGCGCCTTCAGGCACCAAGCTCATCTGGCACTACCCTTGAATTACCATGGTCAATGCATCTCCTGCAACTGCTACATTTAATGGGTAGACCATCGAAAACCGATGATGTCATCATTGTGCATGACTTCTATTTGTGGGTGCGGGTGTGGCTGGCCAAGCCAGTCCTGGAGCCACACCTGCGAGGGCAATGGGGGCAGCGGAACATAGCTGTGGGGAAGGTCGACGCTGTCTTTCTGTGAGCTCTGGCACTGGTGATCCGTTCGCACCGATTGTGTTCAAAGAGCGTGCAGGCTCTCCTGGTGGTGGCACGCAGCCAGGCAACATTTCCAAAATTTGAGAAATGGGACCTTGGGGCTAAAAGGGTTAATCCTTTCAAGATGTCTCTTGAGAGAGCACCTGTTTTTCAAGACCACTTTTTCTTGCCAAAAAGAAAAGAAGGTTGCCCAAAGCAGAATCTACTGAAGTTCTGATTCTTGTAGCTTCCAGACCCCACCCGGGTCTGCCTTGGGGGACTTGGGTGGGGTTAACTACTTTTTAGTTCCCAGGGTCACCCTGATCAGCTCCATAGGGTGGGTTTTCCCCTCTATTCTGGGGCATATGTTTCTGTCTACCCTGTCTGTCCATTCACCTGTATTTTCCTTTGTTAAACTCTCCCTACTGTCTGTGCTGTCTGTAGCTCTTGATACTGGATGCGTGTTGCTCAATAGTCTTAGGTTTATTTAGCGTATTAGACCAGCTGGCGACATGCATTCAATATTCTGTTTATTTATTTATTTATTTTTTTTCACAATCAGTGCAGGCACGTCCTGAGAAAGTCTTCTTGCTGTTGGGATGTTTAAGCAATGTACAAGCAAGTTGTAGCTTCCAGATATGTTGATCCTATATTCCCCCTAGTTCCAATCCTGCCTCGCCTCTATTTCCAATCATATTATCTTTATGCCTTTGCCCCTACATCTAATCCTATATTCTTTGTGAATTTCTTGCAGCACATCCACTCTGAACAACAGGGAACTTGCAGAGTGGACAGCAGCATCCCCACAACCACACACGCACCACGCGGCTGAATGCATTCCCGTCAGCAAAAGGTCCTCGGGCCGATTAAAAAATTGGAGCTAATAAATTGTCTTGATTTTATTTTATTTGAATCTGTTTGTTTGGGTGTAGTTCGCTTCAACATGCTGACAATAACACAAATGTAACAATAACAAAGATCTGCCTGCGCTGCATGCGAAAACAACAAACTAGAACACCGGGTATACCATGTAGCGCTTATGCATGCAGTCACTGGAACTGTTCATAATAATAATAATAAAGGTAATTTGTATAGCGCCTAATCACCAAGGTGCTCTAGGCGCTTTACAATCACAGTAATGAAACACAAAGCAAAATACAAAAACAAACCATAAACAACAACAAAACAACAAACATACATTGATTTACAAGGAGCACACACACACACACACACATGCACACACACATGATGAGCCGGCAGACACAATGGTCTTTAAGTATATGCAACAGAAAAAAAAGGTGTGTTTTAAGCTTGGATTTAAAAATGGAGAGAGATGATGAGCGACGCACGTCAGCTGGGAGAGTGTTCCATGTAATGGGACCAAAATACAAAAATGCACGATAACCTTGAATGACCTTATTACATCTAGGAATACAGAAAACATGAGTGTCTGAAGCAGAGCGTAGTGAGCGGGACGGTGTATACAGCTGGACAAGATCAGAAAAGTAAGAAGGGGCAGAACCAGAGATGATGTTGAAACAAATAATATACTGACTTTAAACTGAATTCTGTATGAAACTGGCAGTCAGTGCAAATCGGCTAGTAGAGGCATATGTTCACGTTTCAGTACACAAAAAAATCAGACGTGCAGCACAGTTCATGACTCTCTGGATTTGGTCAAGAAGATCTTGCGGAACACAAAAGAGAATTGCAATAGTCTATGCGGGACAGCACAAGGGAGGTAACAAGTGTTTTGGTAACTTCACTCAACAGTCAGCAGATGTCGAACAGTGCTGATCCTTCCGAGTTCAATGAAGGCAAGCTGGCAAGCTTTCTTCACTTGTTCCTTCATTGTCAGCCTGTTGTCAAAAATAACACCCAAGTTATGGGCCGAGCTAGAAAAGGAGATGGTGCTCTCGCCCACCATCATTGACTCAGGAAGATCAGCACTGCACGTAGAGGAGCACGTCATTCGGATGGCCTCAGTCTTGTCACTGTTTAGCTGGAGCTTGTTCTGTGTGATCCACTTCTGAACATCACAAATACAAGCCTCCATAGACTGCACCATCCGATCAACATGTTCACGAGGGGAGTGTTTGTACAATTCTGTATCATCTGCATATAAATGATAAGAAACAAAGTGATGCTCAATGACATGGGAAAAGGGCTGTGTATACAAAGTAAAAAAAAACAGGCCCCAAGACTGACCCCTGTGGAATGCCACAAAGCAGCTCCACAGGGTGGGACTTGAATCTGCCACTGAAACCATCTGCAAGCGACCAACAAGGTAGGACTGGAAAAGTGCAGTGCTTTGAATGCCAAACACATTACGAAGGTGAGCAAGTAGAATGTCATGGTCAATGGTATCAAACGCTGCGCTCATATCACGCAGAGTCAAAACATAGATTAGATCCTCATCGCTAGCAGCAAGTAGATCATTCAGAACACGCAGCAATGCTGTCTCCGTGCTATGACCAGACCTATATGCTGACTGGAACACATGCCACAGACCATTATTCTTGATATGTTCTAGCAGCTGCGTGAGCACTATCTTTTCCAGAAGCTTTGAAAGAAAAGGTAAGTTGGATACGGGTCTGTATTTTTTCAAACTGTTGAGATCAAGTGAAGGTTTCTTAAAAGTGGCTTAACAATTGCAGTTTTGAAACAGGTAGGTACAGTGCAAGAGGGACTCATTTACAATAGCTGTAACAAGGGGGTTAACCCTGAAATGGCTCCAAAGGCGTTAACCCTTTGCATGTCAGTAGCGGTTTTAGTCGCAATGATTCCTACAGGAATCATCGTGACTAAAACCGCTACGGACATGCAAAGGGTTCCATCCTAAAGTCTTCATTTACATGTAAAAAGTCAAATAGATTCATCATACTATAGTTACCCTTAAATCAGAGTGAGATGAGACAAAAGTTTACATGTAAAAAGTCAAATAGATTCATCATACTATAGTTACCCTTAAATCAGAGTGAGATGAGACAAAAGTGGTCAAGAAAGTGACAGTTCATGCCATCAGTAATGTGATCAAGTGATCCATGCAAGCACAGTGCCTGCGACACTTTCTCCTTGCTTAACACACTGAGCCCTGGGTTCAAAATTTGGGAGTTGTACCATGAAGACTACATCACATTTCAGCAGGTTGACTGACCATGTTAGTTCGAGGGTGGTGCCAGAACAGCGTTCTGGCACCACCCTTGAACTAACATGGTCAATCCATATCTTGTGGTAGTGTGATGGGATAAAATCTGAGGAAGCAAATGGACCGGATCATTGCCAGCAAGTGGCATATATTCTCATGAGCCCCTGTGGCTGCATGGGTTCATGTGAATCTATGCCTCTTGCAGATGGATTGAGATGCATGAAGACTGACCTACTCATTCAGTCAAAGTCTGATTTAAAATAACTGCTCCAATTCATAAACATCTACACAGACTTTACAAGAATTGCCACTGGGACAGACCCACCACGAGGCACACAAAGCGAGTACCCAGTTTGTACGTGACCATCACCAAATAACAGAAATGAGGTCAGACATCCTTTCTCTCTGAAACAAATAAACTATTATACAGTAGAACCTGATCGCCTGTGATTTGAGACCATCATTTAGGTGGCTACAGCCACAGTCACAGCTACAGCCACCTAAATGACGGTCTCAACTGACAGGTGATCTCTCGATGGTCCGACAGGTGACGCCGTTGTCCCTTCAAGACTTCTCTTAAGGAGAGAAAGGAATCATCGCAACTATATCCGCAACTGACATGCAAAGGGTTAAATAGAGTTGACGGCAGGGATTTGACCTCAGGGAGCAAGCATCACCACAAAGCCCTGTGTGGCCGTCTTTGGTCAGCATCTTATGTCCACATGATCAAGCGTCTCTTACGTAGAGCAAGTCTTATCTCCAGTGATTCCACCCTCCCCGGCAATGAGATTTTTAAAACTTCTACCATCAGGGCGTAGGTACAGGTCCATCAGTACCAGGACCAGCAGATTCTGCAACAGTTTTTTTTCCCTCTGGCTGTTCGTGCTCAGGCTCTCTCCGATCAGCCGGACTGATTGGAAAGAGTGCGAGTGACGAGTGAGAACTTCTCGGAATGTGTACAGTCAGCTTATAACTGAATTAGTGAGGCTGATCTGAAAGATCATGAAGGAACTGTCAGTATTGGAGGCAGAACAATCACGAACTTGCACTTTGCGGACGACATTGATGGCCTTGCAGGAACAGAGAAGGAGCTAGCTCAGCTGGTGGAAAAGCTGGATAGTACAGCCATTGTGTATGGGATGGAAATCAGTGCAAAGAAGACCAAACTGGTGACCAATAACGCCAGTGGCATTGGCACCGAAATCATGGTTGGAGGCCAAAAACTAGATACAGTTAAGAAATTCAAATACTTAGGAGCCATTGTGACAGATAAGGGACCAAAACCAGAAATACTGTCCAGGATTGCGCAGACAACAGCGCTTACAAGATTGAAGACCATATGGAAGGACAGAAACATCACACTCTGCTCCAAGATCAGACTGATGCGCTCCTTAGTCATCTCAGTGTTTTTGTATGGCCGTGAGTCATGGACCCTCACAGCAGACCTTGAAAAGAGGATACAAGCCACTGAAATGAGATGTTTTCGAAGGCTGCTTAGCATTTCATACAGAGATCACATCACAAACGAGGAAGTGGGAAGCAGAATCAGGCAAGCCATCGGGCCCTATGAAGACTTATTAGCCATTGTGAAAAAACGCAAACTGAAGTGGTATGGGCATGTCATGCGTTCAGCAGGGCTTGCCAAAACAATCCTGCAAGGCACTGTGCAAGGAGGACGAAGGAGAGGAAGGCAGAAGAAAAGATGGGAGGACAATATCTCAGAGTAGACAGGACTGAAGCTGGGCGAAACGCTGAGAATGGCAGAGAACAGAGAGGAATGGAGGGAGCTGGTTGCCAAGTCATCAGAGGTGCCCCAACGGTCGGCAAGACTACGGGATATAGATAGATAGATAGATAGCCCGTTCGCCGTGTTTAATACCGGTATTTGCTTAGTATTTAGCATGCAATTCATATTTTAGACTTTACTCTGAGTGTGTGTGTGTGTGTGTGTGTGTGTGTGTGTGTGTGTGTGTGTGTGTGTGTGTGTGTGTGTGTGTGTGTGTGTGTGTGTGTGTGATTTTAGTCTCAGTAACTGACATCAAGACAAATTCCAATGTTTTTATTTTTTTACATGGAAACATATGGCAATAAACTATCTTGTCTTATCTTTCCAGACGTAAAGCAGCAGAACAAGTTAACACGTTGAGAAGAAAACAAATTAACCCTCTTAACCCCAAACTTAAAACACCCTTGCTTCTGCAAAATTCCAATGGCACGAGTGTTATTTCACCGGTACAACACAGGCTTGACAGAACAGACTAACGCTGGGTTTGAGAGCGCAGCTGTTTAAAAACACCAAAAGAAAATGGTGGCTGCTAAAAACAGGTTGTGCTATACGATCTCCATGCTAGATGCCAAATCTTATCTCTTCTTGTGTGCGACTGATCCCATGTGTGTAAAGGTCAGTGGAGAATAGATTTCATTTTTGTTGACCCATTCAACTTATCTCTTGAGTATTACATTACAGTTATGGGTAAGCATATCGACCATGACAGTGTAAGGGTGGTGCCAGAATAGCTCGCGCCAAGAGGCTCCAAGCTGCTCTGGCATCATTCTTGATCAGTCATGGTCAATCTTTCTCCTCAACCCTTTTAGCCCCAAGGTCCCATTTCTCAAATTTTGGAGGTGTTGCCCAACGACTATGTACCAGTTGCAGGGGATGGCTTGACCATGATAATTCAAGGGTAGTGCCATATTAGCTTGGGACCTTGCAGGAGATGGCTTGACCATGATAATTCAAGGTTAGTGCCAGATTAGCTTGGCGCCTTCAGGCGCCAAGCTAATCTGGCACTACCCTTGAATTATCATGGTCAAGCCATCTCCAACTGTAGGGATGCAGGGCTAAAAGGGTAAACTATAATCATCAAAGGACAGCTCCCAAATGTGAGAATTTGAAGGTGCCAAGCTATTCTGGCAACATCCTTGATCTATCATGGTCAGTCTCTCTTCTTTAACCTTGTAACTCACAGCACTAAATGACTTACCTTTTTGTAGAATGGAAGTCATTTAGTTGTGGGAGTCAAGGAGTTGAATGGTGTTTTCAAAGGCCAACTCCCCTCATGGAAAATGTGTGTCTTGTATGTTTCTTGTATCTTATAGCTACATCTGCATTCCTCATTAACCCTCTTAACCCCATGGCTGCATTTCCAAACCTTTGGAGGCATTGTCTAACGACTGTGTACCAGTTGTAGGAGATGGATTGATCATGATAATTCAAGGGTAGTACCCGATGAGCTTGGCACCTGACGGCGCCAAGCTCAACTGGCACTACCCTTGAATTATCATGATCAATCCATCTCCTGCTGCAGGGTCCCTGGGCTAAATGGGTTAATTTGAGACATTCCTAAAGATGTTTGCTTTAAAAAGGTATTATTAATGACACAAATTCCTAAATTCACCACTCTGTCAAAGATTTTATCCTTGCTTGTGCAGCATTTATTCAGGTTTTGTCAGATATGAGTACAGATGAATCACTCTTTATCTGTATGCTGTTTTGTAATCAGCTGTAAGGTCCAAAATTACAGACCAGCACATATTGGTCAACTGTGGAACATAACAAAAGCATTTTCACCAATGAACATGTATTTTAAGAATGCCTCGAAACAAAGAAATAAACAAAACAAAACAAACATTGATGACACACACCCACAACATCTAAGCTTTAGCTTCGTCCAAATCCATTACTTTACAAGTCGATCAATGTACAAGCAGAATCTTTTTTGAACAGCCACCTTTTTCTGAAAAAAAAAAAAAGTAAAAAAAATCAAGAAAGGCAAAGCCATTATGGCTCACATGTATGACCGATTTACATATGTGTGACTTTTGTGACAAGGGCTGGCTTCTGCAGCAGCAAAATCCATGTTTTCTGAAAATGTAAGCATTTTTCACACATCTGTCAACCCCCCGAGAACCTTGACCTTCGTGATGAGTCGACTAAATTAGTATGCATAGGAAGGTCTCTGGCTAAACAATTTGCAAAAATGTTGGTAATATCTACAATTTTATTTTAAAAAAATCGGCATTTTACACACATTTGCCAGCCTCGTGACCCTTGACCTTTCCAAAGGGTCATCCAAATTAGATAGGTCTTACCATCAGGTATCTCTGTACCAAATTTGGGTTTAAAGTTGTGAATTGTATTTGAGAAAAAACATCTTTTGTCAAAATATGGCTATTTTTCACCTATTTCCTGAGCTCTCTTCTGATCCATTCTGAGGGATCAACCAAATCAGTGTGCATAGAAAGGTCTTCCCATCAGGTGTCTCTTTAGCAAGTTTGGGTTTATAGCCATTTTTGACCTATTTCCTGATCCCCTGTGACCTTGACCATTGTGAGAGGTCACTCAAACTGGTATGTTTAGAAAGGTCTTGCCACAAAGTATGCTTGGGCCAAGTTTGAAGAATCTGGCTTGAACAGTCTCCGAGAAAATGCCAGCGTTAAAGTTTACCACGACGATGGCGGACAGTGGACAGAGGGATGACCACTGACCCACAACATACTCACTTTTGCTTCGCACGTGAGTGAGCCAAAAATGGTCTTAAAGACAAGTGTTCTCTCAAGGGAAATCTTTGGGCAAAATGTATCACCTGCCATCAACCCAGAAAGCCCTGACATGATGCGACAGGATGTAGATCGACCATGATAGTTGTAGGGTGGTGTCAGAATACGTTGGCGCCTGAAGGCACAGAGCTATTCCGACACCACTCTTGAACTTTCATGGTTGATCTTTCTCCATAACTGTGATGCAGACCTCAAAGGATATATAACAAAAAAGATAATTTCATCCACAGGATGTTACGAGTTAAAGAATGTCGTTTAGGTGGATACACCAAACCCTTCGGCTGTCAGTAGCAGTTTTTGTCAGGATGATTCTTGCAGGAATCATCCTGACAAAATACACTACAGACAGACAGAATTAATGATGGGCAATCCCTCATGACGTTGGTCACAAAAAACAAGTTCTGCTATGGCAGGATTATTTCAATGACAACAATGGCCCAGACAAACACGTTTCTTCTCGGCCACAAAGCAGATGCAACCATTTGTTGGTCTGTGATATTGGACCTTACGGCGCTCAGCACTAAGGTCCAAAATCCCACAACCAGCACACACACACATACCTCATCTTCAAGTAACAGTAAACAAATAATGGTGGAATACAAAGTACAGTCCAGCAAGAGCATTTCTAAATACAGGGTCATACAAATATTGCATCAGCATTGTCAGCAATGGTCGTGTGTAGCTGTGGAAAAAACTGGACGTCTGTTCTTAATTCACATGTGTGCACAAGAAAGCATTTCACCATAATATTATATTACATCATCTTAACACTTAATACTTAACCCTTTGCATGTCGGTAGCGGATTTTGTCGCGATGATCCCTAAAAAGGAACTACCGCGACTAAATCCACTGACATGCAAAGGGTTCAATAGAGTTAATGGCAGGGATTTGAACTCAAGGAGCAAGCATCACCACAAAGCTCTGGGTGGCCGTCTTTGGTCAGCATCTTATGGCCACATTTACAGACGTAAAGCAGCAGAACAAGTTAACACGTTAAGAAGAAAACAAATTAACCCTCTTCACCCCAAACTTAAATTTAAACTTAAAATTTCCAAACTTTTGGAGGCGTTGTCTAACGACTATGTATCAGTTGTAGGAGATGGATTGATCATAATAATTCAAGGGTAGTGCCTGATGAGCTTGGCGCCTGAAGGTGCCAAGCTCATCTGGCACTACCCTTGAATTATCACGATCAATCCATCTCCTGCTGCAGGGTCCTGGGGCTAAATGGGTTAATGTATAATTTAACAAGAAAGGCAAAGCCCTTATGGCTCACGTGTATGACCGATCCACACATAAAGAAATGGCTTTTGCACCAACAAAATCCATGTTTTCTCAAAATTTAATTGAAACCCAAGTGAGCCTTAACCGTTGCGATGAGTCAACTTAATTAGTATACATAAGAGGGTCTTATCATCAGCTACCTTTGTGCCAAAATTTGATTGAAAAGCTTGCAAAAATGTTCATAATAACGACGATTCTATCAAACATTGGCATTTTATACACATTCGTCAACCTCTTGTGACCCATGATCTTTACCAAGGGATCATCCAAATTAGTATGCATAGATAGGTCTTACCATCAGGTATCTCTGAACAAAGTTTGGATTTGATGTTGTGAATACTAATTGAGAAAAAAAAAACACATTTCTTGTCAAAATATGACTATTTTGGACCAATTTTCTGAGCTCTTGTGATCCTTGACCTTTCCGAGAGGTTATCCTAATTAGTATGCAAAGATAGGTCTTACCATGAGGTATCTCTGTACCAAGTCTGGGTTTGAAGTTGTGAATAGTATTTGTGAAAATACATCTTTTGTCAAAATATGGACGATTTGGACCTATTTCCTCAGCTCTTGTGACCCTTGATCTTTCTGAGGGATCAACCAAATTAGTACGTATAGAAGGTCTTACCATCAGGTATCTTTGTACCAAGTTTGGGTTTGAAGTTGTGAATAGTATTTGAGAAACAAGAAAGGCAAAGCCATTATGGCTCACGGGTATGACCGATTTACACGTGTGACCTTTATGACAAGTGCTGGCTTCTGCAGCAGCAAAATCCATGTTTTCAGAAAATGTAAGCATTTTTCACACATCTGTCAACCCCCGTGACCCTTGTGATGAGTCAACTAAATTAGTATGCATAGGAAGGTCTTATCATCAGCTATCTTTGTACCAAATTTGGTTGAAAATTTTGCAAAAATTTGGAAATACCTTCAATTTTATCAAAAATGAGCATTTTACACACATTTGCCAGCCTCTTGTGACCCTTGACCTTTCCAAGGGGTCATCCAAATTAGTATGCATAGATAGGTCTTACCATCAGGTATCTCTGTACCAAATTTCGGTTTTAAGTTGTGAATAGTATTTGAGAAAAAAACATCTTTTGTCAAAATATGGCTATTTTAGACCTATTTAATGAGCTCTCCTGACCCTGTACCTCTCTGAGAAATCAACCAAATTAGTGTGCATAGAAAGATCTTACCATCAGGTATCTATGTAGCAAGTTTGGGTTTAAAGTTGTAAATAGTATTTGAGAAAAAACATCTTTTGTCAAAATGTCTATTTCGGACCTATTTCCTGAGCCCTTGTGACCCTTGACTTTTCTGAGGTGTCATCCAAATTAGTATGCAAAGATAGGTCTTACCATCAGGTATCTCTGTACCAAGTTTGGGTTTGAAGTTGTGAATAGTATTTGAGAAAAAAACATCTTTTGTCAAAATATGGCTTTTTTACCTATTTCCTGAGCTCTTGTGACCTTTGACCTTTCTGAGGGATCAACCAAATTAGTACATATAGAAAGGTCTTCCCATCAGGTATCTTTGTACCAAGTTTGGGTTTGAAGTTGTGAATAGAATTTGAGACAAAATAAATTCTGTCAAAATATAGCTATTTTTGACCTATTTCCTGATCTCCTGTGACTTTGACCTTTGTGAGAGGTCACTCAAATTGGTATATTTAGAAAGGTCCTACCACAAAGTATCCTTGGGCCAAGTTTGAAGAATCTGGCTTGAATAGTCTCCGAGAAAATGCCAGCGTTAAAGTTTACCACTGATGACGGACGATCACTGGCCCAAAACATACTCGCTTTTATTTTGCACATGAGCCCAAAATTAATTATGTCAAAATATAGCTGTTTTTTTATATATTTCCTGATCCCCTGTGACCTTGAAATTTGCGAGAGGTCACTGAAATTGGTATGTTTAGAAGGGTCTTGCCACAAAGTATCCTTGGGCCAAGTTTGAAGACTCTGGCTTGAATAGTCTCCGAGAAAATGCCAACATTAAAGTTTCTTACATCAGACGACGGACGCATGACCACTGGCCCAGAAAATACACTCACTTTTGCTTTACACGTGAGCCAAAAATTAATTATATCAAAATATAGCTGTTTTTGACCTATTTCCTGATCTCCTGTGACTTTGACCTTTGTGAGAGGTCACTCAAATTGGTATGTTTAGAAAGGTCTTACCACAAAGTATCCTTGGGCCAAGTTTGAAGAATCTGGCTTGAATAGTCTCCGAGAAAATGCCAGCGTTAAAGTTTACCACGGATGACGGACGATCACTGGCCCAAAACGTACTCGCTTTTGCTTTGCACGTGAGCCCAAAATTAATTATGTTAAAATATAGCTGTTTTTGATATATTTCCTGATCCCCTGTGACCTTGACCTTTGTGAGAGGTCACTGAAATTGGTATGTTTAGAAGGGTCTTGCCACAAAGTATCCTTGGGCCAAGTTTGAAGACTATGGCTTGAATAGTCTCCGAGAAAATGCCAACATTAAAGTTTTTTACAACGGACGACGGACGGACGACCACTGGCCCAGAAAATACACTCACTTTTGCTTCACACGTGAGACAAAAAAAACAACAACAAACACCCTTGCTTCTGCAAAATTCCAATGGCACGAGTGTCATTTCACTGTTACAACAGAGGCTTGACTGAACAGACAAATGCCGGGTTCACTATTACAACCCTGAAGGCAAATGTACATTTCAAACAGGAATTGTAGGTGAACAAATCATTGAAAAGTGTGATACAGATGAATAAGTTTTCAAACATGCACCGTAAAATGGAACACAATGAAGCCAGAAAAAACAAACCAGTGCAAATTCAACAAACAAACGAAGCTCCATTTCGATAGATTTTGCACTAGGACTAGTACCGGTAGAAGTAAGTTTCAATAATAACCCACCAGGAAAGAAATATGCCTCAGAATATCAGGGAGAAATCAGTTCACTGTTCTGTTCTTGTTATGGCAGAACCTCTTTTGAGCAACCATCCTTGTGAGAGAGCATCTGTCCTTAGAGACAATCACTTAGGTGGCTACAATGATGGTCTTAACCCATATCATACCGAGGCTAAAAGCTTCAAATTTGTACACTGCCATATGCAGCTACATTAAAGGACTTGCAAATAAGGATATAGACCAATGGCTTTAGTTCAAGGGTAGTGCCAGAATAGCTTGGCGCCTAGAGGCACTACCCTTGAACTATTTTGGTCAAACTTATTTCACACACTGGTGTATTCCGAATGATAAGGGTTAAGGACAGGTGGCACTTTCTGCCCTTCAAGACTTCTGAGAGAGCACAAATAATTTCTTGCAAACAAGCTAGCCGCTCTAAACAGGTTGCCCTGTACTTTGAAGCATGTTTCTCTGTTGGTCATTTCTTCCTTATTATTCTGAAGCCTGTTCCTTTATACCCTAAAAAGCAAAGGTCCTTGGGCCCATGACGGCCACAGTGGGCCCCCCGCACAGCTGTGTGCGGGCCCTCTGTGGCCATCGTGGGCCTGATGATGTTTGTTACTGGAGATAATATTGCATACAGGGCACGCAGACATAAATGAAATGATTGTTGAGATGTTAGCGCAGTGCAGCGTAAGGGGAGTTGGGGCTGGAATGGGTAGGTTAACCCTTATCATTTGGAATACACCAGTGTGTGAAATAAGTTTGACTAAAATAGTTCAAGGGTAGTGCCAGAATAGCTTGGCGCCTCTAGGTGGCAAGCTATTCTGGCACCACCCTTGAACTAAAACCATTGGTCTATATCTTTATCTGTAAGTACTATAATGTAGCTTGCATATGGCAGTGTACAAATTTGAAGCTTTTAGCCTCAGTATGATATGGGTTAACACACTCAAGATGTGCTGCATCCGAATCTGCAGCAAAATGCTGAATAGCCACAAGCAGGCACGTCACGAATGAGTTAACCCCTTGGCTGTCCATAGTGCGTTTTGTTGCAGTGATTCCTGCAGGAATAATCGCAACGAAAAGTGCTATCGATAGCCAAGGGGATATACAATACAATAATACTTTATTCCTCATGGGGAAATTCGCTGTCTGCCCATACAACACATTGCATCATCATTCACTCATTGAAAATACACCAGTGTGGATCTAACACAATCAGTAGGTAGTTTGAAGGTAGAAGTAGTTTCAAGAAACATAATACTGCAAACCAGGTATACATGTTGAATGAGATGTGAGCGCTGTTTCAGTTTTACTGAGAGAAAAAAAAAAAAAAGCATAAGAGGAGTTAGGGCTGAAATGGTTAAGTTAACACACTCAGTCCATGATGCATCCAGAAATCTGGCAAAAAGCCACATATCTGTATAGAGCCCGTCTCGATTGAGGGTAGGCCTTTTCATAACAGCATCGCGTCAGTATGTTGTTGGGGAAACAAACATGAATTTTTTTTCTAAAATGTATTTTTTGGAAAAATACTTACCGATGGCATTACTATATGGAATACACTCTATAGCCCAACGATTTCAGCCCAAAGTTGTGTCCCCTACACAACTGGGGAGGAGACACCGGGGATCCAAGTATAGGAGCCCGGGTGGCCTACCCTTACCAACCTATCCCGGCATGCATGTGGTGAACTCACCTCAGTTTCACACTTAGCCAAAAACACTTAGCCAAGGAGGCAAGCGAGGCAGGTGGGGAGGGCCATCCGAGTAATGCCATCGGTAAGTATTTTTCAAAAAAATACATTTTAGAAAAAAAATTCATTTGTTTTTTCAAAATACATTACCGATGGCATTACTATATGGAAGAATAGCAAAGAGGAGGAGGGTGCCAACACCCAACCCCCTGTACCTAACACCCTCCGCCAGCCCACAAAGAGCACTCCCGACGATTTCAGTTAAGAAGTGCCTATGGCGCCTGAGGCGCGCGGAGGGAGAGCTGGGCCGCGGAGAAGTTGCCCACCATGGCCAGGGAATCACGCTGGCCGGATAGGTCACGGAGTTAGGAGCGGGCGAAGGTGGAGACTGCACACCCGCCTAACGCCGTCCCAAAGTCTATAACCGAGCAGTAGCGGTCAAAGGCCACTCTGGGGGCTACTGCTCGTACTTCATGCGCCCGGATCTGTAACCGTCTGTCCCCGAACAGGGAGAGGTCTTGGTAGGCCACGGAGCCACCCACCGCAGCCAGGGCGAGAACCCGGCCTGCCTGAAGAAGGTGGAAGGAAGAGGCGGGTACGCCTTAGACGGTGTGGCTGTGAGCGACGCAGGAAATCTGCAGTGCCTGGACTGGGTCCTGTTGACGCGACCCGTGGGGTCAGTCGTCCCTCTGAACGGACGTACGGTCAGCGTCTGGGGTGCCGCCAAGGGAGGCCGGCTATTGGCCTGAAGGACGGGTCAGTGAGAAGATGCGCTGATCCAAAGGCTCGAACTGCCAACCTGCGGGGCATACCGAGAGCGCATGAAGCTCACTCACGCGGAAGCCGTGGCGAGCGCCAGGAGGAACACGTTTCCGGGTCAGGTCGGAGCACCGTGCCAAGGGCAGGGGTTCGAAGCGGTCTGTATTTAGCCACATCAGTGCCCAGGTGAGGTCCCACCGAGGTATGAGAGAACAGGAGACAGGACATCTGAGTTCAAAGGAGCCAACAGGTCCGAAGGACTTTGCCAGGGCCGGATCCGAAGGAACAGGTGGCGGTAAGTGTGTGCGATCATAGCGCGGTAACCCTTGGCTGTAATAGGCGCTAAGCCTTGGTCGTCAAAGAGCCACATGAGGAATTCCGCCAGAAGGGGGTAGTGAGACTCATGGGGGCGGGAGCCACAGGCGGCGCACCATGACTGGAAGACCCTCCACTTGCCTTCGCACACATTCCTGGTAGACAGTCTGCGGGCTGCTGCCATCACTGCCACTGCCGCATCCGAGAACCTCTAGCGGCGAGGGCTTGCTGGACAACGTCCAGGCATAAGGAAGGAGGCGCTCCGGGCACGGGAGGCGGGTCCATAGCTAGAGCGAGCCGATCCGTGGTCCAGCTCTTGGTCCAATAGAAGGGGGAAACCAGGAAGAGAACCGCGGGGCATTCCAGAAGTTTCTGCAGGATCTTTGGCATCAGACCCGACGGGGGGTAGGCATACGATATCAGTCCATCCCAAGGAAGGAGAGCGCATCTACCGTCCAGGCGAGAGGATCCGGAACTGGAGAGGCAAACAGCGGGGGCTGGATGTTCCATCTGGTGGAAAACAGGTCGACTAGCGGCGTCTCCCATCGCGAACAGATCAGGCGAAGGATGTCTGGGCACAGGGACCACTCCGGGAAGTGGCGGGCTCGAAGAGCAATGCCCCGGTCCTTGCACCAGAGCAGGAAAGGTAAGGAGGATGCACCGGGAGGGCGAGCGAGTGCCCCTTGGTTCTGTAAAAAGGTCGCCACTGTCAAGTTGTCTGGTAGATGAGGACCCCCTGGTTGGTCAGAGTCTCTGGCCAGGCGTTGAGGGCCATCCCAACTGCTATAACTCCCAGTTGATGTGACTGTCTGCGAAGTCCCAAGGCCACAGGTCCGAGGCAAAGTCCGGTAACAGTTGTGCCCCAGCCGGACTGGTTCGCGTCGGTGTAGAGAGACCACCAGGGCGGAGGGGAGCACAGGGGCACGCCCATCGCCAACCACGCGAGATCCGCCCACCTCCGAGGTGGGGGACGGGAAAGCAGGGTAAACAGAACCGGATCCATCAGGGTGCCAGAGAAGAGGCGCTAGCGTAGGAGGAGGTGTAGCTGTCGCGGCGAGCCTTCTCACTATGTTTCCTTCTAGCGCCGGCCGAAGGAGAACGAGTCCGCTGCCGTGCCGAGCAGTCCCAAGAGCTGAAGCCAGACACTGGCCTTGAAGGAGACCCCTAACTCCAACCACCGAGCGAGTTCCGCGATCTTCTGCCGCCGAGCCAAGGGCAGGCGAAACAGGTAGAAGTCGGTCAGGAATACCATCCCTACCTGCAGTAACGGCGCGAAAGGGTGAGATCGGACTTGCCCGGGTTGATTAAGAACCCGAGGCGGCGAAGGAGAGAGTCGCGGCGACTAGGATGCGCAGCAGCAAGTTGTCCAGGTAGTGAAGGACGGATTCAGCGACCGTTGGCAGAAGCTGGCCATCACCGAGACGAGGATCCGCAAGAAGACCCAAGGACTGATGTAGAGGCCGAAGGGGAGGGCTCGGAACAGGTAGATGATCCCGCCAAGGCAACGTAGGTACCGGCACGAAGACGGATGAATCGGCATGTGAAGAATGTGTCTGAAGATCGAGGCTGATAGCGAAGTCCATCGTCTGGACGAGAGGAGAGACTGGCTGTCTCCATCCGAGAGGGAGGCGCCTAAAGGTGACTTGTATAGCGCCGAAGGGTCGATGACTGGGTGCCACAAGCCCCCCTGGACCGGGGACGAAAGGAGGCGGTTGTAGAATGCCGGCGAGTCGCGTCGGGAGACCACTCCTGTCGCTGTTTTGTCGAGTAAGGACGTGATTCCTCGACACAGAGCTACTGCCTGAGATTGGTCGACTTTTTGAGATGATCCAAGGGTCGTCTGGGAACAGCAATCTCCTATGGTCACTGTAGAAGGCCAGCCGCTCGCCGACTAGAGACCCAAGAACTGTTGACGATGGCGGAGAAGGGGCAAAGTCAGCGGGCCCGAGCGAAGCGAGACGCAGCGGGGGCGGAGGCAGGATGGGGCCACAGGTCCTTGGTAGATCCTTACAGTCTGCCACGTCTCACCAAAAAGAGGGAAATGCTGATAGGCGCTTGGCGCAGCTGCGTCTTCACCGTCTAGGGGAGATCCATGCAAAGCCGAAGGCGCGAAACACATGGTCAAAGGTCACAGTAAGTGGAAGCCGCCATAGGGATGGTTGAGGTATCTGTGAAAAAAGATCCTCGTCGTCGAAGGAGTCCTGGCGAAGCCGGGCCGAGAAAGCATCGACGAGATCCCGGAAACCGTGTGGCCGAGGGAGAGACTAGCGACCTTAGCCTGCCGCTGCGCAACAATCCTGGCGAACGCCTGTCTCTACAGAGGAGGCGAAGGTGGACATAAGTCAGGAGGGAGGAAGTTGGCGAACAGACGGGAGGTCTCTTCCCAGCACGAACCGTCTGTGAGCTGAGCGAAGGGCCGAAATCCTAACGAGGAGGAGGCCAACGAAACAGCTGAGAAGCGGGTGGGAGACCCAGAGGGCGAATCCCGCAAGAAGATGGCTGAAGCCGAATCCGCTGGATGCAGGCTAGTATGTCATGGTCTACCTCCACCGTCCACCTATCAAGCAAAGCCGCAAGGAGGGGCGACCGGCTCCGAGAGCGCGGGACTGCCAAAGGCGACTGGCACGGGCGAGCGCAAAGGATAGGTGGAGCCGCCCGCGAAGCCCGCACGGCGGAGCGTCGCGAGGAAGGAGGGACCGCTGCCAAAAACGGCCAAGGCGAAGATTGCTCTGTAAGCCCCCAACTCGCCGAAGTGCAAGGGGAGGGAGGGCTACTAGTGACGGGAACAGCGCGCGGACGATGAGGGGAACGCGAGAGCCGGGGACCGCGCTCCGAACGTAAGAGGGGAGGTGGTAGGGGAACCCCGGCACCCCCAACCTGCTCGCCATGAATCCACACCTGTGAGTAAATGTCTGAGTCACCCCGAGCCCGCCTGGAAAGTTTGGGGCGGTGGGGGGGGGGGGGGGGGGGGGGGGGACAGAAAGGTGTCACGCCAAGCCCGCTCAAGAAAATGGAGCAGGGAGGGGACAAATTGGGGCGCGGGAAACCGCACCTGTGAGAAATGTCTGAGTCACACCGGGCCCGCCTGGAAGATCGGGGCGGGGGGGTGGGGGGAGGGAACAGAAAAGTGTCATGCCAAGCCCGCTCAGGAAAAGCGGAGCGGGGAGGGGACAAAAAAGAGGTGCGCGAATCCACACCTGTGAGTAAATATCTGAGTGACACCGGTCCCGCCTGGAAGGAACGGGGCGGGGGGGGGGTGGGGGGGGGGGGGGGGACAGAAGTGTCACACCAAGCCCGCTCAGGAAAAGCAGAGCGAGGAGGGGACAATTTGGGGCACGCGATTCCGCACCTGTGGGAAAAAGCCTGAGTCACACCGGGCCCACCTGGAAGATCGGGGCAGGGGGGTGGGGGGAGGGAACAGAAAAGTGTCATGCCAAGCCTGCTCAGGAAAAGCGGAACGGGGAGGTGACAAAAAAGAGGTGCGCGAATCCACACCTGTGAGTAAATATCTGAGTGACACCGGTCCCGCCTGGAAGAAACGGGGGGGGGGGGGGGGGGGGGGGACAGAAGTGTCACACCAAGCCCGCTCAGGAAAAGCAGAGCGAGGAGGGGACAATTTGGGGCGCGCGATTCCGCACCTGTGGGAAAAAGCCTGAGTCACACCGGGCCCACCTGGAAAGATCGGGGCGGGGGGGTGGGGGACAGAAAGAGTCACACCAAGCCCGCTCTGGAAAAGCGGAGCGGGGACAAAAATGGTGCGCGCGAATCCGCACCTGTGAGTAAATGTCTGAGTCGCACCGGGCCTGCCTGGAAAGATCGCGGCGGGGGGGGGGGGGGGGGGGGGGGGGTGGGGGGGGGTGGGTGGGTGGGGGGGGGGGGTGACAGAAAGTGTCACACCAAGCCCGCTCAGGAAAAGCGGAGCGGGGAGGGGACAAAAATGGTGCGCGCGAATCCACACCTGTGAGTAAATGTCCGAGTCACACCGGGCCAGCCTGGAAAGATCGGGGCGGGGAGGGGGGGGGGGGGGGTACAGAAAGTGTCGCACCAAGCCCGCTCAGGAAAAGCGGAGCGGGGAGGGGACAAATTGGGGCGCGCGAATACAGAAAAGGAAAAGCGGAGCGGGGAGGGGACAAAATTGGGGCGCGCGACCCCCGCTCCGAAGCCTCAGAGCATGGGGGACGCGTGTCAGAGTCACACCGGGCCCGCCTGGTCGAAACGGGGCGGGGGGGGGGATGTAAACGTAGGTAGCCGGGCCCGCTCAGACGACTCAGAGCGGGTGGGCAAAACCTCTACAGGCCTCTGGTCACACGCGGAAGCTGCGGAGAGTGAGGGAGAGCCTCTATGCCTACTTCTTTTCTCTTTTTCGTATGTTAGCGCTAGTCACGCCGGGCCCGCTCCGGAGCGGGAGGGCGTGGACGAACGCTCAGCTTGCCCGACCCGCTCGGGCGAAACAGAGCGGGGGGGGGGGGGGGGGGGGGGGGGAGCAAAATAAAGGAGCTCAAGCCACGCAAGCGTGGGGAGCACGACTCTGAAACTCGCCTGCCCTGCTCAGAAGACTCGGAGCGGGGAGGGAGTTTCTGGGCGGTCACGGTAAAAGAAGGGGACTTACCTGCGGGCCGGAAGGCCCGGACGCCGGCGCGAAGTGGGGCCCGAGGAGCCGACGGAGCGACGCCATCCTGCGGAGAAGTCTGGGGAGCCTGTCGAGACCAGGAAGGAAAGACACGCCTGTTGAAATCCCACAACTGAGACCACCTGTCCTCACTCCCGTCGGCACACACGTCGCACATCCTGTCGGAAGAGCAGTCTGAGCACGGCCGGCAGACGACGAGGGCGTCCGAGGGCCACAGAAAATCCTCACAAAGAGGCAAGCCTTCGAACAGAAGCCACCAAAGCGTTCGTTGCACATTGTCCGCAGGAAGGAACACACTCAAGCGCCGAACTCACACCACGAGGCACAAAGCCACGCGTAAAGTCACAAGCCGAAACCCAAGGCCGCAGCCAAGGCCGAAGTTCACTAAGTCAAACCGGTGGCTAAGTCCACAAACAGTAAAACGTTGAAGTGTAGAACACACCAATGAAGTACACTGAGTCCAAGGAGAAGTCTAATCCAAGGCAAAAGCCATACGTTTGTAGTAAAAACCACAGAAGACACCGGTCAAAAACCATAGCAAGGCAAAAACTCGACCGACCACGGGCGAGCTAAGAGTGAAACTGAGGTGAGTTCGCCACACGCAAGCCGGGATAGGTTGGTAAGGGGAGGCCACCCGGGCTCCTATACTTGGACCCCCGGTGTCTCCTCCCCAGTTGTGTAGGGGACACAACTTTGGGCTGAAATCATTAGGCTATAGAGTGTATTCCATATAGTAATGCCATCGGTAATGTATTTTGAAAAAACAAACAGCAATGTAAATTTTAACCCCCTTGTACACATGATGCCACCAGGTACTGTTTAATCCATCTAGCCATGGTGCACTACGGCATGAGATGGAGTGACAATGATCATTTAAGGGTAGTGCCAGATTAGCTTGGCGCCAAGCTAATCTGGCACTACCCTTGAATGATCATGGTCAAGCCATCTCCTGGAAACTGGTACATACTTGTCTATGACACCTCAAAAGTTGAGGAAATACCACCTAGGTGTTAAACTGTCGGGTGATTGCATGCACAAAGGGGTTAATGTGTGTAAACACTGAAGAAAATAAATCTTCACAGTAAACGATGACTTATTTCAGCAACAACAAAAGTACACATATTCTATTCAGCAATACACAAACTATGCTTGTACTCAAAGTCAATGATAGAAATGGGCTGTACACGGCAGTCAGGCTAGAAAAAAATGTGTGCATCGACACGCCATTTCATTTTCATTATGTACATATTATATACATTTGGGAGGTTTAAGTACATATATACAGTAAGAATGCCGGACTTTCATTGTATTGTGACAGAACTGTGCAACAAAATGGTCACCCTATGTGTGTTATGGTAAATGCAAAACAGAAAGTCTTCAATTGTAAATACAAATCTTGCATGGGTTACTGCTGCGGTGAAACCCGCATATTATATTACATGAGACACCAAAGGAAAAACCGGAAAACATCAGATTATTGAACCACTTTAACTCTTCTGCGCACGGCGCACAATCTTCAAGTGTACGCCGTCAAATTTTATAGCCCTCTAATGAGCGCACAAAGGCGAATAAATTTGCCCAGCCCCTTTCTCATACTATTTCTTGTATTTTTCCCACGAAACCAGTGTCAAGTGGGGAGATGTTTATCAACCATGTCCGGCGAGATATCCTGGGGGAAATTGGTTAGAGAGCTGGCTTCCGGTGGCAATGAGTGATACTTAGGGAATGCAAAACTAAATGTTTCTTGTATTTAGTATGCTAAATGTCCCCAATGTAGCTCTGTGCCTTTCATGTATTTTCGGAGGAGGGTGAATGGAACTTGTTCAGCTATAGTAGAAGAAGTACATTATAGCTGGAAGGGTCTAGAAAGCAGTACTGGGAAATGAAATTTTGAGTGTTTTAGCTCACACCTGCTCCACAGATATTGCCGTGCGTTTAGGGGGTGCGCTGCTGTGCGTTTCATAGTGGCAAGTTTTTTTGACTGCGTGCGTCGAAGAGTTAACAAACAGAACCTCCGCCAGCTCCACACATCTGCAGGAATAGATTTTCATCAGCCCCTGGGTTGCAGGAGCTGTTGAAAATCTATGCCTCCTGCTAGCAGATTAGTCATATGTATATCCTCATATGTGTATCCTCTGATTTAGACAACCTAGAACTTTTATGTCAAAAGTATAGGCGCCTTCAAAAATATACATTATTATTATCAAAGTTTAAGTCAAAAGAAAATGCAAAAATATGATTGTTCTGATGACTGATAATTATTGCAAATCATCCATCGGCAAGCTCAGTGAACCTTGATGTGTTCAACACAGTCACCATTTATATGTAATTTAGGATTGAATGTAATTAACCACATTTTTGCTTCAAAGCAGAAATCTGCCCACTGCCATTCAGCATGGCGGTGGGTGGGGTGGGTGGGGAAGGTGGCTGCGGCTCATCAAGTTCTTTGCCTAT
Organism: Semisulcospira habei; assembly: GCA_036245525.1. Taxonomy (NCBI): domain Eukaryota; kingdom Metazoa; phylum Mollusca; class Gastropoda; family Semisulcospiridae; genus Semisulcospira; species Semisulcospira habei. Next base: position 151,496,835 of record BTPG01000006.1, read on the forward strand.
TGTTGGTTTCCATTGATAACTGTGTTCCTTGGGAGGATGGGATTAGGCCTGGTGATGCTGGCAAACTTTATCATTTCCCATGTGATGGTCTATGATTTGTACCTTTCTGCCCTACAGCTGTAAGATGCAAAATCGAAGACCAGCGCGCAACTGATGACTGCGCCTTCCTTGTCCCGTTTCACCCGTTTACTGCTGCAAACTCCAACTTCACCCCAGAATGAAAGGCACAGATCTTCCTGGCTATGCCACTTGCTGATATCATTTACATTAACTCATTTAACCCCGAGTCCCTACAGCAGGAGCTTGATTGACCATTATAATTTAAAGGGCAGTGCCAGATTAGCTTGGTGCCTTCAGGTACCAAGCTAATCTGGCACTACCCTAGAATTATCATGGTCAACCAAGCTCCTGCAACTGGTACAGTCATTAGGCAACACCTCCAACATTTGAGAAATGGGACCTTGGGGCTAAAAGGGTTAACTCTTAAGCTCCTGGAACTAAATGACTTCCTTTCTGTAGAATGGAAGTCATGTAGTTCTGGGAGTTGAAGAGTTAAGAAGGAAGCAACAACAAAGGAAGAAACACGCTTTGAAAGGCTTTCAACGTGTGTTTCTTTCTTTTGGGGGAATTTTAGTGTGTGTGTCTTACACATTTTGTGCTCATCTTTTCAAAGCGCTTTTCCTTCTTTCTTGCTTTTTTCTTTGCATGTTACACCTTTGCCAGACACCTTTTTGGTCTGAATTTCTCACTGGTATCAGTATGTCCCAGGCAGATGGTGCTGAACCTGTGAGGGTCTCAGAGAAGTCATTTCCAGACCATGGTGGTGAGATGTCACAATCTTGATCTAGAAGTCTGCCCGTTTGTGATGACAAGCAACAGTATCCAACCCACATAAGCACACCCACGATGCTGAAGATGTGATGACCGTGGGACTGCGTAGGATTATCATCTGCTATCATCAGCATTGCACATTACCGATGACTGGGGGACAGATGCTGCTATGGACTGTCTAGATTCAGTAGTGAAGCGGTCTGCAGAATTTCAGGTGGCAGAAGACCCAGTGGACGTCCTGTTTCAAACATACCATACGAGTGTGAATATACATTCAGCCCCAAACACCTAACTGGAAGGAGATGGAGGAATGTAAAGGACTAGTGCCAAATTAATAGATGTTTCATTAACTCATTCAGCCCGACGGCCGTTTTTCCCAAATTTTGGAGGCGTCATCTAATGACTATGCACCAGTTGCAGGAGATAGATCGACCATGATAATTCAAGGGCAGTGCCAGATTAGCTTGGCGCCAACAGGCGCCAAGCTAATCTGGCACTACTCTTGAATTATCATCGTCGACCCATCTCCTGCTGCATGGGCTGAATGGGTTAAGTTAAAACAAATGCACACATTTGACAATCACTGAAATAAAAAGAGCAGGAAAACATGCAACATATCACATCTTTGCCTGCCTTCAAATTCAAAGACAGTGTCAAAGTCATGCCTTTTTGTCATTCCTTTGTATCCATTGACAGCGTCAATTCCTGCGTTCTTTTGACCTTCTCATTTAGGAAAATTCTCTTGTGCCAAGCTAATAAGGTTCCAGCTGCAACTATCACGGTCGATCCATCTCTCACAACTGCTGCCTAGCTGCATGCATATCAGACCCTATCCAAGAGTTATAGTTAACCCCTTTTCGGTCACTGGACGCATAATTATTTTGTTTCTGAAACCTTTATTTATTCAACAACTAAACACTGTTTAAGCCTCTTAATCCCACAATCCCATGTCCAAGCTTTTCGAGGCATTGTCTAACAACTATGTACCAGTGGTAGGAGATGGATTGATCATGATAATTCAAGGGTAGTGCCAGATGAGCTTGGCGCCTTCAGGCGCCAAGCTCATCTGGCACTACCCTTGAATTATCATGATGAATGAATCTCCTGCTGCAGGGCCCCTGGGCTAAATGGGTTAAGAAACATGGATACAAATTGGTCCCAGCAAGAGACATAGATCCTCATAAGCCCCCACAGTCACAGGTGCTCATGATGATATGTGTCTCTTGCATTGGACTGTGTTCACTTTTTCTCCACAGTTAAGAATTTTTTTTTTTAATGTAGAAAGGAAAACGGATTCATCATTTGCTCGTTTCTAGGAAAACTTATTTTGTATTGCTTGTTATCATTCTCTTCTTATAATCCAACACTCCCATCTACAGTCGCGACTTACTGAGACTGCAGACTTTGTCCAGCTTTCTTGACTAAGTGCTGGAACTGCGGTTTGACACAGTACTTCCGCACGATGTCCGGAAACGTCTCCTTGTTGGGCACTTTCAACAGAACCCGTCTCTCCTCTCGTTCTGCATCGACAATCAGTGCTTTCCAATCGCGGTCCGTCTGTAAACACCCAACATACACTTTAACTACCTTCACCCATAAAGACTACGCCAGGATGTGGATCAACCATGATATTTCAAGGTTGGTGTCAGAATAGTTTGGCGCCTGAAGGCGCCAAGCTATTCTGACACCAACCTTGAAATATCATGGTCGATCTGCCTCCAGAACTGTGATATAGACCTCAGAGGATATCTATAAAAAATTGACAATTTCGTCCTCAGGTCGTAAAGAGTTAAGCATGCACTGTTAACAATCCATGCTTTCAAACACAGGTTATGCCTACGCAGAACTTATCTCTTGCAGCAGCATGTAGACTCTGAATGGGTAAATGGATGTTTATACAATTTAACTAACAAAATATGAGTCTGATAGCATTGTTGAGACATCGGAAAAGCAGAGGATCTACTGGTATTTAGCCCTATGCGTGTCGGTAGTGGTTTTGGTCACGATGATTCTTACTAAAACTGATACCGACAATCAAAGGGTTAACCATGTTAGGACAGTGCACCATAAATCAACCCATTGCTATGTATTTCATCAAACACACACACACACACGTGTCCTGCATGTAGTTGAAATTGAAAGACTTCTACATGTGCAATATCTGCAATTGATCTTTGAATAACACTTACTTTGAGCGACTGGAAGTGGCCAATAATGTAGAGTGCGTACTTGGCTCGCGTCAACGCAACGTTCATTCTCCTCTTGTCTGCCATAAATCTAAAAATAAGGGGTGAAAACAAACAGCAACATAATATGTGTCACTAAAAGAGGGAACCTCGCGCTGGGACCATATGGCGTTGAGGCGCGTCCCCTGGGTGGTGAATAGGGGGCCCCTCGTGAGAGGGGTGCACCGAATGAAATGAGGTGCCGTGAACCAACATGGTCTAAGGGAAGGTGACCCCGACAGAAAACCCCTGGTCCTCCTAGTAAGGGGGTTGGGCGTGGGGGTAGCTTCCCCACCCTGCAAAAAAGGAAATAGCTACAAAAACGCTGACGAAAAGACTAACAGTAATTCCTTTCCTGGAGGAGGAAGGTTCTTCTACCAGAAGACTTATGACGTCCTGTGGTGAAAGCCGGAAGTCTTCGGAAGCCACAGGACCGAGCCGCCTCTCTCTATCCAGGGATACAACCATGGGCACATGGAACGTCAAGACCATGTACCAGAGCGGCAAGGCCGCCCAGATAGCAGCGGAAATGCAAAAGTACAACCTTTCCCTGCTAGGTATCAGTGAAGCCAGATGGACGCAGTCTGGCCAGAAAAGGCTGTTAAGTGGGGAGATGATTCTGTATTCAGGTCATGAAGAGGAGAATGCCCCCCATACAGAAGGTGTAGCATTCATGCTGTCACCAGTGGCACAGAGAGCGCTGATGGGCTGGGAACCTCTTGGGCCAAGAATTATCACAGCAGCCTTTAGAACCAAGAAAAAGCTCAAGCTGAACGTCATCCAGTGTTATGCGCCCACTAATGACAGTGACGAGGAAGAGAAACAAGAGTTCTATGACCGACTCCAGAGTGCCTTGGACAAATGTGCGGAGCGAGACATCACCATCGTCATGGGCGATTTTAATGCCAAAATAGGGGAGGACAACACCGGATACGAAGAGGTGATGGGGAGACAGGGACTAGGCTCAGGGATGAGTGAGAACGGGGAGAGGTTTGTAGACTTTTGTGCTCTAAACCGACTTGTCATTGGAGGCAGCATCTTCCCACACAGAAGAATACACAAAGCAACTTGGGTCTCACCCGACCATACAACAGAGAACCAAATAGACCATATCTGCATTAGCAAGAAATTTAGAAGATCCCTTCAACTTCGTCAAGATGTTCGAGTGAGGAGGGGAGCAGATGTCGCCTCAGACCACCATCTGCTTACCTTAAGAATGAAGCTCAAGCTAAAGAAAAGCTGCACAGAGACAACAAGAAGACAGCGCTATAATGTAGGCCTCCTGAGAGAAACTGGAGTTAGAGAAGAGTTCAAACTGGTGCAGTCCAACCAGTTTCAAGTGCTACAGGAGCTAGTAAATGAAGAGGAGGAGGTCACCACAGAGCAGCAGTGGAAGGCAGTTTGAGAGGCGCTGAACTCAACCTGCAAAGACACTGTAGGGTTCAGGAAACACCATCACAAGGACTGGCTGTCGGCACAGACCTTGAAGAAGATAGAAGTGAGGAAGCAGAAGAAAGCAGTTGTCAACAACAGTCGCATGAGAGCAGCCAAAGTAAGGGCACAGGGGGAATACTGGGAAGCCAACCGCGAGGTGAAGAGGAGTATCAGGGTAGACAAGAGGGCCTACACAGACAGCCTGGCAGCAGAGGCAGAAAAGGCAGCAGGCAGCGGCAACATGAAACAGCTCTACATTACCAGAAGATTGTCAGGCAAGTATGGCCATACAGAAAGACCAGTAAAAGACAAAGAAGGCAAGCCTATTGCAGACAGAGCAGACCAACTCGACAGATGGGCCGAGTATTTTGAAGAGTTACTGAACAGACCTAGCCCACCCGACCCCCCAGACATCCAGCCGGCAGAGACCGACTTACCCATCAGCTGTGACAGACCCAGCCGGGAAGAGATCAGAAGAGCAGTGGCATTTTTGAAGAACGGCAAAGCAGCAGGCCCAGATGGCATCCCAGCGGAGTCTCTGAAAGCAGACTTAGAGACAACAGTGGAGATGTACCCACTGTTTGGAAAGATCAGGGAAGAGGAGGTGATGCCGGCTGACTGGAAGGAGGGGTACCTAATCAAGCTTCCCAAGAAAGGCGACCTCAGCAAGTGTTCCAACTACAGAGGAATCACTTGCTGTCAGTACCAGGAAAGGTCTTCAACAGGATCATCCTGGAGAGAATAAAGAGCTCCGTTGACCCCCAGCTGAGAGACCAGCAAGCAGGATTTAGGAAGAACCGATCATGTACAGACCAGATCGCCACTCTCCGCATCATCGTGGAACAGTCTCTGGAGTGGAGCTCCCCGCTGTACGTCAACTTTGTGGATTATGAGAAAGCATTTGACAGTGTGGACCGAGAGACTCTGTGGAAACTCCTACGACACTACGGTGTACCCACAAAGCTCGTCCGCCTGATCAAGAGCAGCTACGATGGCATGACATGTCGCGTGATCCACGAAGGGCAGTTCACCAGGGAGCTCCAGGTCAGAACTGGTGTCAGGCAGGGCTGTCTGCTGTCTCCGTTCCTCTTCCTACTGGCCATAGACTGGGTCATGAAGATGACCACAGAGCACAGACGAAGTGGAATACAGTGGACACTGTGGACACAGCTTGACGACCTCGATTTTGCAGACGACTTGGCATTACTGTCCCACACTCATCAACAAATGCAGGACAAGACCACGAGGCTTGCTGACACCTCGTCCCAAGTGGGCCTCACCATTCACAAACAGAAAACAAAGACAATGAGGCTGAACGCAACCAGGGAAGAACCAGTCTTGCTTGCTGGCACCCCGTTGGAGGAGGTGGAGTCCTTCACCTATCTTGGGAGCATCATAGACAAAAAAGGCGGCACTGATGCAGATGTCAGAGCACGAATCGGTAAAGCCAGAGCAGCCTTTCTCCAGTTGAAAAAAGTGTGGAGTTCCAGAGAGCTGTCACAACACACCAAAGTCCGGATTTTCAACTCCAATGTAAAAGCAGTTCTCCTATATGGAGCAGAGACTTGGAGATTGACAAAAACCACAGTCAACAGAGTACAGACCTTCATGAACAGTTGCCTTAGAAGAATTTTGAAAATCCACTGGCCAGAGAAGATCAGCAACGTCAGACTCTGGGAGAGAACAGAGCAGATAACAGCAGAGAATGAAATTGGGCGAAGAAGATGGGGATGGATCGGTCACAGTCTGAGAAAGCCAGCTTCCAGTATCACTAGGCAGGCATTGTCATGGAACCCCCAGGGAAAGAGGAAAAGAGGTAGGCCGAGAAACTCCTGGCGTTGAGACCTCCAAGCAGACACCAAGAGACTGGGAACCACCTGGAGTAGAATCGAAGGAGAAGCACAGGACATGAGTTGCTGGAGGTCTCTCGTCGACGGCCTATACCCGGGTAGGGGTGACAGGCGTAAGTAAGTAAGTAAGTAAAAGAGGGAAAAAAACAAGGCTCACAGCCCATAAGGTTCATGAACATGACCAGAGAAGCATTTCCCAAACCTGTGACCTTGACCAAAAGTCACTCAAAAAGTTAAAAGGGCAAGCGTTACAAATGCTTGAATAATTACTGAGGTTGGTCATTGTATGTATAAAGTCCTATCTTCTGTCAATGTGAATTTTTCACAGATTTATCAAACCCCCTTCAACTCTGATCAATACGTTGTTTCATATGTTGTTGTCTTGATTATGTACATTAGTTATAGCAAGGACAGGTTTGTAATGATGGGCCTGCGCACCTAAAACCTCTTTCCTTGCATAATAAAGTCAATCAACTAATCTGACCTTTACGAGTGGCCAACCACGTTTCATAGTCACTGAAAGAGCTCATCTTACTCGTATCTTTGTGCCAAGTTTGACTGAATTTTTTTTTTTTTAATGCCTGAAAAAACAACAACTAACCTTCTATGAAGAAATAGACATTTTTTCCCACACTTGTCAACCATCCCCTCTTTCAGAGGGGCTGGCCCAAATTAGTATCTTGGCTTGTCACTTGGAAATAGTATTGAGAAAACACAACTTCTGTCAAAATGTAAATTTCTGACCTATCCATTGACCCAATGTTGCGAGTGAATCACCTGCCTTGACTGTAGTTTGCTACAGCCACTGAATACTCAAAATCCAAATAGGTGATGCTAGCACTGGTAGAAAAGGGAAATTATATTTGGGTCAGTCGCCCATGTCTAGTAAATTCTTTAATATTCACTCGCCAGGGTGTTTGCTGCCCATTAGGAATGAAGAAACAGTTAACCCATTTAGCCCCGAGTCCTCACAGGAGATGGATTGACCATGAGATGGATTGACCAGTGATTCAAGGGTAGTGCCAGATTAGCTTGGCGCCTGAAGGCGCCAAGCTAATCTGGCACTACCCTTGAATTATCATGGTCAATCCATGTCCTGCAACTGGTACATGGTCATTAGGCAACACTTCCAAAATTTGAGAAATGGGACCTTGGGGCTAAAAGGGTTAAGCAAATGACCACTACACACATATGCATGCGTAATACATGGTATGTGTACCATTCTACCAGCGCTAAACTGACCTATTTGGTTTGTGAGTATTGGTTGGTTTATGCTGATGATATGGCGTCAGTTGCTATTAGAACAAGCTTTGTGTCAAGAGATCTATTTTGAGCATGTCCTTGCTGTGCAAGACTGGTTGGTGCACTTGAAGTTCACTTCACGTGAACAGAGCTAAATTGAAAAGAGCTGACAAAGGCTGATTCCAATCCAGCAAATGTATTCCAACCTGACATTGTCAAAGGGCAACCAATCCTGGTGACAGAGTGTTTCAAGAGTCCTGGCACACAAATAAGATAGACCATAAACATATCTTACAAAAAACAAACCACTGATAGCATTTCAAGAGGGCAATGCAGTGGCTTTCCTATCGAGAAAACTATGCAGCTTTGAGGCAGTGAAAGCGTGCTGGAAAATGTGTACAAGTGTCTTATTCCGTATCAGTTTGGTATGGCAACTGCACGCAGGAAAACTCCTCCTTTCAGTGAGCATGCTAAATTTGTCTATGTCAATACTAAAGCAACGGCTGACTTAAATTAACTTTGTTTTAACCCATTACATCCTGAGGCTGATTTTGTCAGATTACGGAGTTGTCCTATGAAGGCTACATTTCTGTTCCGACGATAGACTGACCACGATAGGTCAAGGGTGGAGCCAGGGCAGCTTGGCGCCCCTGGGCGCGAAGCTGTTCTGTCACTACCCTTGAAATCTAGTGGTCAAATATATCTCAGATGAGAGTGTATCAGGATATAAAGGGTTAATGAGCACTGACATCAGCTATGTATACTATGTCAGCACTTGTACCTTGCACACTTTTATGTGGCAGATGGTGTGCGTTTCTGTGGCTGCAACTAATCTTAAAATTTCTATGCTACTACAGGTCATATGAAGGTGAGATACTGTTTTTTTAATAAATGGTTTATATTTTCTGTTTACTTACTGGTAATTAGACCACTGTTGTGTAATGTTGTCAAAAGGCAAAGGTTCTTTTAGCATGTGATATTAGTGTATCCAGTGGCAGCATGACAGTAAGTAACAGTGTGTGCATGTGTGTACGTGTGTGCATATTTCGAGCAAATAAAAATATACTGACAAGCAAAAGAAATGCAACATTTTTGGAATCATTGGAAACACTGAAGTGCTTCCGATGATTCCAAAAATGTTGCATTTCTTTTGCTCATCAGCATATTGATGTTTATTTAGAGGGGGGAGGGGAGTACGAATCACAAAGATCTTATTTGGGCTTTCACATTTCAACTTTCCTGGATGACGAGGAGGACAAAAATTGCAATCAAGAATTTAGGACACAAACCCCCTCATCAGCAGGGCTCACGAGAATCCTTACTTCTTGACAGTAAGGGTATATTTACTTCAACATATTTTCTCCAATTTAGGGGGCATTTTAGGCTTGGCCATCGACTGTCAAAGCAGCTATGTACACTTGCTGGTACGTCATTTTGGACCTCATAGGCTTGAGCCTGAGGTCTAACGTTACAAATAAGTATCGTATATATGGTGGGATGCGTGTTTAAACTGTTCATAGTGCAGTTGCTAGAGAAGTAAAAGATTTTGTTTCACTCACCTCAACCTCAGACCTGATTTTTTGGGAGTCACAACACAGGGACAGTTATGGAAAGGCTTTTGTGCACTTGAGTCAAATCATCCAACTCAGGGGTACAAAACTCTCACCCAAACTACCAAGTTTAGTTTTTTCCCCCCTGTGATCCTACTGAATGGTCAGAGGCACAAAACTCTGCCAAATGCCATATCTTCAGTTTTGTCCCCTTGTGGTCCAAATTGAGAAAACGTGTGTAGTAGTAGTAGTAGTAGTAGTAGTAGTAGTAGTAGTAGTAGTAGTAGTAGTAGTAGTGTGTGTGTGTGTGTGTGTGTGTGTGTGTGTGGTGGGTTGGGTGGGGGTGGGGGTACTGTCACGGACTCACAACCCTTTATTTTTCAAGTCACCAATCAAAAAAAAAAAAAAAAAAAAAGTAACATTCATGTTTCAAAATGAAAAGAAACGATTAACCCTTTTAGCCCCAACACCCTACAGCAGGAGATTGATTGACCATGATAATTCAAGGGTAGTTCCAGATCAGCTTGGCGCCTTCAGGCGCCAAGCTAATCTGGCACTACCCTTGAATTATCAAGCTAAATCCACCTCCTGCAACTGGTACGTAGTCGTTAACACTTCCAAAATTTGGGAAATGCACCCATGGGACTAAAAGGGTTAAGAGCCGTTACTGCCCAAAACACTGAGAACAGACTAGCTGGATGGCTGGAAAATCTTGTTTCACGAAATAACCAGGACGTTTTCACAGACCAGGAAAGACTCGTTTTCGCTATTATGTTTCATGAAGAACTCTTCTTGCACAGATCACAAGGATATAAAATTTGAAATCACAAATGAGATCAATTAAAAAATAAAAATATATATATATATATAATATAAAATAAAAACTATATAATATATAATATAAAAACGCCATTCACACAACACGATTTTAGGGCATATACTCTATACATATTGTCTTTGCGTCTGTTATACTTTGATTTTATGTGTTTATGAAACCAAAGACAATTTTCCACAGTAATGACAATAAAGTGCATTACATATTTTACTGCACTGTATTACAGACACTTGAAATGATGGAAAACATGAGCACATTTATTTACTACGTATTCACGTTTCAATAGGTCTGTTTGTAACAATATCTGGCTTTATTATTAAGTTATTCATTTGTTTTATCTACTGTGGGAAATCAGGGTATTTACCCGAACACATACAGTAATGCACCTTCATGTTTGTGTATGTATATTTCTCCTGCCTACTTCCTAAGTTCCGGAGAAAGACAAGGGTTATATAAGAGACCTGATGCATTCTTTTTGAGGATGCAGATGATCGTCTTGGTCTATACCTGCGTATTTCTCTGTGGGCTGGCGATTGGGTGCCTGATAGGCGGGGGCAGGGGATCTAACTGTTTGTCCAGCGCTGAGTAATTCCCCTTGGTTTGTGTACAATTTGTTTATGGTGTTGAAATTGTTTGCACATGCAAAAGTTATCTGTAGGAGTAAAGACGCATGATAGATGGGAAAATATGAACACATTTCTTTACTAATTTGTGTTAACCTAGACATTACTGTATCGGTTCCTTGTCTATTATTAAGTTATTTGTTTTGTTGCAATCAACAACATAGGCCATGAGGTCCAAAATGATTGATGGCACACATTTCATTTCTTTTAACCCTTTTCCTCCTGATACACTTTTGCTCGAAATAAATTTGACAATTATAGTTCAAGGGTGGTGCCAGAATAGCTATTCTGGCACCACCCTTGAACTAAAATGGTTGATCTTTTAATCTGTAATGTAGCTTGCAAAGGACAATAAACAAATTTTAATAAATTCAACCTCAGGATGTTATGGGTTACTGTTACAGACACACTGGTGCTTGCATCTGGAGTTGAACAAATTTTCAAGTACCTGGGATGGAAGAACCTCACCCACCTGACAAAAGTGGCAAGCAAATAGACGCAGTTTGGGTGCAAACTGTACTGCTGGAATATTTGCAGGAAGACAGCTCTTTGAAAGAGATCCAGGTAAGGCTTTCGCCTATTTAACCCAAAAGTGATTTAACCCATTCAGACCTGATGCACTATAAGATATGGATTCACCCATTACATCCTGAGGATGATGTTTTAAAACTTGCTTATTACCCTTTGAATGCTCATTACAGATTAGGAGAGAGAGCAACAAAGTTCGAGGGTGGTGCCAGAATAGCTTGGCGCCTAAGGCGCCAAGCAGTTCTGGCACCACCCTTGATCTATCATAGTCAAATTTATTTCAAGCAATAGTCAGGATGAAAAGGGTTAGGTTAGATAGTTCAAGGGTGGTGCCAGAACAGCTTGGTGCCTCCTGGCACAAAGCTACCCCAGCACCACCCTTGAATAACCATGGGCAAACTATCTCCTGAACCAAAATGCCATCTTTACAGGGCAGCTTCCAACTTTGGGCTCTATACCCGTGTTAACTCATTCAAGACATGCTGCTTACGGATACACGGCGAACCCCCGCATATCTGTTGGCGGCACATCTTGAATGAGTTAATTGCGTGCTGGTATGACTGTTTGTAGGAGGGCAGCTCACTGAAAGACATTCAAGTAAAGCATAAATCAATCTGCTCCATTTTGACTGCTGAAATTTGCTGATAGGGCAGGTTCTCAATATTGTCTGACCTCAACTAAGACCCTTCTTTTCACAATCCATGGGAGTAGACACAAGTAACAGAGGTTTTCCACTGCCCCTTTTGTGCATCAGCTGAACTCTCCAAAGTACAAAGTATAAAGGAAACAAAGAGCACAGCAATTTGTCATTATACCACATTCAAATTGTATAAGTTACATTAGCCCTTTTGTGCAGCATTATTGTCAGAACATTCCTAAAGGAGATACTGTGAACTATGAACTCTCTATTGCCTGCAGCAGGCTGCTTTAACTCATTCCCGGCCAGCCGCATTCGCATGTGCGGCAAGCCGCACATCCGGATGCGGCTGGCCATGAATGAGTTAACCAAAAGTGTGTTGTTCTGTGGTCCTAACTCATACCAGAACCTATTTTGACATCCGTCTTGGGCGGACCAGTAATACTGATATTTCCAGCCTGTGTGCCTGATCACACTGGCGCCGGTATTTGCAGGAAACGGACAATGTTTGGAAATCAGATGTAGGTCAAAATTGCACGTTCTGATAAAAACAGTGGATTAAAAACCAAGACAAACATCAAATGTTGGCACAGGGTTTTAATCCACTGTTTTCTTTTAACCCATTTCATCCCGAGGCAGATTTTTTAAAATCTGTTTTTTGTCCTTTGAAGGCTACATAACAGATTAGGAGATAGATAAACCATTTCAGTTCAAAGGGTGGTGCCAGAATAGCTTGGCGCCTCTGGTGCCAAGCTATTCTGGCACCACCCTTGAACTGTCATAGTTACATTACTTTCAATCAGGATGAAAAGGGTTAAACTCTTGCAAATTGTCTATTGACCTGACCTCTTTTCTACTTGCCTTTTACCATTTCAGCAGATCTAAAATCAAGGCAAGGCTGATCAGGTGATACCCACAGCTGAGCTGTTCGTTCGGCCCTTTCCTGTGGGTTTTCATGTATCACTTATTCATCTTTTTACAAATTTCTTCTTTGGTCTGTTTAGTTTGCAAAGGAGGAAACAGAGTTGCGTGCCGATGACATATCAGATGGTCATCTGAACTACATCCTTCGTGTGTACCCACACTCCGATCCCTCCCAAAGTGTTATCCTCAAATATGCGACACCTTATATCAAGGTAAGTGCACTGTATCCAGGGTTTATTTTTCAAAAATAGGTTGTGGGCCAATAGGCCCACTCAGTCAAAATTCAATGAGCCAATTCAATGAGCAGTGGGTCAATCATTCAACACCAAGGTGATCAGCCAGTTCGGCTTATAGAACGGTGGTTCTCATTGGTCGAATAGTTAATGAGTGAACCAATTACAGGCTAGAATCTATGTTGAGTAGTGTGATGACCCCTGACACATTCCTACAGCGATCGCAGCGAAGGGCACCGATCGAATTGTCAGGCTACCTTATTCAGTTTCAGTCTAAGCCAGTTGTTGCTAGCTGGTTTGTTTCAAGCATCGATTCCCGGAAAAACAATGGGCCAACATGGGACTCAATGCGACAATGGCGCAGGGCACGTTCCAAAAATGAACCCTGTGTGTATCAGAAATTGTTCAAACAACACATTATTTTCCCATGCTCTTTAATATTATGGGTCTGTTACTTTAGACCTTACTGCTTAAATTTTGGTCACCAAAAGTAAACTAAACCAAGGTATGTAAAGGTATACTGTCCTTTCACTTTGTGGTTAATTTTGGTATAAACAATGCATAAAATTTGAATAAGATACAGTGGGGTCCGCTTAACACGAATTTCTGAGGACACGGAAAATCACTTCGTGTTAAACGTATTTCGTGTTAACCAATATGGCCTCAAAATTGATCACAGCCCTCAAGGAGAAAGTGTGTAAGAGATGTGTGCATGAATGAGTACGAGGTTAAAAGTTCACATTATCATACGGGTCATACTTTATATGCATACCTTCAGCTCGCTAGGAAAACACAAGGAAACGTGTTCAGCTCGCGTATTTAATGTAAAATCCATCAGGTAAAATCCATAGTTAGTTACAATCCATCATGTAAAAGCAACACAGGCTGAAGTACAATCCTGCATCGGTAAAAGGGTTGTGTTGGTACACGAATGATGCAAACAACATGAATACAGTTCCGAAACGCTAGCCAATGAGAAGACGGATTACAACAGCCGAAGGCTATTCAGACAATCACAGACTAGAGTTCGCTCTGATCTGTCGTGTACTACAGCGCGAGAGCGACAAGTAAATTGATTTTCGGTGAATGGAATTTGTGTTCATGTTAAACAGGTGAATAATAGTGAAATTGCCCTGGTTGGGAACCAGAACCAGCTTCGTATAAAGCGAAATTTCGTGTTAAGCATTTCCTGTTATCAGTGAAATTTTAATACAGAATAAGAAGGCCGTTGGCCGGGAATGCAAAAACGGTTCGTGTTAACCGGAAATTCGTGTAAAGCGAGTTCGTGTTAACTGGACTCCACTGTACAGGTGTGTGAGCAAACATGCATGTGCAGTATTGTGAGGAGGGGGAAGGGAGGTGGGGGCGGGGTTGGGGGGTGGGGGTGGGGGGTGGAAGGTGATGATTTCCCCTCATGTATCGATAAACTATTGCTGCATGAAATAAATTTGACTATGATAGTTCAAGGGTAGTGCCACAATAGCTTGGTGCCCACAGGCACCAAGCTATTCTGGCACTATTCTTGAACTAAAATGGTTGATCTATCTCCTAATCTTTAATGCATCCTTCATAGGACAATACGCAAATCCAATAAATTTCAGCCTCACTAAGGCCTTTGCTTTGCCTTGTTCTCCATAGATTTTGGGTCCTGACTTTCCCATGTCACCTGACCGAGGCCATCTGGAGTACAGGGCACTGGTTAAATATCACACCATCAACCCTGGCTGTGTACCTGTACCCATTGCCTACAGTCTGAAACACTCAACATGTAGGTTTCACACACCTCACTCACCAGACATGACAAACTACAGTGGAAATTACCTGGACCATGATAGTTCAAGGGTAGCACCAGATTAGCTTGGCGCCTCAAAGTCACCAAGCCAATCAGGTCCTACCCTTGAATTTTTTTGTTCTGTGGGTCCATTTCCTGCAACCGGCGCACATCGTCGGAGATGTTTCTATCAGAACATTGTTACCACTGACAACAGCATCCTAAAAATCCACGGAACTGTATCATTAATGTTGTATTTTGTCAGTCTTTCCTTTGCCTGTTGTTCATCATAAATAATTTCACGTAATTTTCACAACTTTTTCAGTGTGCATGGAGGACCTTCATGGCTACACCGTCTACAGGACATGGTTGTTGGGCGGTAACGTGGATGAGGGTGTCGCTCGCAAGCTGGCACAGAAGATTGCCTTCAATCACTATCACACTCACCTTGCCACGATAGGGCAGGAAGCACTACAGCAGCTGGACAAGGAATACCAGTAAGCATGACAACTATGCTTAACCCATTCAACTCCAAAAGCTGCATTTCCCAAATTTTGGACGTATCACCTAACCACTATGTACTAGCTGCAGGAGATGGATCAACCATAATTCAAGGGCTGTGCCAGATTGGCTTGGCGCCATCAGGCACCAAGCTAATCTGGCAATACCCTTGAATTATCATGGTCGATCCAACTCCTGCTGAAGTGCATCTGGGCTAAAGCCATCTGATTCTTATGTTGCCAGGAGTATGGTATTTGTTGTATGACTTATACATCTTTGTGTGGGCTTTTCAGTAGTATCTTGAATATCTTCTTACATCTGTGTGCTCATCTGTGATTTTGGACCTCATGGCCTAGTGCTGCTGTAAGGCACAAAAAAAAAAACACAAAAAAAAAAATCAAAGCGTTGCGCAAATGTGTGTATCCCAGCAATTCAGACAAACATTAACCCTTATCATTTGGAATACACCAGTGTGTGAAATAAGTTTGACTAAAATAGTTCAAGGGTGGTGCCAGAATAGCTTGGTGCCTGTAGGCGCCAAGCTATTCTGGCACCACCCTTGAACTAAAGCCATTGGTCTATATCCTTATCTGTAAGTACTATAATGTAGCTTGCATATGGCAGTGTACAAACTTGAAGCTTTTAGCCTCAGTATGATATGGGTTAACATAAGTGACATGTACATCCGGTCTCTAATTTTGGTTTGTGTTTGCTGGTTTGTGATCTTGGACCTTATGGCCTAGAACTGTAAGGTTAAAAATCAAACTAGCACATGTCTTGGTGTCCCAGCAATTCAGACATCATCAACAACATGTCCACAAACACCTTCAATAACCCTCTCACTCCTAACGGACCTGCCAACCACTGGTCCCCACTACTGGACGACCAAGTGCAGGAGATGCAGCAGGACCCTGAGCTCCTGAGGATCATGAAGCACATGCAGAGCATCTTCCACAAGAAGAAGGAGTGTCTGATACACGGTGACCTGCATACAGGCTCAGCTATGGTCAAGGACAAGGACATTAAAGTAAGTTATTTCATACTGATGAGCAAAAGAAATATGCCATTTTTGGAACCATCGGAAACACTGAAGTGTTTCTGATGGTTCTGAAAATGTCGCATTTTTTTTGCTCATCAGTTTAGTATCTGATGTCCTACTTGTGCAAGACAACAACACAGGTGTGGGTCAGCAAACGTGATTCACGAGATAACAGAGGAGATAAAAATACAGTATACTGAGAGGCATCATGAAAATGCCCATCACGATCCACCGCCTGTACGCTACAGATGAAGTTGTAAATGTGTCTGTTGTCAGCTCATTGCTTTTAGTTCCATTCATTTCATACTCTTATTGGATACACCGTCTCATAACTCATTAGCCCACATAGTTTTAGGTATGCTCCATCAACTCTGGCTAGTCTCTTGACAATTCCATCACTTCCAATTTGCTTTCCAACATAGCCACTGTTTATTTTTCAACCAGCTTTGAAACATTGTTACAGAACTATAATTTATCCTACATCATTATTTCATCATCTCAGATGTAAACCTACATGATCAACCTTGGCCAGTTACCTGACAAATTCACCTTTTTTGTTTACTGTAACGCCGAGAAAATATACTGCAGCTTCACTTGACATGACATTTTTTGCACACAGTAAGTCCATGAAAATCAACTTCAGTTGTGACTACATTATTGCAGATTTTTGATGTGGAGTTCACAATGGTGGGGCCGTGTGCTGTGGATCTGGGCAGGCTGATGGCCCACTACATCTTCTGTTACTACCACCACATGCACCGCCCCACAGACAGCCACATGCACAGAGACACTGCACACAAACTGATCCGTGTTTGCCATGTTACAGGTCAGGTGAAGACTATAACATAATCACACCGGTTTTCTCCCTCAATTCTCTACTGAGGATCAGCGGTAGCAAATAGGGGAAGACAACCTGGGTGAATAGAGGGTGTAAATCATTAACACCTATATCTACTGGTCATAATACATACAATTTGACAGTTGCACTTTAAAGGCCCACTACTGCCGTTAACTGTTAAAATTAACACTTATGTAACAGACTGTTACACACAGGTCTAACTATGATTCAGTTAGACACAGGAGAATCCAGTTCAGCACACGTCTTAATATCAAGTAATCTGACAATGACTCAACTCCGTTCCATAAGTACAACAGTATCAATATGAGAAACAGCTAAAAATAGATTGACACACTAATGGCTGTACATAATAAGATACGTGCGATTACGCGTGTGTGTTTGCTGCATGTCCAGAACTGCCGTTAAAGTTCATTAGCTGTGTCGACAAGGCATAATCAACACAAATGGTGCTGAAATGTATCTTCATATTTACGCACAATGGTACTTAAAAGTCAAAGGCAATGATGATTTTCTTTCCGTAACATGCATATTTAGAACTGCATTTACTTTCATATTTACAACATCTAACTTTCCTCCATAACAGATATTTCCCAAAATCGTACTGGTTTCTTCTACCTCTTATAACAGGGCAATCCTTCCTTCTTTGCAGCCCAAAAGAGTGATCACACTTGATCACACACGATGATCCGCTTGATACCGAGAAATTATCGGTCCACAAAAAAAACGGGATTTTGCACATAGGGAAGTTATGACTAATTGTTGCCAAATAAATTTTCAGTGGAGGAGTACTTGAAACACATGACATGCAGTATTGGAGAGAGGGAACCTTACATGCGGCAGCTCATGTCAGAAACAGCAGGCTTTGCGGGCTGTGAGCTGGTCCACAGGTAGGCATTCATGGTCAAAAGAAATTACACGATCTATTTGTGTCTACATTCTCTACGTACCAGGTGCTACTGTTCTGGACCAAACGGCTCTAAATCGTACCACCCCAAATCACAGATTAGCGCATTTAACCCCAATTTCCAAATGTTGGAAGTGTTACATAACAACAACATACCAGTTGCAGGGGATGGACTGACCATGACAATTCAAGGGTAGTGCCACATTAGCTTGGCACCTAAATGAATTATCATGGTCAATCCATCTCCTGCAACAGGTGCATAGTCGTTAGATGACGCCTCCAAAATTTGGGAAATACGTGCGTCAGGCTGAATGAGTTAACCCTTCAGCCATTGGTATGGCTTTTTGTCGTGATGATTTCTGCTACAAAGACTGCTACCGACATCCAAAGGGTTCTTCATAATTACTTTGCTTAGCTAACAATACTTTTGTGTGCTATGTAATTTGGGACTTTACGGTTCTAAGCCATGAGTTCAAAAATTGCAGACTAGCATTGCTGAATTAAAAAAACCAAAAAAAAACCAAAAAACCCCCCAAAAAAACACAAACTTGTTTTAGTAGCTGTCAGTGCAGATACCTTTAGAACTACCCTGTCCATGAGCAGCCAAGAAAATGCAACGCTCGATTCCCTGTTTACGCCAGGACGTCAACCCATTTAACATCAACGCCTCACAGCAGTAGGTAGATTGACCATGATAACTCAAGGACAGTGCCAGATCAGCTTGCACTACCCTTGGTCAGTCCATCTTCTGCAACTGGTACATAGTCATTAAGTAACCCCTCCAAAATATGGGAAATATGGCCGTGGGGTTAAATGGGTTAAAATGTGTAAGCTTGCGCTGCTATCTGCCAATGTGCCATAAAATACATGTGCTGGTCTGAAATTTTGTAACTTACATCGCATAGCTGAAACATGCACAATCACTGACCAGCCATTTTTTTTTTTTTTTTTTTTTTTTTAAACTTTGTTAACTGTATTAATTTTGTTACTCTTTCGTTTGTCTGTTCACAACAGACTGCTAACTGCAGCACATACAGAAGACATGGACAGTCTGGAGATTGCGCAACCTGACGCTCTGGCCGCTGGCTGTCGCTTGCTGCGTTCACAGCATCATCTGTACGATGTAGACGCCATCATGAACAAAGCAATGGGCATCACACAGTAAACAGAGGGTGAGGAGGCCTACATGAATTATGTCCCACTGACAGCAGTGCGGAGCCACAACTTGTGCAATCTTCCTCATTCCTTGTGGCCCCAGTGCTCTTTCTGGCTGCTGGTGATTGCAAACTCTTTCTATTTACGTCCAACTGTCTGAAGTGGCGGAAACTAACTTGGACAACTTGTGGATTGTCTGGCGCATGCAAATGGCTCACGGATGCCAGCATCATATCGAGTTCCTATAGCCTGCAGGAGCTCATGTGGATCTGTGTTTCAGAAAGATGGCAGAAGTTTGGCCATGGACTGCTGGGACTATAATATGACATACACACTGCATGGACACGGTGAGGAAAAGGCACTTCAGCCTACTTTAGACAGAGGTCTTTTTACCTACAGAGTCATCATTTTTATTTACGCTGTTAGATTCAGAGCAGAATTTGAGTTCTCCCATTTATTTTAACCCTTTGCGTGTCGGTAGCCATTTTAGTCATGATGATTCCCACAGGAATATGCAATAATTGGGAAATTTCTGGATTTGTTTGTTTTTGTTTTTAACAATAAAACTTGCAATTGCATGTGGAAGCGCTCGATGAAATGATTAAAAAAAAACTTATTCATGTTTATTTCGCTGCTTCAGTATCAACAGCTTGCTTTATTATTAGGTTATTCATTTTATGGTATGGATAATGTTTGTGTATTTTGTCAAATGCAAAGTTACCAACTGGCTTGAGTAGGAACACATACAATTGTCAGTTTTCACCAGTGTTTCAATCAATTTCAATCCAATTTGGTACAAAGGTAGCTGATAGTAAGACCTTTCTATGCACACTAATTTAGTTGACCCTATGCAGGGGTCAAAGGTCTCCAGGGTGTATGTGTGTGTGAGGGGTGGGGATGGGGGGGGGGGGGAGGAAGGAGTATATGACAAATGTGTAGAAAAAAAAAGCATACATATTGAGAAGACATGGATTTTCACTGGCACAATAGCCAACCCTTTACCGTTTAAACATTTGCTCAATACATGTATTAGTAACCCGTCGCTAAGGTCAAGGTCAGATTAATTATGAGAATTGGTCAAGAATATGAGCCTAAAGGTTTTGCCATTCTTGTTACCACTATTATCTGACAGATACTACAAAGCGTTCCACCAACTTTACACTTTATGAGCGAGTCCAAACTAGCCTCACAGCTCTGAACCCCCCAAATGGACAGTGATACTGATGGCGGGTCACATTAAACATTTAAATAAAACTCAATGAATGATATCACCAACCAGCCAAACAGGCTCTAACATCTACTGGTATGATTCACAAACACAGACATAAAATGCTTACGATTAACCCATTTAGTGTCAGTGGATGCAGACTGTGTTTTTGAAATCCTTGTAAATTTAACATTAAAGGCCCCTTGCTGTCCAAGGAACATGACTACGAAGTGGTTTCAGCAAGAGACACATGTCCTTAATTAACCCTTCTAGCCCCACGGGTGCATTTCCCAAATTTTGGCAGTGTTACTTAACAACTATGCACCAATCGCAGGAAGTGGATTGACCATGATAATTCAAAGGTAGTGCCAGATTAGCTTGGCGCCTTCAGGTGCCAAGCTAATCTGGCACTACCCTTGAATTATCATGGTCAATCCACCTCCTGCTGTAGGGTGTTGGAGCTAAAAGGGTTAAGAGCCGCACGCACTGCGGGACCTCAGGATGATCTACGCCTCTTACCTTCAGATAATATTCAATTGTTCTCTACAGTGAACAGGCTAATACAGTAAGATAATGCAATAGAAGACTTTTTACCCAATTCCACCAGAAGAACTGCGGGCTCGCACACAGGACAGGATAATGATGTGTTTCTCTCGGCCCTGAAACCCATCCACTGTGTTCACCTCAATCTTGCTCAGACCTCTGTCCAAAAAGAGAGAGCAAAATACCTGTGAGCATAAGGTCAGGCGCCTTCTCATGTAATGTTATTTACATAAACAATTCAAGGCTGAAACACTACTACAGGAGGGAGATTGGTCATGATAGTTCAAGGGTAGTGTCAGAACAGCACGGTGATCCTAAATTAATTAAGCAATTTGGGATGGCACACTACCACGTGACAGATGGGTCGTAATAGTTCAAGGGCAGTGCCGTAATTGCCTGGAACCTCTCAACTATTTTAACCAATCTGCCCTGATTAACTGCAGGAGGTGGATCAACCATGATAGTTTAAGGGTGGTGCCATAACACAATGGCACTTCTAAACTAGTTCAACCATTCTGCCATGATAAACTACAGCTAGGTGGATAAACCATGATAGTTCAAGGAAAGTGCCAGAATAACTTGGTGCCTCAAGACACCAAGCTATTCTAGCACCATCCTTAAACTATCAAAGTTGATGCACCACCTCAACTGGCCTGCAGTCTTGTTTAGACGACCATCTTGGGGGACTTTTGACCTTTGGACACAAAGTGTCAACCACACAAAAAGGATGATAACAAAAGGGGGTCTGCTCGGACTCGATACGCAAACCTTCATTTGCAGACATACCGTTCGCAAAGCCTCTTGTAGACGAGTCGCTTCTGGCTGGCGTAGGGGCAGATAATGCCAATACATCCCATGCTGATCCGCACGTTTGATCCGAGAAGGACGTCACACAGAATGGCTGTACATTCTGCTTCCAGCTCATTGCACAGGGAACTAAAGAGCGAGAGAGAAATGTGCGAGATCTAAATACAAATCTAGATCTAATCTGTACACAGATTTAACTACCTTGCACATGCAGCTACCAGTACATTTTAACAGTACCAGTGTCTGCATGCACAAGGGGTTGAATTGAAAGACATTTTTAACCCGGTGGCTGTTGGTTCTGAGTTTTGTCATGATGATTCCTAAGGGAATCATTGTGACAGAACTCAGAACTGACAGCCAAAGGGTTAAGTTCCTTCACTCTTACTGCCAACTGTGGGAGATGGCTTGATCATGAAAGCTCAAAGGGTACAGCCTGATTAGCTTGGAACGCATGAAGGAATCATCTCCCTTTGCCCTGAACATAAAGTGACCTTTCTGTATTGTCTCTCATAGACAGTAAAACAAAACTTCATAGATCTGAGCAGTAAATTAAACAGATGTAGTCCAAAGACAGGTACAATAAAAAGCTTAATGACAAAAAAGTATTAGCTGATTTATAGAGAAAGTCATTTTAGGTCATAGGAAATTAGGAACATAGAGCAATACAAAATCTGTTTACTTTTATAGAAAATAAAACAAATGGCTACAACACTGCTTCTTATAAATTCATGAAAGCATGCATTTTCTTCTCTAATAGATAAACAAAAATTGTTGTGGACGCATTTCCCAAATTTTGGAAGTGCTACTTAATGACTATGTACCAGCTCAGGAGGTGGATTGACCATGATAATTCAACGGTAGTGCCAGATTAACTTGGTGCCTGAAGGTGCCAAGCTAACCTGGCACTACCCGTTAATTATCATGGTCAATCAATCTCCTGCTGTAGGGTGTTGGGGCTACACGGGTTATGAACATCTGTTTTAGAAAGAAAGTCAACCAGCAATAACAATTCCTGTACCTCAGGAACCCAACACAATCACAAGAAAAATGAAAATAAAAAGGAAAACTTCATAATAACCAAAATAACCACATTACAATTTTCAAAGAAACAAATTTCATTGCTCAGTGATTAGTCATTACATAATCAATCATGATGACCACATTTGAAAAATGTAATCCCTCTTGTATGCAACCACTGATATTTAAGCAGTTCTGGTGGCTGCATGCATAAAAGGATTGAAAATGAAATTATTTTTTCAGTGATAAACTATAAAAAAATGTATCACATAAAAAGAATGCAAACAAATATATTCTGAGCCCAAAATACCTTTTACGGTGCCTGAGATATAAAGACAAGATAATAAGAAAATAAATATATAAGTAAACATCTGCTTGATTTGTTTTGTGGTTGTTGGGTTTTTAACACACATTTGTAAAGTAAAACAAAACAAAAATCATAGAAAAGTCTGAAAACGTATCAATCATGTAGATCTGTGAGCTGTTGCATGATTTTAGATCTCACAGCTGAAGCCATAAAGTCCAAATCACAGACCAGCACACTTTTACATTATGAGTTGCAAATAAATTAGCTACTGGGGTTTGAATTGGACGAATGAGTAAGTGAGCGAGTGCATAAATGAATGAGTGAATAAGTGAGCGATTGCATAAATGAGTGAGTGAATAAGTGAGCGAGTGCATAAATGAATGAGTGAGTGACTAAATGAATGAATGTCACAACTGATATACCCGGTAGGTTTTCTTTTCATATTTACATACCACTACCAGCCTCTGTACCTTCAAACCCCATTTGACAACATTTTTAGGGAATTGCTTTATGCCAATTAGAAAATATTGTACCACTCTGGCTTCCTAAACAACCTAATTGTGAGGGAGCCTCACGGCCTTGGTCCCAAAATGATGATGATGATGATATTTCCATGGGTGGCAGTGGGAAAAATCAAAATGATTGAAAACAGTCCATAGACTAACTACACACCATGATCCTTGACCAGCAAGAGGCATAAATCCTTATGAGCCCCTGCAGATGCAGGGGCTCATGAGAATTTATGTCTCTTGCAAGTATTTTTTAGAAACTGACTTCATTGGAAACCACACACACACACACAGCCAAACTACATTCCAGACTGCCAAACATATCTTTCAACCTACATCAAATAGTACAAGCGACCCCAAAACAGCAGTTATCTCTACCTGCATTTTCCATTTCTCTTTACTTCTTAGTTAGCCTTTTTTTAACCCATTACATCCTGCGACCGACTTTAAAAAAAAAATTGCTTACTGTTGAATGGAGGCTACATTACATACTAGGAGACAGATCAACCGTTTTAGTTCAATGGTGATGCAAAAATAGTTTGGTGCCTCAGGCGCCAAGCTATTCTGGCACCACCCTTTAGGCGCAGATCCACGGTCCGTTCGTGTCGTGCGACTGTGCGGGACGGTCGGCCGCCTGATCGGATGTCTGACGGGATGGAGCGCTCCACGTTCCCGCATTGCCCGACCCGCAGATACCACTACCTGCTGGAAATTCCAGGCGGGGTCAAGGTCTCTGCTTCGGTAAACAATGGCGAATTCACATGGCAGCAGCGCCATTTTTCAAAAGAGAGGGGTGTGCGCGAAACTCGCAATGTGATTGGTCATCCGGTGCCAGCCGTCAGACTCTGCGGGATGAAAAAAGTAGCGCCAGCCTCTACTCGTCCCGCAACCCGCGCGATCCGATGGTGACGTCAGAAATATGATGGTTGCCCTGGAAACCCATCAGATCGCGCACAGTCGCACAACACGAACGGACCGTGGATCTGCGCCTTTTAACTATCATAGTCAAATTAATTTCAAGCAGAAACATATCAGGATGAAAGGGGTTAAGAAAGTGCAGTGCAAAAACAATATTTTTCATGAAAAACGGCTACTGACCCCGACTGCGACAACACCTCCTGCCCCTCTTCAATGTCAAACAGGCGGTATGGCTGTAGTGGATATTTTCGGCAGTTTTCCTCAATCTGCCTGCAAACACAACAAA
The DNA here is from genome assembly GCA_036245525.1 of Semisulcospira habei. Classification (NCBI taxonomy): domain Eukaryota; kingdom Metazoa; phylum Mollusca; class Gastropoda; family Semisulcospiridae; genus Semisulcospira; species Semisulcospira habei. The sequence continues at coordinate 151,521,570 of BTPG01000006.1, forward strand.
ACAAGAATGACAAAGCCCTTAAGGCTCACGTGTATGACCAATCCACATAGTAAGTCTGACTTTTCTGACCTTGACCTTTTCATAGGTCACTAAAATGAGCAATTATCGAAGTGTCTCAACATAAGTAAAGGGTTGGTTTCTGTACCAGAGAAATCTATGCATTTATGCATTTTTCATCATCTGCCCCCCACCCACCCCTTGACTTTTGCGAGAGGTCAAAAAAGTTAGTATGTAAAGAAAGGTTTTATCATCAGGTTTCTTTGTACCAGCTGTGGGTTTGTCTTAAATTTGATTGAAAATCTATAAAAACATGACATTTTTCATACATTTGATAACGTATGTGACCCATGACCTTTCCGAGGGGTCAACCAAGTTAGTATGCATAGAAAGGTCTCACTATCAGGGGCCACTTGCATAGCGATGAAGTAAGTCCTTACTTTCAAAGTTATGGGCTACTCAAGAAGTAAACGCCTCGTTTCCGCTTGCATGGGTTGGAAGTTACGCTTACTTCGGAGGTTAACGAGGAAGTAACTTGGGCGTGATTTACTACAGAGGGAGCCCACGAGTACTGTGCTTACGTCGGAAGTTACCATGTTTTAGAGGTTTTGTATGGGTTATTCAAGGTGCTATTGTTATTGTGTCACAAACAACGCGACTCGTGTGATTAAGTTTTCTTAGGTTTAAAACTTGCTTTAGGTTTTGTTTGTTTTGTTTTTTTAAAATTATTTTATAAAAACAAAAAATAACGTTTAGGTGTTCTGCAAATTTTACAGAAACAGTCCGCTCATTCTCAAATTTCAGTGAGCAAAAATTCATTTTTCTTTAAAAGGTATTTTTTCGAAAAATACTTACTGATGACATGACTACTAGGAGTGTCCACTCCTTGCTCAATTCTAGCCTAAGAACCTGTTGTGTGAACACAACCCGGGAGGCACTCGGGGAACCCCCAGAGGGACCGAGAGTTGTCTCCCGCTCCTACCCACCAGCCCTATTCACCTGTGAACTCCAGTCACGAATTAGGCTCACCAGCGGCAAGCGGGGCAGGTGGGAGGGTCCTTCGAGTCATGTCATCGGTAAGTATTTTTCGAAAAAAATACCTTTTAAAGAAAAATGAATTTGTTTCTTCAAAAACATTACCGATGACATGACTACTAGGAGAATGCCGAACAGGAGGAGGGTGCCGCACCAGAAGGTTTTCTCTAGGCCATGGCCCCCTCCTCTCCTTCGACACTCCAAACTCCCTAGTGGGTGCGTACCTACGGCGCCTGCGGCGCCGGGAGGGAGTGTTGTGCCGCCGTGAGGTCTCCCACCAAGGCGAGGTTGTCTCGCTGCCCTGCCAGATCCCGTAGATAGAAGCGGGCGAAAGTAGATTCTGATCGCCAGCCCACCGCCGCCACGATGTCCTTGACAGCGCAGTTCCTGTCGAAGGCTACGCTCGTGGCCATGGCCCGTACTTCGTGCGCTCGAATCTTTAGGCTCTTCGCTCCCTGTGGGGAGAGATCGACATATGCTGAGCGAATCACCCAGCGTAACCAGGAAGAGACTGTCTGTGCTGTAATGTCGTATCTTCCGGGTTTTAAAGGTAGGAAGAGGCGTGAGCGTCCCCTCCGGACGGCTCTGGTTCGGCGCAAGTACACTCTGAGGGCTCGTACAGGATCTTGTTGCCTGGTCTCTTTGGGGAAGTCCTTCCCGCGTAACGGTCGTAAGGTGATAACCTGTGGTGCCGTCAGTGGAGACCTAGTCTTGGCAATGAAGGCAGGGTCGGTCACAAGTTGGACCGAATGATCCGCTCGAAATTGCAGGCATGTAGGCCGGGCTGATAGAGCGTGTATCTCGCTTACTCGTGCCGCGGTGGCGAGCGCCAGCAGGAAGCAGGTCTTCCGCGTCACATCAGCAAGACTGGCCAGCGGTAGTGGTTCGAAACGTGGTGAGTTCAGCCAGGTAAGAACCCATGGCAAGTCCCAGCGGGGAAGTAGTGAGCGAGAGGCAGGCCTTTGTAGTCCGAAGTGTGACATAAGATCTGCTAGGTCCTTACATGCGCCGGGATCCGCGCGGCCGAGATGCCGGTAGGTGTCGGCAATCATCGAGAGATATCCCCGAATGGTAATAGGGGCCAGTCCTAGATCTCCGAAGAGCCAGAGGAAGAAGTCCGCAAGTTGGGGGTTTGTCAGTTCGGTGGGGGAGAGACGATGGTCGCTGCACCAGGCACAGAGTACCCTCCATTTTCCCTCATAGATACGTCTAGTCGAGGGCTTGCGGGCTGTAGCGATCGCTTCCACTGCAGCACCTGAGAAGCCTCTAGCGGAGAGGGCTTGCCGCACAACCTCCAGGCGTGTAGCAGTAAGCGTTCCGGACAAGAGTGGAACAGCGCCTGACGTGGCTGCTTGAGCATAGTGCGGGGCGTGGGGAGCAGTAGAGGAGGGTGAGTGGCGAGGCTGATCAGGTCGGTGGACCAGGAACGAGTCCAAGCGAACGGGGCGACCAGGAGCAGGATCGCATTGGTTCCTCGCAGCTTTAGGAGGACTTTGGGAACAAGGACTGTCGGGGGAAAGGCGTACGCTATGAGTCCGTCCCAGGGAATGGATAAGGCGTCGACCGCCCAAGCCAGGGGATCCGGTACTGGGGATACGAAGAGGGGAAGCTGGTGATTCCACCTCGTGGCGAACAGGTCCACCATCGGGGTCTCCCAGTGAGAGCAAATCATCCGGAAAATGTCCTGGCGTAGCGTCCATTCCGTGTGAATGAGCTGTCCTCGACGAGATAGGGAGTCCGCCAAAACATTCAGGCGACCGGGGATATGGCGAGCGCTGAGAGACAAAACGCGGTCCTCGCACCATCGCATCAATCGGAACAGTAGCATGCAAAGATCGGGTGAATGAGTTCCTCCCTGCTTCTGTATATACGCTACCACTGTCGAGTTGTCCGAAAGGACGAGAAGCTGCTGGTGCCTGAGTTCCTCTTCCCAAACGATGATGGCCTGCCACACCGCTTGCAGTTCCAACCAGTTGCTGTGTTTGTCCGCGAACTCCGGAGGCCAGAGGCCGGACGTCGTGGAGAACTGAGGAAGCAGGTGGGCTCCCCAACCAGCCCGACTTGCGTCGACACACAGGGAGAGGTGAGGGGATGGGGAGGAAATGGGGACTCCCAGAGCCAACCAAGCTCTGTCGGTCCACCGTAAGAGGTGGGGGCGTACCAGCGGGGACACGGGGACGATCGTGGTCAAGTCGCCCGAGGAGGGACGCCAGAGCAGTAGGAGATGAAGTTGTAGCGGTCGGGAGTAGAGACGCCCGAGGGGGATAAGATCCGCTGCTGCGTTGATCAGGCCCAGAAGCTGAAGCCAGACCCTGGCGGGGGCTGCCTGTTGCTGATCTACCAACGCGGCGAGGGCGGATAACTTCACAATCCGTTTCTCTGGCAAGAGTACCCTGTTGCGGTCCGTGACAAACTCCATGCCTAGGTGGATGAAGTGGCGCGCAGGAGTGAAGTCCGACTTTCCGGTGTTGACCAGGAATCCCAACCGGTAAAGCAGCCGTAAGAGGGCGTCCCTGTCTGCCACAAGCGCGGTCTCCACCTGATTTCTCAAGCGTAGGTTGTCGAGATAATTTGACGTCGGACTGGACGACGACTGCCTCGCCTTGGCCACTACAGCATCCATGATGCGGGTGAAGGCCCAGGGGCTGAGGTTGAGACCGAACGGAAGGGCGCAAAACTGGTAAATCACTCCTTCGAACGCGAAGCGCAGGTACTTCCTGGCAGACGAGTGCATGGGAACATGTAGGTAGGCGTCGGACAGATCTAAACTGACCGCGTAGTCCATGGGTTGAACCGCCGCCCGAAGGGCCCTTGTCGTCTCCATCCGAAAGGAAGGGGCCACGATGAAGGCGTTCAGCGCCGACAGATCTATGACTGGCCGCCACTTGCCGCCGGGTTTGGGCACCACAAACAGTCGGCTGTAAAAGGCGGGCGAGTCCGGACGCTGCACTACCTCTGTGGCCTGCTTCGACAGGAGAGCCGCGACTTCTCCTCGCAGAGCGGCGGCCTTGAGGACGTCGGACGGCACCTCTGTCCAAGTGGAACGGAGCGCAAAGGTGGAGGAGAGCGGAACGAGATCCGTAATCCTCTGGTGACTACGTCCAAAACCCAGGGCTCGTCTCGAAACAGCGAGCGCCACTCCTCGCTGAATCGTGCTAGCCTCCCGCCGACTGGAGCCCCGACGACGGTCGGCGGGGGCGGAACCGGGGACAAGTCAGGTGGCCCGCCCGCGCCCAGGGCGACGGGCGGGACGGGGCCAGGCGGGGGTAGGGGTGCTAGCTGGGCCAGGGCGACGGAAGGACGGGCGACGGCGCGGCGCAGCTCGTGGCGGGGCAGACGGGTCCGAGTTGACACGTTTACGCGCCCGCAAGGAGCGCCCCAGGACCGTGCGGGCGGGAGGAAAGCGTTGCTTGACAGTCTTGCGAGGCCAACGGTCAGAGTTGGAGTCCTTCACTGTCTGCCAAGTATCCCCGAAGAGCAGAGGCCCTCCCAGAGGGGCCCGACGTAGCTAGGTACTCAGGTCGACTGGCATTCCACTGCAAGCCTGTAGGACGGCGTCACGTCGCATAAGGTCGCAGTTAGCCGCAGCCGCCATCGCGTTAACCGATGAGTGATAAGCCGCGCGGTTCCCAGCCTCCGCCATGACTAGTAGGTCTCCCAGGAGGGGAGACAGAGTAGGCTGCCAAGCTTCCTCGAGACGCCGGATGAAAGCCTGAGTGAGTAAGTCCAAGAAACCGGAGCAGGCGAGCGTGTTCCGGACCAGCGACGCCGTCCTATCCAGTCCCCGTGGGAAGGATCGTTTCAGCATAGACGCCCCTCCGGCTTGCATCAGAGCGGCGGGATCCACGGGAGGCAGCGGGCAGAGGAACGACTGTGAATGGCCGGCGTACCAATCCTGTTGAAACGCGATGTCCAGAGCGGAAGGCCATCTCCCGTCCGCGAAGAAGTCCGAGTTCCGAGTCTCCGAAAGCAGGTGAGACGAGAAAGCGTCCCGCAGATCAAAAAAACTAGCCGGCTGTGGGAGGGACTTGAACCTCTTGACAGTCCTATCCGCGTCCACGAAGGCGGAAATCTTCCTCTTCACAGGCGGTGAAGCCGGACAAACATCCTCAGGTAAGGCGGCGGCGATGAGCTTGGCAGCTCCGTCCAGCGCCAGCCGCGTGTCCATCCGGGTAGAAGAAACCTGTCTGACGGAGGCCGACCCACTGGAAGCCGAAGAGGCAGAAGCTGAAGAACGGCTAAGGCCTCCGAGTAACCAGTCCGAAGAATCCTCCGGCGCCAAACTGAGGGTGTCGAAGTCCCGCTGTCCGGAAACCGGCGACCGAAGAGGGCGATGAGGGCTCCGAGGCCGGGAATCCCGTTGACGGAGAACCGCAGCGGACGAAGACTCCCTCCGCAGCGGAGAGCGGTAGGCTGAACGACGCGGTGAGGGTCTCCTGTGTGCCGAGGGCGGATCCCGACGGGGAGAACGGCTGCGACGAGAGGGAACGGAGCGGTGAGGACGAGGAAGGGGGGAAGTGGCCGGTCGCTGGGAAGAGGGACGGGACGAACGGGAGTCCAAACGAGAAGGCGAACGCGAAGAAGGTGAAAACCGTCTGCGGCGAGGGGAGTCCCGATGCGACGAGCGATGAGAAGAGAAGGTCCTCCTACGATCGTGCGAAGGAGAGCGGAAACGTCGAGCAGAAATCCCGTGTCTACGTTCTTCACAACCAGGAGGCTCCAGACGAGTGCAAGTGTGTCTCTCTGAACCAGGCTCTTGGGAGAGGCGGGTTACTGGCCGGCCAGGGGACCTCCAGCGGGATCCCGGCGGCTTCCTCAGAGACGAGTGGGGAACGACGGTGGAGGAGGGATGCCACGAGCGTCCCACCAAACCAGGCTCTTGGGAGAGGCGGGTTCTTTCCACCAACTGTGTCCGGGCGCGCTCCCGAACGGAGGCGGTCTTGACGGTCGAACTCCCACTCCGTGCACTAGTCGCTTGATTACTCAGTGGCGTTATCTGCGTCGGATCCCGTTAGTCTCGCACGTCCGGTGCCGGGGGCACAGCGGAAGGCGTCTCAGTAAACTTCAAGGTACCCGCGAGGGCAGGAGGCTCCCTCCTATAAAAGTTCCAGAGAGTAGACCACCGCAGTTCCGGCCATGTAGCACAGACGTCACACGTATGGTCGGACGCACACCCAGCGCAGGGGAGACAGACTGCATGTTTATCCGACGGCCACTGGAAGCCTCCGCATTTTGTGCATGTCATCAGTAGGTCACTGCAACACACAAAACATGAAGGCACTCGGCGAGTGTCCACCAAGCTCCCCGTTAAGCTTTAGGCCCCCAAGCTACAGTGGTGTTATGCACCCAATTAACCCACGTATGGTTCACCTGCCGTCAACATTTAATTAAAACCACGGCGGCGGGAAACAAACCCTGCCGGGACAGGTGAGCATCCAAGCCTTCGTCATAACGCAGGGCGTCTAAACCGTAAGCCTAAAAGTTAGGCATGGCCTAGGTACAGAAACGTAACTCACTCGCATCTGGCAATGGCGCGAAAAGCCCGCCAAAACCGGCGCCAACATTCTTCAGCTAATCAGGCAACCAAACAGAGGCCAAAAAACCCCACACGAGGAAGAAGCGATGCAAAAGGCAAGCTGCTCGTGCTTGTGCCCCGCCCGGGCAACCAGCCGAGGCCCCTCTAACTACCTTACCTCTCAGTCGGAGTGGTACGAGAAGGAGAAAGTTCCATGACCCCCACAGCCCGATCGGTAAAGCCAGAGAGGGAACCCTTGAACAAGACTGCAGCTGCAGTCGCCCAACGTCGTACGAGTAGAAACCAAGGCCGGCGAAGACGAAGCACGCAAGGCAGACCGAACCGGTCGAAAAAACTTCTAAGTCCAGAGGCTAGAGAAAACACGTCTGAACGCGTGAGCCTAAGAAGCGTGACTGGAGTTCACAGGTGAATAGGGCTGGTGGGTAGGAGCGGGAGACAACTCTCGGGGTTCCCCGAGTGCCTCCCGGGTTGTGTTCACACAACAGGTTCTTAGGCTAGAATTGAGCAAGGAGTGGACACTCCTAGTAGTCATGTCATCGGTAATGTTTTTGAAGAAACAAAAGCGATTTCACTTTTATGCAGTAGCGTGGACCACAGCCGGCCTAGCCTGTGGCATCTTGACCCTGTTCTTTCCCTGCCGCAGCGGCCAAAGGACACGACTAGACAGGGCGCGCGTAGTTTTCATACACAGGGATGCCGGGATGTAAATACACGCATGCGCAGAAGTACGATTGACCTCAAATTAAACGTCCTTCACCCACTACTTTACAAGTAACTACTACGGCGCGGATTTCGCTTCATGCATAGCAAGAAGCCTGCCGCGAAACTTCTGAAGTAGTAACTCTCAAAGTAGGCGCTTACTTTCGAAGCTGTGAATTACATCGCTATGCAAGCGGCCCCAGGTTTCTTTGTACCAAATGTGTGTTAAGTTGAAAATAGTACTTGCGAAAATAAAATGTTGTCAAACTACGGATATTTTTAATAATAATAATAATAATAATAATACCGTTATTATATATAGGCGTTTTTTCTCAATTTTTGGGTGAATCGACTCAAAGCGCCGCGAACTGAAACCCAACACGCACACTCACGTAACAGACACGGATTTACGCCATTTAAGACAAACACAGTACAAGACAGACGAAGGGCCAGCTCAGCTACTGAAGTTACAGAGATTTTTGATCGCTTGTATTTGAAATTTGTAAAGTGGCCTGAAACCGGTACCAAAGTGTGGGGGGTGGGGGGGGTGGGGGGGGGTGGGTGGGGGGTGGAAGAACCGGAGTACCCGGAGAAAGAACATATTTACATATTTCAAGACCCCCTATGAACTTGACCTTTGAGAAAGGTCACTGAAACTGTTATATTTAGAAAGGTTTTATCACAAAGCATCCTTTGGCCAAGCTTGAAGGCTGTGGTTTGAACAGTCTCAGACAAAATGCCAAAATCAAAGTTGACCACATACAGTGGAGTCCAGTTAACATAAACACGCTTTACACAAATTTCTGGATAAAATGAAATGTTTTTGAATTCCCGGCTGAGAGCCCTCTTGTTCTGTATTAAAATTTCATGGTTAACACGAAATGCTTAACATGAAATTCCTGCTTAACGTGAAGCTGATTTTGTTTCCCCAGCATAACATTTTATAGTATTTTCACCTGTTTAACACGAACAACCATCCCAAGGACTGAGATGGTGCCGTCCTCCGTGTAACACTGCACGTAGAAGCTTTGTTTACAGAAGTACCTGCGAATGCCATTACGCAATAGCTAACACGCCTGAATGACCGCATCTGTGTTAGCTTTCACACCTCGGTCTGATCTGCATTACCGATGGCCAAGGCTATCCACTCAGTGTTTTCAACTGCTAGTGCTCAACATGCGTGCACACTGCCTAGCATGAGGGAGGGGAGTAGTGTTGGGTGAGGCAGGGGAGGGCTGCATGTTTTTTACATAGAGCCCTGTTTTTGAAAATGATCGGTCGGTGGTAAGCATTGCGAGTTAGTCTAGATGAGATTCTTCCTTTCCCGTTCTTTTTTCAACCAAAGACAAAGACTGACCACGTGATGTGCGGCGGAGTGAGGAGATAGGGGAACTGCCATCTCAACTGACAGTGTTTCTGTATTCTGTCAAGCTTGTACGTGTATTCATTCATTCACAGTCAGCTATTTTTAGCACTTGATTTTTCATTCCTGAGCATGATAAAACAAATACAGATCTGATTTGAAAGCAGTAGATGCAAAGTGCTACTGAGGGTTAAAACATCAGTTCCAAGGATCGTGACACCGATCAAGCGTTCATAGTATTGCCGTTGGTACATGGCTTAAAATAGCACACTAGTTCCTACACTGCACGTGGTTACGGAGCAGTTCTATCAGATGTATTGTTGTTTTCCTGATGGATTGTACATTAAATTCATAAGCTGTATGCATGTGGTCTATTGTTGTCCTACTGAGATGAGAGTAAGCAGGTAAAGAATGACACTATGCACTTTTAACCTCCAGGGCAGGGCACACTCACATGCACATCTCCCACACCGGCACTCTCTTGTTTCAGACTATGAACAAGTTTTAGTCTAAATCGGTTAACACGAAATACGTTTTACACGAACTAATTTTCCCTGTCCCCAGAAATTTGTATTAAGCGGACTCCACTGTACAACAGATGGATGACAGATAGACAATGGTTGGCTCAGTACATACACTCATTTTTCACACACATTATACCAAAAATTATGTCTGTTGATTTGGCTCTTACTGCTCTTAAGTTGTAAGGTTTAAAATCACACACCAGCATGCACAGATGCATACAACCAAATAAATAAACAATACACACAAAAACAACTTCTCTGGATGCTCTTAACATTTTGGGTGTGGGTAGCGGTTTTAGTCACGATGATTCCTAGGATGTCAGTGTGTTGTTATTCCTGCAGGAATCATCGTGACTAAAACAGCTACCGACACCCGAAGGGTTAAAGCTGACAGAAATGTTTCCTATTTTTCTACACTTACTTGTCCGTTTCCAGCATGCCATGATAAATGTAAGCATTGGGAAAGCTGCAGATGTGGGGGTCCATGCGGTACTGCGTCTGTAGCTTCATGACCACACTCGCCTCCCCGGCACTCCCCTCGTCCTTGAAATGGTTGAACAGGCGCTCAAACAGCGAGAGGCCGTAGTTCAGCATCTGAGCTTTCTGTAAAAAAGTGCAGAGAAAAATAAAACAAATTTAATTGCATACAGTGAACTCTGGATTAACAAAGTGCCATGGGACTAAAATTTGTTTGTCATTACAGCAGAAGTTGTTTTGAGTGACAACTCTTATGCGAAATCCCCTGTCAGTAAAGACCATTGACCTGGATATAGCCCACAAATGATAGTGTTTCGTGACAAGTGACACTACTTGCCCTTTAACCCACCCAGCACTCTTGCCCTACAGCAAGCGATGGATTGACCATAATTCAAGGGTAGTGCCAGATTAGCTTGGTGCCATCAGGCATTATTAAAGTCGGTCCATCTCCTATAATTGGTACATTGTCATTAGGTGACACCTCCAAAATGTTGGGAAATGTGGCCATGGGGTTAAACAGGTTAAGACTCCTCCTGAAAGAACACCTGTCTTTACAGACAGAGTGGTTGCAAACAGGGTGGTTGCTGAAAAAACAGATTTTGCAGCATATGCTAAGTTTGTCATACCTACGTAAGCAAAGTAATTTTTATTGAAACATAAAACCAACATATCCTCTGAAATTACTGAAAACAATATATCGTTTTGGGAGAAAGAATGACTGTGACAGTTCAAGCGTACTGCTGGAACAGCTCATTGCCTACAGGCACCCAGCTATTCAGGCAAACCCTTGAACTATCACAGACATTTTTATCTCCTGCTGTTGTGAATCAAGGCTGAATGTTTAGGACTGTCTGGTACAACCAAATTTCAATCAGCACTTACCATGGAGAGGACGGTGGGCGGCAGCTGGTTGGGATCCCCAACTAACACAAGCTTTGTCATCCCAAACTGCAGAGGAATCAGGCAGTCAAGCTCTGTTGCTTGTGTTGCCTGCACATCATACGCAAGAACTATTTAGCTCGTATCATTCGGAATAACCAGTGTGTGAAATAAGTTTGACTAAAATAGTTCAAGGATAGTGCCAGAATAGCTTGGCGCCCCTAGGCACCAAGCTATTCTGGCACCACTCTTGAACTAAAGCCATTGGTTTATATCCTTATCTGTAAGTACTACAATGTAGCTTGCATATGGCAGTGTACAAATTTGAAGCTTTTAGCCTCAGTATGATATGGGTTAAATATTTATGTATTTATATGATAAAAATAATGTGTCAAAAATATCAACCAACTCCAGCATACTGGATGAAAATACAAATTGATCACATGTGTAATTTGTTTACCCTTACTGCTTGCGATATGTGATAAATTTCACCATGATAACATTCCGGACATTTGGTCTTCTTATCGGGTTTTTTTCTCTGCTCTCTGCCAACAGGAAAATGGGTCTAATAATAATATTTTTTAAAAGGTGTGTGGGACAATAATTAATAATAATAATAATAATACATAGTTCTTGTATAGCGTTGTTCTCCAGGAAAACACTTCATGTATATGTAATCATGTATATGAGCAAATCTCAAAAGGTCGCTTGTCTGGAACCCTGTTCAGAAATAAGTTTGTATTGACTCACTGAATGTAAATTATACTATCATAGTTGATCTGTCTCTTCAACCATTATCTTTTTGGCTGTCAGTTGCACATTTTGTCAAGGTGAATGCAGCAGAAATCACCTCAACAAGAAAGGCAAAGCCCTTATGGCTCACGTGTATGACTGATCCACACATGTGACAATAAGTAAAGGGATTGCTTCTGCACCAACAAAATCCATGTTTTCTCAAAATTTATTCAGTTTTCACACATCTGCAAAATCCCCGTGACCCTTGCGATGAGTCAACTATATTAGAATACATAGGAAGGTCTTATCATCAGCTACCTTTGTGCAAATTTGTTTGAAAAGTTGGCAAAAAATATTGATAAGAACTACAATTCTATCAAAAATTGGCATTTTATACACATCTGCTGACTTCTTGTGACCCTTGACCTTTTCCAAGGGGTCATCCAAATAGTATGCATAGATAGGTCTTACCATCAGTTATCTCTGTAGCAAGTTTGGGTTTGAAGTTGTGAATAGTAATTGAGAAAAAAACATCTTTTGTAAAAAAATGACTATTTTTGACATATTTCCTGAGCTCTTGTGACCCTTGACCTTTCTGCAGGGACATCCAAATTAGTATGCATAGATAGGTCTTACCATCAGGTATCTCTGTACCAAGTTTGGGTTTGAAGTTGTGAATAGTATTTGAGAAAAAACATCTTTTGTAAAAATATGGCTATTTTTTAACTATTTGCTGAGCTCTGTGACCCTTGACCTTTCAGAGGGATCAACCAAATTAGTATGCATAGAAAGGTCTTACCATCAAGTATCTTTATACCTTGTTTGGGTTTGAAGTTTTGAATAGTTTTTGAGAAAAAATAAATTATGTCAAAATATAGCTGTGTTTGATATATTTCCTGATCCCCTGTGACCTTGACCTTTGTGAGAGGTCACTGAAATTGGCATGTTTAGAAAGGTCTTGCTACAAAGTAACCTTGGGTCAAGTTTGAAGACTGTAGCTTGAATAGGCTTCGAGAAAATCCTAACATAAAAGTTTACCATGGACGACTGCGGATGGCCAACGGAAGGATGACCACTGGTTCAGAACATTACTAGACTCACTTTTGCTTCACACGTAAAATATAGGGCTCAAATGCAGTAACTTAAAACTAAACAAGTAAAGAACAAAAAACTCACTTCATCAATGATGGCACACGTGAAATGACTTTTGTAGATATTTTGCTCAGCAGGGTTGCGACGCAGGATATTCACGATTCTAGCTGATCCAAAACTGTTGAGCGTGCCAACCACAATATTGGCTCCCAACAGAACCTTCTCCATCATTTTGGCCAATTCTGCATTGCTAAGGTTGACATCCTGAAATCATAAAAAAATTATTTAACCCCCTTAATCCATTTAGCCCCGAAACACTGCAGCAGGAGGTGGATCGACCATGATAATTCAAGGGTAGTGCCAGATTAGCTTGGCACCATCAGGTGCCAAGCTAATCTAGCACTACACTAGAATTATTATGGTCAGTTCATCTCATGCGACTGGTACTAAGTCGTCAGGTGATGCCTAAAAAATTTGGGAAATGAGGCTGCGTGGTTAAGAGGGTTAAACATGCAGCACCAGGTCAAATAAAGTATGTAAAACACTCCACTGGTGGCTGTTTGCACAAGGGATTTTAAAACAGAAAAAGCAGTTTAGCCATTTTAGCACACCCATGAACCTTGCTGAAGTGAGTTCATTTATATATATATATATATATATATATATATATATGGGCCTCTGTCAGTCTGAATCGACCATAGATAATGCATCCTAGTTGTTCTGATCTGACTGCTCAGCTGGAATGAAGCAGCATCTTGTGCGACTGTCGAGGCCAATGCGGGAGTGGCAGTCCCTGCTGCAAAGATCACAAATGTACGTGGTAGCTGGTCTGATGGGGTTGTTGCACTCCTTTCTGTGTGCCCGCACATTACACACAAGCCAAGGAGTACTAAAGACACTCCTGTCTTTAGTACTCCTTGACACAAGCATAATATATATGTTTACAAGGCCCAGATATGCCATAGTTGTCTTTAACCCTTTCACTGCCAGTGGATGCAGATTCCATTGATGAGATCATTGTCAATTAGTAAATTATATGCCAAAGATCACCAGCCGTCAGAGGAACATGGATACAAAGCGGGAGCTCATGAGGATCTATACCTCTTGCAGTTGGGCGGCATTTGAAGACCACACACACACACACTCATGTATATATGAGCAAATCTCAAAAGGTCGCTTGTCTGGAACCCTGTTCAGAAATAAGTTTGTATTGACTCACTGAATGTAAATTAACTTTGCTTTTTCTGCAGCTGAACTTGAATGGAATAAAGAATTCTTATGCCAAGTTGTGTATCATTCTTTTGAGTGGCTTGTTTGTGAGATGATTTTAAATTTTAAAGAAACATGAGAATTTCGGCACAGAAAAACATTACACAGAATAGGTACCTCTGATGAGGAAGCTTCAGCTTGGAAACGGCTGATGACTTGTGTGTTGTATGGGGATTAAAGTACATGCACAGAGCAGAGTGTTTGGTTCATGACGATTCTTTTCTAATTTATAATTTGAAAATTACGGTTTCTGTTGTTAACTCTATGGTCATAGAAGTCCTGAAAGTCGAGTACAGCAGATGATACAGCTAAAGGTACATAATCACGAAAGCAACGTAACCACATGATTATTAAATTAACATAACCACACAATTATTAACTCTTTCGTGCACGCAGTCAAGAAAACTTGACCTCTAAGAAGCGCGCACCAGCATAACCCCTAAGCTCATGCCAATCTGTGGAGCAGGCGTGACCTAAAATAGCGCTTATCACCACCCACACCAGTAGTGACAGTGTCCGTCTAAACCAATTACCCCCAATGTATCACACCTGACAAGGTTTATAAACATCTACACACTCTTACACTGGTACCATGAGAAAGATACAGAAATAGTATGAGAAGGGGGCTGTGTGGCACTTGACTGCATGCATTTGGATTGATTGATTGATTGTACATTGCTTAACATCCTGACAGCAACAAGACTTTCTCAGGACGTGCCTGCACTGCTTGTGAAAGAAAAACCTAAACAGAATATTGAATGTATGTCGCCAGCCGGTCTAATACGCTAAATAAACCCAAGACCATTTAGCAACACACATCCAATATCAAGAGCTACAGGCAGCGCAGACAGTAGGGAGAGTTTAAAAAAGGAAAATACATGTGAATGGACCAAGGGTTGACAGAAACATGCCCCAGAATAGAGGGCAAAACCCACCCTGTGGGGCTGACCAGGGTGACCCTGGGAACTAAAAAGTAGTTAACCCCACCCAAGTCCCCCAGGGTAGACCCAGGTGGGGGCCATGCACTTGGAGGTTGGCAGCCACGCGGAAGAGTTAATGCATTTGTTTTGCACAAAACGAGTTTTATCCATTAAAAATGAGTCCAAAATAATTATTTAGCAGGGGACAAAAATAGGCATTGTGATTCCGGTCATTTCATAACGTTCAACACTTTGACTGTTGCATGACACCATGCTTTACAAATTCTTCTCAAACTTCCTAAAAATGTTACAAAAAAGAAAATAATTGCTGGATACTGTTTCAGTTGTGTAAAATACATGCAATCAAATCAAAATCAGTTTTCAAAATGCAAGATAATGTGTAATGTTTTCTCTCTGATCTTTTGAGATTTGCTCATATCTTTCTCTCTGTGAACTGGTACTTGATTTTGGACCTTACCATCTGGAGTTGTTAGGACCAAAATCACACACAAGAACAAAATGCCTTAACAATATATGTAAACCCAATATTGCAAGCCATTCTTTCTAGCATAGGTCTCCCCAGCAAATATTTGTCTAACAATTTTAGGATTGGATTTTGTATTTCTAACAACTGGTCATTTCGCAAACCCTTGTACTGAAGCATTTGAAAGCTTATCAAATTCCTTTTTATCAGTCCAAACCTTTCTTCTACATCGTACATTCCTTATGACACTGACAGAGAATACCAGTAACCAACCCTCCCCCCCCCCCCCTCCCCCCCTCTACTGCATCCCGCTTCCTGCTTGACTCCACTCCCTCCCAGGGGAAAATGCCAATGTTTTACCTTCTCAGGAATATTCCGTGTAAACCTTGACAGCTCCTTCTGCAAGTCTTCCAGATTTCGCTCATGCTGTGCCCTCTGAAAATATCAAGATCAAGAAAATATCAAGAAAATAAAGATCAGTCTATTTACATCACTCCCCCGGGAGCCATAAACTCTGACCATATTGTTAACCCATTCAGCCCCGACGCACTACAGCAGGAGATGGGTCAACCATGATAATTCAAGGGTAGTGCCAGATTAGCTTGGCGCCTTCAGGCGCCAAGCTAATCTGGCACTACCCTTGAATTATCATAGTCAATCCATCTCCTGCAACTGGTACACAGTCGTTAGATGACACCTCCAAAATTTGGGGAAAATGTATTTTTCTTTAAAATGAATTTTTTTGGAAAAATACTTACCGATGGTATTACTAATAGGAATGTTTTCTTAGCTAGTCTAATTTTAGCCCAAAATGTTTGTGTACGAGTATGGTCATGATGGCCGGTGAGGGGCGCCATAGCCTAGGCGGAAACCTGGGTAGCCTCCCTTCCAAACACGCATGCGCTCACCACTCAATACCTCAATCAGTTTCTTAGCGGACCAGCGGCAAGCGGGGCAGGTGGGAGGGACCTTCGAGTAATACCATCGGTAAGTATTTTTCCAAAAAATTCATTTTAAAGAAAAATACATTTGTTTTCTCAAAACACATTACCAATGGTATTACTAATAGGAAGAATCCCAAAGAGGAGGCGGGTGCCGCTATAACGCCCCTATCCATGCCATCGAAGCTGCTAGAGCCGCCCTCCCCAAGCAACCTCCCTCTAATTTTAGCAAAGATACCTACGGCGCCTAGGGCGCCGGGAGGGAGTGTTGCGCCACCACAATGTCCCCCACCAGCGCAAGGTTCTGGCGCTGGCCGCAGAGGTCCCTCAGGTAGAAGCGTGTGAAGCAGGTCTCTGCTCGCCAAACCACGGCCGCCACAATGTCTTTGACAGCACAGATGCGGTCGAATGCTAGGCTTGCGGCCATGGCTCTGAACTCGTGTGCCCTGATGTTCATGCGTTTGGCTGTATCAGGGACAAGTTCCTGGTAGGTAGGTCGTATCACCGACCGAAGCCAGGAGGATATCGTCTGGGCTGATATGTCATTTCTACCTGGGGACATGTGGAGAAGTAGGTGGGTGCGACCCCTGCGTAGCGGCTTGGTCTGGCGCAGGTACACACGTAAGGCCCACACTGGGTCTTGTTGTCTGGACTCACGGGTGGAGCCTGGGTCTCTTAATGGTTCTATGGTGACCAATTGAGGGGCAGCCTAAGGAGATCAGGTCTTGGCTAGGAAGGCCGGGTCGGGTAGCAGTTGGGCCGAACCGTCCGTCCGGAACTGCAAACAGACGGGGCGAGCTGAAAGGTTGTGTAGCTCGCTGACCATGCAGGCTGACGCAAAGGCCATAAGGAAGCAAATCTTTCGCGGCACGTCTGGTAGTCTCACCAACTGGATCGGCTCGAAGCGCGCCGAGTTGAGCCAATTAAGCATCCAAGGCAGGTCCCATCGCGGCACCAAGGAGTGCAGAGAGGGACGTTGCCGAGTGAAGTGGGCCATCAGGTCGGCAAGGTCTTAGCAGGAACCCGAGTCGGGTCGTCCCAGATGTCGGTGCGTGTCAGCGATCATGGCCAGGTAGCCCCGGATGCTGATCAGCGCTAACCGCTGGTCGTTAACCAGCCAGAGGAAGAAATCCGCCAGCTGAGGAACTGTCAACTGTCAAACGATGGGGGAGAGGCGTCTGTCGTCACACCAGGTGCAGAGTACTCTCCACTTGCCTTCGTAGACTCGTCTGGTCGAGGTTCTGCGGGCTGTAGCGATCGCATCCACTGTCGCCCCTGAGAAGCCTCTAGCGGAGAGGGCTTGCCGGACAACCTGCCGGCGTGGAGGAGGTGACGCGCGGGGCACGGGTGGTACAGCGCCTGCCGTGGTTGCTCGAGCATCGTGCGCAGTGTGGGGAGTGGTAGCGGGGGGGGGGGGGGCCGTGGCGAGGTTCAGGAGGTCGGTCGTCCACGACTTGGGTCCAGCAGAACGGAGACACCAGGAACAGGATCGCGTTGCACCCTCTGAGCTTGAGTAGAACCTTGGGGACGAGCACTGTCGGCGAGTAGGCGTAGGTGACCAGACCGTCCCAAGGGATGGAGAGAGCGTCGACTGCCCAGGCAAGAGGGTCTGGAATGGGCGAGACGAAGAGAGGGAGCTGGCGATTCCATCTCGTGGTAAAGAGGTCGATCATGGGTGTCTCCCAGGCTGCGCCAATCATTCAAAAATGTCTGGACGCAGCGACCACTCAGTATGGAGTAGCTGACCGCGTCGGGAGAGGGAGTCGGCTAGCACACTCAGATGACCGGAATGTGACGCGCGCGGAGAGTGATGTCCCGATCCTCGCACCACTGGGGCACCAGGTAGAGGAGGATGCAGAGGGAGGGAGAGCGGGTCCCATCTTGCTTCTGGATGCAGGTGACGACCGTGGAGTTGTCCAACAGCACCAGTAGCTCCTGATGTAGTAGGCGAGATTCCAAAGCAAGGAGGGCTTGCCAGACCGCCTTCAGCTCCAGCCAATTGATGTGATGGGACAGCAAATCCAGGGGCCAAAGGCCGGAGGTAGTCTCTCACAACAGAAGTAGGTGTGCGACCCAATCGGAGAGGGTCGCGACGACGCAGAGGGCTTTCGGACTTGCTCACGTTGACCAGGAAGCCGAGGCTGTCGAGGAGAACTAGAAGTGCATCTCGGATCTTCTCCAAGGAGGCCTCCGACAGGTTCCGCACGAGAAGATCATGTAGGCAGGTCCACGTGGGAGACGAAGATGTCCGCCTGTTCTTGTCTAGTAAGACGCCCAAAATCCGGGTGAACACACAGTGGCTGCGGTTGACACCGAAGGTAAGCGCACGACACCGGTGAACCACACCGTCGAAGGGGAAGCGGAGGTAATGCCTGGAGACAGGGTGCCTGGGGACGAGCAGAACACATCCAGGTTGACGGCCAAGTCCGTAGGCTGCACTGCGGCGCGACGGCTCAGGCGGTCTCCACGCGGAAGGACGGGGCGGTGACGAACTTGTACAGCGTGGAGCGCACGCGGCGTCTGTCATAGAGGCTTCCTAAACGGTCGGGAGGTCGAGGACGCAGCACATGAGGCATCCCGAAGCACCAGTTCCCAAGAAGTGGCAGCAGGCAAGACGTCAACCGAGGAGTGGTATGCAGTGCGGTTGGCGGTGACCGGGAAGCCAGGAAGTCCCTTGACCGTGGCGAGTGGCGGACGTCTGCGATCCTCGCTGCGCATAACGAAGTCCCATAGAGGCTCGGGCATGTGTAGTCCAACGCCGTCTCCGCAGGCCGACGCGCGACGTCCTGGGACCGGAGATACTTCATCCCAAAGCCCTAGGGCCCGGAGGGACCCCGTGTCGTCTGGCGAAGCTACAAAGAGAATAAAAAACGATCATTATCATACAGCGCTTTAACTTACCTCCCGGGCTCTAAACGCTTTACAATGTGTACACACAACCAAAAATATCGCGGCAATTGCCCACAAAAAACACTACTAGAGGCCGCGAGGAATTGGGAGGCCGAACAGGCAGAGAGGCGGGCGCGCAACTCCCTGTGGGCCAGGCTCCAAGTAAGGCAAGCGCCCACACACTGGTCCCGTAGTCCCGCCCGGGGT
The DNA here is from genome assembly GCA_036245525.1 of Semisulcospira habei. Classification (NCBI taxonomy): domain Eukaryota; kingdom Metazoa; phylum Mollusca; class Gastropoda; family Semisulcospiridae; genus Semisulcospira; species Semisulcospira habei. The sequence goes on from BTPG01000006.1 coordinate 151,540,617, forward strand.
GAGGGTGCTTGTCACTGACCTTGGGGTAGAACAACTTGCTGGACTTTCCAAAAGCTTGGACGGCCGTACTCCTGCTTGAAGGCAGGCCGAGGGTGATGGCTGGCATCCCCGTCGCGGGAAGCAGTCCGCAAGGAGGCGGCCTGTCCGGCGAGCGCGACCGCCGTCAAGTTACGTAAGTCCGCTCGGTCCTTCTAACACCCAGAGGCCCGTCCGCACGGAAGGGTGGGCGGGCGATCAATCTTGTCGTGAGCCCGGCTCGTCCCTCAACTTATATCCGACGAGTGGGAGCACGATAGTCCCACAGTCTTGTCCGCTTGTGGGCTACTGTCACTGACATAGGAGCGAGACGTTGAACGTCAGTGCTGGATCTGTGCGGGCGGGAGGCGGGTCGAGCAAGGACGGTGAGGGCCAGAATCAGACTGGCTATTCTCAGTCCTGAACGAGCAGACGTGAACCGGGCAAGTCCTAGGAGTGGTAACCCGACGAGAGGTCGGGCTTGTAGAGGCGAAATGGCCAGCGAGCGCCCCCAGGTACAGCAGTCTCATCCTGCCGAGGGTACTTGTCACAGGCCGAGGTCGGGACGTCATAAGTATATGCTGGCTTATCCCCCGGGATGAGGCGACATGTCCCGTAAGCGCTAAGAAGGTCAGGGCACGGGAGTCCGCTCGGAACTCCTAACGCCAAGCATCGTAGCGCAACCGGGGGTTAGGTGGGACGATAACTCCTTCTCTTCTGTGGCCTCCCAGGGTACCTGTCACTGACTTTGTCCGGGGCGCTGAACATCCACGGAATAGGGCCGCATAGGAAGGGTAGGCATGGCGAGCAATCGTCGAGGCTGAGCTCGTAGTACTCTATGTGCCGAGCAGGCGACCAAGGCCCAGTAGTCCAAACCTGTCCAGGGTAATGGCAAGGTCCCTAGGCTGGACACCGTATTCCTGTGCTGGGCCGGTATGCGTGTGGTGTAGCCCGTGCAGCGCGAGTGTCCAGTCGGGGAGAAGGTGGGTCGAGCTCGCTCGTTGTCGGGTTCACCTAACTCCCTGTTCTGACGAGTGGTTGCTGAAAGGTCTAGCAGTCTCGTCCGTATGAGGGTACAATGTACGCCTGTGCTGGCCTGGTCCCAACAGTTTGGAGGGCCGTACTCCCGCGAAAAGGCCGAAGTCTTAGGGTCGGTACAAGATGGCCCCTCTCATCTAGTCCGAGTCACCACATCCGGGGAATACGTCAGCGCCTTGGGAGTGATAAAATCGTTAGCCGGAGGCTGCTCTCGGACTGGTGTCGGCCGTCATGGCGATAGAACCCCCAGGCTGGAACCACTGCTCGTCACTAGCCAGGGGCGCAGACAATGCACGGGTGAGCGGAGGCCCAGCCGGAACAGAATAGGCAGCGGGCCTGCTCATGCCTCGGTCATAGGAAGTCCCCAGAAGCGTGCAGGCGCAGACTTGTATGGCGTATGTTGTATGGCGGCGAGTAGTGATGAGCCGCTCAGAACGAGGACGGGACTCGTGGTCCCGACAGAACGCAGCGTGTTGACTACCGCTTCCTGTGGAAGCGCGGGAGTGCGTCCGGCGTGCGCGCTCGTCTGGGCGCGGTCCCGGAAAATCTTGTCTGGAGTGCTGCGTTCTTGCCCTAGGAGTGTCGCCAGAGCCGTCCTCTCGGGTCTGTACCTGCTACTCGTGATGGAGCTTGCTCTCATAGCTGATCTCTCGGCGAACAATCTGCATAACTGGGCAAGAACCACTCAGGAAGGTCCTGTCCGGAGCGCTGACCTCTTGCGTTAGGAGTGCGATGAGGACGAGGCTCCACCTTCTTGGAAGCAGCAAACGTCGGGGCTGAGACAGCTACCAGTGCTGAAGCCTGTTCCTGTGTCATAGCTTGTGCCGATGAAGTCGGCGGAACCGGGCAGAAGCCACTAGGCGGGTCTGTGGGAGCTGCCGGCGTTAGAGAATGGGCTGGCGACCGAAGTCGCGGCGTTGACGGTTCTGTTGCCTGGTAAGAGCCACTAGTCGGGTCTGTGGGGATTACCGGCGTGGCATCCTTGTGCCGAGAAGGGGGTCTGTCTCGAGGCTTAGCTCGGATCTGTGACCGGACAGTGGCCACTAGGCGGGTCTGTGGGAGCTGCCGACGCAAGAGTTTGGGCTCGCGGCCTAAGCCGCGGCGTTGACGTAACTGACACCTGGTAATAGCCACTAGTCCTGTCTGTGGGGCTTACGGGTGTTGGACCCCTTATCCATTGGGGCAGTCCGTGGCGCAGTGGTTAAGGCGCCTGCCACCAATGCTAAGGGTGCGAGGTTCGATTACGGGTTCCGGCGTCGGATTTTTCTCCTCTAGTAAGTGTCACCGTTAATTCGGGCGGACCGTCGGGGGTTCTTTCTCCGGGTACTCCGGCTCTTCCTCCCCCTCCACTTTGGTATCAGCTTCAGCCCACTTAATCAAAATTTCAAATACAAACGATTTTGAATTTCCAAAAACTTCAGTAGCTCGCTTGAGCTTGCCCTTAGCACCACGTGAATGTTCTGTGTTTATGTACAGTGTGTGAGTGAATGCGCGTGATTCACGTGAGCGTGCTTGTTGGGTTCAGTTCGCGGTGGCGCTTTGAGCCGATTTTCAATTGGGATAAAGCGCCTATTTAATGCGCTTATTATTATTATTATTATCCGTGCTGGTGTTGGCCGTTCGCGGCGGTAAAAGCTCCATAGCTGATCTGTGACCGGACAGTGGCCACTAGGCGGGTCTGTGGGAGCTGCCGGCGCAAGAGTTTGGGCTCGCGGCCTAAGCCGCGGCGTTGACGTAACTGACACCTGGTAATAGCCATTAGTCCTGTCTGTGGGGTTTACCGGTGTTGGACCCCTTATCCGTGCTGGTGTCGGCCGTTCGTGGCGGTAAAAGCTCCATAGCTGAGTCCACTGCTCTTCCAGCCAGGGGGCGCAGACCAGGCACGGGTGTGAGGAGGTACAGGCGGAACAGGGTAGGCAAATAGCATTTCCGTCACTCGGCCATTGGAATTGTCCACATCGTGTACAGGTGCGGACTTGCCAACTGCAAAATATAGCGGACAAATGAAATGCGAGCGAACGTGCCCCCGCAGGCACGCAATACGAACCGTGTAAACAAACGAAGAAAAGTTCACGGCGTATGCTCACGCACAGCGCTCTACCCCTTCCCAGGAGCGCCGAACGGAAGCAGTGACCGAGATTTTACCTTGCCATAATGAGGAAGCAGACGAATGTAAAGGACGGGACAACCAGTGCACCCAGGCGTAGCCCCAGCAAAATGGCGCCGGCGACCGGCCTGCGTCAGACCAAGGTCTGTGAACGGCGTAGCACGCAGAGACCACAGTCACAACCGGTCCGCGAAGAAGGAAACAGCAGCGCAAGTCACAGCCAGCGTACAAGCCTACACAGGTCCTCAAGGCTAGCAGAAGGGCGAAGCAAGAGGACACAAGGCAGAGTCAGACACTCTGGCCGGATTGGGCATGAACGAGTGAGTAAAGTTCACAAGGCGCCGAAACGTCCGGAACAAGGACACACCACCGAGCGTTGGAACCACACGAAAGCGTCCAAGCCAAAGCTCACAGAGAAGGAATCCTTCAAGCACACAAAGCTTCCTAAATCGTAGAGAGACACTGATGTACACAACCTACTATCGACTAGCAAAGAAACTGACTGAGGTATTGAGCGCTGAGCGCATGCGTGGTTGGACCGGAAGGGAGGCTACCCAGGTTTCCGCCTAGGCTATGGCGCCCCTCACCTGCCATCATGACCATACTTGTACACAACAATTTTGGGCTAAAATTAGACTAGCTAAGAAACCATTCCTATTAGTAATACCATCGGTAATGTGTTTTGAGAAAACAAAGAGCCTTTGGGGTTAAGCAGGTTACAGATAAAGTTCATTTATTGCCATGTGTTCCATGGCACAACACAGGCATGTGTCTTGGTGTCACATGCAGACACACTCTCGCACAGCTAAGACATTTAATAATTAACCTGTTTCACCGCATGGTTTCCTTTCCCTAATTTTGGAAGTGATACCTAACGACCATGTACCATTTGTAGTAGATGAATGGACCATGATAATTCAAGGGTGGTGCCAGATTAGCTTGACGTCTGGAGATGCCAAGCTAATCTGGCACTACCCTTAAATTATCATGGTCAGTACATCTGCTGCTGTAGGGTGTTGGGGCTAAATGGGTTCAAATAAGACATCCAGTAATAATTAAGCTAAGACATTACAATATAATTTTTTATAAACCCATTCTAATGCCTTTGGCTGTTGGAAGTGCTCTTTTTGTCATGACGATTTCTACAGTAATCATTGTGACAAAAAGTGCAATCGACAGCCAAAGAGTTAAAGGTATTGCTTGCAAATCACATACTTGCCATAGGTCACAACATATGTCAAGTTCAATACAGATATGTGTCAGACAGCAGACAAAATAATCAAGAAAGAACGAAACATGCTACGGCAGGTCACAGTGTGTTCCTTCTTGTTGCTTACTTCTTCACATTTTACACACTTGGCAGTCATCTTGTGGTGTGAACTTTGACAGTTAGAAAGAAAGAAGAACTTACCAGTGTTTTGTCAGTCCTCTGATACTGCTCCACTTTTGCCTCTGCGTCTTTCACCTTAGCCAGCAAACGTTTGTATTCCGCCATCACAGACTTGGGCACATTCTGAAACTTCCTCCGATTGATCTCTAAAGGGAAAAAAAACCCCACAAAAAGCAGGGGGCTCATCAGAATCAACCCAATAATCCATTTAGCCCTGACCCACTACAGCAGGAGATGGTCGATCTATCTCCTGCAACAGGTGCATAGTCGTTAGATGACGCCTCCAAAATTAGGGAAATATGTGCGCTGGGCTGAATGAGCTAAGGGAAAGACCCTCCGGCTGATATTGGCCGCAGTATATGGGCCCGCTGCAACTGATGCCGGTCCAAGGACATTTGCTTACTGGGCCTCTTTTCGTAATGATAACTCAAAGGCTAGAGCCAGATTAGCTTGGTGCCATACTATCCTTAAATTATCATGGCTGATCCATCTCCTGCAACTGGTACATAGTTGTTAGGTGTCACCTCCAAAATTTGGAAAATACAGTCTCGAGGTTAAATGGGTTAAATAGATAACTGTGCACTGGTCTGTGATTCTGGAACTTACAGCTGACAAGCTGTAAGGTCCAAAATCACCGACCCTCACAACTTCAAAATCACAAACCTTCACGTTTTTCCTTCTCTGCCAGACGTTCCCACAAAAAGTCCTTTACTTCCATGCTGGATGGTGTGCCAATGCGGACAACTGAATCTACAGATATAAGAAAAGCATTTTCAGTAATAATAAACATATAATTAATGTCTGAGCTCCTAGCCTGAAGTTGTGCATAAATACATGCACTCAAGCAAACACACAACAAACCCTAACGACATGAGCAGTGCATGTTTTGTGTTTTGCTGTTTTTATTTTTACAAATTATTATTCTGAGGCATACCTACCCTTTACTATTTTCTTTCATTTTGTACAATTGCATTCAGTTGGAATCAAAACTCCATTCACTGGTGGATCCAGAAAACTGTACAGCAGTTGGGGTTCAAACTACTGGTGGGGGTGGGGGTGGGGGGGGGGGGGTTGGGCATCACCAGAAGAGACATACAGCCAGGTTTTGAGCACAATAAGCAAATCCTCAGTAGCAAAATGTCTTCAGCCCACAACAGCCACACTGGGCCCATGCACAGCCACGTGCGAGCCCACTGTGGCCGCCGTCATGAGCCCAAGGACCTTTGCTTACTGGGTTGAAACTCAATACACTACCATGGGAAATTACTCAGTGTTGTCCTGTTTGTTTGTCCCGCTCTTTGTATCTACCAGCACCAGCTCCACCTACTACATGTGTGCTGGTCTGTGATTTTGGACATTACAGCTGAAAGCCATAAGGTCCAAAATCACAGAATAGCTTACAACCAACAGGAACAACCCTTACAGTGTGGAGTATCCGCTTCCCTTCGTTTTTTGATCAAACGCTTTAGCAGTTCATCTGCGGCAGAGTTGGACGGGGCTGCCAGGCAGATCTTGGCATCCTTATGATTCTGTTAAAAATACAAAAATAAACATAAACAAATATTTGTGCCACAAGGGCCCAAATGACAGACCAGCTCGAATGATAAAACATCATTGAATGCACACATCAGAGATGTTTTCCCCTCCACAAAAAAGTGAGCAATGGGCTGTGCCAGAAAGAGTAATCTTGGGTAAAAAGAGTAATGCTTTCTGTCAGCACATTTAATCGTTCTCAAATGCAATCTCATTCACTAAGTTTTTACAAAGCCTTGTAGTTTTTATTTTCACTCAAAATGAGATACAAATGAAAAAGAAGAAAATCACTGTGTTATAGTAATTAGTCACTGTGCTTGTCACTGAAACTGTCCTACACTAGACACAGCAGTGCTGGAGGTGGCCATTTCATCTCTGGCTTTCAATTCCTTGTAGTAAGCACTTTTGAATCTGTCCAGTTGTTCATTAGAATACTGTTGTTCACCAAAACTGCCAGGCCGGGACCAGAACAGAAGAAGGCTCTCTAGCGTTTTGTCACCCAATAAAAAATAAATAAACATACTTTTTGCAATTTGTGAGTCAGGAAATATCTTCTTGAATGTCTTTGTCAAAACATTGGCAGTGGTCAGTGGTAAGTTCAACTTCACACAAAGTAACTTCAGCAACGATGACGTTTTTCTGCAAGGCATCTTCGGTCTTAACAGAGAAAGCGCGTCTACTTGCAATCATAAATCCAGTGATTGGAAATGATTTTGATTTTGCAGAGCATTTCCCGGTTTCTTCCTTGTGACTCTTGGTTTTGATATGTTTTGTGCAGTCATATGAACCACCCTGAGCACAGCTGAAGTACCTAGAGCAAATTTTACAAAAAAACGAAGTTCTCGCCTTTCGTCGACGGGCCAAGGAAAGGCCATGTTTCAGAGTACGATGATCAATATTTTTTTGTTTGACAGCAGGGGCCTTTTTTTTTCACAACTGGAGCGGCAGTCTCCTGATTCACTGAATCGGACTGAGACTTTGAGAGTCTTCAAAATCGGTTGTACAAGATCTTTCATTACGCTGGTTGTTGTAACACACTGGTTGTTGAAACAGTTTTGCGCCAAAAGAAAAAGAAAAAAGTTAAAGGATCCAGAAATAATGGAAGCGATGAGAGAAAATGCGCCGCAAAAAATGTTGGATCTGGTCATGGACCCGGTTATGTTTTGAAGTAGGAAGTGGATTGGAATCAGATTTTGAAAATCGTAGTTTGTTTTTTAATAATCGTAATAGTGAGAAAAAAATCGTAGTGGCGTAATCTATGCCAAAAATCGTAAGAAATTACTCCAAAATCGTAAGGGTAAACATCTCTGACACATGATATCACTGAATATCATTATCACACAAATGAGACGTATTATACACTCTGCAGAACTGCTCCACTCTTAGATAAAAGGGATCAGACTATTGCCTTTGACATGATTCTGACTTTGGAGTAAATTCTTTTGGTGAATTTCCCCAGGCATATTACATTCTCTACAAGTACATCTTTTTTCTCAAGATTTGCTGTTTAAGGTCGAAATCTCCAATTTAAACAGAACAGTTCAGGGGAAAGATTGAGTGTGATGAATCAAGGGGTGGTGCCAGAACAGCTTGGCACCTACAGGTGCCAAGCTATTCTGGCACCACCCTTGAACTATCATAGTCCACCCATATCCTGCTGTAGTGTGTAACGGTTGAACAGACTCGTCAGATACCTGCAAGATCTTCATGACGAGGCCGACAATGACGTGAGATTTGCCTGTACCAGGCGGCCCCTGCAGCAGACAGATGCGCGGAAGAGTGGGCGGCTGAAGTACGGCGCCCACCACACTCGCCACCACTTGCCTCTGTTTCTCGTTGAACCTGCTTGCCAATATCTGCAAGAAAATTTTCATAAAATCCACATGCAGCATGGAGCCCCTGCCGTCTGCAACTCAAGTGAGTCTCGCAGATGGCCGGGACCTGATAAGCAACAGCAGAAACGGTCTCAAGCAGCAACCTTGATTGCAAAGAAAACAGTGGTTCTGCAAGACACCTCCCTCCCGTTGCAGGAAAAATGTTCCAAGCCAGTAACTGCCAGCCAACTTCCCCTCTACACTGCAGTGCGATTTTTGTGTGGGGCTAAAAATAGCTCCAAACAGAGCCACTAGGAGTATGACAAGCAGATACTGGCTGCTGAAAATGATGTGCAACTCGACCCTGCTCTAAAGTCCTGAAGGGCTCAAAATTGTCACCTGTTGATAAAGTACATCAATAACCCATATCATACTGAGGCTAAAAGCTTCAAATTTGTACACTGCCATATATGCAAGCTACATTATAGTACTTACAGATAAGGATATAAACCAATGGCTTTAGTTCAAGGGTGGTGACAGAATAGCTCGGCGCCTAGAGGCGCCAAGCTATTCTGGCACTCCCCTTGAACTATTTTAGTCAAACTTATTTCACACACTGGTGTATTCCGATTTGATAAGGGTTAAGGTGGCTACATCTACCAAAATGATGCTCTTTAACCCCTTCACTACCAAGAAAAGATGAACAACTATTTGTGTTATGCGAGTCATTGTCTAAAGCGTGCGCATGCGCGTGTGAGATGTGAGTGCGCGCTTAGAGTTATAATTATTATAAGATAAGCGCATTATAAATAACGTAATTATTATTATTTAATTATTATTATTAACAACACCCAACTGCAAGAGGCATAGATCCTCATGAGGATCTATGCTTCTGCTTAGACCAATTTGTATCCATGTTCCTTGTGTTTTGGTCATTGAATGAACACAGATTTCACAAACAAGATGTGCGTACACTGGCACGGAAGGGGTTAATGATAGGTGATCTATCATAAGGGTAGTCGCTCAAAACAAGATCTGATGTACGATTTGCACGAGACAGATCATCTGTATTAAGTACAAGATTAGCCAGAAACACACAGATTTAACTGTGATTCTATGAGTGTAGTGCTTAATCACACTGGAACTTTGGCACTTCGCACTAATCAGACAGATGTCACAGCTGATCTATCTCCTGAAGAAAACAATTGATTAAAGGCCCACTACCGCCGTAACTGTTCAAAGATACACTTCTATTACAGATGGTTACAAAAAGCTACACACAGGTCTAGCTATGGTTCATTTAGACACAGTACAATCCAGTTCAGCACACGCCCTCCTTAAATGACTCTGCTCCGTTCTATAAATACAACACTATCTGTATGAGAAACAGCTAAAAATAGCTTGATATGCAAACGGCTGCGCAGAATAAATAAGTGCGATTATGCATGTCCAAAATGCTGTTAAAGTTCTTTAGGTGTGTCGACAAGGCATAAAAAACACAAATGGTGCTGAAATGTGTTCAGATTTATTGGTAATGGTACTTTAACCTCAACTCCTCTTTTTTTATTTAAAACATATTGTGTTTCTTCTTAATAACATACAATAACACATTATTTCATCTGTGTGTGTATTATTCAGTTTTTTTTTAAAAATAAATTGTACTGATGCAACATACCGTGGGCTGTTTCAATGATGGGGTTTGGTGAAAGTAGACATGCCTGGTCGGCTTCAGGATGTCACGTGTGAGCAAACTGCAAAGTGGCAATGAGCGCAGGGCATGAAACCTCCTCGTGGCTGATATGACTGACCCAATACTCTGCACACAGAAAACACTTGTGATATATTCAGCCATACGCTCATAGTTGTTGTCTGAAGATTGCATCACAGCTCAGAAGACAGACTGCCATGACAGTTCAAAGGTGGTGCCAGCATAGCTTGACGCTTGCTGGCGCCAATCTATGTTGGCACCACCTTTGAACTATCCTAAAGCAAGCATGTCTAGTTTAGGTGTGCCAACGCTGATTGTGTTTATTCAAACCAGCAACAACACAAAAAAAATAAATAAAGCAGAATGAAATGACTAATTGAAGTAAAATAAAACAAAGTAAAACAAAAACAAAACAAAACAAGAAAAATTAAAAAGCAAAATACAAAAAAAAAAAAAAAAAAAAACAGGAGGAATCAAGTGTATGTGAGCATATGTGCATGAATATGTGCACGTAATGACAATGTGCATTCATGCATGCTTGTGGATATGTATAGCTTGTGTCTGTAGTGACAAAGAATGTTTCTTTCCATCATCTCTTGCAAACATTAACCCACAGACTTCAGCAGCACAACAACCAACATCCAGATCAAAGAGGCATTATATACACCCAAGCGCACCTGGGCCTCATCGTGATCTATTTGTCTCAATTCATTCAGCCCAACGCACGTATTTCCCAAATTTCAGAGGCGTCATCTAACAACTATGCACCTGTTGCAGGACATGGATTGACTCTGATAATTTAAGGGCAGTGCCAGATTGGCTTGGCGCCGACAGGCGCCAAGTTAATCTGGCACTACCCTTGAATTATAATGGTTGACCCATCTCCTGCTGTAGGGCATCAGGGCTGAATGGGTTAATTATTTTTATTAATAGCTTCATTTGTTTCTTCAAAAACATTACCGATGACATGACTTTATGGAAGTGTCTACTACTTACTCAATTCTAGCCTAAGAACCCGTTGTGTTACCACACAACCCGGGGGGGCACTCGGGGAACCCCCAGAGGGGCCAAGAGTTGTCTCCCGTTCCTGCCCATCCAGTTCCGAGTCACGTGGTGACTAACCAGTCATGCTACTTAGGCTCACGCTGTTCAGACGTGTTGCTCTAGCCTACGGACTTTGAAAATTTTCGACCAGTTCGCCGGTCTTCCGGACTCTTGGCTTCTTCACTTGGCTTCTACCTTGTCGGCCCTGCCTGTGCCCTGTGTGGGTCTGTGGTCCCCTTATCGTTGGCTGCTGCCCCCTCCTGCGTCTTGAGTGCTTGGGCTGCGCGGTGAGCTTCGCTGGGACTTCGCCCCGGTCGTGCTGTGGGTGTTATGGACGTTTCTCCCCCCCCCCCCCCCCCCCCCCCCCCCCCCCCCCCCGTTCCCGCGGAAAGGTAAGATAGCTGGGTTGGCCCTCGGCCGGTTCCCAGGCTGGGCATTGGTTCGAGCAGGCACGAAGACAGTCTTCATCTTCACTGTAGCTTGTGCGCCAAAATTCTCCCCTTAGTGTGGCATTAGTGGCGCTTACCTACTGGCTTGTACCTTGTATGATTTGGGGAATATGTTATGCGTCCATGGCTTGCTTAGCTTGGCGGGGCCCCTCGCACCCGCGCCCTGACGCCATTACGTTAGTGAATTGGCGGGATCAGATGCTTGCTTCATTCCTGTACCTGTCATGACATGCTTGACCTTTTGTTGTACTTAGTGCGTCGTATGCTTGCCTTAGCTTGGCGGGGCCCCACGTGCCCGCGCCCTGTTGCCACTGTGTTGGTAGGTGCTACGTTACCAGACGCTGGCTTTATGCCTGTAACGGTCATGACGTGCATGAGTTGTTGATACCCTGTATGTTCACCTTAGCTTGGCGGGGCCCCTCGTGCCCGCACCTACTGGCTTACGAGATACCTTTGCAGGCCCTGGCGCTAGCTGACAGGCTTGTACCTTGCTGTTGTGCTTTGTGTGCGAAGGCTCGCCTTACCAGGGCGGGGTCCCACAGACCCTCGCCCACGTGCCTTCAGGTCTGTTATATGTTGCAGTGGCCTGTTGATGACCTGCACGCAATGCGGAGGTTTCCAGTGGCCGTCTGATAACCACAAGGTCCGTCTTCCCTGCGCCAGATGCGCCTCCAACCACGCTTGCGAAGTCTGCTCCACCTGGCCTGAGCTGCGCTGGTCGCAGTTATGGAGTTTCTACAGACGCGAGCGACCGGCACCTGTGTGTGCTTCGAAACCAGTCGAGACGCCACCACCATGCCCTGCGCACCTACTGCTCGAGACCGCGATGACCTTTTGGAAAGGACGCCACACCGGACGCAGGAGCCTAGTGCTCAGAGCGGGACTGTGATCAACGCGATCGCTTCCAGGAGGGAGCGCGCCCGGACAAAGCCTTCTGACAGGCAGAGAACCCGCCTCACGGAGCCCGGTTCGGAGAGACGCTCCCCGCGCCGTCCCATGTCCACTGTCGGTCCCTGCTCGTCTCCAAGGAAGCCCGCTGACCCCTACAGTGAGTCACCTCGCCGGCAGAGAGCCCGCCTCATTGAGTCCGGCTCAGAGAGACATTTACCCATGCGTCCGAGGCCTTCGGGCAGTACTGAACCCTCACGCCACTCAAGATCTACCTGACGCTCCCGCTCCCCCAGGAAGGACCACTCTTCGCGCCGCTCCAGGGACCCTGGCCCCCCGGCTTTCGTGACCTCCATGATGCCTTCTCAGCGCACCTTCTGTCGGGTGCCCGGGGCTCAGAATTCTTCACCGACCATAGGTGGCCTCCCGGTCTCGACATTGCCTTTCGTCAGGACTGGTACTCGGGACATTCCCAGGCGTTCCACTGCCCGCTTCCTACAGTGGATCCACCGGCCGTGGTGCAAGCTGGAGGTGCTGCCCTGCTGAGACGCTCCCTGCCCCGCGGCTTGGACAAGATGGTCTCGCTCGTCCGGAACACCTTAGCCTGCGCGGGCTTCATGGAATTGCTGACACAAGCGTTCGTCCATCGCAACGAGGACTCCTGGCACCCCTCCTTGACGCCCCTCCTCGGAGACCTGCTCGTCCTGGCGGAAGCGGCCAACCAGGCGGCGTACCATTCCTCGGTCAACGCGATGGCTGCCGCTTGTAACTGCGACCTGTTACGTCGGGATGCCGTGTTGCAGTCCTGCCACGGGATGCCCCCCGATCTGCGGACTCAGCTGCGCCGGGCCCCCCTGGGTGGCCCTCTGCTCTTCGGCGAGACCTGGCAGACCATGAGGGACTCGAATTCGGACCGTTGGCCTCGCAAGACAGTCCCACAGCGCTTTCTGACCGCCCGCAAGGCCCTGGGTCGCGCCCTGCGGACCTCCAGACCCGTCACGTCGGCCACCTCCGCCCTGCTTCGGGCCCCTCGTCGTCGCCCAGCTTTCGGACGCCCCAGCCTTGTTAGTGTGCCTGCCCCCGCTTGGCCCCGTCCTGTCTGTCGCCCAGGGCGTGGGCAGGCCACCTGACTTTGCCCCGCCTCCGCCTCTGCCGACTGTACCCGGGTCTCCAGTCGGCGGAAGGCTCGCACTGTGCAGCAAGGAGTGGCGCTTGCTGTTCCCAGACGACCCCTGGATTTTGGACACCGTTACTGAGGGCCTTCACATATCCTTTTGCTCCCCGCCGCCCCTGCGTTTCGCTCCGGTGTGGACCGAGATTCCTTCAGACCAACTCAAGGCCTGCGCTCTTCACGGAGAAGTCGGTGCTCTCTTGCTAAAGGACGCCACAGAGGTCGTGCTTCGCACGGACACCCCAGCATTTTACAGCCGCCTCTTCGTGGTGCCCAAACCAGGCGGCAAGTTGCGGCCTGTCATCGACCTCTCTGCATTGAACGCATTCATCTTTGCCCCGTCCTTCCGCAGGGAGATTGCCCGGGCCCTCCGAGCTTCCATACAGCCCATGGACTACGCGATCAGTCTTGACTTGTCCGATGCTTATCTCCATGTTCCCATGTACCCGGCCTCCAGGAGGTACCTTCGCTTCGCCTGCGATGGGGTAGTTTATCAGTTCCGGGCGCTTCCCTTCGGCCTCAACCTCAGCCCATGGGTCTTTACCCGCATCATGGACGCAGTGGTGGCCAAGGCGCGACAGTCATCTTCCAGCCCGACGACGAACTACCTCGACGATCTCCTCCTGCACAACCAAGTGGAGGCCCTCCTGGAAACGGACAGGGATGCTCTGATACGGCTCTTAACGCGGTTGGGGTTCCTGGTCAACGCAGGCAAGTCGGACCTCACTCCCTCGCGTTGCTTCGTCCATCTCGGCATGGAGTTCGCCACGACCTCAACAGGGTGCGTTTGGCAGGGCCGCGGATCCTGAAGTTGGCTGCCTTAGTCGGCCAGGTAGCCCAGCAGGATGCAGCCCCCGCCAGAGTCTGGCTTCAGCTCCTTTGTTTGATCAACGCGGCGGCGGATCTACTCCCCCTCTGTCGTCTATACGCCCGGCCGTTACAGCTGCACCTCCTGCTTCTCTGGTGTCCCTCCTCAGGCGAGCTGACCGCCTTCGTACCCGTGTCCCCGCTGATTTGCCCCCACCTCCTGCGTTGGACGGACACGTCGTGGCTTGCTTCGGGAGTGCCCCTGACCACGCCGCCTCCTCAGCTCTCCCTTTGTGTCAATGCAAGTCTTGCTGGTTGGGCAGCCCACCTACCGCGGTTCCTTACGACGTCCGGCTCCTGGCCTCCGGAGTTCGCGGACAAGCACATCAACTGGTTGGAGCTGCTAGCAGTCTGACAAGCCCTCATCGCGTGGGAGGAACAACTCAGTCGCCAGGAACTGCTCGTCCTCTCCGACAACGCGACAGTAGTGGCGTACATCCAGAAACAGGGCGGGACGCGCTCACCCGACCTATGCATGCTCCTTTACCGTCTGATGCGCTGGTGCGAGGACCGCAACATTTCCCTCCGTGCTCGACACATTCCCGGCCGACTGAATGTCTTGGCCGACTCACTCTCCCGACGCGGCCAGTTACTGCACACGGAGTGGACCTTACGCCAGGACATCTTTCGGATGATCTGCGCGCACTGGGAGACGCCAATGGTCAACCTGTTCGCCACGAGGTGGAATCACCAGCTTCCCCTATTTGTCTCCCCGATCCCAGACCCTATGGCCTGGGCAGTCGACGCACTTTCCATTCAGTGCGATGGACTCATCGCATACGCGTACCCCCCGACAGTCCTCGTCCCCAAAGTCCTCCTCAAGCTTTGGGGATGCAATGAGGTCGTCCTTTGGTCGCCCCGTTCTCTTGGAACCGGTCCTGGACCACCGACCTGCTCAGCCTCGCCACGGCCCCCCCCCCCCCCCCCCCCCCCCCACTGCTGCTCCCCGCACCCGCATGATGCTCAAGCAACCGCGACAATCGCTGTTCCACCCGTGCCCGGAGCGCCTACTCCTTCGCGCCTGGAGGTTGTGTGGCAAGCCCTCGCCGCTAGAGGTTTCTCGAGTGCAGCAGTGGAAGCTATCGCTACAGCCCACAAACCCTCGACACAACGCGTCTACGAGGGAAAATGGCGAGTGCTGTGTGCCTGGTGCGACGACCATCGCCTCTCCCCACCGACCTAACTAACCCCCAGCTCGCTGACTTCTTCCTCTGGCTCTTCGGAGACCAAAGTTTGGCCCCGATAACCATCAGGGGCTACTTGTCCATGATTGCCGACACCTACCGGCACCTCGGCCACCCGGCTCCTGTAAAGACCTCGCCGATCTTATGACACTTCGGCCTGCAGCGTCCAGTGCCCCATTCGCAGATTCCTCGCTGGGACCTTCCCTGGGTACTGACTTGGCTGAACTCTGCCCGATTCGAACTTCTGCCTTTGGCCCGCTTTGCGGATGTGACTTGTAAGACATGCTTCCTGTTGGCGCTTGCCACGGTGGCCCGAGTTAGCGAGCTACACGCGCTTCAGCGCGCCCTGCCTGCCTGCAATTTCGAGCGGATGGTTCCGTACAGCTGCTGACGGACCCTGCCTTCATTGCCAAGACCAGGTCTCCTTTGACTGCACCACAGGTGATCAGCTTACGGCTGCTGAGAGGGACGAACTTCTCCCAGGAGACCAGGCGACAAGATCCTGTGCGAGCCCTACGCGTCCGGAGAGGATGCTCACGCCTCTTTCTGCCATTAAAGCCTGGCAGAACTGACATAACAGCCCAGACGATATCTTCCTGGCTACGCTGGGTCATACGGTCCGCCTACATGGACCTCTCCCCGCAGGGAGTGAAGAGGCTAAAGATACGTGCACACGAGGTACGCGCCACGGCCACGAGTATCGCGTTCAACCGGAACTGCGCTGTCAAAGACATCGTGGCTGCTGTGGGCTGGCGGGCAGAATCAACCTTCGCCCGCTTCTATCTCCAGGATCTGGCAGGCCAGCGAGGCAACCTCGCCCTGGTGGGGGACATCACTGCGGCACAACACTCCCTCCTGGCGCCACAGGCGCCGTAGGTAAACACCTAGCTAGGTTGTTGGGAGTTTGCGGCGGGAGGATGGCTCTATTAGCCCTTTGGGGGTGATTGGGCGCGGCACCCTCCTCCTGTTCGCTATTCATGTCATGTCATCAGTATTGTTTTTGAAGAAACAAATTCATTTTTCTCTAAAAGGTATTTTTTCGAAAAATACTTACCGATGACATGACTCGGAGGACCCTCCCACCTACCCCGCTTGCCGCTGGTGAGCTAAGTATCCTGACTGGTTAGTCACCACGTGACTCGGAACCGGATGGGCAGGAACGAGAGACAACTCTCGGCCCCTCTGGGGGTTCCCCAAGTGCCTCCCGGGTTGTGTGGTAACACAACGGGTTCTTAGCCTAGAATTGAGTAAGTAGTAGACACTTCCATAAAGTCATGTCATCGGTAAGTATTTTTCGAAAAAATACCTTTTAGAGAAAAATGAATTTCTATCCATGAGCATGGGGCAGACAGGATTAACGGTACTGTGACCTGTTATGGCTTTCATTATTGCTAGCTAATGGCAATGAAGAGGTTAACTAATTCAAGGCACAATCAATAGCAATAAAATAATATAGCGTTGCCATGCCATACGACACCTCCACAATTATTGATCTGGGGCACCTAGATTAATTTAATATATGGGTCTGCTTCATGTAGACATTATACATACCCAGAGTTTGCCGATTTCATCTCCGCTGGGTGCAAACCTGCGGTATCGTATTCTCAGCATGATGTGAAAGGTAAACAGTCTATCAGACCTGTCTAGGAACACAGGGTGTTTCCCTGAAAAAAAAAAAAAAAAAAATTAAAGCATGTAACATTCAAGGAAAATCTCAAGAAAGAAAGAAAGGGCAACGACAGCTCAAATCATAATCTGTACTGTAGTTGTCTTTTCTGCTCATGATTTGCTGGGTTTTTCAATGAAAGCATGGAAATTGTTTCCTGATGATGCCATTGTACATGAAGAAAAAAAACACTGGTTTTACAAACATTACATCAAGTGTCATGTTTTTCGTACAAATGCACTGCTCTCTTAGCTTTCATACTATTTGTAGAAAACCTGCTCTAAATTCTCTGCAAAGGGATTAACTCTTTCAAGACGTGCCGCATCTGGATTCGTGGCATAGCCGCGAATCCGGATGCGGCATGTCTCGAAAGAGTTAATCCCTTTACAGCAGATGAAGTGAAAACAATCCAAACGCAAGAGACACACATCTTCATGAGCCCCCCAGTTGCAGGGGCCCATTAGGATCTATGACTCTTGTATCCACTTTGTATCCACATTGGTTGGATGGCTCTTTAGTCTTAACCTTTATCATTCGGAATACACCAGTGTGTGAAATAAGTTGGACTAAAGTAGTTCAAGGTAGTGCCAGAATAGCTTGGCGGAAGCTATTCTGGCACCACCCTTGAACTAAAGCCATTGGTCTATATCCTCATCTGTAAGTACTTTAATGTATCTTGCATATGGCAAATTTGAAGCTTTTAGCTTCAGTATGATATGGGTTTACCTGTTCAGTGCCAATTAGGGCAAACTGTCTATCTGTCAGCAAGAGGCATAGATCCTCATGAACCGCCTCAACTGTGGGGGCTCATGAGGATCTTGCAGCCAGGAGTTGTTCCAATTGTCTTGGCACTGAAGCCGGGGTTAACATTTCACAAACATAATCTGCAATCATTGGCAGTAAAGAGGTCAACAGAGGTCAGTCTAATCTCATCTTACAACCTACCCAATGTGGGAAATTTGGACAGCAGCTCTGGACACTTTTTACACTCCTGAACGGCCACCTTCTCAACGTATGCAAACTGCTTGACCCACTTCCCTGGGGGTGGAGGGCAGCCATTTCGCCCAGCAAGGCCACAGGCTTGAAGGTCCGCCCCAAACATCTCCACAATCACAATGTCTCCCTCGGAAGGGTACCGGTGTTGCTTACTCTGCTCTGTCGTAAGCAGACCTGCGATCATGATTAAGAATACAGTAAACTTTACTTGCATACATACCAAAAGTCAGACACATAACAACATTTTTTTGAGAAGTCCAAACCACTATGTAAAATAATTTTTTTTTTATTATAACATAACCTTGGGTCCTTTGGCAATTTGCAATCCAAACATTTTTGGGGTTATTTCAAAATGCTAGTCTAGAATGGCAAAGCCCTTATGGCTCACATGCACAATCTATTCACATAATTAATCTGACCATTGTGACCTTGACCTCTCTGACAAGTCAATGAAATGAGTGAGTTTTCAAGTGTCTAATGTAAACTTTAAGTACTTTTCTGTCGTTCGTAACCCCTTTGCGCATGCTTCTATTAGAACTGTTCTGACGGCAGTGTACACAAGAGTGAGAAAAAGAAAAATCTCTCAATGAAAAAAACGAAAGCGCCTAGGGAAAATTACCTTTCCAGCAGAATTTGATGAGCTCCATGTTCTTGCATTTCATGGTGTCTGCGAAAACGACGTGGCAAACTGGGGGCCTGCTTTTCCTCTCTTTCCAGCCACGGAAAATCTGTTTGAAAAAAAACAAACACTTTTCATCCTGAAGCACTGTTGCTTGAAATAAATTTGACTATGGCAGTTCAAGGGCGGTGCCAGAATAGCTTGGCACCCGAGACGCCCAGCTATTCTGGCACCGCCCTTGAACTAAAATGGTTGATTTATCTCCTAATCTGGGCCCTATGAAGACCTATTAGCCATTGTGAAAAAACGCAAACTGAAGTGGTATGGGCAGGTCACGCATTCAACAGGGCTTGCCAAAACAATCCTGCAGGGCACTGTGCAAGGAGGACGAAGGAGAGGAAGACAGAGGAAAAGATGGGAGGACAATATCTCAGAATGGGCAGGATTGAGGCTGGGCGATACGCTAAGAATGGCAGAGAACAGAGTGGAATGGAGGGAGCTTGTTGCCAAGTCATCAGTGGTGCCCCAACGGTCGGCAAGACTACGGGATATAGATAGACAGATAGATAATCTGTAATAGCTTTCATAGGACAATGAGCACACTTTTAAAAAGTCTGCCTCAGGATGAAATGGGCTAACTGGCAAGTTTAATATGACAGTGTCTCTTCCTTGAGAATACTGCAAACCAAACACGAGGCAGGCAATGGCAGAAACGGTACACAGTGGAGCCTCTTCTGATTAACCCATTTAGCCCTGACACACTACAGCAGGAGATGGGTCGACCATGATAATTTAAGGGTAGAGCCAGATCAGCTTGGTGCCTGTCAGCGCCAAGCTGATCTGGCACTGCCCTTGAATTATCATGCTCGATCCATCTCCTGCAACTGGTGCACAGTCATTAGATGACACCTCCCAAATTTGGGAAATGCGGCCGTCGGGCTGAATGAGTTAAGCATCTGCTATTGAAAGAAAAGAGTGGTCTTAAAGACGTCTTAAAAGACATCTTGAAGGACAAAAAGTGTCACCTATCAGTGTCATTAACTCTGAAACTCCCAGAAATAAGTGACTTCCATTCTTTTGAACAGAAGTCATTTAGTTCTTGGAGTTTATGAGTTACAGCCACCTAAATATCTATCTCTATTAGTAGTAGTAGTGTGTGTGTATGACTATGAGTGTGTGCGTGCGAGTATAAGTCTATAAGTGTAGCACCTCCCCTGAATGAATGATATGAATATCTGATTGGTGACTTTCTAGATTGTTTATAGTGTTGTTTTTTTTAAAATACTTTTTGTAAATTACATTTTTGTAATTAATTATTTTTGTACAATTAGCTTTTTTTAAGTGCCTAGAGCTCTATTTCCAAGGTTAGAAGTACTCATTATTATTATTATTATTATTAAATGGTGGTCATTAATGAGAGAGCAATTTCTCAAAAACATGTTCTACCATATATACCAAGGTGAATCACTCAACAGAGAGTGTACAAAAGCTGTAGTGTAGATCCTTTCATCTCTCCCGAAGACACATTAGCAACATTTCATAGTTTTTCCTGTGTTCAGTGTGAATAGATGTTCTGAGGGTGTGAGCTATCTGGTGAAGTGGTATGACTGTCAATGCACAGTCCAGTTCAAAATTAGATTTAAAATGTTAACACACACGCCTAGGTTTCAATTCACAATTAGTGTGTGCTTGCTAGCTAGATGCACTGCAGTTCAATGGGTCACACAAAGTGCCATCAAGATGCAAAGTGAGACACTATCAGAAATTCCAAAGAGTTCACAAAAAGCAAGGGAACCTATCAAAAAATACAAAAGCTTGCAACAAATGTGTGCTGATCTCCAAACTGCTGGCCACTAAAATCAGAAGATAAAGATCCCTTACTGCCTTGTGTTCCATTGTACAGCAATAAAACATTGTAATGTGCCTTGGACTCAGGTTTAATTTGCATGCAGAAACACTCAGTGTACCTAAGACACCTGATAATTAGGCTACAACACTTAATAACAGTGTATCTACAAATAATAAACACATTAAATAAATGTATCCTGTGTGCAGGTCTGTGATACTGGACATTATGGCATTATGCTGTAAGGTTCAAAATTACAAACCAACACACACATCACCCACCTCTTCCCAAAGCTCCAGAAGCATGAGGTTGAAGCAGATCTGCTGATATTCCTTGACGTCTTCATAGGTGGTCACCAGCTGGAAAAGCTGACTCTTATCCACCACTGGTGGCAGGGAGCTGGGGCTGGTGCTATCCTTTGCTGTTTCTGTAAAATCACATGCATGCAGCAGTTATTTGTGGTGACATAATTAGACATTACAACAAACAAAAAAATCTATGCACGTATATAAAGGGATGCATCACAAATTTATATTATGCAATGTGCGCGGGAGATGGGGTAGAGTATGATAGTTCAAGGGTAGCACCAGATCAGGTTAACGCCTGAAGGTGCCAAGCTGACCTGGTACTACCCTTGAGCTATCATGGCCCTCCATGTCCTGGTGCAGTTTGTCAGGGATGAATGACGCACAGCTCATATATACATAATACAGACGACAGCTTATTTGGTGAAAGTTTGAGAGTATATATTTTTCACTCCGCACAAGGATACAAGTATTAGTTTAGTGCTTTGGTGGTCAGTATCACTTGCTGTCGCAAAGATTCAGGACTGCATGAATCATCGTGACAAAAATGCGCTACTGACAGCGAAAGGGTTCATTCTTTCCACCCTTTGACTGCTAGTGCTACTAATGATACTGCTCAGCAGAAAAGATGGGCAATATGTGTCTTTTCCGCGGAGCGATGTTGGTAGTAACACTAGCAGGCAGTGGGTCAAAGCAACAAACAAAGACAGTGGCTGCTAATACTAGTAAGCGAGTCAAAGCAAGACGGAAAAAAAAGAAGCATGCTTTCTGTTACCCGTTGTGCCCTTGGTATTCGGAAGTGATTTTAACATTATAACATGTTTTAACCCATTTAGCCCCCTACAGCAGGACACTGACCATGATAATTCAAGGGTAGTGCCAGATTAGCTTGGCGCCTTCAGGCGCCAAGCTAATCTGGCATTACCCTTGAATTATCATGGTCAATCCATCCCCTGCAACTGGTACACAGTCGATAGGCATCACCTCAAAAATTTGAGAAATGGGACCTTGGGGTTAAAAGGGTTAAGCAAAATGTGTTTTTTTTTCTGCAAGAAAAGGCTTGTCTTAACCCATATCATACTGAGGCTAAAAACTTCAAATATGTACACTGCCATATTACTGCTACATTATAGTACTTATGGATAAGGATATAGACCAATGGCTTTAAAGTTCAAGGGTGCTGCCAGAATAGCTTGGCGCCTCAATATGCCAAGCTATTCTGGCACTACCCTTGAACTATTTTAGTCAAACTTATTTCACACACTGGTGTACTCCGAATGATAAGGGTTAAAAGACAGGTGCTCTCTCAAGTGGAGTCTTGAAGTCCAAAAGTGTTACCTGTCATTAAAGACCATCATTTAGGTGGCTACAGCCACCTAAATGATGATCTTTAATGGCAGGCAACCTCTGATAAGAGTGGTCGCTCCAACAAGTTCTACTGTATTGGTCATGTCAATTGTTTAGTCTTCGTTATTCCATTCCAAAGCATGTTTCTTTCCTGCATATGAAATGAAAAGCAAGGAATGTGGAAGAAACAACCTTACCATATTCGTCCAGCCAGAGAGGCGACCATTTCAGCACCTTGGCCATCAGATCCTCCTCCTGTAGATGTGACTTTGCACTGGCCATACTCCCTGCAGATGTGAACTGGTGACATGACGATCCTGACGCACTAAGCACATTCATCTTCTGTCCAGCAGGATGCTGAGCTAGTGATGCAAAATTTCCAGTTAAGTTGCTGCTCGGTATGTGAACAGGTGGGGGCTTTAGCGGCGGGGCAATAGATTTGAAGGGCTGTTCTGGTACACTGAAGCACACAGATTGTAGTACTGATGAACTACCTTTCAATCTTGGGTCCCTCAAGCTTTTTGGCCTAGCTGAGTGCGTGATCACTGGAATCTGCGATTCATCTGATACATGCCTCTTGTGACTTGTGGCCTTATCAGCTAAGGCATTGTTTTTTAGTGAAGAAATTGCAGACTTTTGGGACTCCTCAGAAATGTGTCTCTGCCGCAATGCTGCAGATATGATGTTCTCTCCTGAGGGTCCTCTCTCAGTCTCTTGTGACACATACCTCTGTCTGCTCAAGGGATCAACCCCCTTTTGCATGCAGCCACCAGTACTGAAAGTACCAGTGGCTGCTTGCAGAAGGGGGTTAAAACTAAAGGAGTTGTTCTGTTGTGCTGAATTCCTGGGCCTCTCAAACTCATGAGAGGATCTTCTCTGCTGCACAGAAGAATGACCAGGAGTGTACAAGTGATTAGTGGAGATTGCATCCTTCACAAACTGAGTTTGAGACGTAATGGTTGCAGGTTTTGGGATGGCTCTTGAGAACTTTGATGAGGCCGGTACATAAGGTGGTCTGCCAACAGTATGCAAGGATGAAGGGGGACTGGATTTACCATGGTCCTTCACATTAGGAGTAAGGGTCGCACCATACCCTGTCACAGATGACCTCTCTTTATCAACAGCTGTGTGTGCTTTGTTCACATCTTTGTCATGTTGGTGGGCAGGTTTTGAACTAGCCGAACTGGTCAAAGGCGTGATTGGTCTGTTCTTATGGCTATGAGTATGACTCACAGTCACACTTTTGCTGCTGTGTTTGGAAACCTTGTTTTTACCTTCAGTCAATGAATCACCATATTTAGTTTTCTTGTGAGATGATACGCCTGCACTCTTCTCTCCCTTGGTAATTTTATAACTAAGCTGCTCACTGTTTACGATAGATTTCTCATGAGATTTTTCATTTCCAACACAAGCTCTGTCATTCCTATCACTGGATTTCTTATATTTGTCACTGGATTTGTGATCTGATTTTGACACACACTCTGTCCTTGACTTGTCAGTTGAATCAAGTTTATCAGATGGCTTGGCCCCATTGTCCCTGCGTCTTTTCCCATCAGCATGGCGTTTGTCAGATGATTCGGAGCTATGTTGACGTTTGTGTGTGGAATGTGAGGAACTCTTACTGCTTCGTATGCCTGTGGACCTGCCACTGTCTACTGAAGATGCTTCTCTGGCGCTTGCATTTAGCGTTTCTCTTCGGTCCGTGCTTTCCTGTTACACACAAAAATAGTGGACCCTTTGGCTGTCGGTAGCGTTTGTGTCACGATAATTCCTGCAGGAATCATTGTGACAAAAACGCTACCAACAGCTAATAGGATTAATAGTACCCATCCAAATGTGCAATACTGAGGTGAAGCACTTTACCTGCAAAGTTATGCAAGTTATATGCTCAGAGTCAATGTAACTGAAAAGCTTTTCTGAAACATACTTTAACCCTCTTAGCCCCCAAGGGCCCATTTCTCAAATTGTTGAGGTGTTGCCTAATGACTGTGTACCAGTTGCACAAGATGGCTTGACCATGATAATTCAAGGGTGGTGCCAGATTAGCTTGGCGCCTGATGGCGCCAAGCTAATCTGGCACCACCCTTGAATTATCATGGTCAATCCATCTCCTGCTGTCGGGACTGAGGGCTAAATGGGTTAAAGAAGGAAACAATGTAGTCTAGCTCGTTCACACAGGTAGGCAAACAACAGTACATTCATGTGATGAGCAAGAGTTTCATGGCAATATAACAGGGAAAAAAAACATGGTGGTAAAAGACAGCTGCTAGTCTTGAACTGAGGAGCAAAGTGTCACCTGTCATTAACTCATTCAGCCCGGCGCACGTATTTCCCAAATTTTGGAGGCGTCATTTAACGACTATGCACCTGTTGCAGGAGATGGGTCGACCATGATAATTCAAGGGTAGTGCCAGATTAGCTTGACGCCATTAGGCGCCAAGCTAATCTGGCACTACCCTTGAATTATCATGGCTGACCCATCTCCTGCTGTAGTGCGTCAGAGCTGAATGGGTTAAAGCGACCCACTCCAGTCAGTAAGGAGTTAACCTTTACCGGATCATGGACTACACACAAACGATGATGTGGATCCCACAGGACCCATATTTTTCAAAGAGTGATTTAACTGGTTATCCCTGTCTCGATGATGTGGGTTCTACAGGACTCATACTTTTTACACTATAGCACACATCACCGGAAGCATCCTCATACTTTTAGTCATCATGGCAGAGAGAAATGATCTTAAACGTCTGTTTTCCCAGAAACTACAGGCGAAAGTTTACCGTTTTAAAAAAAAATGAACTGAAACTGGTCGATTTTTGCATGGACTTTGACATCCTTCATTATTAAAAAAACAACAACAAAAAAACAAAAACAAAACACACAAAAAGAGGAAAAATTTGGGTGAAATGCAATTTTCTCATCTTTGACTCTTCACAAACTGTATGGGTCCTGTAGGACCAACATCATCTGGACAGGAATACTCATCTTAATCACTCTTTAACTCATTCTACCCCAGACAGGCCACAGGAAGATAATGATCGACCGTGATAGTTCAAGGGTGATGCCAGAATAGCTTGGCGCCTATGGGCGCCAAGCTATTCTGGCATCACCCTTGAACTATCATGGTCGATCTGTGTCCTGCACTGCAATGCAGTCTTCAGAGAACAACGGCAACATTTGAGGATTTCGGTGTTGGGGTAAAATGAGTTAAAAAGTATGGGTTCTGCAAGACCCACAACATCGTTTGTGTGTAGGGAAAATTTCGACATTGTTTATTTTTTCATCAATTATTAACATAGTTTGGCAAAATGTAGTCTTTTATGAGCTTGGAGCATCTGTAAAAATATTCCCAGTAGTTAATGAAATATCTGCGATTAAACACCCTTTTGGGTCCTCCAGGACCCAGGAAGCACGGTGAAGGTTAACAATCGCAATCACTCCTTTATGTTTTTTATACGTGCATGTCTTATAAGAATGCTGGACAAACGGGCTAACTTTCATTATCAAGTCTGAATGTCCAAAAATGAAAGACTTTTCTGCTCTTCTGCTCCTTTGTAAACCAGCGAGTTACTTCTGTTACGCCTAAAACTGGTAAAAGTTAGTGGAAAACCCCTGGTACGTGTGTGTACATTGATTGTGAAAAGAAGGATAGAAAAGTTTTAGTTAACCCATAATCATACCGAGGCTAAAAGCTTCAAATTTGTACATTGCCATATGCAAGCTACATTATAGTACTTACAGATAAGGATATAGACCAATGGCTTTAGTTCAAGGGTGGTGCCAGAATAGCTTGGCGCCCCAAGCTATTCTGGCACCACCCTTGAACTATTTTAGTCAAACTTATTTCACACACTGGCGTATTCTAAATGATAAGGATTAAGCAAAGAATACATTGATAACATGTATTGGCAAATCAAAGCCTGTCATGGAACAGATCGCTTGAAGACCATCAGCTACAGCCAGCTACATGATGCCTATAATGATAGGTGTTCTCACATAAGAGTTGCTCAAAACTGATTCTGTCATACATACCTCTGCTTAATGCAAAAGGAGTGGCATAAACTGCATTTGATGACACCGAGTCATCAGTTTTACCAGCGTTTAGGAATATAGTTTTCAATGAAAAGTAACCTTTGGCCGTTTCTAGTGCTTTTACTCTTTTAGTCCAGGTAAGTCCACCTAACATCACCTCGACAAAGAGTGCTACTGACAGCCAAAGGGTAGGATTACCGACTTTTGTTAGCTATAGCAGGCAGTTGAACTTGGGAGGTCCAAAATCACAAAACTGCACACAAATTAAGGCTCACCTTATACGAAGGAGACAGTTTGTAGTTTTCTGCTGGCTCCTTATTGGCCTCTACTTGTTTCAGTCTGCGCTGTCCTGTTTCTCCAACCTCCTTCCCTCTCTCCAGGTCTGGACGTTTCTTGGTTACAAGTGAGACTTTCTCTAGCATGGGCAAGCCCAAATTCATGACATCCTGTGTGCTGGGCAGTTCAACATCCGTGTCCACATCAGGCTCCACACAATGGGCAGAAGTTCTTCTCCTCCTCATGCTGACTACTGTAGGATTTTGTATGGCCAGCTTATTGCGTTCCTCCATGCGTCGGCGGGCTTCTTCAATTCCAGGCAAAAAAGCGTCTGAAGATTTCACATTCCTCTGTCTTTTCCGTGCTGATGGGTGAAAGTCTCCTTTACTTGTCAGTTCTAGAGGTTTAGGTACTACAGGTTTCTTTGACATCCATGAATCATCCACAGAAACAGATCTACCAACTGCTGTGGAACTGTTTCCCAAAGTAGAACCAAGTTCCCCAGTGGAATAAAGACCATCTCCTGAAGTAAGCTTGCTGCCTGAGGTAGCACTACCCCCTAAAGTGGGGGCATCCCCACAAGCAGCTGGATCACCTGAGTTAGTTCCCCAAGTAGAGGGTATAGGATCTGTCTGTTCTGGTAACATTGGTTCAGAAGAATTGCACAGTTTCTGATGGAGACCTCTCCGCTTACCTCTCCGCTTGCTTTCTGGTAGCGCTTCAATCTCAACTGTGCGAGCAATGTGTGTGCGGTTTCTGATAGCTGCCATCTTCTGCCGAGCAGTTTCAATTGTTTTGTCTTTTTCATAAGCTGCCTTTGTCCAACTGGTTTCTGTTAAAGAGGACATTCTCTCAAATAAAGACATCTCTGAAGTACTGTACTGTCTGGTTTCATCTGTCAAGTCATTTTTATTGGGTTTGCTTTTACCATGGTAGTTCCTTTCCCTCTGTCTCTCATCTTCATCAGCATCTTCATGTCCCTCATATTCACTTGAACTAGAGGGTACCTCCATGTCCACCTGTGTCATGGCAAAATAAGGGTTCTCATCGACCTGGGTGGAAAGCATGTATGGGTCTTCGTTTTCTTCAGGAGTGTCAGGAGGTAGATCAGCGAACAGATCTGAAAAACCATCAGGATTTTGAAAGTTGAGCGGTAAATGCTTTGGAGTTGTCTCAACTTTTTTAGAAGCTGCTTCTGAAACTTGTGTTTTGTCTGGGCTCAGCAGTTGCACAACATCAGAATCACTGTCTTCTTTTGTGAGGTCGATGGGAGTGAAGTTCTCTGAATCACGAACCCTTTTCTTTGCAGGTGTGCTGGTAGAACTACCATCAGATGAAGGTTCCTTTTTGATCCATTCCGGTTTCACTTTCAGGTTTGCCATAAATGTCATGCCCTTAAAATGTATGCTTTTTCTAGCTGCTGGTGTCAGGGTGTCCTGCTCTGTCAGGAGCCGAGATGCATCTGGTTGAGGATCTTTCTCGAGTTTCATTGGAACTAGGGATGCTGCACTGGTATCTGAAGTCAGTTCAACATTATCTGGGTCTTTCTGTGCATCTTGCCTGGTCTGCCGTGAATCACCTGTGTAAAAATTTTCCTTCGATTTTGATAGAACTTTTGGTGATGCTGTACTGCTGTCTGAAATAACTTCAACATCACGAAGGTTATTTTCCACGAGCCCAGACTTGGATGTTGGTGATACTTTCGGAGATACTGTGCTAGCATCTGAGAAAAATTCTATGTCACTGTCGACCTGTGTAGCGGCCATGTACAAAGCATCATCCGTACCATCATCAAGATCATCAATTTGATTTATCTCCTTGTCCACTTGCTTTTCTTCATGTTCATTGATAGGCCCTGCAGCTGTGTCACAGACTCTTCTTTCTGTCTTAACAGTTACACTCTTTTTCCTAGCATGTGAAACATTGTCCCAAGAGACATCATCATCTGCCAGAGTGCTGATCAAGTATGGGTCAATGTTATCATCTCCATTTGTAAGTGCTGATGATTCATCTTCAACCAATGTTGGCTGTTGATAGATACTAGTGGAAGCATCAGTTTCATCATCAACTAAAAGGGGCAGGTCATAGATGCTAGTGGAAGCAACAGTCTTTGATGATTCATCATCAATTAAAGTGGGTAGGTCATAAATGCTGGTTGATGTTTCATCATCAGTTGATAGAGGAAGCTTGTCCTTCCTTCTCTCCATTTCACTAGATGCTACGATCAAATCATCATCATCAGCAGAATCCATTTTTGTGTCTTCATCCTCGAGAAAGTCAGGGTCATCTTTCACTCTTGCATCAATGGCTCCTCCCCAGTTTTCTTCATCCGAGGACATTTCTGGTTCGTCCTTCACCTGCACTTGCGTGAAGGAGCTGAACGCCGCCTCTTCATCCGAGTCAAACACCATCACTGCATCTTCTTCCTCTGTGTAACATGGTCTGGAACTGGACTCCAGTACAGAAGTAGATGGTCTGTTGTCTTCATCATTGCTTAACCCTCTTGTGCATGCAGCCGTTGGTGCCTGAATGCATGATGGGGGTAAATTATCAGCAATGGCATCGATTCCTGTAGATGTTGAAGGGGCAGGAGCCATACCTTTGGATGTATTAGCAAAATGAGAACTAGAAGGTATGGATAACTCATCTCCTACTGTTACGGCCGCCGAGTCTGATCTTGTGTCTTTGTTTGGAGTGGATGCCAAAAGCTTTTTCGTGTCACAGAGATTAGGAAAGACCATGGAGTCAGAGTCTAATGGATTTTTCACTGGCAAATCTTCAAACAGCAACTGACTGCCATCATAACCATCCACAGAATCACAGGAATTGTCCTCAGGCTCAGTTATGCGTCCTTCACACATGAGCTTCACTGCTGTAGTATTTGTGCGAGTGTTGTTTTCCTCTGATGCACTCATTGCTGTCACAGACTTAAATCCTTCCTTATTCATGACCTCAGACTGTGCACGTTGCAGAGCCATTCTGGATAATGCTGGCCATTCTGCTGAATAAGAACTGTCCACACTCTCACTGACCAATGACAACATTTTGCTCAACTGAGGAGGTGGCAGTGACTGGCCCGATTCCTGTTTCTTGACTAGCGAAGGGATGCTCGGCATGCTCATCAGCTTGGGCAGCACTTGTGTGTCCAAATCTTCATCAGGAGAAACATATGGCTGAGTTTGGTCAGAATCAATGGAGGTTGATCGTGAGGAAGGGGCCGGATCTCCCCCCTGAACAGAAGAGTGGCCAGAATCATAAGACACTGATCTAGAATGTCTTCTTGAGGACTCATTAATATCACCATGCTGCTGGCATTCAACTGGACCATAACTCTTTGAAGGTTCTGTCAAGATGGAACTGGATTTCACAGCACTGCGTTTTGGTTTTCCATCTGAGTGAGATTTTGCCTGTGTATTGGCCATCTCAAGTAAACTAGATTTGTCATGTACAGTTAAATGGGGAATATCCTCCTCAAACAAGCTTTGAGACATCTGAGTATATTCAAGTGTCTCATCATCACACTGTCCATGCTCACTTTCTAAAGGCTGGGTTGGCATTTGGTACAAGAATGAATCTGTGCACTTTGTTTTTTCATCAAGACAATTTTCACTATACACCATACTTTTACTAGACAGCCCTTTCCCATTTCCAGAAGTCCTCAGAGAGGTCTTCTTGTGCACTGATTTTCTTTGTCTAGTGTTTTGTGAACAGACTTTGCCATCATTTTCAGCATCACAACCTGAAGACTCTATGTCTGCTTCAGAGCTACTGATCTCGCAAGAGTGTGATGATGGTAACTTCTTTTGTCTTGTGGAGATTTCCTTTTCTCCTGCATCTTTTTGGTCTGTTCCTATAAGAAATGAGTCAGAGGAACGTGGTATGAAACCAGTTCTTCTGCGCTTAGGACCACTGACATATGGTATGACCAGTCTATTTTCTTCCTCTTCACATGTGCTGATATCTGACCCGTTATCTGTCAGCAGGGGCAAAGTTTGTTGTGTACCAGTCACTGTGGTACGCTTCCTTGTTGCCCGACCACTGCTGCTGATTGCAATGTCTCTGAGATTTCTGTTTTCTACACCACTGGTTTTCTGTGTAAGAACAGCGAGTGGTACTGTGTTGTAATTAAACATACTGCAATCAGAATCATATGCATCATCATCATCAAGAAAACCACCTGGGCTAAGCTGCTCAATACAGAAGCCAACAGGGATAGTTGTGTTCACTGTTCCACTAGCATTTCTCTGTGAGCATGTGGGCTTTTCTTGAACTTTTTCAACATTGTCAGAAATGAAACCCTTCCCTACCACCTCTCTTTTGGAGCCAGAAGGCTTTGCTACAACTGTCATGTCATCAGAACCAAAATCCGTCTCACTGATGGTCTCAACACAGCTAGTCTCCGGCACTGTGGTCTCCTCTCCACTAATCCCTGCAGCATCATCACTGCTGGTCACAGCTGCACTTTTAGAAACTGATTCTGGAAGTTTCCTTTTAAAACCAACGAGTGAGATCATAAACGGCCTATCTGAATCGGAAGAATCTGAAACGGTTCTGTGAGATCTGCTGGCTGTAGAGGTATCTGCCACTGGCTGCCTGTCAAAGGGTCGTTGCCTTCCATCACTGTTGTTTCGCCTGTGAGTGTCAGAGTTGTGAAAACCTGTTCTCCGGGCATTGTTGAATGGCACTGTATCCTCAGCAGCATCACTGCGGGGAGGTCCATGTCCTGGGACAGACAGAAGAAACAAAACTTGCTGCATCATCTGTTTTTTTTTCCATCAGGAAAGCAACTTTCACAATGCGCAAAATGCCATCGGGCTGACGTTGGCTGCTGTAGTCCGATGGCCTTTGTGCACTGGGTTTATTTCCCTATATACTTTGCTTCCTAAGGATACAAAAAATAAGAAACATTGAGAAACAGAAAAGGAAACAACCAGAACAACAGCAACAACAAAACTAAATTAACGTTTTACTGCCACTGAATATACTGTTCCACCTAAAAGACAGGTAACCACACATCTTTCCCCAGTGGTATCATCAGCAGCAGTCAGGGGGTCAAAGTGCGCTCAACATGCTACATATATATTTTACCCGTGAAAACAACTCTAAATGACCCCAATCCTCTATTTTTCCAAGGGGATAGAGTCATCACTGTGAATGTCCAAATTATTGAGTTGCTGTGGTGGCTAATGTTCATATGTGGTGGGAAACTGATGGCTAGGTTCATTGAAAGTACAGTTTTCCAGTTAAATTTCATATTATAATATATTTGACACATTTTAAGCTATGTATCACCATAATGTGAGTCCAAGTAGGCCACATCCACATCACTATAGGATAGCAGCTCACCAATTACTTAGGCCACTTTCATGCATTTGTCAGTCCTAGAGCTAAATGTAAACTGCAACCCGCTGTAACCAGACTGCTGCAGGCTGGCTTGTTATTAGATGGTCATTCAGTGGGCTGCCCATCTAACATGCAAGTGTCCGTTTAGTCCGTATCCCTTTTTCGGTTTAGGGAAGGGCTGGAGATTGCTGTGGAGTGTAATTCAACTTCTTAGTCTATCTTGTCTTTTACACTGGTCTCGCATGCGCACTCACAAATGTGTGTCTGCCTCGAGTTGTGTTCAAAATACTAATAGCGCAATGGACCTACCACAGTATCCACAGAAACCCTAGTTGTATAAACGTAGTGACTGAGCACGCATTGACATGGGTGCGACACTGAACTGGTAAGCTAAGCAGTCAACAAACTCTCAGCATATTCTCAGTCTCACACACACACACTCTTGCACTGCCGTTTCACACAAACGTATACAAACATTACTGCCTCGCATCCTCGCATTCGTCAGTCTCAATCTCAGTGATGAGATTTCTGGAAGTGCTTTAGTTTTATATACAGTACATACATTTTATTATCAGTCATGATGTCAGACATGTCAAAAGCCATTCATTGTAGCACAAAGTAAAACACAATAATCCACCAAAAGTAAATACAGACGCTCATAAAACACCTGAAATCATAACTATGCCTACCTACTCATTAGACCCTATGAACCAAAGCTAAGCTAGCCTATACACTAGACGTAGCAATCAACACAAGCGAAAACCAGATTCTAATGACAAATTCTATAGGTCCAAAACTCACTTAACTAAGTACTTAAATTATCTAATTAAATAATTACATGTTTGTAAATTAAATGTCCTTTGCGGGACAAAGGCGAATCCGTTTCGGGATTGTTGGGTAGCCCTTTCCGGGACTAGAGAAAATTAACACTCGTCCGTTTCTGGACGAAGCACAACGCTACACATAAAACTGAGTCCTTTATGTCCGTTGCTGGACAGGATTCCTTTACAGGAACATGATTTTAATTAACAAAGTGAACTATTACAGGAATCTTAATCATGCGTCCGTTGCTGCCCATGCCGTCCAGTGCCCCTCTGTACTGAGGAACTCTTAACCAAGTATTAATTAATCATGCAGTAGTGTCCGTTGCTCCTCGCGCTGGGACCATACGGCGTTGAGGCGCGTCCCCTGGGTGGTGGATAGGGGGTCCCTCGTGAGAGGGGTGCACTGAATGAAATAAGGTGCCGTGAACCAACATGGTCTAAGGGAAGGTGACCCCGACAGAAAACCCCTGGTCCTCCTAGTAAGGGGGTTGGGCGTGAGGGTAGCTTCCCCACCCTGCAAAAAAGGAAATAGCTACAAAAACGCCGACGAAAAGATTAACAGTAATTCCTTTCCTGGAGGAGGAAGGTTCTTCTACTAGAAGACTTATGACGTCCTGTGGTGAAAGCCGGAAGTCTTCGGAAGCCACAGGACCGAGCCGCCTCTCTCTATCCAGGGATACAACCATGGGCACATGGAACGTCAAGACCATGTACCAGAGCGGCAAGGCCGCCCAGATAGCAGCGGAAATGCAAAAGTACAACCTTTCCCTGCTAGGCATCAGTGAAGCCAGATGGACGCAGTCTGGCCAGAAAAGGCTGTTAAGTGGGGAGATGATTCTGTATTCAGGTCATGAAGAGGAGAATGCCCCCCATACAGAAGGAGTAGCACTCATGCTGTCACCAGTGGCACAGAGAGCGCTGATGGGCTGGGAACCTCTTGGGCCAAGAATTATAACAGCAGCCTTTAGAACTAAGAAAAAGCTCAAGCTGAACGTCATCCAGTGTTATGCGCCCACCAATGACAGTGACGAGGAAGAGAAACAAGAGTTCTACGACCGACTCCAGAGTGCCGTGGACAAATGTGCGGAGCGAGACATCACCATCGTCATGGGCGATTTTAATGCCAAAATAGGGGAGGACAACACCGGATACGAAGAGGTGATGGGGAGACAGGGACTAGGCTCGGAGAGGAGTGAGAACGGGGAGAGGTTTGTAGACTTTTGTGCTCTAAACCGACTTGTCATTGGAGGCAGCATCTTCCCACACAGAAGAATACACAAAGCAACTTGGGTCTCACCTGACCATACAACAGAGAACCAAATAGACCATATCTGCATTAGCAAGAAATTTAGAAGATCCCTTCAAGATGTTCGAGTGAGGAGGGGAGCAGATGTCGCCTCAGACCACCATCTGCTTACCTTAAGAATGAAGCTCAAGCTAAAGAAAAGCCGCACAGAGACAACAAGAAGACAGCGCTATAATGTAGGCCTCCTGAGAGAAACTGGAGTTAGAGAAGAGTTCAAACTGGTGCTGTCCAACCGGTTTCAAGCGCTACAGGAGCTAGTAAATGAAGAGGAGGCGGTCACCACAGAGCAGCAGTGGAAGGCAGTTAGAGAGGCGCTGAACTCAACCTGCAAAGACACTGTAGGGTTCAGGAAACACCACCACAAGGACTGGCTGTCGGCACAGACCTTGAAGAAGATAGAAGCAAGGAAGCAGAAGAAAGCAGCGGTCAACAACAGTCGCACGAGAGCAGCCAAAGTAAGGGCACAGGGGGAATACTCGGAAGCCAACCGCGAGGTGAAGAGGAGTATCAGGGCAGACAAGAGGGCCTACACAGACAGCCTGGCAGCAGAGGCAGAAAAGGCAGCAGGCAGCGGCAACATGAAACAGCTCTACGACATTACCAGAAGATTGTCGGGTAAGTATGGCCATACAGAAAGACCAGTAAAAGACAAAGAAGGCAAGCCTATTGCAGACAGAGCAGACCAACTCGACAGATGGGCCGAGTATTTTGAAGAGTTACTGAACAGACCTAGCCCACCCGACCCCCCCCGACATCCAGCCGGCAGAGACCGACCTACCCATCAGCTGTGACAGACCCAGCCGGGAAGAGATCAGAAAAGCAGTGGCATTTTTGAAGAATGGCAAAGCAGCAGGGCCAGATGGCATCCCAGCGGAGTCTCTGAAAGCAGACCTAGAGACAACAGTTGAGATGCTGTACCCACTGTTTGGAAAGATCTGGGAAGAGGAGGTGATGCCAGCTGACTGGAAGGAGGGGTACCTAATCAAGCTTCCCAAGAAAGGCGACCTCAGCAAGTGTTCCAACTACAGAAGAATCACCTTGCTGTCAGTACCAGGAAAGGTCTTCAACAGGATCATCCTAGAGAGAATGAAGAGCTCCGTTGACCCCCAGCTGAGAGACCAGCAAGCAGGATTCAGGAAGAACCGATCATGTACAGACCAGATCGCCACTCTCCGCATCATCGTGGAACAGTCTCTGGAGTGGAGCTCCCCGCTGTACGTCAACTTTGTGGATTATGAGAAAGCATTTGACAGCGTGGACCGAGAGACTCTGTGGAAACTCCTACGACACTACGGTGTACCCACAAAGCTCGTCCGCCTGATCAAGAGCAGCTATGATGGCATGACATGTCGCGTGATCCACGAAGGGCAGTTCACCAGAGAGCTCCAGGTCAGAACTGGTGTCAGGCAAGGGTGTCTGCTGTCTCCGTTCCTCTTCCTACTGGCCATAGACTGGGTCATGAAGATGACCACAGAGCACAGACGAAGTGGAATACAGTGGACACTGTGGACACAGCTTGACGACCTTGATTTTGCAGACGACTTGGCATTACTGTCCCACACTCATCAACAAATGCAGGACAAGACCACGAGGCTTGCTGACATCTCGTCCCAAGTGGGCCTCACCATTCACAAACAGAAAACAAAGACAATGAGGCTGAACGCAACCAGGGAAGAACCAGTCTTGCTTGCTGGCACCCCGTTGGAGGAGGTGGAGTCCTTCACCTATCTCGGGAGCATCATAGACAAAAAAGGCGGCACTGATGCAGATGCCAGAGCACGAATCGGTAAAGCCAGAGCAGCCTTTCTCCAGTTGAAAAAAGTGTGGAGTTCCAGAGAGCTGTCACAACACACCAAAGTCCGGATTTTCAACTCCAATGTAAAAGCAGTTCTCCTATATGGAGCAGAGACATGGAGATTGACAAAAACCACAGTCAACAGAGTACAGACCTTCATGAACAGTTGCCTTAGAAGAATTTTGAAAATCCACTGGCCAGAGAAGATCAGCAACGTCAGACTCTGGGAGAGAACAGAGCAGATAACAGCAGAGAATGAAATTGGGCGAAGAAGATGGGGATGGATCGGTCACAGTCTGAGAAAGCCAGCTTCCAGTATCACTAGGCAGGCATTGTCATGGAACCCCCAGGGAAAGAGGAAAAGAGGTAGGCCGAGAAACTCCTGGCGTCGAGACCTCCAAGCAGACATCAAGAGACTGGGAACCACCTGGAGTAGAATCGAAGGAGAAGCACAGGACAGGAGTTGCTGGAGGTCTCTCGTCGACGGCCTATACCCGGGTAGGGGTGACAGGCGTAAGTAAGTAAGTAGTGTCCGTTGCTGGACAGTATTCCTTCACAGGAATTGCAGTATGTTGTTGCTGGACAGTATTCCTTTACAGAAATTCTAATTACACTATGCGTCCATTGTTGGACAGTATTCCTTCACAGGAATTCTAATCAACTACACGTCCATTGCTGGACAGTATTCCTTCACAGGAATTCTAACTAACTACAGGTCTATTGCTGGACAGTATTCCTTTACAGGAAATCTAACTTACAGAACAGAGTGTTCTCTTGTGGGAAGCCTCCCTGCCCAGGCGGGCAGGCAATTTGACAGGGACAGGGACTTCCAGCTCTTGCTGATTTCTTCCGGGGGGAGGGGGGGGGGGGGGGAGGGGTGTCGCTCTGTTCGTCGCCCCTGCTGTGGCTGATGGTATCGCCAGGGCTGGGTGGGTGGTGGTGTGGCCGGTGGACTGTCGCTCTTAATGCTGCCAGGATGGAGGGAGTTGGTAGCCCAGCCACTTGAGTAGGCTACGGAGGAGATGTGGTGGGGGTGGGGGTGGTGGTGGTTGGTTGAGCTGTGTTCAGGAGGGTGGTGGCGGCCGGTTGTATCGCTGGCTGTAGGGTCGGGGGAGTTGTGGTGGAGGTGGTGGTGGCCAGTGGAGCCTGGGTCGTGGTGTCGGGCGCTGAGACGTGCGGGGGTGAGCTGTGATTCTGGGGGTGTTGGTAGGAGCGCCGGGCGTTGGGTCTATTCCGTGGTCCTGGCGCTCTTGGGTGGATCGTCGGCGATGTCGGTGAGGCTTTTCTGTCTGAGGGTTGTGGGTGTTGGTCGAGGGAGGGCGGGTCAGTAGCTTGGTCTTTCATGGCCGGTGACGTAGTGTCGATACCGGCCTCTGTGGATTGTTTTTTTTTTCGGTCAGGCACCCTTCTTGATTAATCATCGGCAGGGTGCTGGTGCCTTTGTTTTTGGTAGCTTGGGAAGCTTGGCTCCCCGTTGACTTGGTTGGTGGCGGTGCCGTGGTTTGTGACTCCGCCTCCGTTGTCAGGGGGACTCCCTGGCACCCTGTGCTGGTACTCTTTGGGGGTTGAAAGTCTTTCAGGGCTCCCTTGTCGAACAGCCACCTGGTAACGATTGATGCTCGTTGGCAGTAGTCACCCTCCGTGGAGAGGATGGCTGGTATGGCTGCAGTCGGTAGTCGCATGAGTCCGTCGAGGTTCATGGCTCTGATGCGGAGCTTCTTCTCCCTTTTTGTCCACTCCCTTTCTTGGATTAGGTGGTCGGGGATGTGGACTGATGGTGGGGGGGGGGGGGGGGGGCTGGTGTAGGATCTGCCTCAGATCCCGACTCTGACGATGGCTCGAACTTGAGTTCTGCTTCGGGTAGATGGTTGGAGTCAGTGTAGATCAGTGGGTTGAGGGTATAGTGGGTGCTCATCTCTTGAGAGAAGCGACCGGTCGCTCTGTTTGGTGTCAGCTCTGCTATCTGGTCGTTGTAGGCCATCAGCTATCTGGTGTAGTCTGCGAGGTTGTCGCCTTGCTTCATTAGTGGAAATTCTGGCCTGTCTTGCGGGTGAATAGTTGTCGGTTCCTTAGGTTCGTCCCTCCGTCTGTTCACCCTGAGAAGGGCGGGTTGTCGTTTGCGGGTAGACATAGTGTAGTAGGCGCGCTGTGCGGTGAACTGTCCTCAGCTTGAATCTCTGGGACGTGTAGCGTGGGTGAACGGCGGAGCGGTGGTCTGTACTCGGCCGTGGCATCTCAGCGAGTGTGATGGTGATGGTACCTCCCCACCCCTGCTATTGATTAATTCTGGGTTTAACGTCCACGGCACCAAAGTGATAATAGACGGCCCTGATGGGCAGGTTATAGGGGGACAGGGAAATCAATTGCCTATGGATTACAACTAGAACACTGATCAACTCAGGCACACTCCAACTGTGCCACTTTGATCTACCAGGACCTTTCAACGGACATGCTATTGAACAAATCCGTTTTTCCTCCTGGATTGTGAGTCCAGCTACCGGGGCCAGGACGGGGATTCGAACCCATGACCCGGCGATTCCCTTCGCTCTCCTGCTCCGACGCTTAACCGCCTGAGCTATTTCGGACTCTTCGCCCTTGCTACTGCTAGGCACTGCTATTTATACCCACACCCCTAAGGGTGTGTTCGGCATGCCTCTCGCTGATTGGCTGGCATACTTACTCGCTCTGGCACCAGCAGTATTGCTAACTACTGGGCCTGCGGCGTGTTGGGGGAAAATGGTGCTACTGTACTAAAACACTGAACTAGATTATCTCCCCTGCTACACTCCCCCCTCCTTAAGACCTAATGTGACTGTCACATTAGTCTACAAAAGAGAGTATTGACAAAATGCACACAATAAAATAAAAAAAACTGCGCAAGCATGTACATACAGCTTATCAAAATCGAATACACAACACAAACAGTTCAAAAACCAACACAAAAATAAGCAGTGTTGATTCTAGGATTTCAGAAAAGTGAGCCCAAAGGCTCCCTCTAATAAAAAAAGGGAGCCCCTCAAGGTGTAAAAGGGAGGCCCTCAAATCGCGTTGCACTGCTTACTTTAAAACGACATATATACACACATTCATACATACAGTGGATTCCGCTTAACCCGAATTTCTGGGGACACGGCAGAAAATCACTTCGTGTTAACCGTATTTCGTGTTAACCAATATGGCCTCAAAATTGATAACGGCCCTCAAGGAGAAAGTGTGTAAGACGTGTGCGTGAATGAGTACCAGGTTAAAAGTGCATGACATTATCGTACTTTCTATGCATACATTCAGCTCGCTAGGAAAACACAAGGAAACGTGTACCGCTCGAGTATTTAATGTAAATCCATCAGGTAAAATCCATACTAAGTTACAATCCTCAGGTAAAAGCAACACAGGCTGAAGTACAATCCCGCATCGGTAAAAGGGTTGTGTTGGTAAACGAATGATACAACATGAATACAGTACAGACTTTTATGCTAGCCAATGAGAAGACAGATTACAACAGCCGAAGGCTATTCAGCCAATCACAGACTAGAGTTCGCTCTGATCTGTCATGCGTACTTCCACAGCGCGAGAGCGACACGTGAATTGGTTTTCTGTGATGGAATCTGTGTTCGTGTTAAACAGGTGAATAATAGTGAAATTGCCCTGGCTCGACTCAGGCCACACTGCACCAAGACGCTCGAGCAGGCTTTTACGCAGCAGCGGTGCGGCCGTGCTGGTCATGCAAAAAAGCGTCCAATTTCTTTTTTCTGCGATTCTTCGGCCGCGCTATCGGTGTTTTTTTGCGATTTGGAGCAAAATATTGCGAGAAATCGCGCAAAACGCGCTCTAGAATCAACACTGAATAAGCAACCAGACTCAGTCTGTTGCTGAAGTACAAATCTTCAAAACTACATAATTCCTTAGTCAAATGATCAAGTATTATGAGAAGAAAAATAATATATGATCCAGAAGTCTGGGCATGCACAAATCAATCTGACAACAACAAAAATCAAAAACACTTCAAACTCAACACCAAAAATGTACATATGAAAAGAACATCTGAAAAGAAACAAAATTAAATTGATGCTAATATCGTTGTTGGTCCTTGGAGAATGTCCTCGGTTTTTCTTGATGTTTAGCGTCCTTCTGTTGTCATTGTCTCTTGTTCACATGATGTGAGAGGTTGCCAGGTCAGAGCCTACAGGACAACACTCTCGTCTGGGGGTTTCCAGCTAGAGCCACTGGCTTACTCCCATACAGCTATGAGACAGACGCCCATCTCAAATACAAATTAATGGACCAGTGTGAGCTGGAGGCCCAACTCACTCTCAAGGGGTCACTGGACAGGGAAGCCGACTAGAGCCAGCACGAGCTCCCTCGTGAGATGCCGCCATCTCACAAAATTGCTTCGGACACTGACATGAGACACGCGCATGTCTCACTGACCACAATACACTCCTGGCATTGGGTCAAGAGTCTCTGAAAACAAATTCAAAAGATTCCCCCCCCCCCCGCCCCCCCCCCCCAAAAAAAAATAAATAAATAAATAAATAAAAAAATCGATGCACACCATGTACCACCACGGTGGCTCAACAGAACAAAGTTTAAGCACCATACAAAATTGGTATCAAAAGTCTTGCGACAAAATATTTGCACAAAAATATTAATCAGCGGACATTCAAGGTATCAAAACATTCTGCATATGGACACATTTAAATGCATGAAACATCAAAATCATAGTGTTAGGCATGCAGTATGCGACAAAACGTAGTCTCATTTAGCAGTATTTACCTGAAAGGCAAAAAAACCCCAAAATATTGGAATATTTCAAGAATAACAGTGGCTGCATTTATCGTACCATATAAGTACTAACGTGGTCTCTGAGGCTGGCAATATATATATATTCATTCCTCCTAGTTGGTCGTCCGTCAGGAGAGGCAGGTTATGAGGCCAGGCGTAGACCAGCTGACGTGTGCTACTGGCGCCTGCAACACACGCCTGCTACCCAGCACTCAATACCCAAACTCCTCCAGAAGTTCTCCCAAAGTGAATTTTGAACTTGACACTGATGTGTCTGGAGCCTCACCTGTGGTTTTATGAGTGGACGAAGATGGCGCCCCTTTCGGGTCGGCATCTCCCCCGCGTCTGTCCCTGGCAGTGGCCCTCGGCACTTTTGGCAGCGACTGTCCTCCCCTGCGCGGCAGGTGGGCCACCGTCCTTTTCAGGGTGGTGTGCCCTCGTTTTCTCGCCGGGCGCATTGTCGGATCTGCCCGGTCCCGAAGCGGGTGGACAACCGACCTTTCCAGGGCGGTGTGGCCCCCCGGCTGGTCAGCCACTAGCACCAGGTGGTTGCGCCGGACATGGCGTCTCATATCGCTTGGGGTCCTGGCCCGGTGGCTGCATGCCTCACACACATGATTTTTATTAAAAGCTTTGCAGCTTATCTCGGCCTTTTCAATCAAGAGTTCAGCCACTGAAACGAAACAGTAAAAAAAAAAAAACACTTGATTATAGCTAGTTCAACTAGAGTAGAGTATCTTGTTGGGGCTCTAACCTCCCTCCCTGTTCTAGTCCTCTTTGGTGTTACTTCGTCCCTCTCAACGGTTATAACAGTTTCATCTCAACCGCTGTCACAGCTCTCATTCTCGCTCTCACTTTCGTTCTCGCTACCTGGCGGATTCCTGCCTTCATAGGGTTTTACGTCATTGACGTGTACCACTATGGGTTTGTCTCTACCACTTCTAGTGATCTTGACAGAGCTATTTCCCACTTTTTCTAAAACTCGGAATGGACCCGTCCATCCCAGACCAAGTTTCTGTTTCGCTTTTGGGGGATACCATCTCCAGACCTGCATTCCTGGCTCGACTTCTCTTTCTTTACGGTCTCTGTCATGGTAATATTTCTGCTTCATGACACTAGCCTTGGAATTTTGTCGCACAAAACTGAATACTCTCTCTAGAGTATTTCAAACCCACTCGACGTATTCTACAGGACACTCAGCCACGTCTCCATGGGGGAAAACACCAAGTTCTAACGTCAAAGGAAGATTGACCACTCTGCCAAAGACAATGAGATTAGGCATACACCTGGTTGAATGGTGGATAGAAGCCCTATATGCCATCATAACCAAGTCAAGGTGATCACTCCAATCGTTTCGGTTCTGATTGACGTATATGGACAGCATCTGTTGGATAGTCCGATTATGTCTCTTTACCATCCCGTCACTTTCTGGTTGATACGGGGTAGTTCTCGTCTAGTTCGATCCTAACGCTTCGCATAGATACGTGAACAGATGAGATTCAAACTCTCTACCTTGCTCTGTATGAATAGTCAGCGGAACACCAAATCTACAGATGAACTCCGTTAAAAGTTCATCTGCTACAGTCTGGGCTGTATGTCCGAGAGACAATACAGGCATACTTTGAATAGTAGTCTCCGATGACCATACTTACTTACTTACTTACGCCCATCACCCCCTCTGGGGCATAGGCCGCCGACAAGGTCCCTCCAGCCGTCTCTGTCCTGGGCGAGTCTCTCCAGCTGTCCCCAGGTGTGGCCCATCTTCTTGGCATCTGCTCCGATGACCATAATGTACTCAAATCCGTCGTGTGACATGGGCAGTGGACCCAGGATGTCTATGGCTATCCTCTCCATGGGCTTACCCACGTTCACGTGCTGCATAGGATGCTTCGCCCTGCCCAGACCCGGCTTCCTTCTTGCACACATGTTGCACTGTCTACACCACCTGGCAACGTCATCTGCCATGCCTGGCCAGTACACGTGTCGTCTGACATTTGCTAGGGTCTTATCGCGGCCTAAATGACCTGCACATCTTATGTCTTGTGACATACGTAGAACTTCTTGTCTAATCTCAGCTGGGGATACTAGCAATAGTGCCTCATCCTGAGTAAGACATCTACTGGAAACAACGTATAGTAACCCATCCACTACTCTCAGATTGTCCCACTGAGCTATTAGTGTTCTGACGGCTGCACTAGACTTTGAAACTTCTGGCTTTAAAGGGTTCTCTCCCTTCGCTATTAAGAGTGCTACACACTGGATCCCTCTCTTGGAACTTCGCGAAGTCCTCAAGAGACCAGACAGCAAACTAATTGCTCTCACGAGAAATAGAGTCTGACGCTACAGGGACACCATAGGACCCACTGTTATCATCCACACAGGAATCAACACTGTTATCATCCACACAGGGATCAACCCCTGTCCGATCAACACCATGCTCCATCGCATCCATTTTCTCTCGGGACGCGCCCTCTACATCTCTCGACATGCCAGGATTAGATGCACTAGACTGAGCAGAATATAAGGCATCCCCAGCTGACACTGAGGCAGAATCACTCTGAGCCATGTCATTTACTCTGACCGTTACACCTGTCCCGTTACTGGTAGTACAGCACTGACTGTCGCCAACAACTGGGTCTACACGCGGAACGTCTTTACCTTTCGGTGAA
Source organism: Semisulcospira habei (assembly GCA_036245525.1). NCBI lineage: Eukaryota > Metazoa > Mollusca > Gastropoda > Semisulcospiridae > Semisulcospira > Semisulcospira habei. The sequence continues at coordinate 151,583,631 of BTPG01000006.1, forward strand.
GCAGGTTTCCTCCGAGTACCGCTAGCTTCTCCACTGTCTGCTACGTCATGGCCACGCACTTGCGAGCGTGTCACCACCCTAACATGTACACAACACTGAATGTACTCTTCCCTCAAACAACGTCTTCTAGGGATTCTAGACAACCCATCCGCATTTCCATGTTGAGTCCCTCTCCAGTGCTTGATCCGCTGGAAATCGCATGTTTCCAATGTAGCCACCCACCTGGCTACCATGCCTTCAGCCTGATCGAATGACTTCAACCACCTAAGGGAGCTGTAGTCAGATCTGACCAAAAACGGACGTCCCCAAAGATAGCGTGAAAAATACTTGACAAATGTTACCACTGCATACAACTCTCTGTACTTAGACAAAGTACAACTCGCGTAAGCGATCACTTTCTCTTCTCCACCTTGGATCCTTGACAACACGGCACCTACCGCTGTTGCCGAAGCATCAGTATCGAGGACAAATTTACCCTCTCTCGTAGGATAAGCTAAGACGGGTGAAGATACCAGAGCTGCCTTCAATTTCTCGAACGCAGTCTGACACTTCTCACACCAGTCAAATTTCTGTGTTTTTTAAGTCAGGTTAGTCAGGGGACTGGCTATCTCTGCAAAGCTACAAATGTACTTCCTATAGTACGACGTGATCCTTAAGAAACTTCTGACCTCCATGACGTTAGTGGGAACAGGCCAGTTAACCACTGCCTCCACTTTCGCTGGATCACAAGTCGTCCCTTCAGGCGACACGACATGACCGAGAAAGGTACACTCCGTTTGAAACAAACAGCATTTGGACGGTTTTAGTTTCAGATTTGCTTCCCTGAACTTCAGGAAAACCACCCTGAGATTCTCTAGTGCCTGGCTTTCTGTCTTGCCTAAACAGATTACGTCGTCAATGTAAAGTAAGCACCTCTTGAACAAAACACCGCACATTGTCATTTGCATCAATCTTTCAAATGTCGCTGGACTGTTGCGAAGCCCGAACAGCATAACTTTGAACTGAAAAAGGCAATTGTGCATTGCAAACGCAGTCTTTTGTTTATCATTTTCGTCCATCTCAACTTGAAAGAAACCATGAGCTAAATCGAGAGTTGAAAACCAACAAGAACCCGACAAAGCGTCAAGCGAATCTCCGATATATATGTGGAAGGGGATATGCGTCTTTGCGCGTCACATGATTCAGTCTCCTGTAATCAATACAGAACCTGACAGACCCGTCCTTTTTTTTCAACAACACCACGTTTGCTGCCCAAGGACTATCGCTAGGTTCTATGACATTTTCTTCTAACATCTTTTCAAGTTCTTCAGTTCTCCAGTTTCTCTTTGAGCTAGCGGAAGACGACGGGGAGATAGTTTTCACTGGCTTACTATCAATGGGTATCAATCGTATACATGTTTCACTTTGCTCGAGTTCTACCAAGCTTACCGCCTGGGGACTGAACTAACATCTTGAAACTCAACAAGCGTTTCCTTCAACTTTGTTTTTGTCCCTTCACTTATTTCTGACGACACACCACTAACCAAGTGTTCGAGGTGACTAGGAAGTTTATCGTCCGCATACACTACTTCTTTCTCCTCCGACCCTTCGGACCGAATTCACGGAAAACGCAGGTTCCACAGAAGTTGGTAAGCGGAACAACTTGAAATCTCTCCGTTCGTAACCTGAACCATGCACCTAGGGACCGCTAACCCTGTGTCCTTTCTGAACCTGTCTATGCCTTCTAACAATCCGTCAGTCTTTCCTAGAGTACATTGTTGTACTAAGGATCCCCTGACAAACATTTCCGATTTAGGGGGCACAATGACGGTATCGGCACACCTGTACTCTTGCACAGATATAGTCGACTGACTTTTCCCTTTTCAACTGAACCACTGCATCGCCTACTCTCAAGGAACCTTGTGCCAAGTCTAATAGACAGTGTCAGGCATGTTTCTGCATGAAATCTGTCCCCAACTGAAATTTTGCAGATTTCCCAATATCATCAACGACCACTGTGTGTTGGAAAATTTGACTACCACCTATTTCCAGAGGAGGACCGCTTCACCCTTAATCTCTAGACTCTGTCCATTAGCAGTGCAAATTCCGTTAACTTACTTTCTCTCAGTGCAATCTGGGAATCTCTTCTTACTTGCTCAAAAACTTCTGTGCAAATGACCGTAGCTATCATCTAGAAAGTGGTCACTGTTAACTTTCATCATTTTCACTGATGCCAACCACTGTATTTGACAAGACGCATAAACGTGGCCCCTTCATCCTCTAGGCAGCCGTCATCACTTGTTAATTGGGCCGAGTCTCAGTCGGGCTGCAGAGAGCGCTGCCCGCCCTAGTTTCCTTGGCCAGGCGCGTTTTCGTTAGGCGCCGTACCACTGACATGGCCATTTGCTCTCCTATCGCCATTCTCGGGGCACTGCTTTGAATAGTGTCCCTTCTCTCTGCAGTTATAGCACACAACTTCAGAAGTGTTTCTAGCTCTACCACCAGTCGGCTGGCGACTCAGAACTGTCGTCACTTTCTGTAATTCTGAAGTGATTTTGTCACTAAGTATCTGGAAAGCTTTCGCTAGACTGTCGTCTAGTCCCAACCGTTCCATCTAGCGCACGTAAATGACAGAACCATTCTTCAAATCACCTTTGGTACCCATGAACACATCAAGGACCCTCTCCTTCCTAGCACGACTGCTACTTGCATTCAGAAAGGACATAGTTGTATCGATCCTGTTCCGTGGGGAATGATGACCACAGCTACTGTGGCTGCACAAACTCTCTTCACTACTACTATATGATTCACTAGGTGGGGGAACACTGGGCACTGAATGCCTGCCTTTTTTCTGAGGCTTCTTCCTCTTGTGATCTACCTTTGGGTGAACACTAGACGGCCTGTGCACCAACCAGCTTGACGCTATGCACCTCAAAAAGTATAACACTGCACCCATCTTGCAATGACTAAAGCTCACACTTTCATAAACTACAAACCCGCTCTAAAACGAGTAAACGCTCGCTAGACTCGAAAGCACACGACTGATCCTAATGAAAACGCTTCACGACTCTACTGACGCGAATGGTACATCCGCTGGCTGGAAAGCGATAATACCAACTATCACGTGGACATAAACAGACTTTGGGAACGGCGCTCTACACAGTACACTACTGGTATATCAACCAGTCCTAGTCGTTGAGACAAACTAGTTAAAATCCTGGTCACGGCACCAAATTAACCGGACTGCCCGTGCAGGCTGGCTTGTTATTAGATGGACGGCCAGTCAGACCCTGGGCTGCCCATCTAGCGTGCCCCGCAAGTGCCCGTTTTAGTAGTCCGTATCCCTTTTTCGGTTTAGGAAAGGGCTGGAGATTGCTGTGGAGTGTAATTTAACTTCTTTGTCTATCTTAACGGTCTTTTACACTGGTCTCGCACGCGCACTCACAACTGAATGTGTGTCTGCCTCGCGTTGTGTTCAAAATACTAATAGCGCAATGGACCTACCATGAGTATCCAGAAAATCCCTAGTTGATAAGTATGATCGTAGCGCGCATTGACCTGGGTGCGACACTGAACTGGTAAGCTAAGCACGTCAACAAACTCTCAGCATATTCTCAGTCTCACACACACACACACTCTTGCACTGCCGTTTCACACAAACGTATACAAACATTACTGCCTCGCATCCTCGCATTCGTCAGTCTCAATCTCAGTGATGAGATTTCTGGAAGTGCTTTAGTTTTATATACAGTACATACATTTTATTATCAGTCATGATATCAGGCATGTATGTCAAAAGCCATTCATTGTAGCACAAAGCAAAACACAATAATCCACCAAAAGTAAATACAGACGCTCATAAAACAACTGAAATCATAACTATGTCTACCTACTCATTAGACCCTATGAACCAAAGCTATGCTAGCCTATACACTAGACGTAGCAATCAACACAAGTGAAAACCAGATTCTAACGACAAGTTCTATAGGTCCAAAACTCACTTAACTAAGTACTTAAATTATCTAATTAAATAATTACATGCTTGTAAATTAAATGTCCTTTGCGGGACAAAGGCGAATCCGTTTCGGGATTGTTGGGTAGTCCTTTCCGGGACTAGAGAAAATTAACACTCGCGTGGCTACACTTAAACCGAGTCTTTTACGGGACTATCTAAATCATGCAGTATGTCCGTTGCTGGACAGTATTCCTTTACACTGAAGAACATGATTTTAATTAACTAAGTGAACCATTACAGGAATCTTAATCCCTTATCATGCGACACGGTTGCTGCCCACGCAGTCCCGGCGGTGCCCCTCTGTACTGAGGAACTCTTAACTAAGTATTAATTAATCATGCCTTAACTATACCTTAGCTGGACAGTACTCCTTTACGGGAATTCTAATTAACTAAGTTTTACATCATGCAGTATGTCCGTTGCTGGACAGTATTCCTTCACAGGAATTGCAGTATCTCCGTTGCTGGACAGTCAGTATTCCTTTACGGGAATTCTAATTAAACTAAGCGTCCATTGCTGGACAGTATTCCTTCACAGGAATTCTAATCAACTACGCGTCCATTGCTGGACAGTATTCCTTCACAGGAGTTCTAGTTAACTAAATATGCCTTAATCTACCGTAGCTGCCCACGCAGTCCGGTGCCCCTCTGTACTGAGGAACTCTTAACAAAGTATCAATTAATCATGCAGTAGTGTCCGTTGCTGGACAATATTCCTTCACAGGAATTGCAGTATGTCGTTGCTGGACAGTATTCCTTTACAGAAATTCTAATTAAACTAAGCGTCCATTGTTGGACAGTATTCCTTCACAGGATTGATTGATTGATTGTACATTGCTTAACGTCCCGACAGCAACAAGGCTTTCTCAGGACGTGCCTGCACTGCTTGTGAAAAAAAAAAAAAACAGATTATTGAATGTATGTCGCCAGCTGGTCCAATACGTTAAATAAACCTACTCCATGGGGCCTAAATAAAGCTAAGACTATTTAGCAACACACATCCAATATCAAGAGCTACAGGCAGTGCAGACAGTTGGGAGAGTTTTAAAAAGACAAATACAGATGAATGGACCACGGGTAGACAGAAACACATGCCCCAGAATAGAGGGAAAAACCCACCCTGTGGGGCTAACCAGGGTGACCCTGGGAACTAAAAAGTACCTAACCCCACCTAAGTCCCCCAGGGCAGACCCGGATGGGGGTTCCTTCACAGGAATTCTAATCAACTACGCGTCCATTGCTGGACAGTATTCCTTCACATGAATTTTAACTAACTACAGGTCCATTGCTTGACAGTATTTCTTTACAGGAAACTGATCTAACTTACTAAGATTCTTTACAGAACAGAGTCTTCTCTTGCGGGAAGCCTTCCCGCCCGAATCGATTCGATTATTGAAAAGGAAAGGACTGGGGGGTGGGTGGTGGGTGGGTGGGTGGGGGGGAAATGCCTCCCCGCCCTTGCTAGGCACCGCTATACAGACTAATAGTATACCCACACCCCTAAGGGTGTGTTCGGCGTGCCTCTCGCTGATTGGCTGGCGTATTTACTCGCTCTGGCACCAGAACTAGATTATCTCCCCTGCTACACCGCAAAAGCACTTTGAAGTTTAGATTTGCTAGGGAAATGATAGTTCATGGGCAGTGCAAGATTACTTGGCACCAACCTACGTGCACTTAAAGCGCCCCTCAATACTAATATAAACATCTAAAGGCATTGTAAATTAGGGTATGTTTAGAAGAGACCATATTTGACACTGATTGCAAGAAAGGTTTCGGCACAAAGTACCCTTTGGCCAAGTTTGAAGTCTGAGACTCAAATGCCAACAGAAAAGTTAACCATGGATGACGGACAGATGATGGATGGCCCATTATATAGACTCACTTTTGCAATCGCAAATGAGCCAATATGATCACCAAAACTGGACCAGTTTTATTTTAATTTTTCCTTCAGTCCTGATAACGATGGTTTATCCTCTGCCCACAGGAACTTATGAAACTGACCTATATCAGTAGGTCATTTTAGGTCATTTTCCCAAAATTGGGAAGGCAGCGGATAAAAAAAACATTGTTTTGAAGGAAAATCCAAATAAAACACTGTAGGTAGAGAGGCTCACGCAAACAATTGATCATATTGAACAATCATGCGTTCTAAGGAATGCATGTTTGGTAAAGTATGTAAGATATCAGAAAGTGTATTTGTATATTTGTTCTATATATGTAGCACTGCATTCCTGTAAAATTTGAAGAAGTTTGGATAATAAATGTGGAAATTACAGTGTTCTGAACATGGAGAAAAATATGATTTACCAAATTTGGACAAATTAATTTTGCATGGCAATCACGAAAAATTGAAATAATGTAGTCATAACTCTAGTTATGTTTGGATTTTGAATATAGCACCATAAAACACAGGAAACAAAAAAGCACCCACCATAAGTTGTGTAGGATGCCAGGCAGGCAAAAATACTGTATTGGGTCCATGTACGTTTGTAACCACTGACCAACTTTACTGCAAATTTTATCAAATGGACAGCAGGTATTTCTGCTGCATATCTGTACAGTTTGTATATGTTGAACATCTACCTATACAGCCAAATGTAATGTACATGTTCAAATTGCCGCCTTGTTTAGTTTACTGTAGCATATTCTTTTGCGGGCAATATCTCCGACACCATTGGAACGATTTTGCATGACTTGGATTAATGATAGCGCGTAGTGACAGGGTGTGCTGTGAACAAAAAAATCAAGACACTAGCTCCAAGATCAATGTTAAGGAGGTGACATTTGTATTTTGTCTGTACATAATTATGAGATCTGAGGCACTAATTTAGTGACTAATGGATCAGTTTGCTTGAAATTTGGTGTTTTTGATAGATAGTAATGGCAAAATGTGTTTGGCATAAGAATTACGTCAATACCTTTTATGTCAAGGCTGTGGCAGCAATGTTTGTTTCTATTGATGTATTTTGAACAGACAGTACCTATAACAGATCTACAAACCCATTTTGCTAGTTTCACTTAAAACTGAGCTGATTATAGTCCATAGTAAAGGCGTACATCAAAGAAAAAGCAAATGGTTATCACCAAGGTCAGGGTCATGGTGGCCATATTGGATTTTTTTTTATTTAAACATGAGATATCCGAAATTACTGGATTGATTGACTTCAGATTTATTGCAATGACAGAAATGAACAAATGATGTTTGCATGATACAACAGTTAGATCACAATTTTGAAGGTCAAGGCCGGGGCAGTAATGTTTCTTCTGTTGTTTACCTGAATTTACCTGAGTGGCCACTGAGCACGGCCGACGGGGTAGGAAGTTTGAGAACTTATTTTAACCCCCTTAACTGTCTCTTTATCATGGCGGTTCTTGAACTGGTTGACAGTTTCAGCTTCGACAATTGTTTGTTTCAGAGCATTCCATGGGTTCACAACTCTTTGGGAAAAAAAGTTTTTTCTAAGATTCAGTCTGGACCTCCCTTTGAACAGTTTGCTGCTGTGACCTCTATGGTAAAATGATGACTGGCATGAAGTAAAAAATATGTCCGCAGAAACTTTTTCAAGTCCCTTTATGATCTTGAAAGTCTCGATGAGATCTCCCCTGTCTCTCCTTTCTTCCAATTTCTGCAAATTGCAAAAGGCCAGTCTCTCCTCATACGGCAGGTGACCAATCCCTGTAATCGATCTTGTAGCTCTCCTCTGCACCTTTTCCAACTCTGCGATGTCTTTTTTGAGGTAAGGTCGCCATGCTTGGATACAGTACTCTAAATGTGGTCGTACAATTGTTTTGTAGAGTGGGACAATAACTTCTCTAGTTCTGGCTGTAACTGTTCGCATGATCTGCCCCACTGCTCTGTTGGCTCGTTTTGCTGCCACGCAGCACTGGCGACTGACCGACAGTGACCTGTGCATGATGATGCCTAGGTCCCTTTCTTCCTCCACTGCTCCAAGTTCTTGTCCTCCCAGCGTGTAAACCTGACAAGTGTTTTTACGGCCTGCATGCAGAGTCTTGCACTTGTCCACGTTATACTGCATCAGCCACCTCTCTGACCATCTTTCTGCTACCTTAAGGTCATGCTGTAGTTTGTCGCTCCCCGCTGGGTCGGAGACGTCGCCGTAGATCTTAGTGTCATCAGCAAACTTTAGAACGCTGGTCAGCATATCGTCCTCCAAGTCATTAATGAACACCAGGAACAAGGTCGGCCCCAAAATGGATCCTTGTGGAACTCCGCTTGTCACATCTACCCATGGAGAAGCTTGTCCGTTGACCACAACTCTCTGCTTCCTGCCACGTAGCCATTCCTCCATCCACTGCAGCACTTTTCCGTCTACACCGTGTGCTTTCAGCTGTTTGTGAGGGACCTTGTCGAACGCCTTGGCATAGTCAAGGTAGATGACGTCTACATCTTTCCCTTCGTCCAGCATGCGTGTCATGTCCTCCAGGAAGACGAGCAGGTTTGTCAGGCAGGACTTTCCTTTTGAGAAACCATGTTGGCTGCCTCGGATCAGCTGATGCCTCTCAAGGTGATTGTTCAGAAAATCCCGCACAACACTTTCAAAGACTTTCCCAACCTGAGAAGTCAGCGATACCGGCCTGTAGTTTCCTGCTATACATTTTGCACCCTTTTTGAATATCGGCACAACATTTGCCTCTTTCCACCCCACTGGCACCTCTCCGGTGTCCAAGGAAGCCTGAAAGATCAGTGACAGGGGATATGCTACGGATTCTGCTGCTCCCACCAGTACGGCTGGAGAAATTTCGTCAACCCCTGGCGCCTTGCTAGCGTTCAGGTTTTGCAACTTCTTGAGGACTATGTCCTCTGTAAAGATCACATGTACCAGTCTTTCCTCTGGTAAGCCCGTAAACTTACATTGGGGTTCCGGTCTGTCACCATTGCCCTCCACCGTGAAAACTGATGCAAAGAATTTGTTCAAGATGTCCGCTTGTTCCTCATCATCAGTGTGCAGCTCCCCGTCGCTATCTTCCAGAGGACCAACCTTGACCTTGCAGCGCAGCCTGTCTCTTGCGTAGGCGTAAAAAGACTTTGCATCCTTCTTGATGTTTTGTGCCAGCTTTTCTTCAAACTTCAATTTACTGTCTCTGATGAGTTTTGTACTGCCATTCTGCCACTGTTTATATACAAGAAAGTCTTCTTGCCTACCACTCTGCCTGTATTTTTTCCATTTCTTTCTTTTGTTTATTCTTGCCAAGGCAATGTCTCTAAAACCACTGGACTGGACTACCAGAAACTTTACCTGCCAATGGTCCTCAGTGAAAAGAAGTGTTAAGAATAAAAAAACACGTTGCTACATATAGGGTCAAGGTTATGACCACCATGAACGTATTTTCATTTTATTTTAATTTATAATTATCTTCCACCACCATCTAAATCAAAACAGCAGCTGGTGTCAATAAAACGGCAGCTGGTGTCACCGATAAAGTAAAGCGTATTCATTTTTAAAGCGTGACAGAGTATTCACTCATTCAAAAATAAACTTAGGCACAGAAGCATGAGCACAAAAGTTACAAGAAATAAATCAGTTCAAATTCTAATCATGCCCAAATTTTGTTTTTGGCAAGTAATCAGCACTAAAGTTCTGTCAAGGCAGACCTGAACCTGACTAGAAAATTAAGTCTGACAGTAAATACAGACACAAAGAGTATTCAGTCCGACAAATAACGCAACTGACAATGCACGCATGCGTTGTTCCGCTAAGGAGGATAAGGTCAGATACAACACAGCAAGTAAACAGAATGTATTTCCTTTCATTTTTACTTTGCGACTAAATCAAAACAGCAGCTGATGTCAATAAAACTGCAGCTTGTGTCATTATTCATAATTATGGAGAACTGGGCGCACATGTCTAGGGAAACTAAGTGCATGTTTAATATATATAATTTATTGTCTTTAAACTTAAAGTGTAGAAAAACTCTTGAATCTTGCAAAATGTGTTAAAAGTTGTAAAGTCGTATTTATAAGCTACTTGTTACGTGGTAGTGGTTGTAGTAGTGTGCAATCACAAGGGCACTTTTCCGCTTATTTCAAACAAACTGATCATAAAACGGTTCTATTACCAAATCTGCACCATATGTAATAAAAATAATTAGCACGTAAGTACTCAGCCCCAACAAAGTGGGCCACTCCATGAAAAGTCGAAAACACGTCTGCACTGACTGTCTTCCACACACTCGTCGTAATGACTAATACAGTAGACCTAATAAAACCAATAATACCTTTAGGAAGGGAAAACACAAACGGTATCGCCGTATACAGCACTTTCACGACAAATCAAACAATTTAAATTGAAGTGAGTGTAAAAATAACGATAGGTAATAACAGCACTGTGAAAACATGTGCACAGCGTCAGGCCCCCAACGAAGTCATCACAATGCTTCGAGCGTTTCCAGGTTATGCTCGGTAATTACGTAAAAGGGGCATGGTAGGTGAACATTTTCTGTTATACCAGCAAACTTAACGGTTTTCAAGTTCACTTATAAATACAAGCCATTCAACTCAGTTTTGGTCATATTATCGACTATTAAAGTTGAAATTGGGGTAGAGGGCCACTTTAACTTGTGTAATTGCAGTCAATTACACATCTCCTGCAGCAGTTTTTCCATGGCTGAATAATAATAATAATAGTAATACATGTAATAATAATTATTGCCATCATCATCATCATCACCATAATAAATTATTAAATCTTTCTGTGTCAGCAGGGCTTTTCGAGGTGATTCCTGCAGGGATCACCTCAAACAAATGACTTGTGCTACCGACACCCACAGAAATAATAGTAACAAAAATAATAACAAGAAAGGCAAAGCCATTATGGCTCACGTGCATGACCGATTTATATATATATGTGTGACCTTTGTGACAAGGGCTGGCTTCTGCAGCAGCAAAATCCATGTTTTCTGAAAATGTAAGCATTTTTCACACATCTGTCAACCACCGTGACCCTTGACCTTTGTGACGAGTTGACTAAATTAGTATGCATAGGAAGGGCTTATCATCAGCTATCTTTGTACCAAATTTAGCTGAAAAAATTGCAAAAATGCTGGTAATACCTACAATTTTATCAAAAATTGGCATTTTACACACATTTGCCAGCCTCTTGTGACCCTTGACCTTTCCAAAGGATTCATCCAAATTGGTATGCATTGATAGGTCTTACCATCAGGTATCTCTGTACAAGAAGGAGAAGGAGAAGAAGCTAGCTCAGCTGGTGGAAACGCTGGACAGTACAGCCATTGCGTATGGGATGGAAATCAGTGCAGAGAAGACCAAACTGATGACCAACACCACCAGGGGCATTGGCACTGAAATCATGATTGGAAGCCAAAAACTGGGAACTGTTAATAAATTCAAATACTTAGGAGCCATTGTGACTGATGAGGGATCAAAACCAGAAATACTGTCCAGGATTGCGCATACAACAACAGCACTGACAAGATTGAAGACCATATGGAAGGACAGAAACATCACACTCTGCTCCAAGATCAGACTGATGCGCTCCTTAGTCATCTCAGTGTTTTTGTATGCCTGCGAGTCGTGGACCCTCACAGCAAACATTGAAGCAAGTCACTGAAATGAGCCTCGCGCTGGGACCATACGGCATTGAGGCGCGTCCCCTGGGTGGTGGATAGGGGGTCCCTCGTGAGAGGGGTGCACCGAATGAAATAAGGTGCCGTGAACCAACATGGTCTAAGGGAAGGTGACCCCGACAGAAAACCCCTGGTCCTCCTAGTAAGGGGGTTGGGCGTGAGGGTAGCTTCCCCACCCTGCAAAAAAGGAAATAGCTACAAAAACGCCGACGAAAAGACTAACAGTAATTCCTTTCCTGGAGGAGGAAGGTTCTTCTACTAGAAGACTTATGACGTCCTGTGGTGAAAGCCGGAAGTCTTCGGAAGCCACAGGACCGAGCCGCCTCTCTCTATCCAGGGATACAACCATGGGCACATGGAACGTCAAGACCATGTACCAGAGCGGCAAGGCCGCCCAGATAGCAGCGGAAATGCAAAAGTACAACCTTTCCCTGCTAGGCATCAGTGAAGCCAGATGGACGCAGTCTGGCCAGAAAAGGCTGTTAAGTGGGGAGATGATTCTGTATTCAGGTCATGAAGAGAATGCCCCCCATACAGAAGGAGTAGCACTCATGCTGTCACCAGTGGCACAGAGAGCGCTGATGGGCTGGGAACCTCTTGGGCCAAGAATTATAACAGCAGCCTTTAGAACCAAGAAAAAGCTCAAGCTGAACGTCATCCAGTGTTATGTGCCCACCAATGACAGTGACGAGGAAGAGAAACAAGAGTTCTACGACCGACTCCAGAGTGCCGTGGACAAATGTGCAGAGCGAGACATCACCATCGTCATGGGCGATTTTAATGCCAAAATAGGGGAGGACAACACCGGATACGAAGAGGTGATGGGGAGACAGGGACTAGGCTCAGAGATGAGTGAGAACGGGGAGAGGTTTGTAGACTTTTGTGCTCTAAACCGACTTGTCATTGGAGGCAGCATCTTCCCACACAGAAGAATACACAAAGCAACTTGGGTCTCACCTGACCATACAACAGAGAACCAAATAGACCATATCTGCATTAGCAAGAAATTTAGAAGATCCCTTCAAGATGTTCGAGTGAGGAGGAGAGCAGATGTCGCCTCAGACCACCATCTGCTTACCTTAAGAATGAAGCTCAAGCTAAAGAAAAGCCGCACAGAGACAACAAGAAGACAGCGCTATAATGTAGGCCTCCTGAGAGAAACTGGAGTTAGAGAAGAGTTCAAACTGGTGCTGTCCAACCGGTTTCAAGCGCTACAGGAGCTAGTAAAGGAAGAGGAGGCGGTCACCACAGAGCAGCAGTGGAAGGCAGTTAGAGAGGCGCTGAACTCAACCTGCAAAGACACTGTAGGGTTCAGGGAACACCACCACAAGGACTGGCTGTCGGCACAGACCTTGAAGAAGATAGAAGCGAGGAAGCAGAAGAAAGCAGCGGTCAACAACAGTCGCACGAGAGCAGCCAAAGTGAGAGCAGCCAAAGTAAGGGCACAGGGGGAATACTGGGAAGCCAACCGCGAGGTGAAGAGGAGTATCAGGGCAGACAAGAGGGCCTACACAGACAGCCTGGCAGCAGAGGCAGAAAAGGCAGCAGGCAGCAGCAACATGAAACAGCTCTACGACATTACCAGAAGATTGTCGGGTAAGTATGGCCATACAGAAAGACCAGTAAAAGGCAAAGAAGGCAAGCCTATTGCAGACAGAGCAGACCAACTCGACAGATGGGCCGAGTATTTTGAAGAGTTACTGAACAGACCTAGCCCACCCGACCCCCCCGACATCCAGCCGGCAGAGACCGACCTACCCATCAGCTGTGACAGACCCAGCCGGGAAGAGATCAGAAAAGCAGTGGCATTTTTGAAGAATGGCAAAGCAGCAGGGCCAGATGGCATCCCAGCGGAGTCTCTGAAAGCAGACCTAGAGACAACAGTTGAGATGCTGTACCCACTGTTTGGAAAGATCTGGGAAGAGGAGGTGATGCCAGCCGACTGGAAGGAGGGGTACCTAATCAAGCTTCCCAAGAAAGGCGACCTCAGCAAGTGTTCCAACTACAGAGGAATCACCTTGCTGTCAGTACCAGGAAAGGTCTTCAACAGGATCATCTTAGAGAGAATGAAGAGCTCCGTTGACCCCCAGCTGAGAGACCAGCAAGCAGGATTCAGGAAGAACCGATCATGTACAGACCAGATCGCCACTCTCCGCATCATCGTGGAACAGTCTCTGGAGTGGAGCTCCCCGCTGTACGTCAACTTTGTGGATTATGAGAAAGCATTTGACAGCGTGGACCGAGAGACTCTGTGGAAACTCCTACGACACTACGGTGTACCCACAAAGCTCGTCCGCCTGATCAAGAGCAGCTATGATGGCATGACATGTCGCGTGATCCACGAAGGGCAGTTCACCAGAGAGCTCCAGGTCAGAACTGGTGTCAGGCAGGGGTGTCTGCTGTCTCCGTTCCTCTTCCTACTGGCCATAGACTGGGTCATGAAGATGACCACAGAGCACAGACGAAGTGGAATACAGTGGACACTGTGGACACAGCTTGACGACCTCGATTTTGCAGACGACTTGGCATTACTGTCCCACACTCATCAACAAATGCAGGACAAGACCACGAGGCTTGCTGAAATCTCGTCCCAAGTGGGCCTCACCATTCACAAACAGAAAACAAAGACAATGAGGCTGAACGCAACCAGGGAAGAACCAGTCTTGCTTGCTGGCACCCCGTTGGAGGAGGTGGAGTCCTTCACCTATCTCGGGAGCATCATAGACAAAAAAGGCGGCACTGATGCAGATGTCAGAGCACGAATCGGTAAAGCCAGAGCAGCTTTCTCCAGTTGAAAAAAGTGTGGAGTTCCAGAGAGCTGTCACAACACACCAAAGTCCGGATTTTCAACTCCAATGTAAAAGCAGTTCTCCTATATGGAGCAGAGACATGGAGATTGACAAAAACCACAGTCAACAGAGTACAGACCTTCATGAACAGTTGCCTTAGAAGAATTTTGAAAATCCACTGGCCAGAGAAGATCAGCAACGTCAGACTCTGGGAGAGAACAGAGCAGATAACAGCAGAGAATGAAATTGGACGAAGAAGATGGGGGTGGATCGGTCACAGTCTGAGAAAGCCAGCTTCCAGTATCACTAGGCAGGCATTGTCATGGAACCCCCAGGGAAAGAGGAAAAGAGGTAGGCCGAGAAACTCCTGGCGTCGAGACCTCCAAGCAGACATCAAGAGACTGGGAACCACCTGGAGTAGAATCGAAGGAGAAGCACAGGACAGGAGTTGCTGGAGGTCTCTTGTCGACGGCCTATACCCGGGTAGGGGAGACAGGCGTAAGTAAGTACTGAAATGAGATGTTTTCGAAGGCTGCTTGGCATTTCATACAGAGATCACATCACGAACGAGGAAGTGGGAAGCAGAATCAGGCAAGCCATTGGGCCCTATGAAGACCTATTACTAGTATTAGCCATTGTGAAAAAACGCAAACTGAAGTGGTATGGGCATGTCATGAGTTCAGCAGGGCTTGCCAAAACAATCCTGCAAGGCACTGTGCAAGGAGGACGAAGGAGAGGAAGACAGAGTAAAAGATGGGAGGACAAAATCTCAGAGTGGACAGGACTGAAGCTGGGCGATACGCTAAGAATGGCAGAGAACAGAGAGGAATGGAGGGAGCTGGTTGCCAAGTCATCAGTGGTGCCCCAACGGTCGGCAAGACTATGGGATAGACAGATATATAGATCTCTGTACCAAATTTGGGTTTGAAGTTGTGAATAGTATTTGAGAAAAAACATCTTTTGTCAAAATATGACTATTTTTCACCTATTTCCTGAGCTCTTGTGACCCTTGATCTTTCTGAGGGATCAACCAAATTAGTGTGCATAGATAAGTCTTCCCATCAGGTATCTCTGTAGCAAGTTTGGGTTTAAAGTTGTGAATAGTATTTGAGAAAAAAACATCTTTTGTCAAAATATGGCTATTTCGGACCTATTTCCTGAGCTCTTCGTGACCTTTCCCAGAAAAAATCCAAATTAGTATGCATAGATGGGTCTCACCATCAGGTATCTCTGTACCAAATGTGGGTTTGAAGTTGTGAATAGTATTTGAGAAAAAACATCTTTTGTCAAAATATGGCTATTTTTCACCTGTTTCCTGAGCTCTTGTGACCCTTGACCTTTCCAAGGGATCAACCAAATTAGTATACATAGAGAGGTCTTACCATCAGGTATCTTTGTACCAAGGTTGGGTTTGAATTTGTGAATAGTATTTGAGAAAAAATAAATGTCAAAATATAGCTATTTTTAAAATATAATTTTTGATCCTGTGACCTTGACCTTTGTGAGAGGTCACTTAAACTGGTATGTTTAGAATCAAAGGTCTTGCCACAAAGTATCCTTGGGCCAAATTTGAAGAATCTGGCTTGAATAGTCTCCGAGAAAATGCCAAAGTTAAAGTTTACCACGGACGACGGCGGAGGGACGACCACTGGCCCAAAACATACTCACTTTTGCTTCGCACGTGAGCCCAAAATGACAAATGATAATAATACTACAGCACATTACATTTACATTGGCACTTTTCTCCCTATTGGAGAATTGTAATTTGGCTCAAAATACCTGCCACGAGCTGAATCCAACATGGATGCTCATGTGAAATGTGCGCATTCAATTGACCACTAGCATTCAAGTGGTGTGAAGGATGTGTCAGACTGCTGGTTACAAACCTTTCTCCGGGCTCCTGTACCAAGACTGTGTGAGCTGTGAAAGTCGACCACCCATTTTCTTCTCGCGGAGACTGTCAGGGATGGTGTCAATAAAATCATCCTCGTCGCTTTCTGTGTCCATGGAACCCACCTCCTCTTATGAATGCGACACACTCATTAGGGTAACGCTGCCAACAGAAGATGAGATGAGATATTGCACAGTTTATGGTACCGGTGGCTGCATGCACAAAGGGGTTAACACATTGTCCCCTAAAATCGCCCTTCCCAAATCTGGGAGTTGTTCTCTAGAAAATACATCATGCAACTGTTCAGCAGAGAGATTGACCATGTTAATTCAAGGGTGGTGCCAGAATAGCTTGGCACCTGTAGGCGCCAAGCTATTCTGGCACCGCCCTTGAACTATCATGGGTGGTCTGCAGCGTGATGAAGAGTGTCAAAGGTGGATGGGTTAACATTCTCAACCACTTGATCAAGTTATGGTTGGAAGACCTCTTTCCTTGACTTTGTACAAGCTGCTGGAGACGAGTGGACCACGACAGTTCAAGGGCAGTGCCTGGATAGCTTGGCACCTCCATCTCTCATTGTAGTACATTGCTTACTGTAATGAATAAAACTTCATTGCGAAAATGGCAGCCCAGCTAGTTACACTAGTTGTGATACTGCACATCTTCAGAACCTGTCAACAACTAAAACTACTTTCATTAAAATGTACAAAGCTGTCATAAAAAGGCATTTTAACCCTTTTAGCCCCAAGGTCCAATTGCTCAAATTTTGGAGGTGTTGCCTAATGACTTTACCAGTTGTAGGAGATGGATTCGTCATGATAATTTAAGGGTAGTGCCAGACGAGCTTGGTGCCTTCAGGCGCCAAGCTCATCTGGCATTACCCTTGAATTATAATGATCAATCCATCTCCTGCTGAAGTGTCCTGGGGCTAAAACAGTATAACAGGGCGGTCCGTGGCGCAGTGGTTAAGGCGCCTGCCACCAATGCCAAAGGTGCGAGGTTCGATACCGTGTTCCGGCGTTGGACTTTTCTCCTCTGGTAAGTGTCACCGTTAATTCGGGCGGACCGTCGGGGGTTCTTTCTCCGGGTACTCCGGTTCTTCCACCCCCCCACCCCCCACACTTTGGTACCGGTCTCAGGCCACTTTACAAATTTCAAATACAAGCGATCAAAAATCTCTGTAACTTCAGTAGCTGACTGGCCCTTCCTTTGTCTTGTACTGTGTTTGTACTGTGTTTGTCTTAAATGGCGTAAATCCGTGTCTGTTTCGTGAGTGAGTGTGTTGGGTTTCAGGCGCGGCGCTTTGAGTCGACTTCCCCAAAATTGAGAAAAAGCGCCTATATAATAACGGTATTATTATTATTATTTACAAAAAAACAACACAAATCTATGTGCTCCATGCACAAATGAAGTGACCTTCTTCATTTCCAAGTGACTTCTCAAGTGTCTTCCCCGTGGGACTGATTTCCATGAATCTGTGTGCTCTGCTTTCACTTTCACTTTAACTGTTCACCCCTTCTTGTTTTGCAGTAACTCTTTCAGAATTTCACAAGTTTCTCTACTCAGGGAAAATATCCAAAACTGGTACCTGGCCACTGCCTCTGCAAGGATCATGATAGTTTTAGGGCAGTGCTAGATTAATTTGGCAGCTTCCATGGTGCTGGATTGCACATCAGGGTGAGAATATAAATAATATTAAACAATAGTGCAGCGGGGGTATGAATGCACATAAATAGCGCAGGGGGTATGAATGCACATAAATCGGTGCAAAGGGTCTGATATGTAAATTCTTTCTGTCACTTGTTAGAGGGCTTCGTGATAACTGGTTGAACTATGGCTGGTACATGTGACTCACATTAAATGAACACAGTATTGGGCTGTTTATGAAATAAACAAGTAAACCACACATACAAAGTAATAAACAGATAATATGTGTAACAACTTAACGAACATGTACATGTAATTGAAGCAAAATATTGATATGACCAGTCACCATAGTGACTCGGGTATGGCCAGTCACTATGGTGACTGGTCATAGACATTTTGCTGCAAATAAAATGTACATTATATTGTCACACACACTATCTGTCAAATTGTTATAGGGTATGCAAACCCTTCACAGTTTTTGAAAATGAGAACTCTGTCAAATTGTCCGTGGCGGTAAGAAAACGCCTTGCTTTCTGAGGATGTCATGTGTAACCCTACTCGTACACCTCTCTTGAACTACCTGCACTCAGGGTAAAAAGCAATTCAATCTCTGTGTTTCTTACCGATCCTCCAACCATGGCGTGCAATTTTGTTTCCCAGCACTCACACACTGAAACTACTAGCGAGCAATGTTTGTTCCTGGATGAATGATGTACTTCCTGGATGAATGATGTACTATTTATATCCATGTCCCAAGGTATTATTTTTACCTGACAAAAGCATGCAGAGATGTATAGACCTTTGGCCCTTCATAGACGCCCCCCCCCCCCCCTCCCCTCCCTGCCACTGGGGATCAGAGGCTATGCTTTTATGAAAGTCTATCCAAAACCACGTAGCTTCCTAGGTGTTTGCCAAAAATAAACACCATATCGAAGATACCATAGAGTTTGACCGAACCCACCCCCCAAAAGGGTCATAATTTTGGGGAATAGGGGTACTAGATGGACAGTAAAGCAATGATAACTACAAGAAAATATTTATTATTTGGTATCAGCGTGTTGGTCCTGTATCGGGCATTCAGAAAATAATAAACTTTATTAATTAAAAAAAAATGTGATGATGTCACAGCATTCCATATTTGGACCCAATGAATATGGCACCATTTCTTGTGGTGTTCTGATCCACTTAATTTTCCTTTGCTTCCCATCATGTGATTTTTGGATGTTGTTACTGTAAACAAAATGTGTGCGTTGTGTGAAAAACTGTGGTTAGTATGCCTGAACTGTTTTTGTTGTTGTTGTGATTTGTAGTTTATTGTGTGTGTTTATAATCAATTGTAAAGCATTACAAGCCTGCGTAAGTGGGGAAGGAAGGATGCTATATAGAAGCGCTGTATTATAATTATTTTCATGGTTAGTGGAATTAAATACACAAAAAAGACTTTTTTGTAAGGTAAAACACTTCCAGAAATATATGTGTACTTCATATTTACACAGTTTGTGAAGTCTGGTGGCATCATATAATAGTACCGTGAGCTTAAAGAGGATGGATTATCATGACGTCTCCAGAATATGAATTTTTATAGCTAAAGATTTTGTAATTTTTCAGGCTTTAAAGTGTGGTGGAAATTAGTCAGTTAATGCTAAGCGTGTGAGTGCTACGTCTATGATAGGTACTAGGTAGGTATAAATAAACAAGATGAGGATTTCATCCCAGAGTCTACTGTATTGTTTGGAGCTCACATGCGTTTCTCTTTTAGGAACATTCAGAGTTCACGTTCATATTTTTAAGCTTATCCTTCTGATCCATTTCCCTCCTCTCTAACCCAACCTTTGATCAAAACACACAAATAAAGACGGACACATGGTGCTTCTCGCTATAAGTACGGTCTGTGGGCTGGAGTAGTGACAGGAATTCTGAAGAGGAAGAATAGCACGAGCAGCAAAATGACGTGACTATAAGCTTTAAGTCATGGCATCGCTAGTCCCATGACCCTGTGTACACAGTAATTTATTTGATGTCAATTCAAAAACATTGTATAACACTGACATCTGGTGCTTTGTGACAATACAGGAGCATTGTGCAACACCGACTTGTTGGGCACCTTTGCGTTACCGGCACTGTTTGATCCTTCTCTAGAAGTCGAGAATTCTTACTTTTTAATTTTTTTCTGCAATGAAAAAGTTGAAAAGGTACAAAGCCGGCTAACAAACTCATCCAATATCTATCTCCAAGATAGCTATATGGTCAAGAGTATGACTGAGTGTCCAAATGGTGTGACAAGCACCCTGCATTTTCAAAAGCAAAATAATTTTAATATTTCATATATTATATTACCTTTGCATAAATAAACATTGACACTAAATAATTTTTTTTTGTTATTTGCAGTTTGGTTGTTATTGAACTTTGAAGTTTAAAGTTTGAACATAACATTTACAATGTCACACATTTAACAATTTACAACAAGCACAAGCTGTAAGCATTTTTTTGCATTTGTATGTTTCAATGTATGTTCCCCATTCAGAATAAATGGTATGTCTATAAATAAAGTGTGTTCGTGTTAGTGGAAAATGCAACCTTTTACACCATAAAAACTGTTTGAACATAACTTTACACCATAATTTCCAAAAGCCACTAATTTTTAATTCTAATTGGAGAACAAATTGTAAAATGTTATGCTAAATCCACAGAAACAGGTCTCTAATTTAATTTAAGTGCAAAAGCCAATTGAAAAAAATAATGTTTACATAGTTCTGAATATTCTCATTTTTTATCTCATGCAATCAAATACAGCTTCTGTAAGCTATAAATGACTACACTAGATGACTTTTATCTGCTGTTATATTTTCCATTAGAAAATAAGCCAATTATTACAAACTGAGCCAAGTTTTAGCACAAAGTCAATTACAGTCACAAGATTAAACATAACTTTACACCTTCACAAAATCACAAAAAAACGGAAAATCACAAACTCATGGGAAAAAAATAAGTATGTATATCAATCCCACTAACAAGCACAGCCATTATATCAAACTAGTGATGTTTACGTGATTTTCAAAAAGGGCTGTTGCAACTTTTCAAGTGTTTGTACATAACTTTACACCTTCTGACTTGCACACAGGAAAAATCTTAAGATTATTCAAGAGAAGTCTCTAAAGATGACACTATCATCGAGCCTGCTTTCACCAATAAGCAGTGTGCATACTGTTCTGGTAAAATTTCATTTATTAGTCCATCATAATTACATAAACAGTAGCAAAAAGACAGAAAACAGGATGCATGAACATAACTTTATCACATTTACACATTTGCCTTGTACCTTACAAGTAAAATTATTTAGAAATTTGTTGATTGTCTGTAGTGTACAAAAGAAGAATGACATTTGCACTAACATGATTTCATGACAAAAACATGAAATAGAAAGGTAAAAAATAATGGCATGGCGCGTTTGAACATAACATGACGACACAGGACCATTTTCTAAAGCACAAAAGTAAAGGTGTAGAGTTATGACATGCAGATTTGAAAGCTGTTTGTGATGATAAATATTAAGATAGTGCATGCATAAAGGTTTCAAAGCACAACGGGAAATATAATCATTGTTGCATGAACATAACATGACACGACGTAGAGTTATGTTCATGAGGAATAGCTGTGACATTATCTTGTTTTGCATTCACTAAAATTTTATAGGTCTTGAAATTCATATTTAATAGATTTATCTGGTTATCTTACCTACTTCATTGCAGGACGGCCAAAGAAATTAAATTGGTGTTTGTTCGTAACTTTACACAGTGCATGTGATGTACTGATGGTGTAAAGTTATGTACAAACAAAAAAACAAAGAAATGTTTGTCCTAGAATGTATCACATGCTTTATTATTATAAAAAAGTAAACGGCATCTTTTCAGCTATTGGTAGTTTTTTTTTATATAAAGTGATTCTTGTGATTTTAGGTGATAAATGTTTGAATGTAACTTCACATCCCACAAAGTTGTGTCAAGTTATGTTCACCAGGAAAAATTGAAAAGAGTATCAAATGTGTTGTGTACCAGCATGTGCATAACTATTTTTATGTGTTGGCATCATCTGCTATATGATTTGCAACAAAATATACCCTTCAACAAAAATAATGTGCTTACTGGTTTGAACATAACATTTACACGCCAGCACGCAGAAAAAAATACAATAAAATTATTTCAACTGAACAAAATTAGGTATTTTTGGGCCTACCAAGGTCTTGTCTAAATAAGTATAGCCTATTATAGTTTTATTGGAGAATAAGTGAAAAAATAATAATATATATATAGTTATAAAGTTTGCTGGACTGCTTGAACATAACAATTTACACCCAACATTTGGAAGCATACTGTATACCTCGTAAAGGGTTTCTTTCATCTATCACCCATGCATCATCTTCAAACCCTTGACATAAATCACTACACCAGTTGTCTTCAGCAAAAACAACAGATTAGTAGAGATAAATGAGTGCCTAAACTGTTTGAACATAACTCAACATTTACACCATTCTGAGCATAAATCTTCAAAATTGGATCATTTGATTTTCCATGTAAGAATCACAAACCTTTTATTATAAAAACAAAGTACATACTCCACTCTACAAAATAACACATAAGTTTTAATAATTGACCATTTGTCAAAATGTGTTATAGTAGTACGATTTCTGCTGACAAAATTTACAACACGTGTTATGTTCAAGCAGGCTCTCATATTATGGTGAATTATGCAAAAGCAACTTACACTAGAAAATCATCAACTCAATGGTAATTTAGGCCAACATTGCAAACATCTTGTGACAGTGACAGTGATTTTTCATAGTGCAGCATGCCTTTGAAAATCTGAGTTCCATGGAGCATATAAAATGTGTCACGTTTTGTTCTCAAATTATAATTCGGATTTGGTCCCAAAAAACTGTGAAAATGTCCTAAATTCTTCTGTGGTCACCCATAAATCATGTATCACTGGAAACCTTATCGAATTCCCTACAACATGATGTATGCCTTAGTTTGATCTGACCACTTCTGATAATTTTGTAACAGGTTTTGTGAGAGAGGGTGTAGATTTTACCACTAGACACCCAGTCGTACTTTTGACCATATCCAAAATTCTAAGTGAATAGAACTTAAATTACGGATAGTCAGATTGGGGTCAATCGACTTTATATAAACGGCAATTTTTCTCTTTAATGAGTCAACCATTTAAAATATGCTCGGAGGCTCTCCGAAATACATCTTGATCAAAGCACTTCCTAAAGTGTCAGGCCTGTACGTACACAAACACCGGACATACTCGTGTCTACATATATACACACACAGCGCTTCCTGCCATATGTATGTTCAACAGTGTGTTTAGCGTAGCTAGGCATGACATAATTTTTATTGTGTTACTTTGCTGTCAGTCTTAAGTATGCCCGCCTATGTTCATCATTTGCATGCTAGGGAACATGCTCCAACCAGCTCCATCTCACCGTTCACAGAGATATCTTCCAAACCACCAGATCCAAAGTCTGCAGAATGATCTCCAACTCCAAACGTAAACACCTTCAAAAGCAAAATCCTGGAATCCACTTCTTCCAAAACCCTCTACACTACCATGAACACACTCTTAGGCACTTCTAAAGACTCTCCTCTTCCCAACACACACAGCAAAGAAGAACTTCCGTCCGCTTTTTCCTCCTATTTCTCCGACAAAATCCAAACTCTGCGCAACACACTCGACACTCTGCCTTCTCCACCTTGCCTTCCTGACCCCCCCCCCCTTTTCCGGCACTCCCCTCTCGTCCTTCTGCCCTGTCTCTCAGGATGAAGTCATCAAGACCATAAAGTCCATGCCTTTCAAAACCTGCGAACTAGACCCCCTCCCAGTTTCTCTCTACCGGGACGGCCTCCCAAAACTTTTGCCCTTCATTACCGACATCATCAACACATCTCTAGAGAATGGCTCCGTCCCCGATATCTTCAAGTCCGCCATCATCCGTCCTCTCCTCAAAAAACACAACCTCGACCCAAACGAACTCAAGAACTACCGCCTAGTCTCCAATCTCTCTTTCCTATCCAAGCTTCTTGAGAAGGTTGTCCTCAACCAACTCAACCTCCACCTCGCCGACAACAACCTCCTCAGTCCCTTCCAGTCTGCCTATCGCAAACATCACAGCACTGAAACAGCCCTTCTACATATCCTAAACCACCTGCTTCTCTCCATGGACTCGGGCAACATCTCCCTTCTTACGCTACTCGATCTCTCTGCCGCCTTCAACACCATAGACCACTCTATCCTCCTCCACCGCCTTCAGCACTCCTTTGGCATCACTGACTCTGCTCACTCCTGGTTTCTCTCCTACCTCTCCGACAGACAGCAGTCCGTCACCATCGACGGCATCTCCTCCAACCCAGTCAGGCTCTCCTGCGGCGTTCCACAGGGGTCCGTCCTGGGCCCGGTCCTTTTCACACTCTACACCTCTCCCCTGTCCAACATCATTCAGTCTCACCACATACACCACCACCTCTACGCTGACGACTCACAATTACTAGACAAAGACAAACTCGACAACACTCAGACACTACTGACTCGCACGGCTGACTGCTATGAAGACGTGAAAAACTGGATGACAGCAAACAAGCTCAAACTGAACGACGACAAAACGGAAGCCATGCTGGTAGGCACTCGCTAGAAACATTCCCAGCTCCCTCCCTCTCTCCACCTTCAACTCGACAGCACCCCCATCTCCCTCTCTGACTCGGTCAAGAACCTTGGCGTTATCCTTGATTCCTCTCTTTCCATGACCAGCTTCGTCTCCGCCATGGCCCAGGCATGTTATTTCCACCTCCGCCGCATCAGTCAGATCAGAAAATACCTCACAACCAAAGCTGCCACCAAACTCGCTGTCTCTCTCATCTTATCTCGCATTGACTACTGCAACTCTCTCCTTTCCGGCCTTCCTCACTCCACCACTCTCACTCTCCGGCGCGTCCAGAACAATGCTGCCCGCCTCGTCCTCAGAAAGAAAAAATCCGACCACATCACTCCCCTTGGCACTGATGCAGATGTCAGAGCACGAATCGGTAAAGCCAGAGCAGCCTTTCTCCAGTTGAAAAAAGTGTGGAGTTCCAGAGAGCTGTCACAACATACCAAAGTCCGGATTTTCAACTCCAATGTAAAAGCAGTTCTCCTATATGGAGCAGAGACTTGGAGATTGACAAAAACCATAGTCAACAGAGTACAGACCTTCATGAACAGTTGCCTTAGAAGAATTTTGAAAATCCACTGGCCAGAGAAGATCAGCAACGTCAGACTCTGGGAGAGAACAGAGCAGATAACAGCAGAGAATGAAATTGGGCGAAGAAGATGGGGATGGATCGGTCACAGTCTGAGAAAGCCAGCTTCCAGTATCACTAGGCAGGCATTATCATGGAACCCCCAGGGAAAGAGGAAAAGAGGTAGGCCGAGAAACTCCTGGCGTCGAGACCTCCAAGCAGACATCAAGAGACTGGGAACCACCTGGAGTAGAATCGAAGGAGAAGCACAGGACAGGAGTTGCTGAAGGTCTCTCGTCGACGGCCTATACCCGGGTAGGGGTGACAGGCGTAAGTAACATCACTCCCCTGCTCAAGCTCCTTCACTGGCTCCCCATTCCCCAACGCATCCAATACAAGATTCTGTCTCTCTGCTACAAATCCCTGAACAACTACGCTCCTACCTATCTCTCCAACTTACTTCACCCCTACACTCCTTCCCGCTCCGCCTCTCTCCGCCTCCTCATCCCCCCGCACCAAACTCAGCACTTTCGGCCCCCGCTCCTTCTCAGTATACGGTCCATCCACCTGGAACACTCTCCAACTCTCTCTCCGTCAGAAACACTCTCTCTCCTCCTTCCAGTCCGCCCTCAAAACTCACCTCTTTCAACAGTTCTAGCACTATATCACCACACTCCCCACCCCAATCTGACCGTCGTAATGTATTTTCACAATTTGTGGTACATGAGTCATTGTCTAAAGCGTGCGCATGCATGTGCGACTTGAGAGTGCATGCTTAGAGTTATAATTATTATAAGATAAGCGCATTATAAATACCGTAATTTATCTCAAAGTCTATCGTATTTTCAAAATGGAGGCAGGTGGTTGAGAATGTGTGTGTGTGTGTGTGTGTGTGTGTGGGGGGGGGGGGGGGGGGGGGGGGGGCTATCACTTTTAGTAATTTTTTTATCTCATTTTCAAAAATGTTTTTTTATTAATTACAACTTAGGTGACCTTGAACTTTAACACCTTTCAAAGTCACCGGTTAAAACATTGAATCATTTACGTTTCCACTGTTGATGTATCATACCTTTGGTATACGTTTTCATCATAGTATGTGAAAGATTGGACACCTATTCTTCTGGCAAGAATGCTATTTCGTGGATCATGAAAGGTAAACAAGATGAGGATTTCATCCCAAAGTCTACCATATTGTTTGGAGCTTACGTTACATGCGTTTATCTTTTAGGAACATTCAGAGTTGTTCATATTTTTAGGCTTATTATGCTGATCTATTTCCCCCCTCTCTAAGCCAACCTCTGATCAACACACACGTTGGCGCACACAAATAAAGATGGGCACATGGCGCTTGCCGCCATTAGTATGTTCTGTGGACTCATGTAGTGACAGGAATCCATCTCCTTTTACTCTAACCCACACTGGCACACAGAAATAAAGACACACGGCGATTCCCGCCATTTGTAAGCCCTGTGGTCTGGCATAGCAAAGCTAATAATAATAATAATAAATAGTTCTTGTATAGCGCTGTTCTCCAGGAAAACACTGGACTCACTGCGCACGCACAACAGCACACTCTCTCTCAGACACACACATAATTATACGTGATTCTGAAGAAGAATAGCACGAGCAGCGAAATGACGTCACTTCAAGCTTCACATAATGGCATCATTAGTCTCGAAGCCATGTTCATAGTGATGACTCAATGTTTTATTTCACTCATCGCAGTACTACCATTTGACATAATAAAGGATCAAGCTTTGCAATTTTCTTGCTGATTTTCACGCCTAGGGCTTACAGGTCACAATTTGACCTAATCCTACCCCAGAGCCGGGACAAACAGCAGGCTTATGCAAACAGTGTTTATGAAAATCATGCAGGTATTAATGAGAAGATAGTTTTTTTCGTAAAAGAAAACTTAAAGTCATGTTAGCTTTTTACAAATGACTGAAAAAGTGATGCAGAAAGTTGTCTGATTTTTACACCTAGGCATACAGGTCACAATTGACCTAATCGTACCCAACAGCCGAGAAAAACTGTAGGCTTATGTTAATATCATATATATGAAAAATTATGCAATTATTAATGAGAAGATTGCTTTTCAAATAAAAAAGATTTAATTGTTTTAAGATTAATTCCAAATAATTTGTGAAATTAATCCCAAAAATGAGAAAGTAATTTTTTCCAAAAATATTTAATTATCACTTAAAATGTTCTAGAGGTACAATGCTGGTTAACAAACACATTCAATATTTCCCTGTTGTCTAGCTATAAGCAAAATATCTAGTAAAAATAAGAAAAATTATGAACAGAACTCCAGTGTGGATCAACCGTTTTTTGTGAAACAGCCATTTTCTCGCCAATGAGCATCTTAATAAAAATTTAAAGCCTCGAGATTATTCTTTTAGGGACAGTATCATACAATTTCAAGCTTGTCCGTCCTCAAACGCGGGCTCTAATCGCTATCACATATACACACACACATATAATATTAATAATAATAATAATAATTACGGTATTTATAATGCGCTTATCTTATAATAATTATAACTCTAAGCGCGCACTCACAACTCGCGCACGCTTTAGACGACTCACGTACAACAAATGGTGAAATATATTGCGACAGTCATCTTTTGTGGGGAGTGTGGTGATATAGTGCTAGAACTGTTGAAAGAGGTGAGTTTTGAGGGCGGACTGAAAGGAGGAGAGAGAGTCTTTCTGACGGAGAGAGATTGGGAGAGTGTTCCAGGTGGATGGACCATAAACAGAGAAGGCGCGGGGGCCGAAAGTGCTGAGTTTGGTGCGGGGGATGTGGAGACGGAGAGGGTCGGAGGCGGAGCGGAGGGAGCGGGAAGGAGTGTAGGGGTGAAGTAAGTTGGAAAGATAGGCAGGAGCGCAGTTGTTCAGGGATTTGTAGCAGAGAGACAGAATCTTGTATTGGATACACTGTGGGATGGGAAGCCAGTGAAGAAGTTTGAGCAGGGGTGTGATGTGGTCGGATTTTTTCTTTCTGAGGACGAGGCGGGCAGCATTGTTCTGGATGCGCTGGAGAGTGGAAGTGGTATAGTGAGGGAGGCCGGAAAGGAGAGAGTTGCAGTAGTCAATGCGAGATAGAATGAGAGAGACAGCAAGTTTGGTGGCAGCTTTGGTGGTGAGGTATTTTCTGA
This sequence comes from Semisulcospira habei, assembly GCA_036245525.1. Taxonomy (NCBI): domain Eukaryota; kingdom Metazoa; phylum Mollusca; class Gastropoda; family Semisulcospiridae; genus Semisulcospira; species Semisulcospira habei. Next base: position 151,611,997 of record BTPG01000006.1, read on the forward strand.
TCTGACTGATGCGGCGGAGGTGAAAGTAGCATGCCTGGGCAGTGGCGGAGATGAAGCTGGTCATGGTAAGAGAGGAATCAAGAATAACGCCAAGGTTTTTGGCCGAGTCACTGAGGGAGATGGGGGTGCTGTCGAATTGAAGGTGGAGAGAGGGAGGGAGCTGGGAAAGTTTCTGGCGAGTGCTTACCAACATGGCTTCCGTTTTGTCGTCGTTTAGTTTAAGCTTGTTTGCTGTCATCCAGTTTTTCACGTCTTCATAGCAGTCAGCCGTGCGAGTCAGTAGTGACTGAGTGTTGTCGAGTTTGTCTTTGTCTAGTAGTTGTGAGTCGTCAGCGTAGAGGTGGTGGCGTATGTGGTGAGACTGTATGATGTTGGACAGGGGGGAGGTGTAGAGCGTGAAAAGGACCGGGCCCAGGACGGACCCCTGTGGTACTCCGCAGTAGAGCGTGACTGGGTTGGAGGAGACGCCGTCAATGGTGACGGACTGCTGTCTGTCGGAGAGGTATGAGAGAAACCAGGAGTGAGCAGAGTCAGTGATGCCAAAGTCAGTCAGTGACACACACACAAATACAGCACTTTGGTGCCAAAAGAGATGTTCTCTAGCAAGGTTTGCGTATCTAGACGTGACGTCATTTTTATCTTGTTATTTTTTTGCCAGAATTTCTGCCCCGCAAGCCAAAAACGTCATGTGCATGCTCTGTAATGTGCTCCGACCAGCCCATTTCAAAGTCTACCATATTTTCAATACGGTAGACAAAAAGATGGCCCCGCGATGACGTCATGATTTTGTTTTTAGACATTGAATCATTGTAAATGGTAGATAAATGTATTCTGTTTCCAAAGATACCAGTCATTTAGTTCTGCAAGCTTTTTTTACCGGAATTGTATCGTTAACACCAACCCTACCCCAAAAGCAAAATATAGGGCCCAAAGAAGGAAAATATGACCGTAGTACATGTCCTCCTAAGTCCTATATATTCAATACGGTATTTATTTTGGGCAAACACCTATGGTTCGTCTTCATAGGTTTCCGAAAAAATGTGGTCTCCAATCCCCCGCAAGGGTGGGGTGGGGTGGGGTGAGTGGGGGTGGGGGGGTGGGGGGGGGGGGGTGATCACTTCCCATCTGACGGCCTAGTACTTTGACCTTTACAAGCAAGTGGCACAGAGGCTCATGAGAATCTATGCCAGTAAAAAAAGCTTAGTAGTGTACTGGTAATTCCTTTTTGTGTACAGTTGTGTAATCTTATATTTTTGAGTGCACAAGACCTACAAATAGAATTGATAGAATGGCAATTTTGCCATCCATCTGAGCGCTATCACTATCAAGTATCATTATCACTACACTGATTATGTTGCAGCACAGCTCGTCTAGCAATGGCACAGCTCGTCTAGCAATGGCTGGTAAGTGACCTCAGAGAGGTAGAATACCAGTATTAACATACGATAATTTGTTGTTTGATTGTTGTAGCTGAAGAGAAGAAAAATAATCCCTCCGTAATTAATCCATAATACATAACATACTATGACAGGATTTAGATCGACCATGACAGTTCAAGCTTCCAGTATCACTAGGCAGGCATTGTCATGCAACCCCCAGGGAAAGGGGAAAAGAGGCAGGCCGAGAAACACCTGGCGTCGAGACCTCCAAGCAGACACCAAGAGACTGGGAACCACCTGGAGTAAAATCGAAGGAGAAGCACAGGAGTCGCTGGAGGTCTCTCGTCGACGACCTATACCCGGGGAGGGGTGACAGGCGTAATTAAGTAAAGTATGACAGTTCAAGGGTGGTGTCAGAATAGCACCTCCAGGTACTAAGCTATTCCGACATCAACCTTGAACTATTATGGCCGATCTGTCTAAAGAACTGTGACGAAGACCTCTATCTGCATTGTCCCCAGGGCATAGTGGGTTTCTTGTTTCATTGAGTAGCAACAATTTACACCGCACTCAGGAAGCATCCTTTTTCCACTGAATAGCAACACCACACTGATTATTTTGCCACTCTGAGCAATAACTGCCACAAAAAAAAAAACACAATCAGTGGTGTGAACTACCGACATGCAAAGGATTAACTGGTAAAATTTTATTAACCCTTTTTACTCAATTTTTTAAAAACATAAAATACCAGAGGGAAAGTAACAAACAATGGAGGATACCTGTTAGAAAAGAAAAATACTGGCTGCTGAAATACTGAAAAACACGAGAGTTTACCATAATGTTGCTTTGTAAATCTGTGTGTATGCTGTGTCCCCTCCCCCTCTTTCTCCCTTCACCTGACTAGAAGCCAAGTTCTGTGTTTCCAGAAGGGCAGTTTCGATGGCAGACACTATTTTAACAAGGTACTTTATACAAAAAAAAAAAATAGACTGACTGTCAATAACCCTTGTGTGAACACTGGGGAAACAAGAAAGGCAAAGCCCTTATGGCTCATGTGTATGACCAATCCACACGTTTGACAATAAGTAAAGGGATGGCTTCTTCACTAAAATAATCCATGTTTTTTTCAAAATTTAATCAGTTTCATACATCTGTGAAACCCCCTGGACCCTTGACCTTTGCAATGAGTCGACTAAATTAGGATACATAGGAAGGTCTTATCATCAGCTACCTTTGTGCCAAATTTGATTGAAAAGTTTGCAAAAATGTTGTTTTTTAATAACTATAATTATTGGCATTTTATACACATTTGTCGACCTCTTGTGACCCATGACCTTTTCCAAGGGGTCATCCAAATTAGTATGCATAGATAGGTCTTACCATCAGGTATCTCTGTAGCAAGTTTGGGTTTGAAGTTGTGAATAGTAATTGAGAAAAAATATTTCTTGTGAAAATATGGCTATTTTTTTACCTATTTCCTGAGACCTCTTGTGACCCATGACCTTTCCAAGAGGTCATCCAAATTAGTATGCACAAAAAGGTCTTACCATCAGGTACCTCTGTAGCAAGTTTGGGTTTGGAGTTGTGAATAGTATTTGAGAAAAACACATTTCTTGTTAAAATATGGCTATTTTTCTACAAATTTCTGGAGCTCTTGTGACCTTTGACCTTTCCAAGGGGTCATCCAAGTTAGTATGCACAGATAGGTCTTACCATCAGGTATCTCTGAAGCAAGTTTGGGTTTGAAGTTGTAAATAGTATTTGAGAAAAAAAAACATCTTTTGTCAAAATATGGCCATTTTGAACCTATTTCCTGAGCTCTTGTGACCCTTTACCTTTTCGAGGGATCAACCAAATCAGTGTATCTTTGTACTAAGTTTGGGTTTGAAGTTGTGAATAATAATAAATTAGTATTTGAAAAAAGAAATGATGTCTAAATTATGTCTAAAAATAGCTATTTTTTTATATATTTCCTGATCCCATGACCTTGACCTTTGTAAGAGGTCACTGAAATTGGTATATTTAGAAAGTATCCTTGGGCCAAGTTTGAAGACTGTAGCTTGAATAGTCTCCGAGAAAAAGCCAACGTTAAAGTTTACCACGGACAACGCTGGACGGACGCTGGACACTGGCCGACGGATGGACGACCACTGGCCCAGAACATACTCACTTTTGCTTCGCACGTGAGCAAAAAAATGGTACTGAAAACTAAAAGTGAAGTGCATTTATAGATAAATGATTGAAAAACTTTTATAAGAGTTGGTTCTGATGTCATAGTGATGTACTCTCAAATCCACCCCTATATGATGCAAACAGTTGTTAATGGGGGTATCAGTGCTCAAGCACAATGATGCCAACTTGCAGCATACAAAAGTACAACATACAAGATTCAATTGTTACACTTACACTTTTACAGGTATATCCTGGTGCATGCGGCAACAACAGAGAGACATGTCTAATGTAAAGTTGTTATACAAACAATGAATCTTTATTTTATAATGGTGAAGATATTAAACACAGTCAGTGACTATGTCATTTTTCATACCTGCCATTGCTACAACTACAACTAACTAAATACAAAATATACATAAAACAGGGACATCAAAGCACAGTGATACAAAATATAAAGTCTACTATACACAAAACACATGCATGCACGCAGAAATGCACTCGCGTTAGTGTGCACACACACACATGCATACACACACGATTGTTAGAATACATGTACATTCGTGCATTAGAGTGATGCCAGGTGTCTATAAAGACTTGTCTTGAAAAGAGATAATGTCAGAGTGGCTTTAACATGATGTGGGAGTGAGTTCCACAATATGGCACCCGCAAATGACAAGGCAGATTTAAATATATATCGGGGTTTTGGAACAATATGAAGACCCCTCATATTCCCATAGCTGGAATCTGATTTTCGAAACAACTCTATTATTACTATTGTGGAGCGGTATGGTTCCACACTTAGTTTAAACATCAGTACCCTTTTGTTAAATTTAAAGTGATTTTGAAGGGGTAGGAATCCAGCTTTACTGAGTTTTTCCTCAGTTGTCAAGTATAGGTCAAGAAGAATTAATTTTGCCATTCTCCTATGTAAGGAATTTATTCTTTTTAACTGGACATGACTGCAACAATCCCACACCATAGCATAGTTTTTATGTGATATGATGTGTGCATTACTGAACAATTTTCTGGTTTCACTATCTGTGTAGTACTGTAATTTCGATAACATAAAGACATTTCTAAAGACCGTTTTATAGACATTGTCAATGTGCTTCTGACACCTAAGCTGATTATTGATGGTGACCCTCAATAGACGATGTTCGGCTACCTGTTGTATGATCATTGATGTCGCCGAGTGATAGATTAAGATTAAATGGTTTCAACTGATGCTTTTGGCGCGTTGCAATAATCATAGATTTTGTTTTAGTAGGATGCAGAATCATAGAGTTGACTTTACACCATGGTGATATCATCAAGACTTTGTTGAAGGCCATTTTGAACTACACAGTCTTTGTTAGCTGTGTAGATAGAGGTATCATTGGCAAACATATTATTACACTGTGTTGCTTCGTAGGTTAGACTTAGACTTTTAGAGGTAGGTCACTGATGCAAATACAAAATAAAAGAGGACCAAAGACTGACCCCTGCGGAACTCTGAGTTTAACAGCTTTAGTAGAAGAGTAGACTCTATTAACAAATTTTACTTTCTGTTTCCTGTTTTTGAGGTATGATGTAAAAAATGAAACAGCCATGTTGTTTTGAAGATAATGCTTAACTCATTTGAGATGTGCCGCCTCCGGATACGCGGCTTATGTAGTGAATCCGGAGGCAGCACGTCTAAATGAGTTAAGTTTGGAAATCAGTATTGAATGATTCACCAAGTCGAAAGCCTTTTTAAAGTCAATATAAATTACACCTGTCAGCTGCAAATTATTCATGTTTGAAAGCCATGCGCTGGTTAATCTGCTCAGGGCCGCATGACATGAGTGCTGAAGGTGAAATACTGACTGAGAAGAATGGAGCAACATGCATGATTCTAAGTAGTCAGACAGGTGTTTATATTATGTCTTTCGAGGGGTTTAGATACTACTGACAGTATAGTTGTCAGGGTCAGTACGATCTTTTGATTTTGGCAGTGGAATGACTTTGGCGACTTTAAGGTCTGTGGGAAATACATTGTTTTGAATACATAAGTTGTAAATTATATTATATAAGTAAAGGTCTCTATGAATAGTATAGACAACTTTAATATTTGTCGGCTGATATTGTCATAGCCAGAGGAGTTCTTATTGGCTAGGTTACTATTATACTAATTAGTTTGCCCACTTCGTGCACAGCCATTAAAGGGATATCAAATGGTGGTGTGCCAGGTGTTTTTCTAATGCAGAAATTAACTAAGTAATCTGGGCATATGTCAGCCTCTGTATCACCTAGAAGTACTAAGTAGTTATCAAATCCGCAACAGACAGAAATGTTCATTGAATGTGTTGACAGAGAGATTACTAGGGATGTCTGTTGAACTACTGCTACTGCCTTGGGTGATTGAATTCAGTACCCGCCACACTGCTCACACATCTTCGTTGATCTTGACAGTGTTGCGGATAAGGTCCCTCCTCACGGCGCGCACCAATAACTTAACACGGTTTCGCTGTTTTTTAAATTCATCAAAGTTCTTTTCTCTTTTTAGCTCATTTTGCACTGACATGGCATGCATTATTTCTTTTGTCAACCAAGGGGGAAGTATTTCACTCTTTACTCTTTTTAATCTTTGCGGCGCATGTTTGTCTAATGCTACAAGGAATAACCTGTACCATGTGGAGAGCGCAATATTTGGATCATCTGTGAGAAGGACCTAGTCAATAGGAGTGTTACTAAGATCACGTAGAAACTTGTTACGACTGAAATGCTTAAACGACCTGCAGGTTGTTGTACCATGACTATACTTCTTAAATTAGGGGAGTTTTATAGACCACCAACAAATCACGGGGCAGTTGTCACTAACACTAAGATCTAAAACACTGACATCTGTCACCGCCTGTGGTTTGTTGGTATACACGTGTTCAATGAGTGTCAAGCTTGTGGCGGTAATTCTGGTGGGGGATTTAACTAGCTGTACTAGGCCAAATAAAGAAGATGTAGTTTCCCATGCAGGATGGGGTTTAAGCATCTATATTAAAGTCACCTAGAAGAATGATGTCATTTTGTCCTTTACATACTAGGTTAGTAGTAAAATTGTCTTACCAATCGAAGGTAGACACCGGATTGCGGTAAAGAAAACGGACAAATGACGGTGAACATTTTGGGCTTTTGACCTCAATTCACAGACACTCTACTCCAGCCGTTTCTAAGTCTTTACGCCGATGGACCAAGTGTTAAATAGAGTGATGAACGCATACAACAATGCCTGTTTGACCATGACCGAAGGAATCTCTTCTCATGATAGTAAAATTAGGAATTCTCATGGTAGCATCACTGATATTTGAATTTAGGCGTAACTCTGTAAGGCTGAAAATGTTGAAAGGTGTGGGACTGTTAAAGATATTATAATATAAAGATCAAAAACGTTGAGGTGACCCACTCATAATTTATGTTCTGTTTGTTTGCCTTTAGCCATGAGTATTTCTCTAACAGCTGTATTTTGTTTCACGATGATACATGTAATAAAGTAGAAAGAAAGAGATTACAACAATATCCTATTGCATAAAAAGTACTTATGTGCTTAACCCTATTAACTCCACAGCCGCATTTCCAAACTTTTGGAGGCGTCTAACGACTATGTACCAGTTGTACTTGTAGGAGATGGATTGATCATGATAATTCAAGAGTAGTGCCTGAAGGTGCCAAGCTCATCCGACACTACCCTTAAATTATCTCCATCTCCTCCTGCAGGAACGCGGGGCTAAATGGGTTAATTACTGTATAACAAAACGCTAAATATCAAGTTGTTTAGACTGAATGCTAATTAGAACATCATGTGTGCATTGTTGTTTAGTTCATTGTAAAAGTGGTGTGTTCGGGTATTGTGTTTTGTTTGTTATGTCATTGTATTTTTATTTTTGTGGACAGATTGTAAAGCGCTTAGAGCTTTTAAGATTAAGCGCTATATAAAATATACTCATTATTATTATTGTCGCAGGGGAGATAATCTAGTTCAGTGTTTTAGTGCGGGGCACCAATTTTCCCCAGCACGCCCGCAGGCTCAGTAGTTAGTGATACTGCTATAGTGCCTGAGTGAGTAAGTATGTCAGCCAATCAGCAAAAGGCATGCAGGACACCGCCTTAGCAGTGAGGGTAAAAATAGAAGGCCTAGCGAAGGCGTACTCTATCCACTCCGGGAACGCCCGCCCCACCCCGTCGCCCCCTCAATAAAGGCCGGGGGTGAGGCGGGGAGGGGAGAGGGTGAACCCATCACCTCCCACCCCTTCATCTCATGGCCCGAGCACACACCCCCCTCCCCCCGGATAATAAAGAGTCATCTCACCTTCATATCCCCCCCCCCCCTTTTTTTTTTTCCTCTGGCCGGGTGGCTCCGGCGACCTTACCAGGCCTCGAGAGTCGCGGAGTGCCCCCCCATGGCCGGGGATACATGGCCCATAACTCCTAACCCTACCCAGGGGGTCCTGGTCCCACACTGGGCCCCCGGGACTAACCTGGGACAGACCCAAGGAGGAATATACGGGGAGAAATCAGAGAGCAGGCAAACCCAGGTGGCTGGAGTCCAGCCTGAATGGAGGGGGGCCAAACACTCCAATAACATAGGCCCGACTAAAGGAGGTTTAGCATCCATCGTCAATGCACTCCTTATATTAGTTATAATCATAGATAATGCGTGGTGCCCTATGCACAGGATAACACCCTCCTAGAGTCATGCAGTGGCGGACCCCGCCCCCCACTGGACCCTCCCCACTTATTCTCAAACTATCCACTCGCGAAGTGTTGCCGTGGGCCCGACAGGGCTGAACAGCAAACACAGGTCACCCTCATCGCCACTCCACCTCATGGACCCGCACCCGCCCCACCTCCCCATGGATAATAAAAGATATCACATCATCACCAATCACCCGGTCCCTGGCCGCCCCCTCTCCCCCCCTGCCACGGGGGGCCGGTCCAGCGGAGGCCACCGCCAGACTCGGGGGGCCCGTTCGGATGTGGGGGGGGGGGGGGGGGAGGGTGCCCAAGAACCACCCATCACATCACCCCCTTTTTTTTCTTCGTTTTTTTGTCTGTACACGTTACTTTCCTTTATTTTTACACCCCCGGTACATTAAGATACCCCCCCCCCCCCCTCCCCGCCTCAGGAGTTCGAGGGAAAACCCGCTCAAAGATGTCTTCCCGGGAGGCTTTTTGACCAATTGCCCCCCTCCTAGTGGAGAGAGTGTCCCGGGGGCCGGCGTCGGGCACCTGAGGCCCCCCCCACCGAGATCCTCGGTGGGACACGCCCGGGGGCTGGCGGCCGGCTCTGGGGTCCATCAATTCCGTATTTGGCCGTAGAGGAGGACACTCCTGGAAGGTCCACTCTGCGGGATAGGGAGGTTAGACAACCTAGGGGGGCGAGATACCCTAGATGGCACTCTGACACCGCGTGGCTCGCCTGCTTACGGTCACCACCCATCAAAATAAATAGGGACCCCAGGGAGGTGTAGCATCCTTCTTCCATGCACTCCCTGGGCAACGGAGGGTACAACACCCCCCTCCAGAGAAATACAGAAACACTTATAGGGGGGGTTAGTAAAAATCAACCCCCCTCAAACAATAAGGGAAAATAGGGTGCAGGCCTTGGACTATGACTCCATGGGACGAAAACAGGGACCTGACACCACAGACCTACAAGACGGGATTGCAAGCTTGCCCCCCAACCACCCAACCTCCCAAGGCGGACGAAAAGATGAATACAAAAGGATGCACGGACATCAGCGACGACCAGACAGAACATACACCCCCATCCCCTCCCACCCCCCCCCCTGGATGAAATCAGTGAGAGCTGGAAGTCCCTATCCTTAAAAATTAGCATAGCAAGGCGTACAGGCTTTCCTGCAAAGGAAGACTCTGTTCTGTAAAGAACATTAGTTAGTTAGAATTCTTGTAATGGAATACTGTCCAGCAATGGACGCGTAGTTAGTTAATTAGAATTCCTGCCAAGGAGAACCGGACTGCGTGGGCAGCAATGGTCATATTGCATGATTCAGGTATGGGAATTGCCTAAGCAAAAATCATCTGAAACGGGACCTTCAACCTGATACAAAACAAGGTGGTCGGATCACTTGGCTCCAAGGGAGGGGGGAGGCCCAACTTTTCCTTTGGGACTTTGAACCTGATACAAAAGGCCTCCACCACGCTAGATCTTGTTTCCGCGAGGGACGAAAAATCAAACAGTGGCGAGGGGGGGGGGGGGGGGGGGGGTAGGTGACGGACCTTGCTTAATACTTCTGGGCGCTGGATAATCAAATAGTGGGGGGGTGGGGGGTAGGCGACGGACCTTGCCTTGCTTACTTCTGGTCGCCAAAGAATCAAACAGTGCGGGGGGGGGGGGGGGGGGGGGGGGGGGGGGGTAGGCGGCGACGAACCTTGCTTACTTCTGGGTGCCAGAAAATCAAACACTGAGGGGGGGGGGGGGGGGGTAGGCGTCGGACCTTCCTTACTTCTGGTAGTGGGGGGGAGGGGGGGTAAGCGACTGACCTTGCTTGCTTCTCGGACCCGATAAATCAAACGGGGGAGGCGGGGGGGGGGGGGGGGGGGGGGGGGGTGACGGGGCACCTTGGGTCTGCCCGCCTTTGCTTATTTTGCTACCCACAATGGTTTTTCGCATAAACGCCTTTTTAATTTCGCGGACAATTTCTTTTTCCCCACGGAATTGCGCAGATTTTGCGGACAATTCCCATGCCTGATGATTGGAATTCCTGTAAAGGAATACTGTCCAGCAATGGGCATAAGGCATGATTAGAATTCCTGTAAAGGAATACTTAGTTCATTAGAATTCCTTCCTACCAAAGAATACCGGACTGCGTAGGCAGCAACGGTCATACTGCATGATTGGAATTCCTGTGAAGGAATACTGTCCAGCAATGGACATAAGGCATGATTAGAATTCCAGTAAAGGAATACTTAGTTAATTAGAATTTCTGTAAAGGAATACCAGACTGTGTGGGCAGCAACGGTTATACTGCATGGTTTAGATAGTCCCGTAAAGGACTCGGTTTAAGCACAGTATAGTGTTTCATCCAGAAATGAACGAGTGTAATTATTTAAGCAAATAAACTAAGTACATAGTTTAAGTGGGTTTGGGACCTACAGAACTTGTCATTAGAGTCTGGTTTTCATTTGTGTTGGCTGCTACGTCTAGCGTGTAGGCTAGCATAGCTTTGGTTCATAGGGTCTAATGAGTAGGTAGGCATAGTTATGATTTCATATGTTTTATGAGCAATTGTATAATTACTTTTGGTGAATTATTGTGTTTTGCTTTGTGCTATAGTGAATGGTTTTGACATGTCTGATGATGAAATAAATAAAACTAACCAGAAACCTCGTCACTGAGTGTGAGACTGATGAATGTGAGGATGTGTGTCAGTAAATGTTGGGAATGTTTGTGGGAAACAGTGCAAGAGTGTGTGTGTGTGTGTGTGTGTGTGTGGGACTGAGAATCTGCTGAAAGTTTGTTGACGTGCTTAGTTTACCAGTTCAATGTTGCACTCAGGTCAACGCACGTTCACTACGATTATATCAACTAGGGTTTCTCTGGATACTGTGGTAGGTCCATTGCGCTACTAGTATTTAAACACAACGCGAGGCAGACACATACATGTGAGTGCACATGCGAGATCAGTGTAAGACAAGAGACTAAGTAGTTGAATTACACTCCACAGCAATCTCCAGCCCTTCCTTAAACCACAAACGGGATACGGAATAAATGGGCACTTGCATGTTAGATGGGCAGCCCAGTCTGACCATCTAATAACAAGCCTGCGCAGTCCGGTTACATTATTATTAAATCAGGGACAAGAAAAAATGCACTTCTGTCAGTGCCTATGCTTGCCTGCGAGCGTCAACCGTAATTAAACAGTTTGATCTTTCTGGTAGTCGTCAACAACATAGCAGCAGCAACAACATATACAAAGAAGTAAAATACTCCTGACAACACAAATCTTCATTCAAAAGCAAGCAAGAAATTTACAAATTCAAGCTCGACTTAGCGTCTCCAGTCATGCTAAAATTTGAATAATTTATATAGAAAACAAGAGGATAAAATATCTTACAAAATGCTTTCAGCTGGCACAAGATGTGCAGTTAATCCAAACTACATGCTGCTTGGCGGTGCAGGAATTATTTTCAAAATAACTTTTTGGTTTTTGACGCGCTCCACAGAATCCCACCTTTTCAGGAAGTAAATCTTCTCTAGGGAAAACACAAACGTTCTTTGTATTGGCTATCATTCTCCGCCGCAGAATTGTTCATGATTTATCGTAGTGAGGTGAAGCACGTACAATATGCGGGAGTGTCTGTCTAGTCTCAGCAAAAGGTTCCTGTGTGAGCACTGATGTTCAGTTGGAAACTGATTAGAGCGTTGCTCGGGGGGGACCCCTGTAGTCCACAGCTGACAGATAATTGTTTCCATCTTACTTATAGCGGTGGAAATGTTTGATCCAACGTTGGCGATCGTTCTGCAGTTGATATATAGTTTCTGTCTGAAAGTTCTATAACTTTAGGCGAACTAACTTTCCTTTAGGTACAGTCTTTGTTGTCCACTTTTTTGCAAAGGCAGCGGGGGGAGAAAAATGTTTCGAACGATGTGTATCAGTTATATAATCAGCCATCTAGTGTTCATCTCATGTGTTCCACGAAGCTAGTATTGCTTTATCAACTTAAGTAAGATGGAAGTATGATACCTTGAAAAACATGTTTTTTCAACCTCAGCTTATGTTATTTAACTCCCTTGTGCATGCATTTACTTTTTGGAATCATCGGAAACACAAAAGTGTTTCTCATGATATCAAAATTGTTGCATTTCTTTTGATTGTCAGTATGCGTGCGAGGTCCATGCTTTTGTGTGGTCATTCTCTGACAGGACAAAGTTTCAAAAATGTAACAAATTTGGATAACACAAGGCATTTGACCTGATGACATACCTTTATAAAAAATAAGCACCGTGACATGCATTCACAAAAAGAGACAAGTCTGTCTGGTGACATTCTTGTTGCTCTGACATCGCTGTGTCAAAAGACTGATTCTTTCCTTGAGACCTGATTTTTTATTTCAACTTGTCTTTCCTTCTTTGCTGTCGTGTCAAGTCAGGTCTGAATCAAGACAAATATTGTTTTGTAATCGTTGCAGTGGGAATAACTCAATAAGTATAGTTTCTAACATGTACACAATATTTGTTTATGATAAATTAATAATGCACTTGTAGATTTGTATTGCAGACAAAAGGAGAACTAAATCAAGCAGCTGTAGCTTTCAAAATGCTCAGGTCATAGGACACAATGAATCAAGTGCATCATCAAGGATCATAATGAAATGCTGTGTTATAACTTATATGTGCAAAAATAAAGTATATTTAACCCACTCAGCTCTGACACATTACAAGACATTGATCAACAGGCTGCAAGCTATTCTGACACTCCACCTTAAACTGTCATGTTCATGTTCAGGTGTCTTTTGGCATCACTCTTCAACTAGCATGGTTTGTCGGTCCCCTGAACTGTACATAATGTAGTCCTCAGAGGATAACTTAACTTAATGGTGGATCCTTATCCTGCTGTGGTGTGTCTGGGGTAGAATGAGTTAAATTTACAAAACATTCTGCATCCAGTGGCAGTGAAAGGGTTGAGGTTCAGTGTGTATTTGCTGTTACATTTTCCAGGAAATAATACAGAGGTCCTACAAATGCCATGACACGTCCAATCACAACAGAAGAACACCAGATAGAGAGTCAGACCATCCACTTTAGTTCAGCCGAGAAACTCGACCCTCCCATTGCATCCCCACCACCTATGATGTACATTCCAACCAGGTTCAGCAGATTTCAGGTTCTGCCCCCTGTGTTGTGTACGCGTCGCGTGTACGTGCAAGTTGGATGTGTATTTCTGTTGGCATTGATCGTGTTTTTGGTACGTGCCATGTCGGCCATGCGAGTGACCTTCGTGCACTATCACCTGGAGACTGACACAGATGGAGAACTTGTAATTCTGCCGGCGGAGTTTGCACAGGAGCATGGGGCTTTGTGTCTGGATGGATCCCCTCCAGCATATTATTATCGACAGAGTAAGTGAACTTTCGTGTGTATTTTTTAATTTATCTTATTTTATTTTTTATTTTCTTACTAACTTACTTTCCTTGCAAACCTCATCCCTTTTTATCCTTGCATTAGTGTAATTTTTATTTTTTAAATTTAGGTTTTGCTGAATTGTAATTGATCCTGGTTGACTCACCAACGTGGAATTTGTTAACTCACTTGACTTAATCTACAAGTGTGCTAAAGGGCCCACAGCAACCCGAGAACCCTTTGCACACTGGGCCATCATCTGACCTTTCCATGCACATGATCCTCAGTACATGTATTTGCAGTAGCTCATGCAAATCTTTTCTCTTCCTTAGACAGCCAGAGCTGTTCGTAAGATTCAGAATGTTAACCCTTTTAGCACCATGGGCGCATTTCCTGAATTTTGGAAGTATTACTTAATGACTACGATTACGAACCACTTGCAGGAGGTGGATTGACCATGATAATTCAAGGGTAGTGCCAGATTAGCTTGGCGCCTTCAGGCGCCAAGCTAATCTGGCACTACCCTTGAATTATCATGGTCAATCAATCAATCTCCTGCTGTAGGGTGTTAGTGCTAAAAGGGTCAACCCAGTTAGCCTTGATGCACTACAGCAGGAGATGGATTGACCATGTTAATTTAAGGGTAGTGTCAGATTAGCTTGGCGCCTAATGCGCACCAAGCTAATCTGACAAGTTAGTTACTTACTTATGCCTGTCACCCCTCCCAGGGTATAGGCCGTCAACGAGAGACCTCCACTGACTCCTGTCCTGTGCTTCTCCTTCGATTTTACTCTAGGTGGTTCCCAGTCTCTTGATGTCTGCTTGGAGGTCTCGACGCCAGCGGTGTTTCTCTGCCAGCCTCTTTTCCTCTTTCCCTGGGGGTTCCATGACAATGCCTGCCTAGTGATACTGGAAGCTGGCTTTCTCAGACTGTGACCAATCCATCCCCATCTTTTTCGTCCAGTTTCATTCTCAGCTGTTATCTGTTCTCTCCCAGAGTCTGTCGTTGCTGATCTTCTCTGGCCAGTGGATTTTCAAGATTCTTCTAAGGCAACTGTTTATGAAGATCTGTACTCTGTTGACTGTGGTTTTTGTCAACCTCCAAGTCTCTGCTCCATATAGGAGAACTGCTTTTACGTTGGAGTTGAAAATCCGGACTTTGGTGTGGTGTGACAGTTCTCTGGAACTCCACACTTTTTTCAGCTGGAGAAAGGCTGCTCTGGCTTTACCGATTCGTCCTCTGACATCTGCATCAGTGCCGCCTTTTTTGTCGATGATGCTCCCGAGATAGGTAAAGGACGCCACCTCCTCCAATGGGGTGCCAGCAAGCAAGACTGGTTCTTCCCTGGTTGCGTTTAGCCTCATTGTCTTTGTTTTCTGTTTGTGGATGGTGAGGACCACTTGGGATGAGATATCAGCAAGCCTCGCGGTCTTGTCCTGCATTTGTTGATGAGTGTGGGACAGTAAAGCCAAGTCGTCTGCAAAATCGAGGTCGTCAAGCTGTGTCCACAGTGTCCACTGTATTCCGCTTCTTCTCTGCTCTGTGGTCCTCTTCATGACCCAGCCTGTGTCCAGTAGGAAGAGGAACGGAGACAGCAAACACCCCTGCCTGACGCCGGTTCTGACCTGGAGCTCCCTGGTGAACTGCCCTTCGTGGATCACGCGACATATCATGCCATCGTAGCTGCTCTTGATCAGGCAGACGAGTTTTGTGGGTACACTGTAGTGTCGTAGGAGTTTCCACAAAGTCTCTCGGTCCACGCTGTCAAATGCTTTCTCGTAATCCACAAAGTTGACGTACAGCGGGGAGCTCCACTCCAGAGACTGCTCCACGATGATGCGGAGAGTGGCAATCTGGTCTGTACATGATCAGTTTTTCCTGAATCCTGCTTGCTGGTCTCTCAGCTGGGGGTCGACGGAGCTCTTCATTCTCTCCAGGATGATCCTGTTGAAGACCTTTCCTGGTACTGACAGCAAGGTGATTCCTCTATAGTTGGAACACTTGCTGAGGTCATATTTCTTGGGAAGCTTGATTAGGTACCCCTTCTTCCAGTCAGCTGGCATCACCTCCTCTTCCCAGATCTTTCCAAACAGTGGGTACAGCATCTCTACTGTTGTTTCTAGGTCTGCTTTCAGAGCCTCCACTGGGATGCCATCTGGCCCTGCTGCTTTGCCATTCTTCAAAAATGCCACTGCTCTTCTGATTATCTTCCCGGCTGGGTCTGTCACAGCTGATGGGTAGGTCAGTCTCTGATGGCTGGATGTCTGGGGGGTCGGGTGGGGTGGGTCTGTTCAGTAACTCTTCAAAATACTCGGCCCATCTGTCGAGTTGGTCTGCTCTGTCTGCAATAGGCTTGCCTTCTTTGTCTTTTACTGGTCTTTCTGTATGGCCATACTTGGCAGACAATCTTCTGGTAATGTCATAGAGCTGTTTCATGTTGCCGCTGCCTTTTCTGCCTCTGCTGCTAGGCCGTCTGTGTAGGCTCTCTTGTCTGCCCTGATACTCCTCTTCACCTCGCAGTTGGCTTCCGAGTATTCCTCCTGTGCCCTTGCTTTGGCTGCTCTCGTGCGACTGTTGTTGACAACTGCTTTCTTCTGCTTCCTCACTTCTATCTTCTTCAAGGTCTGTGCCGATAGCCAGTCCTTGTGATGGTGTTTCTGAACCCCACAGTGTCTTTGCAGGTTGAGTTCAGTGCCTCTCTAACTGCCTTCCACTGCTGCTCTGTGGTGACCGCCTCCTCTTCATTTACTAGCTCCTGTAGCACTTGAAACCGGTTGGACAGCACCAGTTTGAACTCTTCTCTCACTCCAGTCTCTCTCAGGAGGCCTACATTATAGCGCTGTCTTCTTGTTGTCCCTGTGCTGCTTTTCTTTAACTTGAGCTTTATTCTTAAGATAAGCAGATGATGGTCTGAGGCGACATCTGCTCCCCTCCTCACTCGAACATCTTGAAGGGATCTTCTAAATTTCTTGCTAATGCAGATATGGTCCATTTGGTTCTCTGTAGTATGGTCAGGTGAGATCCACGTTGCTTTGTGTATTCTTCTGTGTGGGAAGATGCTGCCTCCAATGACAAGTCTGTTTAGAGCACAAAAGTCTACGAACCTCTCCCCGTTCTCACTCATCTCCCCTAGTCCCTGTCTCGCCATCACGTCTTCGTATCCGGTGTTGTCCTCCCCTATTTTGGCATTAAAGTCGCCCATGATGATGGTGATGTCTCGCTCCGCACATTTGTCCACAGCACTCTGGAGTCGGTCGTAGAACTCTTGTTTCTCTTCCTCGTCACTGTCATTAGTGGGCGCATAATGCTGAATGACGTTCAGCTTGATCTTTTTCCTGGTTCTAAAGGCTGCTGCGATAATTCTTGGCCCAAGAGGTTCCCAGCCCATCAGCGCTCTCTGTGCCACTGGTGACAGCATGAATGCTACTCCTTCTGTATGGGGGGCATTCTCCTCTTCATGACCTGAATACAGAATCATCTCCCCACTTAACAGCCTTTTCTGGCCAGACTGCGTCCATCTGGCTTCACTGATACCTAGCAGGGAAAGGTTGTACTTTTGCATTTCCGCTGCTATCTGGGCGGCCTTGCCGCTCTGGTACATGGTCTTGACATTCCATGTGCCCATGATTGTGTCCCTGGATAGAGAGAGGCGGCTCGTTCCTGTGACTTCTGAAGACTTCCGGCTTTCACCACACGACGTCATAAATCTTCTGGTAGAAGAACCTTCCTCCTCCAGGAAAGGAATTGCTGTTTATATATTCATCGGCATTTTTGTAGCTATTTCTTTATTTGCACTTGCAGGGTGGGGAAGCTACCCCCACGCCCAACCCCCTTGCTAGGAGGATCAGGGGTTTTCTGTCGGGGTCTCCTTCCCTTAGACCATGTTGGTTCACGGCACCTTATTTCATTCGGTGCATCCCTCTCGTGAGGAACCCCCTATCCACCACCCAGGCGACGCGCCTCAACGCCATATGGTCCCAGCGCGAGGAAGCTAATCTGACAGTACCCTTAAATTATCATGGTTGATCCATCTCCTGCAGCTAGTGGCTGCCCATCTCCCAATGCATTCAATACACGATTCTGTCTCTCTGCTACAAATCCCTTAACAACTACGCTTCTGCTTATCTCTCCAACTTACTTCACCCCTACACTTCTTCCCGCTCTCTCCACTCTGCCTCTGACTCTCTCCGCGTCCACATCCCCCGCACCAAACTCAGCACTTTCAGCCCCCGCCCTTTCTCTGTCTGCGGTCCAACCACCTGGAACACTCACACTCTCTCTGTGTCAGAAACCCTCTCCCGCCTCCTTCCAGTCCGCCCTCAAAACTCACCTCTTTTAACAGTTCTAGCACTCTAACGCCACCATACACACACACACCCCCTTCCCCAGCTGACTGTCGTAATGTATTTGTGGTATGTAAGTAATTGTTAAAAGCGTGCACATGCATGAGTGAGTTGTGAGTGTGCGCTTAGAGTTATAATTATTATAAGCACATTATAAATACCGTAATTATTTTTAATTATTATTTTATTTTAGTACATAGTCCTTAGGTGACAACTCTAAAATTTGGGAAATGTGGCCTTGAGGTTCAATGGGTCATTGCTGATTGCTGTTTTTGATCGTACTGCCGCACATTTAGGCTGTTGTTTTGGTTTAAACATATGATTGCAGGGTCTGATTTTTTTAATGCGCTTTCAGGTGTAGTACCAGCTGTCAGATTCTGGATTGTTCACTTACAAAGTGGAGGCTGGTGTTTCACAGGGGAGGAATGCATGGAGAGGTAATCCGAAAGTGAGAATGATGGTTTTGATGTTGTTTACAAGCCAAAAGTGGAAAAGCTGAATCCCTTCAATCATTTATTGTGCAGTTGGTGAAAATTAGCATTCATGAACATACAGAGTACACTGGGGTTGATAGTGGCAGCAAATCAAGGGAGACAACCAGTGTGTATACAGAGATGCAGGACTGGGTCCAGGGGGCGTGTAGGGTCCCCAGTGAGCAAAAGGCTGTTAGGCCTGAGTCGCACGCAGTGGGCCTGTGCACACTCAAGGACATGTCCTCTATGGCCGACTTTAGCCCGATGCCCCTTATGTTTGTGGTAGGGCATGGTTCACTGCTAAAAATTTATTTTTTTGCATTTTCCATAATAGTTTGGTGCCTTCTTCTGCCATGTACTGATGTAGACATGACATTTTTATTTTTGTGCTGGTAGTATAATAAAAACGTTGAATTTTTGAAAATGCAGAAATTTCCGTGTTCAAGATTGTGAGTAATTCATTGACTTCTATCTTTCCACCTGTCAATTTTCACCCATGCAGACACACGAGGTCGTAAAAGCAGTTCTCCTATATGGAGCAGAGACTTGGAGATTGACAAAAACCACAGTCAACAGAGTACAGATCTTCATAAACAGTTGCCTTAGAAGAATTTTGAAAATCCACTGGCCAGAGAAGATCAGCAACGTCAGACTCTGGGAGAGAACAGAGCAGATAACAGCAGAGAATGAAATTGGGCGAAGAAGATGGGGATGGATTGGTCACAGTCTGAGAAAGCCAGCTTCCAGTATCACTAGGCAGGCATTGTCATGGAACCCCCAGGGAAAGAGGTAGGCCGAGAAACTCCTGGCATCGAAACCTCCAAGCAGACATCAAGAGACTGGGAACCACCTGGAGTAAAATCGAAGGAGAAGCACAGGACAGGAGTCACTGGAGGTCTCTCGTTGACGGCCTATACCCGGGTAGGGGTGACAAGCGTACGTAAAGTAAAGTAAGACACACGAGGTGTACGGTACCAATCCTGTCAAAGCTTTTTTAGCGTAAATTAAATGTGAGGTTAGAAGCAAAGTAATAATTGTTTGTGCTTGCAGGAGTGAGATGAACCTGGGTTCCAGTCTACATGCCAGTATTTCCCAGCCATTCGAGGGCTTCATGTCAAGTGACTGCAATACTAACCCAGGTTTCTGCATGTGGCATGTGGTTGAGTTTCTCTACTGTGATGGGGGCTCTTACTTAGGTAGGTATGTGTTGCAGCGTGGGCAGATCAGTGATTTTGGAGGTTACCGCCTAGAGCCACAAGGTCTAGAGACAAGGTCCAGAGTCACAGACCCTCACACACCACTGTAACTGAGTTCCCTGCCCCTGGACGCATGTTTTATTTCTGAAATATTTTCAATGGTCAGAAGCCAGAGCTATCTGAAGAACTTTAATACACATTGGTCTCAGCAAGTGATACAGCTCCTTATGAGCCTAACCCCTTGAGAAAAAGTGAACACAATCCAACTGTATGAGACATAGAGCCTCATGAGCCCCCGCAACTGCGGGGCTCATGAGGGTCTATGTCTCTTACAGTTGGATCGCGTTCACTTTTTCTCAGCTGTGAAGGGGTTAAGAGTAAAATTTAGTTTGTTCAGATGATGCGTGCCAGAAGAAAGGAACCAGTAAGTGTATTGCAGTTGTATCAACACTGGGATACCTGAAATCCGCAAACACACACCCGACATCCTCGTGCACAAAGTCTAAATCTTGTGGCCCATTGGCTTTGTTTTTAATGATGATGATGGTGATGCTGTGTGCATGTGTACAGATAGATTCATGGTTGTTTGATGCGTAGATGTGCACACGCGCAACTGGTGTGTGCAGTATGCACTGATTCACATGAACACATTTGCTGTCTGTGCATGGGACATTGGACCTTACAGCCAACAGTTGTAAGGTCTACATTCAGGCATGGGAATTGTCCGCCTAAAGGCAAATTTCCGTTGAAATGATTTGCTCAGCCGCCAAAAAAAAAAAAAATTGTCTGCTGAAAAAAAAATATTGGGGTGCAAAAAGTAACTGAGCACCGGTCATTAGACACTGCGAGGAATTCGTTCAAGTGATATGCCGCCCGCTGGAGTTATGCGTCACCTATTGTGGCTTTAACGCAGTCGTTACTTTACCGTGCATGTGGGCAATACAACACTGAACGCACTGTTTTCATGCTGGCTTCCCGTCTCGCGTACTGTACGTGTGGGGAAAATGGCGGTATCACGAGTTGTTGTAAATGGCGGTGAGAAAGGATATTGTTCAAGACAGAGTGCTGTTTAGTGTGCACCTGATCATGATCTGGTAAGCCCCCACCCCGCCACCCCCCCCCCCCCCCCCCCTGTCTGATTTTTTAGCCGCTGAAATGAAGGACCACGCTACCACCACCCCCCCCCCCCCCAACACACACACACACACACACACACCCCGTCGTTTCATTTTTTTGTCCGCAGAAAATTTTGAAAATTTCAGACTATTTTCACTTTTCTAATTCCCATGCCTGACATTCACAGACAAGCACATGTATTCAAGGGTAGTGCCAGATTAGCTTGGCGCCTTCAGGCGCCAAGCTAATCTGGCACTACCCTTGAATATTATCTGTATTTTTGTCCCCAGGGAACAGATCGGAACCACTGACCGTGAATTCCAAGTCGCTGTACATGAGAGGAGCATTAGTGTTCGACGCTCTGATCACATACCTCACAACAAAAACTCTTTTCAAGGATGCTGAGCAGATCATTCTTGCAGGATCTTCTGGTAAGTACATATATGTCTTCTTCAGTTGGTTAGGTCATATTTGTTTTCTCAAAACACATTACCGATGGTATTACATATAGGAAAAAGCCCTTAGCTAGCATAATTTTAGCCAAATTTTGGTTGTGTCCATATAAGGGAGTGTTGGCAGGAGTGGGGCGCCATAGACCATGCCAAACCCGAATAGCCTCCCCTTACGCCCATCCGGTACAAGATTACCCAGCATACACCAGTTTAGTTCTTAGCTGGCAGCTGAGTAGGTTGTGTCTGTTTCGAGCTCTGCGTTTTGTACTTGGACCGGTCGACTTTCGACCTTGACTGACTGTTAGTGCGTTGGAACTTGGAACTTTTGGAGCTTGTGGCGTGACTGGGTTTACTAGTGCTCACACC
Source organism: Semisulcospira habei (assembly GCA_036245525.1). NCBI lineage: Eukaryota > Metazoa > Mollusca > Gastropoda > Semisulcospiridae > Semisulcospira > Semisulcospira habei. The sequence goes on from BTPG01000006.1 coordinate 151,633,588, forward strand.
TGTGACGGTTCTCTCTTCGTCGGCCTGTGGGGTCTGCTGGCCGACTGGATTGTGCCATGGGGACTGTGAACTTGCGGCATTACTGAACGCTGCTTCGACCCTGTGTATCCTACCCGGTCGTGCCTTGCGGCGTGCTGCTACGACCTGCTGTCGGTGGTTTCCACTTCACTGGTGATACGTGGGTTTGCGCCTTTTTTTTTTCCGCCATGGCCAGGTAATATCTCGGTGAATGCCCTCGACCGGCGCCCTTGGGTGGGGAGGAGCGCCGAGCGTCGGCACGCGCTGTACACTCGTTTGTTTCCACTGTATTCGATTATGTTTGATTCACCATCGCGCGCGGCTTATTATTGCGTGACCTTAGAGGCCACGCTCGCTCATTCATCATTGTACCCTCTTGTTGCAGTTACTAGGTTCGTATCTGCACGATGTGTGGCGATTTTCAGTGGCCCTCTGACGAGCATGCGGGCTGCCTTCCCTGTTCAGGATGCGAATCGACCCAAGCTTGTGATGTGTGCGCCACATGACTAAAAGAAAGATGGTTACAGCTGTGGGGTTTACCACCGAGTGCGTCCGACTCTAGAGACGCCCAAGAGTAACAAGGTGGGACCCAAGTCAGAAGCAGTGGCTTTGTTGTCCCACAGAGAGCGTCCGTCTATCAGAGTTCTATCAGAGTTCGCCTGACAGAGACGCCCTAGTGCAGTAGCAGGGGCTTTGTTGTCCCACAGAGAGTGTACGACGCCTATCAGAGATTGCCTGACAGAGGCGACCAAGAATAACAAGGTGGGACCCAAGTCAGAAGCAGTGGCTTTGTTGTCCCACAGAGAGCGTACGGCGCCTATCAGAGATTGCCTGACAGAGACGCCCAAGATTAACAAGGTGGGACCCAAGTCAGTGTCAGTGACTTTGTTGTCCCGGACCAGTAAAGCACAAGATACCTTTTCCTGGGCTCTTGTCAGCGGGAGGGAAAGCTGACAAAACTCTGCTTTAGATGGCTAAAACCAATGATTTTTACGCCGGCCTGGCGTCGGCTTCCGACCATACAACACTCCCAGGCCTGGCTCAGTCGGCGGATCATAGACATGACAGCGAGACCCGTACACTCACGGGACCCGGCCTCGAGAAATGACTGCTCCACTGTCCGTCCGCAGGCCGGAGTGGACAAGCGACAGATTGACAGAGCCGGCCAGAGTAACAAAGTGGGACCCAAGTCAGTGTCAGTGACTTTGTTGTCCCGGACCAGTAAAGCACAAGATACCTTTTCCTGGGCTCTTGTCAGCGGGAGGGATAGCTGACAAAACTCTGCTTTAGATGGCTAAAACCAATGATTTTTACGCCGGCCTGGCGTCGGCTTCCGACCATACAACGCTCCCAGGCCTGGCTCAGTCGGCGGATCATAGACATAACAGCGAGACCCGTACACTCACGGGACCCGGCCTCGAGAAATGACTGCTCCACTGTCCGTCTGCAGGCCAGAGTGGACAAGCGACAGATTGACAGAGCCGGCCAGAGTAACAAGGTGGGACCCAAGTCAGCGGCAGTGACCTAGACGTCCCGGTCCAGTAAGCTTGTAGTCGCAATTTCGCGGAGGGCCCTCCTAGGTTCCCTCACCGTGGCGACCAAAGATACCATATCTTGAGCACTTGCCAGCCGGAGTGATAGCTGGCAACCCCCCTTCTGGGGATGGCTAAGTCCAATTATTCTGCCGGGCTGGCGTCGTTATCTGAACCTACGACGCTTCCATTCCCGGGCCAGGCGACAAATCATAGACAGGACATGCAGAAGCGACTGCTCGGCTTCTCGAGCTCAGGTCAGTGACCAGTGTCTATGTGAGAGCATGTATTGCGCAGTAGCGTGCAAGACTTGGGTATGTGAGTCTTTTGTGGTACGGCACATAGGGCCTTTTCGTTCCAGCTAGGCGTTTTAACCTTTTGCCACAGGTGTTAAAATGTTGCATTCCCAGCTGCGCAGCGGTTTCGCCAGACCGCTGGGGCGCAACACCTCTTATCCTTAAAAGGCTATAATCCTGGAACCACTGAACCGATTACTACAGTTTTGAGATAATGGAGACGAGAAACAGAGTGGTATTCTGACTCTCATATTTCAATTTAATTCAAATAACTTGATTTATCCCTTAAAGGGCAATTACAATCAAATAAAACTCATTCAATAAGCTTTGATTAATTAATTTATTATTATGATTTGATTATTTTGGGCACCCTCGCCCGGGCTATACACGCGTTGGCGCCATCTCCCGTCGCGGGTTACACCGGCACTTACTACGGCTTGCGGCGACCACAAGTGCTACAGGACCGCTGCACTTCACACGACAAGATCCCGGCTCAGTGATGTTGGGCCACGCCCTCGCCCCGACTGTGCTGACGAGAGCCCGCTCTAGATGTAGTGCAGAGAGACGACCCCACGATGGGACCCTGTTCCCAGCATCGGTCACGGTCTTACAGTTCGCCTGACTGCGGAAGCATGTGCTCACTACACAGAGACCAGGGGTACGAGAGGAACAGGAGACGACGTCCCAGTTCCATTGGGTCGCTACGCAATGGGTAGACAGGCGCTCCGAAGTATCTTCGTCGCCGTTCGAGTTCGTGGGACCGGCCCTCTAAGACTACGCTGTTCCTTCCAAGTGCTGGGTCCACCTTCGTTGGATCGCCGCCGCCCGGGGTTCCCCAGGCTTCGGAGCAGTTAGACATCCCTTCTCCTGCGTGTGGGACAGATCGCTTATTCCGCTTGACTCCAGAGGACGTCGTGCACCGTGGCTGGGCGATGATAGCTACTCCACGTCGCTACGCTCGCAGTTCTGAGAGGTCTTGGATTTGCCGCCAACTGCGTGGAGATAGAGGAGGGAGTCTCCTCGGGCCTTGGACGAAGCAGGTCCCCTCATCGCGTCCAAGCATTTCAAGTCTCTTCGCATCCGTTCGGGTGCCGGGTCCTTGTCGCCGGCTTCTGTCTCCGCTTCAGGGCGCCGGGGGAGGCACTGGTGGCTTCAACTTTGTGATCCTACTTCTCTTCCGCTGCCAACGCTTCGCTGCGGCTACAGACTGCGATCTGATGATTCGAGATACCGTCCTGCACGCTTACTCACGGCCGACCGAGTTGAAGGGTCGGCCACGCAGGGCACCGCGCGGCGGAGAACTTCCTTGGCCCCCTGGCAGACCGACAAGGAGGCTAACAAGGACTGTGGCACAGCCGATTCACGCTGCTTACTCCGCTGGATGTAGCAGTCTTCCAGGAACACTGATGAAGGACAGGCGCGTGGTCATCGCAGACCGTCTGACGGGATTGGCAGGGACCACTCTTCCGCGGAGGCGCAGTTCGTCTGCTGCACCGGAATTTGTGGCTTACATCCGAGGGACGGATGCGACGTTTTGTGATGCCGACGGCACAGTCCCGGGAACGTCAGTGGCAGCATACTCCAGGCGTGCGATTGATGACTAGCAGGTAGCAGTCTACCTTCTTAGAGGTCAGCGCGGGTTGAGGACTGGTCCGACCGACCTCACTGTGGGGCCGACTTCGGTCTACATCGGGGGTAACGCACACAGTTCAGATTAAGCTCCTGCTGAGACGAGTTCTCGGCTCGTCGCATCCTTCTCCCGGCGGGGTGCTACCCTCCACTTTGCATTGGCCTGGCCGTGGTCAACGGCGACCAAGCACTACTGTCTTCTTCTAAGACGACAGCTTCGGGTCCTAGCGGAAGCGATTCGCTTGCCTGGGTGGAGACGACTTGGAGTTCCAACATTCTGCGGCGCCTGACCGGAGCGGATGGACTTGCCCTCGATAGCCCTTTTGTGAAGTTACCCGCTCGGCGCTATGGATCCTGCGGCCGGGAGCGCAAGTACCGGGAGTTAGACATGACGACAACATGGCAGGAATTTAGTTTCCCGAGTGGTGGTTTGCGCTCAGTTCCGCGGCAGTATGGTCGACTCTTCTCGTACACTAGACGGTGGATATGGCGCACGATCTTCGTCCTATCTACTCGACACGAGTGCCTCGACGTCTTGGCAGATGCTAGACAAAGGCCTGAGAGCAGCGGTGCGTCTCCAGAACTTTGGGACAACTCGAGGTTCGACGTCGTAACCAGTTGGCAAGCCGGGCGGTAGGCTGGGGTCCTGCCCACTTCGCCGTCGTCTAGGTTGCCTACGCTACGGGACAGGTACTACGTGGTTCTTCGCGTGGATTCCGTTGAGGATGGAGTGTGTGGTCATCCTGTTCGAGTGGGACTCCCAGTAGGACGGGAGCAGGGCAGAGTAGGAGCGACCCTCAGTACCTTCTTCAGGTCTCTTAGGACTGAGGACATGCTAGTGGATCGCCGTTCAGCATGACACCTCTTCTGCTTGGAGAAGAAGGGCGTACTTATGGGAGATGCTAGTGCACTTGAGGCCAGCGGCGCGGGAGGCGTCGCTGTGGCCGGATCTTCCAACTTCCCTGCTCACCATCGAGATTGAATGCTGAGTTATACACTTGGTTGTCCGACATTCCCTTTGTTACAGGTTTGCAGAGGTAGGTGTGCATTTTCCTAGCTCGGGGCGCTTTGTCTCTTCACCAGTCGGGGTCAGCTCATCACCACATGCCCCCCTCTGCAGCTCTCCACTACTCACACGATGCTCTAGCAACTGGGACAGCCACCATAACAGCCGGGCCCTGAACTCCTCCGCCACACCTGGAGATTGTGCAGCAAGCCCTCTACCACAGAGGCTTCCCTAGGGCGGCCATGGAGGCTACCGAGACAACCCGCAGACCCTCAACCAGGCGAGTTGCGAGGGAAGACGACGAGCGATGTGTGACGGGACTCACGACAGCCTTCTTCCCTCCGGACTTGACGAAGCCCCAGCTGACGGAGTGCTTCCTCTGGCTATTCAACGCCCAGGGACGTTCTCCTTTTACCTTTCGGGACTATCTAACCATGATCGCCGACACCTACAGGCGATTACGCTCATCAGACCCGGGTAGCGGCAAGACCTCGCATTTCGGAGGCTCTCTTCGGTCTGAAATGCACAGCACTGCTTCACGTGGGCCAAGAGTGATCTACCATGGGGGCTTACGTGGTCTCAACCCCGTCCGTTGGAACCCTGCACATGATGTGCTTGACGGATGTATCTAGGAAGAAGTGCTTCCTGGCGGTCCTTGACTCAACCTCCAGGGTCAGTAAACTATGCGCGCTGTCCACACACCCAGATTGCTTGCAGTGCCAGACGACCGGCTTCATGCTACTGCTACCTGAAACATCTTCCTGGACAAGACGCGGCCTCCCTGACGGCGACAGATGTTTCGCCCTGCGCGTGTACGGACTCCATCCGGGAGAACAGACTTCAGAACCCGGTGAGAGCCTTACGTGTGTCCTAGCCACCTCTTCCAGGGTCAGTGAACGTACGCGCTGTTGTCACACACAGATTGCTGGCAGTTACGGACGGAAGGCGCCGTGCAACTGCTAACGGTACCAGCCTTCAGGACCAAGTCGTGGTCGCCTTGGCTGCCCTAGAGTTGATGACTTTCCGCCCTTACGAGTGACAGACTCCACTCGGTAGACCAGACAATAGGAACCGGTGAGAGCCTTACGTGTGTGCCTGCGCCGGACCAAGCTTGTGCAGAGGACGCACCCACCTGTTTTTCCCTTTGTCCCCAGGTAGACGTGACATCTCAGCCCAGACCTGCTCCTGGTTCCGGGGAGTTATCCACCCGGCCTTCCAGGACCTCAACCTGATGCAGCCACATGTTGAACATCGAGGCGCACGAGGTCAAAGCCATGGCCGCAAGTCCCGCTTCGACAGCACCTGTGCAGTCAAGGACATTGTGGCGGCTGTGAGATGGTGAGCGGAGACCACTTTCGCCCACTTCTACCTGAGGGACCTCTCCACCCAGCGGCAGAATCTCTTGCTGGTGGGAGACATCGCAGCAGCGCAACACTCCCTCCCGGCGCCCTAGGCGCTGCAGGTATCTTAGCTAAAATTATCGGGAGTTTGCTGCAGGAGGGCGGGTCTGTGGGCAATGTTGTTGGCAGTAGGGGCGCTATAGCGGCACCCACCACCTCTTTGGGATTCTTCCTATATGTAATACCATCGGTAATGTGTTTTGAGAAAACAAATGAATTTTTCATTAAAATGCATTTTTTTGAAAAATACTTACCGATGGTATTACTCGAAGGTCCCTCCCACCTGCCCCGCTTGCCGCCAGTTCGCTAAGAAACTAAACTGGTGTATGCTGGGTAATCTTGTACCGGATGGGAGTAAGAGGAGGCTATTCGGGTTTGGCATGGTCTATGGCTCCCCACTCCTGCCAACACTCCCTTATATGGACACAACCAAAATTTGGCTAAAATTATGCTAGCTAAGGGCTTTTTCCTATATGTAATACCATCGGTAAGTATTTTTAAAAAAAATGCATTTTAATGAAAAATTCATTTTTCTTACAGGCATTTGAGTCATTCTATTGTGAGGTGTGCATTTGCCACTGCATGTGTGTGATTTTATACATTGACTGCTACCGGGACTGATGATACTGTTCGGGAGAAAAGACACGTAGTTGCACGAACAGCCTCAGTAGCAGAAAATTTGTAATCTTCCTCAGCATCAGTAGCAGTCGTCTGGTTATTGGACAGGGCTAGAATAGACAGATGTAGAATGCAGTTACCAGTGAGTTTGCTTCATTTTGTGTAGCCCGTCAACTCCTGTGTCACCTTGTGTCAGTCTAAACACCAGTGCTTTTTGTTCCCTATTGCACCCCCAACCCACCCCTCCCCATCACCCCGAGCTGGTAGCAGACACAGACAGCTCAGCCTCATTATATTGTGATTCCAGGGAACCATAAAATCACACTGCGTTATTTGTGTTTACGTTAACTCGTTGCGCCCCAGGTACAAAATACCCACAGGAATGCATTACGATTCAGAAGGCAGATCGACCATGATAGTGCAAGGGTGGTTCCAGAAGCTATTCTGGCACCACTCTTGAACTTTCTCACTGGGTATCCACTTGGGAGCCACAGACCTGACTGCATCATATCCAGTTATGCAACGTTCTGATGCATGCAAGGGGTCCACTAAATGTAGCAGATGATTTACTGCAAAACACAATGACTCAATGAGTGTAGAAACACAGGAAGTGTGCAAGTCTCACACTGCCCCTGGGGGTGGGGGGGGGGGGGGAGGGGGCAAACTCCGCAAAAAGAGACTGCGTTCATAGCATTTTAAATAATTTTTGGTCTGGAGTGGGGAGTCTGGAGGCCCCCCCCCCCCCCCCAGATCCGCCCCTGTATGCAGTGTGCTGTGTGCAAGTCTCACACTAGTCACTACAGTTGTCAGGTTTAATTTCCTGTTTGTTTTCTCAAAACCCTTACCGATGGCATTACTATATGGAAGATACCCTTTAGCCTACTGATTTCAGCCTAAGCATTTGTTGTGTCTCCTGCACAACTGGGGAGGAGTCACTGGGGATCCATGCCTAGGATCCCTGGGTGGCCTCCCCTTCCCTCCCTATCCGGTCACATGCTGGGCAGAAGCCCGCCAGTTTTACCCTTAGCTCGACCGTGTTCAGTTGTGTTTCGGCCTTCTGTGTGAAATTTCCTTCGGCTGTGTATGCAGAGGTGCCTACCTTACGCGCTAGCTCGTAATTTTACGCATTTTCGGCTCAAATTACGCGAGTACGACCAGTTCCTCTAAAATACGCAATTTACGGGGGGGAGGGGGGGGGGGGGGGGGGCTAATTGTGGACTGAAGATCGGCCGCTTTATAGACTCCCAGCCTCTGAAACCAGAGACTATGTCACTGAGCTTTGCGCGCGTAGTCCGCTACAAACTGCCCAGCCAAAAAAATACTCGCACACAGCGCGCCAAGCGTACACTGAACTCTGACTCACGGGTAGTAACTATAGCGATTAGCAGAGGTCTCCTCTGCTACAAATGCATGCAACGTGTGCAGAAACGTGCGTTTTATCACAGTGGTGCGTACAAAAGTATGATATTCAAAGACATTTGGAGTCCGCGGGGCCAAGGCAGTAGTACATGCCAAAGCTGACATAAAGCACTTTTTCGTTAACCCTTTCGGCCCGGCAAACCGCTGTACTGGTTGGCGGTCTCGTATACCGTGCAGCCCGGAAAACAGCTAGAGCGGTGTCAGGTGTTTTATATCGCGCACCCGCTGATACGCGAGCCTCGCCGCGCGTGTGGTGACTTCGCACTGACATATCATCTGTTTACACTACCGTGAGGGTCCTGACAGTGCGTGCGTACTTTTGTATGTTGTATGCAGTCAGCTTTGCGGCGCTAGCATGCGTATTACGGTCGAAATGGCGAGTGAATGTGTAGATATTCGGAGTGATAAAATTTTGTGTTTGGAGACGTGGTTTCAAAAGCAGATAGCTTTGATGTATTGGGACATGTGTGCCCACCTACCGCGAGTGGCAGCATAACCATGTGTTGGCAGTGTCAGCTAGAGCGATCGACGGTTGAGGCACTGACAACGGCAATGATGTACGGCTTGATTCTGAAGCTGAATTTGGAGGTTCTAATTGATATTCCGTTCCTCTGATGCTACACCTTGGCCGTACACCGACACACATTGGTCACACGTGTAGTACGTGCAAAGTCTTTCAACACTGGTACTTCCATCCGATCGTGTATGAGACTCAACATCGTTCAATGCCGCTTATAACATGTTGTCCAGACTGTGGCAGGTGTAAACATTGCGGCTGGTGACCAAGTAGGAGCCTTACAGTGTATCGGCATACTGGAAATGCATGGGTGACACTAACGTGTCGCAGTAACAGATGCCCTTTTTAGTTACTGATGTAACAGCGATCTGTCATGCACGAAAGACATTTTTGGCTCACGTGCGAAGCAAAAGTGACTGTTCTGAGCCAGCGGCCCGCTGTCGTGCGTGGTAAACTTTAACGTTGGCATTTTCTCGGAGACTATCGAAGCTACAGTCTTCAAACTTGGCCCAAGAGTACTTTGTGGCAAGACCTTTTTAAACATGCCAATTTTAGTGACAGATTCTTACAAAGGTCAAGGTCACAGAGGATCAAAAAATATATCAAAAATAGCTATTTTGGGACATAATTTATTTTTTCTCAAATACTATTCACAACTTCAAACCCAAACTTGGTACAAAGATACCTGATGAAAAGACCTTTATATGCACACTAATTTCGTTTATCCCTGTGAAAAGTCAAGGGTCACAAGAGCTCAAGAAATATGTCCAAAATGACCATATTTTTACAAAAAAGAGAGTTTTTTTTTTCACGAATACTATTCACAACTTCAAACCCAAACGTACTACAGCGATACCTGATATTGTGTGAATAAAATAGCGTGGATAAATGTCTTTATTTTAAATTTGTTTGCTGTGGTGTATTTTTGTTGTTGCGTGTTGCGCTGAAATGATTACACAAAATACACATTTTTAAGCAGTCCATTACACAAAATGGTCTAAGAGGGGTAGGCACCTCTGTGTATGGTCCTGATGTGTGCTCAGACTTTTTGGTGGTTCTACCTTGGACTTTGCATTGGCACCGGACTTTTGTGCTTTGCTAATTGGGATAACCTGTGCTTTCCTGCGTTTGAAGTGCCTTGGACTTGCCTAGTTTGGGTGCTATGGTGAGTGCACAGATGAAGACCTGCCTTCAGTGCTTAGACTTTCAGTGGCCCACGGACGCCCACGAGGTGTGCCTACCGTGCTCAGGCTTTGCTTCCAGGTTGACGTGCGAGACCTGTGCCACTTGGAGGGAGGAGCGTTGGTCTCAGCTCTGGGATTTCTACCGGCGAGAGCAACCTTCCCAGCCCAAGCAGCCTCCCCAGTGCCCTCCTCGAAGGGGCCCACTGGGCACCGGCCTCCACGTGGCGTGGGTGGGTAGTCTCCTCAGTCCCTGACTGAGTGGGCTAGCAGAGGGGTGCCATCTTTGTCCAGGATTAGGACTTGATGTCAGCAGATATGTTGTTCAGTCTTTTTCACTGGTCCGGTTTTTAAGGAGCTGTGCTTACCCAGGTCCTACCATGTTGGATTGGTCCTTAAAAATACGCGTGAGCTTTTGGTCCTTTGGATCCCAAGTGTTTGCCGTGCTTGGAGACCCGTGTCGGGGGAGAAGAGGATCCTGGTGGCTGAAACACTCCACTTTGGCCTTGACTTCTGCCTAAACGGGAGGCTAGTTGTACTGGCCTAGTCAATCGGCTCTTGTCACGTTGAGCCCTATCCCACTGTTGACATGCGGGTTGTTATACGGAGCACCATGCTATAGCCTCTGATGCTGACTAGGTGCTTTACGCCAGTATTCCCCTGCATTCAACAGTGTGATAGAAGGCGGTGGCTTAAACGGTTCAATCGGGCTTACCCCCTTGAGTATATCTTTCGGGCAGTCTCCATTGTGCGTCGGCTGGAGACCCGCCGACAATTGCACTTTCCCTTGTTGGGCTCGGTGGCGGGCGGGGACCCCCGGGAGATGAATATCTCTACTATAATAATATGGAAAAAATAAAAAAACCAAAACTAGCACCAAAGCGGCACATAGCCACTGACATTGACCTTGAAAATGATAGCGACTCCGATTGTGAGGAAGCGACACCTCAGGCATCAGCCGTCTGGCCTCGCTTTCTCATTATCCATAGCAAAGTTAAAGAGAAGCCTGTTTCTAAGCTGCACCCTTTTCTGGTAGGGGAGACCCTCAGGAGCCGTGTTGGCAGGCCTGAGGCCCAGCGCCTCAGGTCTGGTGACTTGCTGGTAGAGTGCCGTACCCGGGCACACTCCAATGGGCTACTGAGGCTCTCCTCCATCGGAGACACTCCAGTGGAGGTCACTCCCCACAAAACAATGAATTCCTCTAGAGGAGTGATTAAAGATCAAGCATTGGCTGAACTGTCTGAAGATGAACTTGTATGGAACCTTAAGTCACAGGGGGTGACCTACGTCAGGCGCTTCATTTCTAAACGAGGTGGTAGGGAGACGGATCATCCTGACGTTTGGCACCCCCACAGCTCCTACTACCATCTGGGGAGGTTACTACTCCCTAAAAGTGAAAAAGTACGTCCCTCTCCCCCTCCGGTGCTTTAAGTGCCAAAAGTATGGCCATGGGCAGAAGACATGCTGCCAGGCAGAGGCTCTATGCGCTCGTTGCACTAAGCCCGGACACTCTGTTGAGTCCTGCACAGCCATCCCCCTGTGTGTGAATTGCCAGGGGCCGCATATGGTTTCGGACAAGAAGTGCCCTCGTTGGATCTCCGAGTGCAGGATTCAGCAGGTGCATGTGGAGAAGGGGCTGTCCTTTGCGGATGCCAAAAAACTGGTTGATGGCCCTGGTGCAGCTGAGGCTGCACCAAACTCAAATAACAACTTTGTGTATACTTTCAGTGCTGCGGTGGCAGGCAAGCGCCCCACCAAAGACTTCTCTTGTCAAACCCCAACTTCTTGGTTGGGGGCAGAGCCTCTGATCCTCTCACCCCTGGAGAGTAACCCTCCTCCGGTGGTGACGAGGAGCCAGGGAACGCAGAGGGCGGACGCTACCGGTCCGGTGGCACCGCCTTCTGCTGCCCCTAAGCCTCAGCCCCCACCCAAACCTGCTAGTTTGTCAACTCCAAAGGCTTCTGGCTCTGGTCAGCCTTCTAAGGCCGCTAACTCTAGCGGCAGGAGTGCTGCCCAGGACCAGAAGTCTAAGAAATCTATGGGACCGCCGTGCGCACGGGCCCAGAAGGGGAACACTGACCCCTTCAAAACAAATATGCTGCATTGGAGGAGCAGATGGAGGGAGTGGAAGTTGTCGTTGCCGATGCTGCGGCAGCTCCACCCCCTTCATCTCCTAAGAACCAGAGGAGGCCTGGAAGCCGGCCCCCCTCTGTTTCTCCAACTCCTTCCAAGGCAAAGGAAAAAGGGGGAAAAAACTCTGCACCCCTAGATAAGACATAATCATGGACTCTCTGCTTCAGTGGAATTGTCGTGGTTTTCAAGCTAACTTTGAGGAATTACGTCTTTTAGTCAAGTGCTATAACCCCTCAGTAATATCTCTTCAGGAGACTTACCTGAAGACTTCTGACCCTGTGTCCTTTAATGGTTTTAACATTATACATAAAGGCTCTGATTCGGAGAGGCGCTCGGGTGGAGTGGCTCTTCTCATTAGTAGCCAAATTTTATGTAGCCCCGTTAGCATCGACACATGTCTTCAGGCTGTCGCAGCTCGGGTTACCTTGAAGAAGACCATAACCATATGCAGTATCTACCTGCCACCATCCTTGCGGGTCTGCAGTAATGATTTTTTTAATTTAGTAGATCAACTGCCCCCTCCCTTTATTCTCATGGGGGATTTTAACGGTCACGCTCACCTTTGGGGTAGTGACCACTATGATGGCAGAGGTCAGATGTTAGAAGATGTTTTTTCTCAACTTAACCTATGTGTCTTTAATGATGGCTCACCTACATACTCTAACTCAGGTTCAGGATCTAGTTCTGTTCTAGACCTCACTGTGTGTGATCCTTCTCTCATGCTGGACTTTGACTGGAAGGTTCACGACGACCTGTGTGGTAGTGACCACTTCCCAGTAGTCCTGTCATCGGTCAGCTGTGAGGAGGATCCGCCGGTGGGGCGCTGGAATCTCAAGAAAGCTAACTGGCCTCTGTTCGCCTCCCTCTGTCAGTCTCGTATTACAGAGGAGGTGGTCATGAGAGCTGAAGAACCTGTTTCTTCTTTTACTACTATTTTGTTGGACGTAGCGGGTGAAACCATCCCTAAAACTTCTGCATCAGTCCCTCGGAAGCCGAGAGTACCATGATTCAATGAGGAGTGCCGCAAGGCCCAAAAAGCGCGCAAATCTGCTCAGCGACGTGCTTTCCGTACTCCGTCGCAAGTGAATATTTTAACCTTTAAAAGACAGAGGGCGAAAGCTTGTTACATTTTTAAACGTGAACGCCGTGCTTCCTGGAGACGCTTCGTCTCATCTTTAACTTCTCGGACTCCGTCCCAGAAAGTATGGAGGGCTGTTCGAGGAATTAGGGGCAGGGGTGGCTCGGCTTCTGTCGGCCATCTTAGAGATGGTGCCAGCTTGGTCACAGATAAAAAAGCTGTGGCCAATTTGCCCACCATTGCCCATAATTCTTCAACAGAGCATTATTCACCCTTTTTTCAGAGAGAGAAAGAGAAGCGAGAGTGCCCATAATTCTTCAACAGAGCATTATTCACCCTTCTTCCAGAGAGAGAAGGAGAAGTGAGAGTCTTGTATTTGTGATTTTAAGTCCGATAACTCAGAAGACTATAATGCCCCTTTTACATTATCAGAATTGCAGCAAGCCTTGCAGAAATGTAATGACTCTGCTGCTGGCCTAGATACCATCCACTATCAATTCTTAACGCATCTGCCTGAGAGGTCACTTCTTGTACTTCTCAAGGCCTTTAACCATATCTGGAGAACTGGTCATTTTCCGCCGTCTTGGCGCCAGGCTGTGGTTGTACCGATCCCCAAGCCGGGTAAGGATCCTTCCGACCCGGGCAACTACCGGCCTATCGCTTTGACATCATGTTTATGTAAAAGTTTGGAGCGCCTGGTCAACGTCCGCCTGGTGTGGCATCTTGAGTCACAGGGTCTCCTCACAGACCTCCAGTGCGGTTTCCGGTGCTTCCGTAGTACAACTGACCATTTAGTCCGCTTTGAATCATTTATTCGAGATGCTTTTGTCAACAAGCTGAAGCAGCATGTCTATGCAATTTTCTTCGATCTTGAAAAGGCATATGACACTACCTGGAAGTATGGCATAATGTCTGACTTGTTGGACATGGGTTTTAAAGGGCACCTGCCCGTTTTTATTCACAATTTTTTGACTAACCGGTCGTTCCATGTCCGTGTGGGCTCCACCCTCTCCGACTCCTTTGAACAGGAGATGGGTGTCCCACAGGGCAGCATTCTATCTCCTGTTTTATTTAGTGTTAAAATTAATAACATTGTAAAGGCCGTCAAGGATGATTCTGAATGCTCTTTGTTTGTTGACGACTTTGCTTTGTGCGCACGTGGTCGAGGACTTGCGTCCCCTGAGAGGCGCTTGCAGCTGTGCGTTGATCGCATCTAGCAGTGGGTGTCTCTCAATGGATTCAAGTTCTCGCCCTCCAAGACTGTCTGTGTGCATTTTACTAACCAGACGAAATTTTTTCCAGAACCTAGCCTGAGCATTGCTGGAGTGCCAATTAAGGTGGCCGAGGAGGCAAAGTTTCTGGGGGTCATTTTTGACAAAAGACTTACCTTCCACAACCATATTAATTACCTTAGAATCTCTTGTCAGAAGGCTCTTGACATTCTTCGTGTCGTCGGTCGTACTGACTCAGACTGGGGTGCGGACCGTACTGTCTTACTTCGTCTGTACCGGGCCCTTGTTCGGTCCAAACTGGATTATGGCTCTGTGGTGTATGGCTCAGCTTCCAAGTCTGTGCTACAGCGTCTGAACACAATTCACCATCAGGGTCTGCGGATATGTCTTGGGGCCTTCAGGATGTCTCCAGTTCCTAGTCTGTATGCCGAGGCAGGGGAGCCTTCTCTCAAGCTCCGCCGCATCTGCCTCATGCTCAGCTACGTTCTGAAACTGAAGGCCCATCCAGACAATCCTGCCTATGATTGTGTTTTTAAACCATCGTTTGCAGAGATTTACGATACCCATCCGGGAGCTGTCCATCCACTTTCTTTCCGTGTCCGACTTCATCTGCAGGCGGCCGGATTGGACCTGGACAGAGTTTCGGAATCCCTGCAACACATCACTCCACCTTGGCTTTTACCAGTTCCTGACATCTTGCTGGACTTGACTGCCCACAAGAAAGATTCTACTCCACCAGCCATATACCAACAGAGCCTCAATGAACTGCTTTCAATTTTTCCTGGCTATTGTCGTATCTATACGGATGGATGGGATGGGAGAGTGGCTGCAGCCGCAGTGTCCTCTCGCCATCCTAGACGCCCATTTAAGCACCGCCTCCCAGACCACTCATCTGTATTTAGTGCGGAACTGCAGGCGGTTCTGCTGGCACTCAGGCATGCTTATCGATCTAGAGAAAGGAACTTCCTGATTCTGTCTGACTCTCTTTCTGCACTGCAGGCCCTTCAGGGCACGGGAAATGACCACCCACTGCTGGTGCAGATCAGAGAGCTCCACGCGGACTTGATGAAGGAATATTATGACATCATTTTTATTTGGGTGCCAGGGCATGTGGGCATCGAAGGCAACAGGATCGCAGATTCTGCTGCCAACGATGCCCGCAATGACCCTGTCCCTGACACACAGACTGTTTATAGTGATTTTAGACATGTGGCTAGTGCGTACATAGCCCGTGAGTGGCATTCCGAGTGGGACAAAGAGGAAGCTAACAAGCTGCATGAAGCTCTTCCTAAGTTGTCCGACGGTCTACCTTATCGCTGCGGCAGCCGCCGTGAGGAGACTGTCCTGGCTCGGCTCCACATCGGCCACACGTATGTTACGCACTCTTATTTACTTAAAAAGGAGGAGCGTCCATGGTGTTATGCCTGCGACGAGCAGTACTCTGTTCAACACTTTTTGTTGTCTTGTGCTGATCTAATCGACACAAGGTATAAACATTTCACGGCAGACTCCTTGAAGGTTTTGTTCCGGGATGTGCCCCTGGACAAGATCTTCAGTTTTCTGAGGGAGTGCCATATTTTTAATAAGATTTGAGCGTTTATAGATTATGATGTTTCTATTATTTTGACCTTTTTGAGAGTCTTTCGACGTTTTCTTTAAAGACTTGTGCGACATTTTAGCCTGACATATTTTTAAGGTATATTTACATCATGTCTTAAGACCTTTCTTTTAGTCTGGCTGACCAGATTTTTACCCTTCCCGCCGTGAGATGGCCATAGTTGCCTGCTCGGCGTTAAACCGAAATAACTAACTAACTAACTCCTCGAAGGGACCTCCGCGGCAGGCCAGCTCAGATGTTGTCAGTTTGTCGGCTCGTCGTGCTCCCCTGCGTTCCGTCGTTCGGGCCTTACCGCTCTCAGGTAAGTCCGTTTCTTCCCTGTGGGTCTTTAGGTACGCTCCCCCCTCCCCCCCACTCCAAGTTGTTCGAGCGGGGCCGGCGAGCTTCAAGGGCGCTTCCCCCCCCCCCCACTCCGAGTCTTCGAGCGGGGCCGGCGAGCCTTGGAGTCGCTCCCCCGCCACCCGACCCCGTCCCCACCCCCGCCCCCCCCAGGGATGCGTTGTGATTTTCTTGCTTGTGGCCCCCTTCAGTTGGGCCAAGAGCTGGACCACCGACCTCCTCGCTCTGGTGACGGACCCACCCCTGAAGCTCCCCACTCCGCCCTCGATGGTCAAGCAGCCCTGACAGGATGTCTTCCACCCGTGACCGGAGCAGCTCCTCCTACATGCTTGGAGGTTGTTACATGGTGGAGTTGTCGTCGTAGTATGATAAACACACCAGACGCACGCACGTAAGGTTCTTTTAAATAAACTTCATTCAGCTGCAACCCATCACACGTGGCTTAAGGATGTAGACAATACTGGAGTAACAGTTCCAACAATATTTTAATTCAGTGATGCGATCTCCACACAATGCAGTTCCAACTGCACCAACACTGATACAAAGTCTCTTCTGCAATGTCCACACTGTCGACACAAAGTTCCTCACACAACGTATACCACACTGTTACGCTGTATCTCTCACAATGTACACCCTATACGGGCCACGTACCTACGATAACTGTGTGTGTCTACAACTGACAAATGCAAGACAATGTATGAACGTGCTTTCCTAGCGCCCTCTTTATAAATACTACCAATTTCCAAAATCATCTACGAAAATCATACAACGCAACCAATCAGAACAAAACACGCAACCAAAACTCATTAAAATAATCTTTCTAGAAAAACTACAACAGGCTATACAAATTTGGCTGCTCACTTCAGCTCCAAATCCTTGGTAAAATGACATCTCATAAAAGTATGGAAGACAGTTCACAAACTAGTCGGAAAATTCGAGAACATTCACGATCCTTCACAACACACACACACAAAAAAACGGCTGACGGCACAGTAAACAACTTGTTGCAAAGTGTCGCTAATTTACCGACGTCACACATACGAGGTCACTAGACAGTGCGACCTTTCTAGAATGTTCTGGACTAAACTTAGCGTATCATAACGAAGTGAATTCCGCTCTTAGCGACCGAAAGAAAATGTCACTTTAAAAGAT
This sequence comes from Semisulcospira habei, assembly GCA_036245525.1. Lineage (NCBI taxonomy): Eukaryota > Metazoa > Mollusca > Gastropoda > Semisulcospiridae > Semisulcospira > Semisulcospira habei. The sequence goes on from BTPG01000006.1 coordinate 151,650,756, forward strand.
ATGTAAATCATAACCATGATAGCTCAAATAAATATCGGATCATTTCCTACGATTAACACATGTATGCTCTCACAGGACAACACAACCACAATCGTAACAGAGGTTGTCCAGCAAGCCCTCGCCGCTAGAGGTTTCTTGAGTGCGGCAGTGGAGGCGATTGGAGTAGCCTGCAGACTTTCTACCAGAAATGTCTACAAGGGGAAATGGCAGGTCCTCCACCCAGCAGCTCCCCCCTACGGATCTGACTACCCCCCAACTGGCGGATTTCTTCCTGTGGCTCTTTGCCGATCAGGGCTTAGCGCCAGTTACCATCAAGGGACACTTACCGCCACCTCGGGCTCCCAGATCTGGGTGCTTGCAAAGACCTCTCGGACCTTATGGCCCACTTTGAGCTCCAGCGGCCAGTCTCCTGTTTACTTATCCCTCGTTGGGACCTCGCCTGGGTGCTGACTTGGCTGAACTCGGACCGCTTCAAACCTCTGCCCTTGGCGCGGTTCTTCGACCTAACCCGGAAGATGTGTTTCCTCCTGGCCCTAGCCACAGCGTCCCGAGTGAGCGAGTTACATGCACTCTCTGTGCGTCCTGCCTGTTTACAGTTCAGGTCTGATGGCTCGGCACAGCTCCTCACCGACCCATCCTTTTTTACCAAGAACTGGCCTCCCTCAGCTGCACCCCAGGCGCTTATCATCCGTCTGCTCAGAGGTACGGATCAATCCCGCGGGTCTCGACAGCAGGACCCGGTCCGGGCACTGAGGATTTGCCTGAGTCGCACAAAGCCGCGCCACCAGGGGCGCTCCCGCCTCTTCCTGCCACTATAACCGGGCAGGCCTGATATCTCATCACAGACGATTTCATCCTGGCTGCGGTGGGTCATTCGGTCAGCATACAAAGTCCTCTCCCCTGATGGAGATAAGAGGCTGCATATCAGGGCGCACGAAGTGAGAGCAGTGACCACCACTGTGGCATTTGACCGCAACTGCTCAGTGAAGGACATTGTGGTGGTGGTGGGCTGGCGGGCCGACTCCACCTTCGCCCGCTTCTACCTTCGTGACCTATCCGGCTAGCGTGACTCCCTGGCCCTGGTGGGGGACATCTCCATGACCCAGCACTCCCTCCTCGCGCCGTAGGCGCCCTAGGTAACTCTTAGCTGAAATCGTCGGGAGTTCTCCGCATGGAGCCTTCGGGGCTTATAACTTACACAGGGTGTTTAGGGGGCGGCACCCTCCTTTTCATCATTTTTCTTCCAAATAGTAATGCCAGTAGTAATTTTTCTCTAAAATGTATTTTTTCGAAAAATACTTACCAGTGGCATTATTCGGAGGACCCTCCCTCCTGCCCCGCTTGCCGCCTGTCGGCTAAGAGTAAAACTGGCGGGCTTCCACCCAGCACGTGACCGGATAGGGAGGGAAGAGGAGGCCACCCGGGGTTCCTAGGCATGGACCCCCAGTGACTCCTCCCCAGTTGTGCAGGAGACACAACAAATGCTTAGGCTGAAATCAGTAGGCTAAAGGGTATAGTAATGCCATCAGTAAGTAATTTTCGAAAAAATGCATTTTAGAGAAAAATTCATGTTTCTACATGGCTTGTGTTCTGCACTAAATCATCTGCTACAGTTATACCTGTACAGAGTGACCACCAAAGGGACTTGAACATTTTGGCTGATGGTAATGTTTGTTTTTCATGATGATTCCACCAGCAGAAATCATCATGACAGAAACCGCTACCGACGGACAAAGGGTTAGACAGTAGTCACCTCAGACCTGTGGTCACCTTATTGCAGGGTCCTTTAAATAGCAGTAGGAAGACCATGGGACCAAAAATTCATTTTTCTCTAAAAGGTATTTTTTCGAAAAATACTTACCGATGACATGACTTTATGGAAGTGTCTACTTACTTGCTCAATTTTAGCCTAGAATCCGTTGTGTGCCAACACAACCCGGGAGGCACTCGGGGAACCCCTCGAGGGGCCGAGAGTAGTCTCCTGTTCCTGCCCTACCGGTTCCCGGTCATGTAGTAGACCAACCAGTCAGATACTTTGCTCGCCCGCGGCAAGCGGGGCAGGTGGGAGGATCCTCCGAGTCATGTCATCGGTAAGTATTTTTCGAAAAAATACCTTTAAGAGAAAAATGAATTTGTTTCCTCAAAAACATTACCGATGACATGACTTTATGGAAGAATTGCGAGAAGGAGGCGGGTGCCGCGTATAAAACTCCCCAAAGGGGTAAACTGGCGCCATCCTACCTGTCGCAACCTCCCGACAATTTTAGCGAAGTATGAACGTATGGCACCCATGGTGCCGGGAGGGAGTGTTGCGCAGCGGCGGTGACTCCCATCAAAGCGAGACTGTTTCGCTGGCCTTTCAGATCCCAGGGGTAGAACGGGCGAAGGTCGAATCTGTTCTCCAGCCCATGGCTGCCACAACAACAAGACCAGCCACTTGGGTATGGTTCGAGGTGCGCCGCTGTAGGCTGGGCTCAGTGAGGCGGGCACTCTGCCGGCAAACAGACCCTACGGAAGGATCAGCGGGCGTGACAGCGGGCGCCGTCCTGTGGTCAGCCATTCTAGCCAGCAGAGGTAGATCCCGGAGGTAGAAGCGGGTGAGGGTCGATTCTGCCCTGAGCGCATGGTTGCCACGATGTCTAGGGCAGTGCAGTTCCGGTCGAACACGACGCTCGTGGCCAAGGCCCATACCTCGAGTGCGCGTAATCCAAGCCTCTTAGCTCTGTATGAGGAGAGGTCCTGCTAGGCGGACGGTATGACCCAGAGTAGTCAAGAAAATATAGTCCGGGCTGTAAGTCCTGTCTGCCGGGTCTCAAGGTAGGAAGGCGTGAGCATCCGCTCCGGATGGCTTGTATCGGCGCAGGTAACGCAAAGGGCGCGCACGGGATCTCGTTGCCTGGTCTCCCGGGGAAGGCAATGTTCCGAGCAGCCGAAAGGTGAAAACCTGAGGCGCGGTCAGAGGAGACCTGTCCTTGGTAAGGGAGGCAGGGTCCGAGAGAAATGAGCACCCTGAGGGGAGCGGTCCTGGTAGGCGGACCGCCGGGTGCAGCGTAGGCCGGAAGAGATCGCTTGGGCTGTTGGGTCAGTTCCGCCGATGTTAACGGCAGAGAGGGACGTGAGCGTCCCCACCGGACGGCGTTGATTCGGCGTCGGAGCACGTGAGGGGCTCGCACAGGACTTTGTTGCCTGGTCTCCTGGGGGAAGTCCGACCCTTTCAGTGGCCGCAAGGTGAACCCCTGTGGCGTGGTCAAGGGGGACCTGGTCTTGGCAATGAAGGCAGGGTCCGTAAGCAGCGGTACGGAACCATCCGCTCGAACTGCAGGTAGGCAGGGCGCGCTGACCGCACGTGTAGCTCACCAACTCGGGCTGCCATGGCAAGTGCCCACATCCGCAAGGAGGGCCAAAGATAGCAGTGCGAATCGGGCAGAATTCAGCCAAGTCAGTACACAGGGTAGGTCCCAGCGAGGAATGAGCGAACTGGGCACTGGACGCAGCAGGCTGAAGAGAGAAGTAATGTCGCCGATGCCCTACCGGGGCCGTGGGCTGTAGCGAAGCTTCCACTGCTGCACTCGAGACGCCTCTAGCGATGAGGGCTTGCGGCACAACTCCAGGCGTGACGGAGTAGGCGCTCCGGGCACGGGTGGAACAGCGATGTCGCGGTTGCTGGAGCATCGTGCGGGAAGCAGCCGTGGGGGGGCCCATGGTGAGGCTGAGGAGGAGGTCCAGGACCGGTTCCAAGAGAACGGGACGAGCCATAGGACGAACGTATGCACCCCAAAGCTGCATCAGACGGCAGAGGAGCAGCACAGGACGGGTGAGCACGGCCCACCCTGTATGAGGCAGTACCCCACCAGCGTCGCATCGTCAGGGAAGACGAGCAGATGTTCCTCCCACGCGACGCGGACTTGTCGGACTGCATGCAGCTCCAACCCGTTGCTGAGCTTGTCCACAACTCCGGAGGCCAGGGGCCGGACGTCATGAGGACCCGCGGTAGCAGGTGGGATACCCAATCAGCCAGACTTGTATCGACGCCCAGTGAGAGATGAGGAGGTGGAGCGGTCAGGGGGACTCCCGAAGCAAGCCAGGAAGCACCCGTCCAACGCAGGAGGTGGGGGCGGAATAACGGGGACCCGGGTACCAAGGCGGAAGGTCGCCTGAGGAGGGACGTAAAGAGGCTGGAGGAGCCGCCGAAGCGGCCGGGTGCAGAGACGCGAAAGGACAAGGCGACGCGAAGGAGCGAGGTCTGACTTGCCTGAGTGGACTAGGAACCTGTGGAGGCCTAGTGCAGACGAACGCGACGAACAAGTCCAGGCTGGCCGTGAAGTCTCCAGGTGGGACGGCGGCTCTCCGGGCCCTGGAGGAAACCATCCGAAGGAAGGGAGCCGAGAAAACTGGAACAGCGCCAAGAGGACGACGACGATGCGCCAACTCTTCCCGGGACTTTCCAGCGTATCCCCTGGTGTGCGCTGGTAGGCGGCCGCTGGCACGTACACAAGGAGTAGGGAAGGAAGAGCACTCCTCTCTAGGACCAGGGATAGCTCTTCCACTCTGCCTGAAGTGGCGCGCGCTAAGATCACTTGCCCCCACGCCGGGAACTGCACTCAGAGGGCCCTGGTCCGCTTCTCAACTAAGGCGTGGTTCCGCACAGTCGTGAAGTAGAAGAGGGCGGCTTTAGCAGGCCGGGGCGTCGAGCGAACTCCGAGGCGGCTTCCTGGAAGGGAGGGGACCTCTCCGCGCAGGGTGGAGGCCTAGAAGAGGGTCACTCGGAACTCGGTCCAGAGAGGGCAGAGCAGACGGGAGGTATCTGCCAGCAGGCGTGAAGGCGGGGCGCCGCGACGGAAATCGTGTTGCCCAAGGCCTAGGATCGCAACGGGCGGCTAGCCGGAGGAGGGCGGAGAAGAAACCCGCTGAAGCGTGAAGCCGGGTGGGTGGAGAAGAGACTGGATCCCAGGGCCCGACGGTCGGAGTCCAGCAGGCGGCGACCTTCCCCTGGGGTGAGGGGGGGGGGGGGGCGCAGTGCTGAGGAAGGAACGACGTCAGCGACGAGGCGACAGAGACGGGCGCGCGGCGAAAGACCGTCCTGGGTGGGGGGCAACTGCGATGCCGGGAATGGGGGAGACAATCCATGGCAGGCGATCCACGGCCGGCGAACCATAGCAGCGAACCCGGGCGGGGCGCCGTCGAGGGGAAGACGAGAGCGTCGAGGCGAGCGCGCCGAAGATGGGGTGGGAGAGCGCAACGAAGCGTGACGTCCAGGCGACCCTAGAGCGGGCCGATCCTTCCGACAGTGGGCTTATCGAGGAGAGACAGGAGAGGACGGCCAGTCAACGAGGGACGGCTCGTGGCCCACTGCTGCAGGCCGGGCTCAGTGAGGCGGGTGCTCTGCCGGCATACAGATCCTCCGGAAGGATCAGCGGGCGTGGCAGCAGGGGCAGTCCTGTGGTCAGCAGAGCCGGAGGTTACCTGACGAAAGGATGGCCAGTCAACGTGGGACGGCTCGTGGCACACTGCTGCAGGCCGGGCTCAGTGAGGCGGGCGCTCTGCCGGCATACAAATCCTCCAGAAGGATCAGCGGGCTTGGCAGCAGGGGCAGTCCAGTGGTCAGCAGTTTCGGTGGGTACCCGACGAAGGACGGCCAGTCAACGTGGGACGGCTCGTGGCATACTGCTGCAGGCCAGGCTCAGTGAGGCGGGCGCTCTGCCGGCATACAGATCCTCCGGAAGGATCAGCGGGCGTGGCAGCAGGGGCAGTCCTGCGGTCAGCAGTTCTGGTGGTTACCCGACGAAAGGATGGCCAGTCAACATGGGACGGCTCGTGGCACCCTGCTGCAGGCCGGGCTCAGTGAGGCGGGCGCTCTGCCGGCATACAGATCCTCCGGAAGGATCAGCGGGTGTGGCAGCAGGGGCAGTCCTGCGGTCAGCAGTTTCGGTGGGTACCCGACGAAGGACGGCCAGTCAACGTGGGACGGCTCATGGCACACTGCTGCAGGCCGGGCTCAGTGAGGCGGGTGCTCTGCCGGCATACAGATCCTCCGGAAGGATCAGCGGGCTTGGCAGCAGGGGCAGTCCTGTGGTCAGCCGGTCCAGCAAGTCCCCGACGAGAGATCCGTTCCGTAAGGCCGAGACAGGAAGAAGCGGCTGCTACGTGAGGCGGCAGGGGACGGCCTAAGGGCCGGCCACGAGGCAGCTGGGTGTGGGAGCTCGTGCTGGTAAGTTCCAGGTGAGACCCCCGTTGCTCCGGTCGGGACGTGCAGAACCCACAAAGGGGGTCCGAGGAGCAGCCGGCACAGGGAAGCATGCCGCATGGTCAACCGTTGGCCACAGGGAGATGCCACACCGGGAGCCGAATCCACGTAGCGCACTAAATCACATTTCAAATACCAAGAATTTGAAATTCCAAACTGCAGTAGCCCCTTAACCCCCCGTGAACGAACTGTGTGCTGTGCAGTGTGTGAGCTAATGCGTGTGGTACGCGTGCGCGAGGGTCCAGGAAGTAGCGGCGCTATGAGCCGATCTCCAACCCCGGTAAAAGTGTCTATAAAATGCGCTTGTTACTATATGATTACTACTATTATCTCACTAACGTAGGCGCTGCCACACAACCAAAGTATGCTAGGCAAGCCAAGTGGGTCGCAACCGCCAAAACGACCGACGCAGCCGCTACAGGGTCCCGAGGGCCAAGTCATTCTCTCCCTTCCCTTTTGGGCCTAATGTAAACGTCCTCCACGGAAGAGATATCAGGGAGGGGACCGAAAGGTTGTGAACCCATTAAGATCCAAGCTGGAAACGAACCATGTACCCTTCACTCGAGAGGTGAACCCTTTTACCCCCGCGCCAACCAGCTCCCCAGCGAAGAGAAGCGCCGGGCGCACAAGGTACAATATCAGTAGTACCACCCAGTAAGCGGCGCTAACTTGCTAAGGCGGGGCTCTGCCGGCATACATGGCGGGCCAGATTAATCGCAGGGGGGGTGGGGAGTAAAGAGGGCAACGAATAGTACAAGCAAACCACGCGCCGAAGAACAAAATGGCGCTGAACCAAGATGCTAACCAGGCATTAACGACGAGGGCACAAGGTAAACCCAGCATCGGGAGCCGTAGAGATAGCTGTAAAACGGGCGGCCGCGAAACGGCTGGCGCCCGGCCGGGGGGGCCAGTCGAGGGCAGCTACCACTACCTTACCTCCCAGACGAAGCGGGGACAGGGGCCAACACAACACCGCCACACCACGTGGAGGGGAGCCGAGCCAAGCCGGCACAGGCGAAAAGGCGGTAGACCAGGCCACGAGGACAGCAAAGCCGGAAACCCGCCAGAAGGCACGGAAGAAAGGACACGGAGTACATGAGGGCGTACGGACACGACCGTAGGAAGGAAGACCGGTAGAAGTCACCGTCCGAGAGCTAGGCTAAACACGTCTTATCTGCGCGAGCGAAGTAGACTGACTGGTTGGTCTACTACATGACCGGGAACCGGTAGGGCAGGAACGGGAGACTACTCTCGGCCCCTCGAGGGGTTCCCCGAGTGTCTCCCAGGTTGTGTTGGCACACAACGGATTCTAGGCTAAAATTGAGCAAGTAAGTAGACACTTCCATAAAGTCATGTCATCGGTAATGTTTTTGAGGAAACAAATGGGTAGTCTCCTTGTTTAGGTAGTCACCTAGACAGGTTTGACTGTCTTTTTGATATTTACTTTACTTAACCCATTTAGCCCCAACACTCTGCAGCATGGGGATGGATTGATCGTGATAATTCAAGGGTAGTGCCAGATGAGCTTGGCGCCAAGCTCATCTGGCACTACCCTTGAATTATCATGATCAATCCATCTCCGACAACTGGTACATAGTCCAAAAGTTGGAAATGTAGCCATGGGGTTAAGGGGGTTAAGTTTGAGGGAGAAAGTAGCAGGATTGTGTAGGCTGTAGCAGAAGTTGCTTGACGTGGCATTTGGTTAATGAATGCGTCTAGTTATTTTAGAAACAATGTGATGTAGTCAGACGTGGAAATGACGAAACACACATGATGCCTGGTTTCAGCTGGAGGCCTGGGCGCTCTGATCCATGCAGACAGGCTGCGTGAGCGACTGCCAAGCACAGTGATAACACTTCATGTTATTGTTGATGGCTCCCTCTTTCTGGACATGCCTGATGCCACAGGGGTCCACACAATGGGTGCCATGCTGAAACAAGTGTACCAGCTTCATCACGCACACAGTAAGTTGCTTTTAGCACCGTGAAAGAATTGAGGAGTACCCTTGAACTGTCATGGCCAATCCATCTACCACAGCTGCCGAAGGGTTGGGATGCTGGGAAATGAATTTCTAATAACCAAAATGAACCACTCTCTTTTGATGTGTGTGAAAAGAAATTTCCTTAGTTTGTAGAGATACTAAATTACTGAAACACTCAGGTACAGGTTATCCAGTTTACCCCCAAGGCCGCATTTCTAACATTTTGCAGGTGTCACTGAACAATTGTGCATCAGTTACAGGAGATGGATCAACCATGATAATTCAAGGGTACTGCCAGATTAGCTTGCCGCCATTAACTCATTCAGCCCGACGGCCGTATTTGCCAAATTTTGGAGGCGTCATCAAACGACTATGCACCAGTTGCAGGAGATGTATCGACCATGATAATTCAAGGGTAGTGCCAGGTTAGCTTGGCGTCAGTGCTGAATGGGTTATGCTAATCTGGCTCTGCCCTTGAATTATCAGTCAGTTCTACTACTCCTGCTGTAGTGTGTTGTGGCTAAATGGGTTAACACAGTGGGTTATTTGCTTCTGTAAACTCAGCTTTGGCAATTTGCTTATGACATCATCAAAAAGATAACAACAAAAGTATGACATATCAGCTCTTTTTCCACAAGTTTCCTCCATCCAGAATGTTTGCTACTCAGCTCCAGTTCTGACGGCGTTTTTTCTCTGCACCCATCAATTTTGGTGGTCCAGTAATCAACATTTTTCAAGCTCAGTTTTCTGTATTACTCTGCTCATATCAGGCTTCAGATATAATACCTGCGAACTGAGGGTCCCATTGTATCTTGTTACCTAAAGTGGTATGTAACTGTGATAAAACAGGGGCAGACTATCACATATCGTCAGAACAGCTGGGAAGATCATTGGCCTATGACAGTACCCATTAGATGATCTGTACCATAGGGCTGTCTGAAGGAAAGCTGCTAGCATTGTCATTGATCCTCATCACCAACAATTTCAGGTAGACGATTCAACATGCCACTTGCCAGAAAGAATGTTTTTAAAAAGTCTTTTATTCCAACTGCTGTTTCGATTTTGAACTCTCGATTATAGCGACGTGATATATAATATGTGATCTACATAACTCTACCTACCATCTTGTGATAGATTGCTTGTGGCAGATTGCTTGTGATAGATTGCTGCAATGATAATTTTAATGGAATGATCTTATAGTGTTTATCAGTGTCTTGTTTTGTTGTTTTATGACGAGCCAAAAGGCAAATTTCTGTCGTCCTTTGACTCAAACAGACAGTAAAGTTGTATTGTATTATATACTTTGTACTGTTCCAGAATCAGCTATTATCAGAGAATGCAGTCGTATGATGAACAGCGATGAAGAATGGCGCTGTATTCTGCCGGAAGTTTTCCACAAGTACGTCTTCTCCCCTGTCATTTTCCTCAACTCTTTCTATGACACATGGTACCGCGAATATGCCCTAAAAATTGACTGCTCTGTTGATACATGCCCTGACATGAACTTGCGAGAGGTGCACGAAAATGCGAAACGTATGGTCCAGGAAGGGCAGGAGATACTTCGAGCGAAGAAAAATGGCGTGTTTTTCACGCCATGTCCAGTTCACACTATGCTGGTAAGCGAAAGATTTACTTATGTGGTGTCAAAAGGAAGGACGGTGCAGCAAGCTTTGGGCGCATGGATTAACAATCAAGGAAGCAGCGGAAATTTAATGGACATGATCTCAGTGGAAGAAGCTTTACAAATGTGTTCATCCAAGCCTCTTAATCTCATTTGAGTAATTTTGAGGTCGGCCAGTTTTATACATTTGCTGGTTATCCTTATGCTTACCCCAGTAGCAAAACGTCTTTGGACCCCATTCAGCCGCAGTGGGTCTGCAAACAGCCATGCGTGGGCCCACTCCAGCCATCGTGGGCGCGAGGACCTTTGCTTACTGGGTACCTATTACATGGATGGATGAATTTTGAATATTTCAAGGGTGGTGCCAGATTAGCTTGGTGCCTCCCAGGCGACAAGCTAATCTGGCACTACCCTTGAACTGTCATGGTCCATGCCTCTCTTGCTGTCATAGAAAAGACAAGTTGCCCTTCAACAGTCATTTTCCATCCCTCATCCTGCTGCAGTGTGTCAGGGATGAAGGTTGAGAACAAATCCTTTCAATTAAAAGAGGGTCGGTCTCAATATAAGATGGTGACTGACTGTTGCCAGTCTTTATTTCCACAGTTTTAGTACTGCCATGCATAATATATTACTGAATGTACAAATTCATTAACGTGCTTTGCTTATGCTGGAAAATAATCTGGTCTTTCTCAGGTAGCTGTGTGAGAGAGTGAGTGAGAAAGATAGAGTGTAGAGTGTGTGTGTGTGTGTGTTTTGTGTGTGACACCGACAAAGAGAGAAACTATACGTGGGGTGGGGGTGAGGGGGGTGGGGGGGAAGGGGGATGGGGGGTGTTTTGGCATGGGGTGTTTTGGGCTATAATAGTAATAGTATGAAAGAAGCTTGATTTGTAGTCATATGATAGCATATACGCGTATATACATGCTTACGCATTTAGCTTCATTGACCACATTTAAATTTTGCAGGTGTCACTTAACTATTATGTAGCAGCTGCAGGAGATGGATGGACCATGATAATTCAAGGGTAGTGCCAGATTAGCTCAGCATCTTCAGGCACTAGGCTAATAAGGCACTACCAATGAATTATGGTCCATCCGTCTCCTGCTGTAGGGCGTTGTGGCTAAATGGGTTAAGTTCAGTTACAAAGCAGACCTCTTATTAAAAAAAAAAAATATCATGCAGTTTTGTGCTTTTCTGGGTTTTTTTTTAATATTGCACCTTTATGAAATTCAGTGAAGTTTACAGTATTTGCCTTGAAGTTGTGCCTTTTTGTACATCACATTTTTGTAATGTATTGCATGCAAGTTTGAACATTTTGTTTAACCCATTCAGCCCTGACGCACTACAGCAGGAGATGGGTTGACCATGATAATTCAAGGGTAGTGCCAGATTAGCTTGGCGCCTGTTGGCGCCAAGCTAATCTGGCACTGCCCTTGAATTATCATGGTCAAACCGTCTCCTGCAACTGGTGCATAGCCATTAGATAAGGCCTCCAAAATACGGCCGACGGGCTGAATGAGTTAATTGTCACATTTTATATTTGAAATCTTGTGGTGAAATTTAAATCTATTTCTTAAAGTTGACATGCTATTTTAATCCTTTATTTTTTGTTTGTTTATTTATTTATTTATTTATTCCTTTTTTTTTTAATTTCTTTTGGGGGAAGAAGATGCATTCTCTTGTGTCCCCCATCAGAATTCAATGGCTCATATGACTGAGCACATTAAAGGCCTTATACAGGTGCCTTTGTCGCATGGGCACTCATTTATTCTATAAATGTAAGTAGTTCTTCCATCTAAAGGCAGTTCTTATTCTCTTAACGGCTGGTGTAGATTGTGCGTGTTGATCCCCCATTTCCTTTGCAAAAAAAAAAAAGAGTTTCACTGTCCATCATGAGGTTTCCACAGTCTGCAGGAGACATAGCTACAGGGGCTCATGAGAGTCTATGCCTCCTGCTGACTTATGTTGACTGTTTCTCAAGCCGAGGGTGTTATTGTGGGTAGAGTGTCAAACTGAACGGTGAGATACATGTATGTGAGAAATTTGGAATACTCCACGTTGGCTTTTGTTTTGTATTTTTGGTTCGTTTGTTTGCATGAAGTTTGAATGGGTATTGTTTATGTGAGTGATTTATTCCAAATGAATGTAATATTTGTTCCACACAAAATGGAATGTTCCTTGATGATTCCCCAGTCAGCATGGTCATTTAATTATATGATTTTGATTGAAATTATTCATGAATGCTTCAGCTTTAAGACATAGTCAGTATTACTTTATTGTTATTATTTCATTGTTTAACCCATTTAACCCCAAGGCCGCATTTCCCCAATTTATGAGGAGTCACTTAAAGTACCATTATGCATAAATCTGAAGACACGTTTCTGCACCATTTGTGTTTGTTATGTCTTGTCGACGTACCTAATGAACTTGAACAGCAGTTTGGACAGGCAGCAACAGCACATGCGTAATCGAACTTATTTATTCTGTGCAGCCGTTAGCGTTTCAAACTATTTTTAGCTGTTTCTCATACTGATAGCACTGTATTTATAGAACGGAGTGGAGTCATTGTCAGGTTACTTGATATTAAGACGACGTGTGCTGAACTGGATTGTCCTGTGTCTAAATGAGCCATAACTAGACCTGTGTGTAGTGTTTCATAACCGTTTGTTACAGAAGTGTATCTTTGAACAGTTACGGCGGTAATGGGCCTTTAACAACTATGTACCAGTTCCAGATGTTGGATTGACCATAATTCAAAGGTAGTGCCCGATTAGCTTGTCGCATGATGGCGCCAATCAAAACTGGGACGACCCTTGAATTATCATGGTCGATCTCCCGCTGTGGTGCATCAGGGTTAAATGGGTTAACTCAATGGAGATGTGCCACATCTAGACAGCCATCAATCTGTATGGGGCACATCTCAGATGAGTTCTTGTTTGTAGAACATTTGGTGCATTTTGTCTTTGTAAATACATGTACATATATTGCTCTTGTAGGAAAGAGAGTAGTAAGTCTAGTCACAGATTTATAGATTTTTACACTAGTGTAAAACGTCACCCTTGGGCTGTCAGTAGCAGTTTTTGTCACGATGATTCCTTCAGGAATCATTGCAACAGCTGCTACGGACAGCCAAAGGGTTAACCTATCCTCTTAACAAAAGCGAGTAGGACAAAGTTTTAAGACCACGAGAGTAAGATTCTCAGTATCACATAAACACTGATGTAAGAATCTGTTTTTTTTTTTACACATTTTTCGCTTACATTAATCCAATGTGAGTTGGTTTTTGGCACACATTAGACAGCATAATGGCTTGGCACATATCTTTACGTGATACTTTGCACTGTGACATAAAACATGTGACATGTATTTTTGTAACTTTAGAACATGACATACATATTTTTTGTGAACAGAAGGGATCATGTCATGACACATAAGCAGAAATTTTAAAATTAAAGAAAGTTTAATTTGCAGATTGGCACTTAAGTTGCACCATAACAATTTGTGTAATATTTTCAATGAGTATCACACACGTGGAGAGATGACTCTTCATTTTGATGATGCAAAGGTGGTATGTAAGAAAGGTCTTTTTTAATACTTTTTTTTTTCTTTTTGGGACTGTGGGGTACAGATGTTAACCCCCTTGTACCTTAGACAGTACTGTCCACTGCATGCATAAGGTGGTTAAAATAGTAAAATGCAACATTACAGTAGAACCTGTCTTGAGCCACCACCATTACAAACAAAATTGTCTTTAAAAAACAAGTTATTGGGGTTCACTGCCGAGCAGGCGACAAGCCATCTCACGGCGGTTTAAAAAAAAAACCAAAGTGCTCTCTTAACCCATATCATACTGAGGCTAAAAACTTCAAATGTTTACACTGCCATATGCAAGCTACATTATAGGACTTACAGATAAGTGGCTTTAGTTCAAGGGTGGTGCCAGAATAGCTTGGCGCCTAGAGGCGCCAAGCTATTCTGGCACTACCCTTGAACTATTTTAATAATAATAATAATAATAATAAATAGTTCTTGTATAGCGCTGTTCTCCAGGAAAACACTGGACTCGCTGTGCATGCACAACAGCACATCCTCTCTCTCAGACACACACACACAATTGTACACTACTTTCAACCACCCCCCATCCCTTCACAACACCATCCACTTTCTTCTAGGATCAGAATAAAAGGCAGTCAGTCAACAGTTAGCTAGAGGTGAGCTAAATGTTAAATGCCTAACAGAAAGGAAAAGTCTTTAAGTGAGCTTTGAACTGTGACAATGTGGGCAGATTCCGCATTTCAATTGGCAGAGAGTTCCACACACTTGGGGTTAAAAAGGTGAAAGAACGCTCCCCGACAGTTTTATTGTTAAGCTTCGGGATTTAAAAAAGTTTTTCACTGGAGGAACGGAGGGTGCGTGATGGCTGACAGCTTGGCAGAAAGGTACGGCGGGAGAGATCCGTCAAAATGCAGATAGGCGAAAATTGCAATTTTGTACTGGCAGCGGAATTTTACAGGCAGCTAGTGCAGCTGCTTCAGTAGAGGCGTAACGTGGAATCTCTTTCGTTTTTTCAAGATGAGACGCGCCGCATTTTTTAAAAAATCATCTGTATTCCGAATGGTAAGGGTTAAAAGAAGACTTTCAATAGCAAAGTCTCAACTTTTATTAACCCATTTAACCCCAATGCCACATTTCCCAAATGTTTGAGGTGTCACCTAATGACTACCAGTTGCAGGAATGGATCGACCATGATAATTCAAGGGTAGTGCCAGGTCAGCTTGCGCCATCAGGCGCAAGCTGATCTGGCACTACCCTTAAATTATCATGGTCAATCCATCTCCTTCTGTGGTGCTTCGGGGCTAAATTGACCATGATTTAGGTGGCCAATATTATGGTTCTCAGTGACAAGTCATCTGTCACAAGGATGTTCGCTCAAAACAGGTTCTGCTGTATTGGTTACTGGTGTTTGTTATCGTAGATGAAAAGTCAAGAATATGTCCTTTTTCTGTTTTGCTACATATATAGACAGTATTGTGCAGATGTTTATATTTGAGGTTTGGTCATTTATATGTTTATGTTTAACCCATATCATTCGGAATACACCAGTGTGTGAAATGTTTGACTAAACGAGTTCAAGGGTAGTTGCCAGAATAGCTTAGCGCCTTGTGGTGCCACGCTATTTTGGCACCACCTTTGAACTAAAGCCATTGGTCTATATCCCTATCTGTAAGTACTATATAAGCTTGCATGTGGCAATGTACAAATTTGAAGCTTTTAGCCTCAGTATGATATGGGTTAATGGGATGGGAAGTTTATCAATAATGTGAATTTAAGGGGTTGAACTTCTATTGACTGGTTGCTATAGACAAAAGTAAAGGATACTTTCTGTACCATTTTAGACAGAATTTGTGGGTTCCAGTATATATATGTGATGATCGAGATTTGTTGTAAAATTCATACCTTGTATTTGTCAGTTGGGCCTTTTTATTCTTATTTCAAGCCTTTGCAAGGACAGTTTGTATTTTGTGAGCACATTTATTATGTTATCATGACAGTTTGCATAATATATGACAAAATATTTTTATATCCTCAATCCTTTAAATACGTTTACCAGCATGTTGTTATTTTTAACTCGCATTCATGACAGTCCAACAGTGTTGCTGGTCAGTCAAATTGTGTGTGTTCCCAATAAAGGGCCCCCACCTCGGTCTGCCCTGGGGGACTTGGGTGGGGTTAACTACTTTTTAGTTCCCAGGGTCACTCTGGTCAACCCCACAGGGTGGGTTTTCCCCTCTATTCTGGGGCATGCGTTTCTGTCTACACTTGGTCCATTCATCTGTATTTTCCTTTTTTAAACTCTCCCTACTGTCTGCGCTGCCTGTAGCTCTTGATATTGGATGTGTGTTGCTAAATGGTCTTAGGTTAATTTAGCGTATTAGACCGGCTGGCGACATACATTCAATATTCTGTTTATTTTTTTTTTTTCACGAGCAGTGCAGGCACATCCTGAGAAAGTCTTGTTGCTGTCGGGATGTTAAAGCAATGTACAACCATGTACAACCAACCCAATAAAGGATCTCTCCTTAACCCATTTAGCCCCAAGACCCTACCGAGGGAGATGGATGGACCATGATAAGGGACAGGACGAAAGTGGCCATTTTGAACGGGTGACTGTTTTATAAATCAGCGTTATATAGTAAAAATGAATGGAAGGTATGCTGTATTAGGTGGCTGCTATACATGATGTCTGGAATGATCTTGAGGTGAAGGTCTGAAGAAGTCTTGCTTTCAATTTGCGACTTTCTCACTGGCGAGAGGTTATTTTGAGTTTTACGGTAGTGCAGATCACAAATCCATGAGACATGTCGCATTTTGGAGCAGTAAAAGAAGAAAATTTCAAATAGTAGTAATCCAAGGAAGAAAGAGGCACACTTAGAAAAGACAGTTACAACACTATTCAAGTCTTCCCAAGTGTACTCCTTTCTTCCTTGGGTGTTTTCCTACAATTTACACGTTTGGCAGTCACCTTTTTGGTCTGGAATTTTGAAAATTTCAGAGAATGATATTGAAAGAATGTTTAGATCACGGGGACCCAACCAATGAGGTTAAGGTCGCAAGAAGCCTTGCTTTTGCTCACTTATTAACCCTTTGCGTGTCGGTAGTGGTTTTAGTCGTGACTAAAACCACTATCGACACGCCAAGGGTTAAGAATAGTCCACTATATTCAGGTGACTGTGACAGCAGATTTGACTGTGCACTGTACATGTAGAAACATTGCAAGCTACAACCCAACGTATTTCAAGGTTTGTGATGGCAGACATGGACACACTGGTTGTCTCCTCTGATGCCATACTGCTGACAGGTATGAACCATGGATTGTTTTGTTTTTTATTTGCATTTTTACCTTTTTTACATCCACAGTGAAAATTTTCAGTCGTCCACAAACCACTACATGCAAGTGAGGGTACTCAGGTTAATTGTGATGGCTCAAAGTGTAATGCCCAAATACGTTAGTGCCCTCGGAGGCACAAAGCAAAGCAGGCGTTACCTATGAGCTAACACAGTCAATCACACTCCTGCTGCCGTCACTTACTTTGAAAGAGATGGGATGTTTTTAATTATTTGTACGGAATTCTGGATTGTTTTATGAATGTTCCTTTTGGTATTATTTGGTCAAAGTTTTATGTTTCCCCAAAATAATTTTGTTGCTCGTCTGCTGACAAGTACTGAAGAAAATAAATCTCCACAGCATTGCACTTGCAGAGTAAACCTTTTTTACTTGCGTGTTCAAGAAGATTGCATGTTTGGCTGCTTTACCTACCTCACCATCTAGGTGGTCATGCTCCAGCTCCAGAGGGTTTAACTCCAATCCATTTCAAGAGAATGAAAGTTGTTATGTTGGGAGCTTTGTAGCCAAACACACACCAGCTTAAACCTATGGCTGTTGGTAGCGGTTTTTGTGGCAACGATTGTGGTAGTAAACATCGCAACAAAAACTGCTACCAACAGCCAAAGGGTTAAGAGAATTTGTCATGTCTGTTTGCAGTGAATGAAAGTTATGCTGGGAGCTTACTATGGCTGAAGTTAATCCCACATAGCAAAGCTGTAACAACAGTCGCTGTAGCCTCAACGTTTTGGCTGAAGTCAGCTGACGGCAGCAGCTTTTGCCTGAGGCACATGCTGTTCTCTGATTTTGGACCTTACAGCTTCCAAAATCAGAGAACAGCACACAAATGTGATGGTACAAAAGAGTACAGGTAACAGGGTATCACTGCAACGCACAAACAAAACCAAGCTTTATTGTGGATCTCGCGTTAACATACAAACAAAACCAAACAACGTGGACCTCACGTTCCACATACAAACAAAACCATGCATCGTGGACCTCGCGTTCCAACGTACAAACAAAACCAAGCATTGTGGCAGAGGTGCCTACCTTACGCGCTAGCTCATAATTTTACGCATTTTCGGCTCAATTTACGGGAATACGACCAGTCCCTCTAAAATACGCAATTTACATGGGGGGGGGGGGGCTAATTGTGGACTGAAGATCGGCCGTTAGGCTCCCAGCCTCTGGAACCAGAGACTGTCACTAAGCTTTGCACGTGTAGTCCGCTACACACTGACTAGCCAAGGCAGCAAAAATACTCGCACACAGCGCGCCAAGCGTGCACTGAAACACTGAACTCTGACTCGCGGGTAGTAACTAGCGATAGCAGGGGGCTCCACTGCTACAAATGCATGCAACGTGTGCTGAAAGGACTTTGTTGTTGCTCACAGTGGTGCGTACAAAAGTATGATATTCAAAGACATTTGGAGTCCGCTGGGCACAAGACCAAGGCAGTAGTACATCCCCAAACAGCACTTTTTTGGTTAACCCTTTCGGCCCGGCAAACCGCTGTACTGGTTGGCGGTCTTCCCGGAAAACCGCTAGAGCGGTGTCGGGTGTTTTATATCGCACACCCGGTGATACGCGAGCCTCGCCGTGCGTGTGGTGACCTCCCCCTTCACCCAGCAGGAAGGAAGGAAGGAAAGTTTGAAAAGGGATCGGGACTTCCAGCTCTCGCTGATTTCGTCCAGGGGGGGTGGGTCATGGGGGGGGGGGGGGGGAAGGGTGGGGGGTGTCGCTGTCTGCCGCTCCGTCACGCAGCTGGCTGGTGGTACTGCCGGGGCCGGGTGGTTGGTGGTGGAGGAGGCGGGTGGTGTGGCTGGGAGACCATTGCCTAGCGCCAGGCTGGTGGGCGGTGGTAGGCCAGCCACTCCAAAAGATCTTGCAGGAGTGGTGGCGGTGGTGGTGGTATCGGCCGGGGGAACCGTGGCCGGTCGTGGTAGGGTCTGGGGAGGTTGGGTGGCGGTGGTGGCAGCCAGTTGATCCTGGGCCGGGGAGTTGGACGTTGGAATGGACGGGGTGGGTGGCGGTGTTGAGGAGGCAGGCGCATGTGCGGCGGTGGCGTGGGGAGGAGTGGTGGGCGCTGATGCCGGAATCGCTTGGGCGGTCGGTGGCGTCTTCTCGTTTGCGGGCCGGTGGCTCCTCCGTTGCCTGACTGTTGGGGGGCCGGGTCTGTACCCGTGTCTTGACGGGTCACGGTGGTTGGTGTTGGCGCTGGTGGGGCCTCGGTTTCCGTGCCCATTTCTTGGGATGTGGGTGTTGGTGCTGTGTTGCCACATCCTGTATCTCTGGTGGTGGGGGGGCGACGCGGTGTTGGTCTTTTTGTTGACCGTCTGTGGGGTGTCCGGTGTAGCCTGGCTCTCCGTGTGGGCCGTGGGGGCCACGGCCTGGCTGGCTGTTTCTTGTGTTTTAGGCGGCTCTAGATCCTTGATGGCGCCCGAGTGCACTAGCCACCAGGCGGCGACTAGTGCTCGGTGATAAGGGTCGCCATCAACTGCTGTTATGATGGGAACGGCGTCTTGGAGGAGGATGACCATCTCCTCGAAGCCGATCTCCCTGAGCCGAGTCCCCCCTCCTCCAACGTTGCCGGCCGCTCCCGAGTTAGAGATTCGGGGATGACGACCGGCGGTGGGGAGTGCGGGGAGTCCGCCCACGACGACGGCTCTGATGAGTCCTCGTGCTGCTCCTCTTCCAGTGGTGGTGGGTACTGGAAGAGGGGTGGTGGGGCAGCGTATTGACTGTACTGAGCAAAAAAGCTCTGTAGCTCCTGTGGTGGGGTGAATCCTAGCGACCCTCCCGCCACGGAACTCTGCTGGGGCGGGTAGCTTGCTTGCTGGGGGGGCGAGGGTGCCCATCGTACTTGGTCTTGTGGCCTTATCGGAGGGGAGAGAGGGCGTTCCAACATACAAACAAAACCATGCATCATGGACCTCACGTTCCAATGTACAAACAAAACCAAGCATCGTGGATCTCGCGTTCCAACGTACAAACAAAACCAAGCATCTCCGACCTCACGTTAATGTACAAACAAAACCAAGATTCGTGGACCTCGCGTTAACATACAAACAAAACCAAGCATTGTGGACCTCGCGTTAATGTACAAACAAAACCAAGCATCGTGGACCTCACGTTAACGTACAAACAAAACCAAGCATCGTGGAACTCGCGTTAACGTACAAACAAAACCAAGCATCGTGGACCTCGCGTTCAAAGCACAAACAAAACCACGCATCGTAGACCTCGCATTCAAAGCACAAACAAAACCAATCATCATGGAAAACATTTATTGAGAACTTTGTTCTATGGTAGTCTATTGTTCTATGGTAGTCTAACTTGCACACAAACACATGTCTAAATTTAAACTTTAATTGGTTCAATCCACTTTCTTTTGACTTGTTTGCTCAAATATGATCCCAGTTCATTTTATGTTGTAACACAATGCTCTGAACAAAACAAACAACGCAACAAAATCTTGCAGATGTAATCAATCAGTTATGTAACACACCCTTACCAACACCAAATCAACAAACACGTTTTCTTTTCAACAATGAGCTATTTTTTTAATAGAGAAAACACAAAGCTTTTCGCAATGAGGAAGACTTAAAAATGACTACCCAAACATCTCAACAAAACACTGAACAAATGTTGACAATTTTATTGGCTCATGTGTGATAACAAAGTGATTCTTTGTGCTGGGCCAGTGGTTGTCAGGTGGCATTTTTTTGGGTGGTAGTTTTAGCTCTCTAATTTCGTAAACTTTCTAATGTCATAAAAGATAATCATGGCAGCAAGCAGAAAGTAGCCATACAAGTGAAGTAATAAGTCAAACTAAAATGATCCCCCCCCCCCCCTTCCCCCAACAACAACAACATCAAAATCAGCAATATCATAAAAGATGGACAGAAATTAACAGCTAAAAATGTTTGTACTGTACTGAATGCAACATCAAGAATACCCGAGTCTAGCAACACAAAACTAAACCATGCCAACACACAAAAATGATAACAAGATATGTAACTGTCTGTTCAAAGAACAAGACAATTTCATTACACATGTATTACAAAAGCAAGCGACACAAAGGTTAAAGTTCAACCACAAATGGATCAGATCGTCTAAATAGTGTGCAATATGTTTTGAAAGTATGATACTATATGAATTATAATTTATATTCGGTACAATATGTAACAAGAATGACATTAAAAAGTGTCTACACCCCCTTGAACTTGCGGTCGCTAGTACTGTAAAAAGTTCTGGTGGCAGCAGGCATAAGAGGGTTAACCCTTTCAGCCCCAAGGTCCCTTTTCTCAAATTTTGGAGGTGTTGCCCAACGAATATGTACCTGCTATAGGAGATGGATTGATCATGATAATTCAAGGGTAGTGCCAGATGAGCTTGGTGCCTTCAGGCGCCAAGCTCATCTGGCACTACCCTTGAAATATCATGATCAATCCATCTCCTGCTGCAGGGTCCTGGGGCTAAAAGGGTTAACTGAAAGCACCTTCCAGTTAACACAAGGCCATCGGGTGACATCGGAAGCAGTCAGCCCATGGCAGCTGTGTGCAGGGTGACTGTGTTTGATGTCAGTCTTATGACCTAGTGCACACAAGGCTTTCTTCTCACAAAATCAACAGTGAGCACAGATACATGTATGTACAAAGATACGGAATTTCAGACTGAAAAATCTACAGCGAGTACGTGCCTTGGAACACGACAGAATCTGTCATAGCGCAGACTGGTCTCTGGCTCCCAATCGAACACTTTCTTGTACAAAGCTTAGTGAATCCAGCACCACAATAAAAGCCAATGTGAACCCCGTGACCGGATTATCTGTACTGTGCTAGAAATGTCCTCAGCCACAAAGACTTGCTTAGGATGTGAATTTCTGCAACGTAGCCCGATTTGGTCATCCTGATACAGAGCGTTACACGTACTTGCCATGACCTGTAAGTTCTACCGATACTACAGTAAATACTATACACATAATCACAGTCTTACGTGAAACAAAACACAATGCACGACACGGCAGCTACTGAATGCTTAATCACAGTGTTACACTCGCAAACCCAGGGAACCAATTACCCAAATATGGGAAGTGTCCACTTACCACAAAATACCTGCTAATGCTCTTTTCACAAAGTTCATGCAGTGCCAAGCCAACACATCTGTGGGACATGATTTCACCATGACAGTTCAAAGGTTGTACCTGACAAGCTTGGCGCCTTCAGGCGCCAAGCTTCTAAGGCACAACCTTTGAACCATCATAACTTTTGAACTGTCATATTGGAACCATGTCCAACAGACATGATAGTCCTAAACGAGTGAAGAATCTCAGTATGCACAACAATGAAGTCATCAAGTGCACAACACACGATACCCATTTGTCAACAGACAGATTATCACACTGAATGGCATCAACAGAGCTGCCATCAAACCAAGAACAAGTTTAATGAGCCAGCAACTGTACTTATCAAACTAGACTGCATATGACTCTACGACAAACAGATTTAGCATTGACAGTGCATATCTTGTCTACCACAACTTGTGCTTTGGAAAATGTTTGCAAGGCAGACGATTTTTCATGAGGTACGGGGGGAGGGGGTGGAAGGGGGAAAAGGGAGGGGGGGTGGGGAGAGAGGGGGAGGTGGGGGGGAGGGTAGGGGTGGTGATGAAATATCTTATTCCTGATGTGCCACATCTCAATACGCATACGCAGCAAAAAGGTGCATATTCAAATGCAGCTCATCTCAAATGTGTCAACCCTTTGTGTGTCAGTAGCAGTTTCAGTCGGTGATGATTCCTGCAGGAATTATCACAACTAAAACCGCTACAGACACACAAAGGGTTAATCTATTCAGGTGACTGCCACACACAGATCAAACTAAAATGGGGCCTGCATCAGCCAACAAAAACACTACAACAAACACTATTTGGTTTGACTCTGATGTGACGTCACATAAGCGAAAAGAGGCAAAGGACAAAACGTCAAGTTTAAAAAAGGATGGTCTGTCCACTGCCCGTCCAAACAAGAGCTAATGGTCTTTGGCCACCACTTTGGTGATTTAAAAAAAAAGCTATTAAAATATCCAAACAAAATGAGAACAGACAGCAGTGTCGCAAGTCGTTCAAAGATACACAGACATTTGTTGCCATGACAAAAAGCATGTCCATGTTTGAAACAGAACAACACTCAACAAGTGAAACTATTTCAATTCCAACACTTAACCCTTTTCATTCTTATACACTACTGTTTGAAATAAATTTAACTAAGACAGTTCAACGGTGGTGCCAGAATAGCACCTCAGGCGCCAAGCTATTCTGGCACTGACCTTGATCTAAAATGGTTGACCTGTCTCATAAGCTGTAATGTAGCCTTCATAGGATAATAAGCAAGTTTGGACAAAATCAGCCACGGGGTTAACCCTTTTTGCCCCAACACCCTACAGCAAGAGGTGGATTGACCATGATAATTCAAGGGTAGTGCCAGATTAGCTTGGCGCCTGAAGGCGCCAAGCTAATCTGGCACTACCCTTGAATTATCATGGTTAATCTACCTCCTGCAACTGGTACATAGTTGTTTAGTAACACTTCCAAAATTGGGAAAAGCACCCGTGGGGCTAAAAGGGTCAACATAATAAACACTGTTGACTTCTGAGCACATAAAACATCCCTTGACTTGATTCTTGCAATTTCTTTGTCAATATTTTTTCTCTCTCATCATTTTCTTGTTGTCACAAGCAGAATCTGCTCTGAAGCCTTTGGCTGCCAGCAGCGCTCTTTATGAAAGTGATTTCCTGCAGGAATCACCTTCACAAAGAGTTTATGCTGGCAGCCAAAGGGTCAATACCATTTCAGACAACAAATGTTTCCCAAAACAAAAACTGGAGTTGCCTGGCATGGTGTCAAACAGGAGAAAATAAAAGCAAGGAAACATGTAGTGCCTGAACAACGGTTGCTAAATACCAGGAGAATTTACCGTGCTGACAAATTACACACAACAGATTATCCTGTAATGAGGAAAGTAATGTACACTATGTGTAACTGAAAGTGCAGACTGATTTTGCCTTTGATATTCTGATCCTGAACTAATGGGTCTTGATTCTTTCCAAACGTGTGGAAACTGAATCTTTGTTTTTAGTTTTAGATTGCAATTCGTATGCACACAGTAAACAAATTTGGCACATATATCATCATCATCAGTCCCTTGCCCGAACTGGGCGTTGGGGGGACTGAAAGGCAGCAGCAACAGACAGTGCTCTCCACTGAGTTCTATTTTGGGCGGTGGCAAGCAAGTCTGACATCTCGAGTTCGGTCCATTCTTTTATGTTTGCGACCCAACTCTTTCTCTGACGACCTCGCCGACGACTTCCTTCGAGAGTGCCTTGGAGGATAGTCTTGGACAAGGTGTTGTGTCGGGTCACGTGGCCAAACCAAGCAAGCTTGCGCCGTTTCACGGTTGCCAGAAGGGGTTCATGTGGGCCCACCAGGGAAGTGACGATGCTCCGTACATATTCGTTGGTCTTGTGCTCGCGGTACGAGATGCGGAGCAACTTCCTCAGGCACTTGTTCTCAAAGGCCTGGATTTTCTTTTCTGAGTCTGCAAGCAGTGTCCAAGTCTCACAGCCGTAGAGTAGAATAGACACTATGAGGGACTTGTAAAGCCTGTACTTGATGGTGAAGCTGATGGAGTTACTTCGCCATATCCTGTCCAGCCTGGCCATTGCGGATGTTGCTGTACCTATCCTGATACGGATCTCTGCTATGCAACTACCGTCTTTGGATAGGGTGGCTCCCAAGTACTTGAAGCTATTGACCTCTTCTAGCTTTTGGCCATTCATGTGAATGTTGCTGCTGCTGTCGCTTGTGGTGTTGATCATCACTTTGCTTTTATCCGTACTGATCTCCATGCCATAAGACCCTGCGCTACTTGAAAGTTTGTCTGTCAGGTTTTGGAGCTCACTATTGCTGCCTGCCATGAGGTCAATGTCGTCTGCGAATCGAAGATTGCACAGGGATCTGCCACCAATAGAGATTGAAGTATGGTGGTCGTGGAGGGTTTCCTGCATGATCTTCTCCAGGAATATGTTGAAAAGGACAGGAGAGAGCAGGCATCCTTGACGGACACCGATCGTCGTCCTGAAGAACTCGCCTGACTGATTGTTAAGTAGAACCGCGCTGCAGGCGTTCTTGTAAAGCGCTTCTATCATTTGGATCAGTCCCTCCTCTATGTTGAACGATCTCATGACTTGCCAGAGTCCGTCGTGCCAGACGCGATCAAATGCTTTCCTGAAATCAATGAAGTTGTGGTAGAGTTCGCGCTGATGCTGCAGATGTTTCTCGATCAGGACGCGGCAGTTGAAAATCTGCTCTACAGTGCTTCTTCCAACTCTGAAGCCAGCCTGTTCTTCTGCCAGCAGTTCCTCGGCGAAAGTTTTGAGGCGGTTGAGAATGATTCTAAGCATTACTTTGCTAGGGTGACTTATCAGACTGATAGTTCTGTAGTTCTGGCACTGTTTCAGGTTTCCTTTTTTGGGGAGCGGGATCACTAGAGACTGTGTCCATTCTACTGGCCATTTCTTTTGCTCCCAGATCTTTTGACAGAGTGTAGTGAGGACCTTCGTTGTTACTTCTCCTCCATGCTTCAACAGTTCAGCAGGTACGTTGTCTACACCTGGAGACTTTCCTCCCTTCAGGCCGCGTACGGCTGCTTCCACCTCTTCAGCTAACACTGGCAGGTCTTCAGCCTTCCTGGCCCCAGCCTGGTTGTTTTGGAGGATGCTGGCGTCTGGCTCAGCCTTGTAGTTATACAAGTCTCGGCAGTACTCAGTCCATCTGTTTAGTACAACAGTGTTTTCCGTAAGGAGTTGGCCGCTGCTGTCTTCGATGACTGTGGCTGTTCGCTGTTGAGTCTTGGTGAGGGTCCTTAGCGTTTCATAAGCCTTCTTGCTGTTGCCATTTGCCATGCCCTCTTCCACGCTACAACACTGGTCTTCAATCCAATCTTCTTTGGCTTCTTTCATCCTCTTCCTGATCTTCTTGTTGACAAGTCTGTACTTGTTTGCTGATGTGAGGTCTTGGCCTCTCTTTTTCTTCCAGGCTCTCCTCTCATCACAGAGATCGAGGATGTCATCGGTGACCCAGGGCTGTTTGCGCTTCCTCTGCTTCCCCAGCACTTCTTCTGCTGTAGAAAGTAACACCTCTTTTATATTTCCAGCAAGGGTGTCTACGTCGCAGTCCAAAGTAGCCAAGGCTGCAAATCTGCCTCCCACCTGGGCTTGGAAGAGCTCTTCTACTTCCGGGTCTTTTAGCTTCTGGAGGTCGAATCTGATGCGAGGGTTCTTGCTATCTCGTTTCAATGCCAGCTTCAACTTGAGGCTAGTAAGGACGAGGTTGTGGTCGCTGCCAATATCAGCGCCAGGAAAGGACCTCGTTTGTGCTTTGTTAACGCTGGATTTGAATCGTCGAGGCAGCAAGATGAAGTCAATCTGGTTATGGACCAGGCCTCCTGGCGATTGCCATGTCACTGTTCTTGACTTCTTGTGTGGATGGAGGGTATTAGCAACGGTGAGACGGTGACTCTCTGCGAACTCTAAAAGTCGCAGGCCTCTGTCATTTGTTTCTCCAAGGCCAAACTTGCCAGCTGTTCCTGCCCATTGTTGGTAGGCGTCAGGGCCGATCTTTGCATTCCAGTCACCGAGGACAGTCAGAATGTCTTTCTTAGGTGTTTTCTTGATGATGTTGTCCAGTTGTTCGTAAAATTCTTCTAATTCTTCATCATCATGGTCTGCTGTTGGAGCGTATACTTGTATGATAGTGATGTTGTGCGGTCGGGCGGAGATGCGGATGGAGATTAGTCTGCTTGACACGGGGGTGCAGCTGATGACAGTTCCAACCACCTCTTTCCTTACGATAAAAGCTACGCCATGTTCGTGCTTGGTTTCTTTTCCGCTGAACCAGATTTTATGGCCTTCATCTGTTGTTGTTTCTCCGAAGCCTGTCCATCGAACTTCTGCAAGTCCTACAATGTCCCAGCGATAGCGCTTCAACTCGTGGGTGAGTTCCTTCACTTTGCCGCACTGGTAGAGTATGCGAACGTTCCAAGTTCCGATAGTTATTCCTTGCGTGGGCAGCTTGATGGTGGGTTTGGTTCCAGCACATATATAACAACAGGCTAAGAAAGAAAAATACCAACAACACCAACAACACCCACCCCCCTCCCCCCCCCCCCCCCCCCCCCCCCCCCCCCCCCCGCCCAACCAAAACAAATGTGCACGATAAATGAATGTGTAAATGATCATATAATTACAGCATAAAGCAAATGATTTCACCTTTCAGGATCATGTGTGTACTGATCTGTGATTTTGAACCTGCAGCATTTAGCCACAAGGTCCAAAAGCACAGACCAGCACACAAATAATCAAATCTCCACACCAGCACTGACCGACTCCAAAAACGTAATACAAAATGGTGAGGAAGTTGGGAGGCTGGGTGGCACTTCACTGAGGTGGCGCACCTTTCTCTGGGTGAGTAAACCAAATGTCCTTCATTAACCCTTTAGCTATCAGTAGCGGCGTTTGTCATGATTCTGACAAAAACCACTGCTGACACCTGAAGGTCTAAACTTAACCCCCGTGTGCATGGAGCCACCAGTACTGTAAACACTACCGGTGACTCTATGCACAAGGGGGTTAATGAAGTCTCACAAATGGAAAGAAATTATCTCAATAAATCAAAATACAATAAATCTCAGTACTTACAGCACAACAAATAGACTTCCGTGTACACTCATGTGGTGTTATCATGCATTATATTATAATGCACACAAATGATATTTGCCATGGTAATGTTCTGGATTTACAAACTTCACGCAGCACAGTGAGTCTACGGCAAGCATGCACTTTGAATATATTGTGCATATAGTGAAATTCTACACATGGCTAAATACACTGGTGTTCTGAATACACTCGATTAAAAAAGCGTGACTGCCCATTGTGCATTCAACAACATGAAAGCTCTACTGGCAAACAAAATCTCTCAGTCAACATGTCCGTCTCTGTCATCACTCCAAAATCACACTTCTGATTTCCCGTCGCTCTAACAAACCTTTCCTCCAGACCTGTAGCCTATCACACTTTTCAACTATACCCTGCATCTCCTCGCTCACGCCTTCCACGTGTCGGTGACCGATTCCTTCACCCGCCATTAACCCGTAACACCCCGACATGCTACGATGGATGTGGATTGACCATGATAGTTCAAGGGTGGTGTCAGAATAGCTTGGCGCCTACAGGCGCCAAGCTATTCTGACACCACCCTTGAACTATCATGGTCCATCTGTCTCCAGAAATACGATGTAGACCTCTGAGGATATCTACACAAATTATAATTTCATTCTCAGGATGTAATGGGGTAGACTAACTTTCCATGACATCAGCAACTTCTTTTCATGAAACATCTTTCAAATGACCTTGACATCTTCAAGTGAAGATGTCAAGGTTGTTTAAAAACATCTCCTTTCATAGATCCGTCCTTTCAAATCATGTCTAAAGTTGTTTCAAAACATCCACTTGCATAACTCTGTCCTTTCAAATATGTCTTGCAGATGACATTTTGCTTTTAAAATGTCCTTTAAATGACCTTGAAACCTTTATTCGAAGTACATCTCACAATCTACTCCATCATGACCTTCTCCTTCCCACATCATGTCCTTCAGCCTCCTTCACTGGAACTTGACAATACCGCCGGGTCCAGCAAGACTGGTGCAGCCCATGAGGTCAAAATCAACCTGGCGGGCCGCCTGTCTTCCCTCGGAAATGGCCCAAACCACCAGCGACTGACCGCGGCGACAGTCTGGCAACACATAGTAACTGAAATGCACTTTACTTTATGCAGGCTCTTGGTTGGCACAGTCTCAGACCATTCAAAGTACAAACAATGTGTGCTGGATGTGAATAACCCTTACATTCGGGATACACCAGTGTGCGGAATAAGTTTGACTAAAATAGTTCAAGGGTAGTGCCAGAATAGCTCGGCTACCCTTGAACTAAAGCCATTGGTCTCTATCCTTATCTGTAAGTATTATAATGTAGCTTGCATATGTGTCAAGGCTCTTATCCATACAGTTTAAATCACAGACCAGCCCACACATCAGCCTACTTTATAAATCAGACTTATTAACACATTTAAAACCAAGGCCGCATTTTCCAAATTACGTACTATGTACCAACTGCAGGAGATGGATGGACCATGATAATTCAAGGGTAGTGCCAGATTAGCTTGGCGCCCTCAGGCGCCAAGCTAATCTGGCACTACCCTTGAATTATCATGGTCCATCCATTTCCTACCGTAGTGCATTGGGGTTAAATGGGTTAAACTATAAGCAATACACAATCCTGACCACCACTTGCCGCATAAAAATGATGTAGAAACTGTCTTGCGCAACTACTTTTTTGGGTGCTCTCTCCAATGGACAAAAAGTGTCACCTGTCATTAAAGACCATCATTTAGGTGGCTAAAGCCAGACACAGCTAAAGCCACCTAAATGATGGTCTTTAACGACAGGTAATCCCTCATAAGGATGGTCGACAACATGGTGGACAACAGGCACAACCTACCTCCAGCAGCGTAAAGGCGTGGGATGCTGGTGTTGTATTTGGAGCCGGGGGTGGACAGATTCCCACGCTGGTCCAGATCCACGGCTAGCTCCTCTACGAGCGCACGCTCAGGGCCGACAAAGCCCATGGCCAGCAGGATCAGGTCAGCCTTGAACGTCCTCTCTGTGCCTGCAATGCAAAAGATCATTTTGTGTGTGTCCTGCGTTTGTCTTCAGAGTGAATGCACCTGTTTCACGTGAGCATATATGTTTGGTTCAGTTCACGGCGCTTTGAGCCGATTCACAGAATTAGGTAAAGTGCATATATAATGACCAGTATTATCACTATTATATCCTCAGAAAGTGATTCTAAAGCAAGTACATATACAGTCAAACCTGCTCTAGCAGCCAACTTAAATTGGCCTCACAAGACCAATACCTTCCATTCACTTGTACTTTCACTGTATAAAACGGTCAACAGTAGCGGCCACATCTTGTCCCATTGTTTGGGTGACCGATATATGCAGGTTTGATTGTCTTCGCTACTTGTTGATGGCACGTAACCATAACCTAAACATGAATGGTCTATTTGTGGTATGACAGAAAGAAAGGGTTCCATTTTAAAAATACACAAATCTCTGCACTTCAGATTTTGATTTCACTTTTTTCTGCCCGTCAGCTTTCACCCATGATTTATATTGACATCCTTTACCACAAGATGGGACTCTAAAATATTTTGGGAAATGGAGGTGGGTTTTTTCCCCCTATTAGCCTCTTCACTGCCAGAGCACAATAATCAACATACACATGCATGAGACATAGATCCTCATGAGTCCCTGCAGGGGCTCATGAGGATCTATGTCTCTTGATGGCAGCATCTGTGTCCGTGTGCCTCAAGCAGACAGGGTTCATAACCTTTATAGTTGATAGCGAGTCTGTGATCGTTACAGAGACATCCCTGGCAGCGTCCGACAGGTAAAGAGGTTCACAGTAAAATATGTTCGTACCTTCGACATCCTTCATCATGAAGCGTCCAGCCTCGTCCTTCTGCCACTCGATCTGTACGGTGCGTACACCACTCACGTGGCCATGACCGTCATCAAGGAACTCCTGCATCCGAAAAACAGCAGAAGGTTTAATTACGAGTGGGAACAAATATTTAATGGAATGAATAAGCAGGAAACATCAATGTAATCCAATGAACTACCATGTAATAATACAGGTTCTACTTTTGCTATATCTTAACCCTTTTGGCCCCAAGGTCCCATTTCTCAAATTTTGGAGGTGTTGCCTAACGACTATGTGTGGTAGAGTCTGATTTTGATGTGTACAAGTTGTGTATCAGAGAGAGAGAGAGAGAGAGTTTGCCTTAGTAACTTGTAGTAGGTAATGTCCCTTGGTTTCACCAGCTGGTCAGCTTGTAACCTTGACCTTTGAATTTAACCTTTTTGAACTCTTTTAGCTTAGGCTGGAAACTTCCAGGTGTGTTTGTGTGCTGCACGTGAGCAGTGTTCACACAAACCGGTTCAGCTATTTACCATTTAACCGTGTGTCATTTTTACCTTGGCTGCTGAAGGAGCAACATCTATTGTCTTGCTCTGTATGTCTACATTTTCTGTATCAGTCTTGATGTTGGAGAACCATATTTTCTGTAAGTACAATTATTTGATATTTTGCTGTACTTGTGTATTTGAAACTAAGCTATGTTGGTTTCACTCTTCTTTTTATTGTAAGATCGGGTTTTGCTGATCATTTTGGGGTTTTGTGGAAGCATGTGACTTACCTGTAATTTACCTGAGCTTGATGTATCAGTATAGTTTTAGGGTAGTGGTTTTTGGTTATTGCCAGCTTCCGTAATTGATCAAACCATGTATTGTAGCTGAAATTAGTTGGTTACTACTTTCCAATCTTTTACACTTGTGCCATGTTGAAGATGGTGAACATTGTTTTCATGGAGTTACATGTTTTAGTGAGTATGATGTACATCTGTTCTACTCATGACTGGTAGTCTGCAACTGTTAGTTTTGATTGCATTGTTTCTGTTGCAGGACAAGAATTATCGTTATTGTTACTTTTCCTACGTGTCCTAATAAAAAGCCGAGAAAGCAGAACCCACCCCAGCGTTGCCTTTCATCAATTTAGGGAGACAACTGCTACATATGTACCAGTTATAGGAGATGGATTGATCATGATAATTCAAGTGTAGTGCCAGATGAGCTTGGCGCCTTCAGGCGCCAAGCTCATCTGGCACTACCCTTGAATTATCATGATCAATCCATCTCCTGTTGCAGGGCCCAGGGGCTAAAAGGGTTAACCCTTTGGGTGTTGGTAGCAGTTTTTATCACGATGATCCCTGTAGGAGTCATCGCGACATAAACCGCTACCAAAACACGAAGGGTTAAAGTAACTCTGATGGAAACAACTGAACTTGGCAACTGATGGCTGCATGTGCATGGGGGGTTAAAATCATGAACGTACCGTGCTCTTGATCTCAAAGATGCGCGGGTCGCGGCCCCACTTCATCTGCACCTCCTCATGTCCGTAGTCCACACGGAAGATCTTAGGCCAGGTGGGCCAAGGGTTGCTGGCCGCACGGGACGGGGGAGGGGCTGGCAGGATTTCAAACGTCGTAATGCTCTTGGCACCCTGGAGGATTAGAAACATCAACTGTACACATGCACTGTTCCACAGGAGCAGTTTGAAAATGAAGTTTGATGGCTAACACAGACCAATCAGTTGTTAGACCCATAAATACTTGTTTCCAAGGCACATATACTGACAAGCAAAAGAAATGCGACATCACTGAAGTGTTTCCAATGATTACAATTATGTCGTGCTTCTTTCGCTCAAGAGTATATTTAAATAGGACTGAACTGACACTTTCAACAACTATGTCTCTTATCCCAGTGCACACAAGGTAATCAGGCAAATGTTGGCAATCATGTGTAGGAACACTGTGAATCAACATGTTTATGGGTGATTCATAACCAGTCTTATATGGCAAGTAAGCCCAAAACAGCACCGACGGATTGTAGGAATCGAGCCTTTTAGACCTGGAGGGAAAATCATGGTGCTCTGGTCTGATTTTGAACCACAGGGCTCTTATGCTCTACGTGGAGATAATATATGAGGGTCTGTGATTCTGGACTTTAACCCTATTCATCCTGATACACCCATTGCTTGAAGTAAATTGACTATGATTGTTCAAGGGTGGTGCCAGAATAGCTTGGTGCCACAGGCGCCAAGCTATTCTGGCACCACCCTTGAACTAAAATTTCGAAGCTATTCTGGCACCATCCTTGAACTAAAATAGTTGATTTATCTCCTAATCTGTAATGCAGCCTTTATAGAACAATAAGCAAATTATAAAAAAAAAAATTCATTTTTCTTTAAAAGGTATTTTTTCGAAAAATACTTACCGATGACATGACTGAATGGAAGTGTCTACTACTTACTCATTCTAGCATAAGAGCCAGTTGTGTTAAAACACAACCCGGGAGGCACTCGGGGAACCCCGAGGGGACCAAGAGTTGTCTCCCTATACCCACCACCCGGAAGCCGGGTACCCATAATCCCTCAGTCAGGATACTTAGCGCACCAGCGGCAAGCGGGGCAGGTGGGAGGGTCGTTTGAGTCATGTCATCGGTAAGTATTTTTCAAAAAAATACCTTTTAAAGAAAAATGAATTTTTTTTTTATAATTTGCTTATTGTTCTATAAAGACTGAATGGAAGAATTGCGAATAGGAGGTGGGTGCCGCGCTCCAGCACACCTTAGGGCCCAAGGGCCGTCCTCCCTAACGCAAACTCCCGACGACCCTAGGTAGGTGAATACCTACGGCGCTGAGGCGCCAGGAGGGAGTTGTGCTCCCCGCAAAACGCCCCCACCAGATCGAGGCGGGCGAAGTCATCCTGCCCGCCAGCCTCCGGTAGCCACGAAGTTGTACGACAGTACAGTCCCTGACAAATGTGACGTTCGTGGCCATGCAAGTGCCTTGATAACGTACCTGTAGCCTCTAACCTCCCAGAGGGAGGGGTCCTGTAATTCAGAACGTATGACTGAGCTGAGCCAGGAAGAACGTCCGGCAAGTAGCGTCAGTGGTGCCGGAACCGGCAAAGAGGCGAGCGCGTCCGTAGCGAACGGCTATGTCGTAGGCACACGTGAGGCTTGTACAGGGATTTGCTATGTGGTCTCCTGGTGGAATAGCGCCCCGTAAGCGGGCGCAAGGTGAACCCGTGGACCAAAGGCGCAGTGGTCCAGGTAAGGTATGGTCCGAGAGGAGCTGTACGTAATTGTTCCCTCGAACTGTAGGCAGACCGGGCGAGTCGTAGCTCCTGAAGCTCGTTAACCAATCCACCATGGCAACATCCCTCAGGCGCCGTATGGCTGCAAGGGCAAGACGTAGCATGCGATGACTCCTCACGAGGGGAGTCGACAGGAGGCTCCGGACGAGCGCGTGTAAGTCTCTCCGAACTGGGCTCCGAGGAGAGGCGGGTTATCTGCCGGCAAGTGGACCCCCAGCAGGATCCCGGCGGCTTACTTGGAGACGAGTGGGTACCGAGATTGGACGTGGGACGTCGCCAAGCGCGACTCTCTGAACTGGGCTCTGTGAGGCGAGTTCTCTGCTTCTCAAAAGCTGTGTCCGGGCTCGCTCCGTCCGGGTAGCAGCCTCGTCGGTCAAAACCCCACCCTGTGCCCTAGTCCACTGAAATCGTTGTGGAGACCCTCCACAGGATCATCCTGGTCTCATGCGCCGATCCTCCCAAGGTGTCCTGGTGCATTCCGTGTGTAGCCACTGGTCCCACCGGGGAAGACTGGCCCAGATCTACCGTCGGTCCAGGTAGCGTCACGCACGGAGGGAGTTGAAGTTCTTTCCCCAAGCACCAGGGTAGGGGGTACGCAGTGGTCAGAGGATCGCCAGCTGCCCTGATCCTGGAAGTACACCTCCGCTGTCGCGTTGCCGGAGAGGAGAAGCTCCTGTGACCTATCCTTCCTCCCACGAGCAGAAGAAGAAGGCCTAGTAGTCCGCGTCGGATCCAAGCTAAGCATGCTCTTGTCCGCGAAGTCCGAAGGTCGGAGGGTTGGACCTCGAGAAGAATCACGGAAGTAGGAAGCGTAGCTTGAGCAGCCGGGCTTAGAGACGACTAAGGTGCGTAGATCCGCCTCCGTGTAGTGGCTAGGTCCTCCGCCACGAGCACAGCCAAGCGGTACCACCTGTCCGAAGTCCGGCACCCCCCGGGTGCCCAACTAAAGTTGTCGAGATGGTTAGACGTCAGGGAGAAGGTTCCCCAGTGTCCACGATGGATGAGAACCCCCACTGAGTCCGGTGGCGATGCCGGGCAAACTTCCGCAGCAGGGCGGCGGCGAAGAGCTTGGATGTCCCGTCCAGCGCCGGCCGAGTGTCCATCCGCGCAGAAGAACAGGTCTGCCGGAACCGCAGCACTGGAAGCCGAAGAAGAGGGAGAGGAGAACGGCTGAGACGTCCGAGCAACCAGTCCGAGGGGTCGTCAGCCGTCAAACTCAGGGTGTCGAAGTCCCGCTGTCTGGAACCGGCGACCGAGGAGGGCTCCGAGGGAAGGAATCCCGCTGATGGCGAACCGCAGAGGTCGAAGACTCCCTCCGAAGGGGAAAGCGAAAGACGGAGCGACGCGGCAAGAGTCTCCTGAGAGCCGAAGGCGGGTCCCGATGAGAAGAACGGCTGCGACGAGGAGGAGCGGAACGGAGAGGACGAGGGAAGGGGAAGTGGCCGGTCGAAGGGAAGAGGAACGGGACGAACGGGAGTCCGAACGAGATGGGGAACGCGAAGAAGGCGAAACCCGTCTGAGTCGAGGGAGTCCTGATCCGTCGAACGATGAGTGGAGAAGGTCCTCCTACGATCGTGCGAAGCAGAGCGACAATGGTGAGTAGAATCCCGGCGCCTACGATCTTCGCCAACAGGAGGCTCCAGACGAGTGCGTGTAAGTCTCTGTGAACCAGGCTCTTGGGAGAGGCGGGTTGCTTGCCGGCAAGGGGACCCCTGCGGCCAGAGACGAGTGGGGAACGAACCAGGCTCTTGGGAGAGGCGGGTTTCTGTGCACTAATCCGTTGAATACTCAGTGGCGTCTTCTGTGTTGGATCAAGTTGGTCTCGCGCGTCCGGTGCCGGAGGCACAGCGGAAGGCGTCTCGGTAATCTCCAAGCACCCGAGCGGGAAGGTCCTCCTATGATCTTGCGAGGGAGAGCGATAACGTCGAGTAAAATCCCTGTGTCTACGCTCTTCACAACCAGGAGGCTCCGGACGAGTGTGTGTATGTCTCTGTGAACCAGGCTCTTGAGAGAGGCGGGTTTCTTGCTGGCCAGGGGACCCCCAGCGGAATCCCGGCGGCTTCCTCAGAGACGAGTGGGGAATGACGGTGGAGGAGGGACGCCACGAGCGTCCCACCAAACCAGGCTCTTGGGAGAGGCGGGTTCTTTCCACCAGCTGTGTCCGGGCGCGCTCTCTAACGGAGGAGGTCTTGACGGTCGAACTCCCACTCTGTGTACTAATCCCTCGATTACTCAGTGGCGTTTTCTGTGTCGGATCCAGTTGGCCTCGCACGTCCGGTGCCGGGGGCACAGCGGAAGGCGTCTCGGCAATCTTCAAGTACCCGAGAGGGTAGGAGGCTCCCTCCTAAAAAAGTTCCAGAGATCAGACCATCGCAGCTCCGGCCAGGTAGCACAGACGTCACAAGTGTGGTCAGAAGCACACCCAGCGCACAGGAGACAGACTGTATGGATATCCGACGGCCACCGGAAGCCTCCGCATTGTTTGCAGGTCACCAGTAGGCCAATGCAACACACAAAACATGAGGGCACTCGGCGAGTGTCTACAGGATCTCTGGAGGGACGTGAAGAACGGCAACTCCTACACACGCCAGCAGAGGAGAGTGAGCGGAGTGTAGACCTGGAGCGGCGTAAGGGTCACTCCAATGAGGCGATCCGTAGAGGAAGAGCATCCAACGGTGCCGATAGTGGTCCCTACTCTGGCGCCGCGCAGCGCGAGCGGGACGAGTACCCTCGAAAGGTGGCCTGGAACTGTGTCGATAGTAGTCTCCGCTTCCTTGGAGACGAGCATCCTTACTAGAGTCCCTGGACGTGCACGTGAATGTCTCTGAGCCGGGCTCCGAGGGAGGCGGGCTTTCTTGCCGGTAAGGGGGACCCCCAGCGGGATCCCGCGTGCTTCCTTGGAGACAAGTGGGACCGATAGTGGACATGGCTTCTTGGAAGGCTTAGTCCGGGCGCGCTCCCTCCTGGAAGCGGCCTCATCGATCCAGGCCCACTTCGTGCACTAGTCCACTGAACCCGGTGTGGGGCTCCCACAGGGACGTCCTGGTCTCAAGCGACCGGTGCCAAGGATACATCCTGCGCATAGGAGACCCGAACTAGTGGTTGTCCGACGGCCACCCGAACATACGCCTTGCGTGAAGGACATCAGCATGCCCCTCTTCATCGGTGCGGAACGGGATCCTTCAAGCACCAACAGCATAGGTCGCTCCCGCCTGCAGACGCTACAATGCTGCCATCCGCGCTGCTGAGGCCAGGTGACACAATCATCCCAATGTGGTAGGAGGCACCTCCCGCGTCGGAAGACAGGCCTAGTCCCAATGGGCGCTGCCTGGACATGAAGAACACACCTACCAGTAGCAGCCGGGCTGGTGCTTACAGCCGAGAAGCTGCTTGTCCTCTCAAGGTGGTAGCGTACTGCAACGTCCAAGAAGTCGGACGTGTGCGTAATTGTCTTACCGAGCGGGTCTTGCCAGAGGCTGTTCACGTGCGCTCCCCCTGGCAGCGGCCTCCACGATCCACGCTCGCGCACTAGTCGACATCCGGTGTGGCTTCTCCCCCAGGTCAGTCCGTTGTCATGCGGAAACCCGCAGTGTCCGGAAGGCGCCTAAAACCGGTGCCGATCGCTTGCAACGCAAGCATGGTCGGCGGGGCATCCGGTGCAGTGGCGAAAGACCCCTGGGGGCTGAACTAGCCACTGTCATCTGTGTGAATGGGTAGCACCTCCCTGCAACAGATAACACACCCGAAGGCCTGCGGGCGAGTCCTGTGGGACTAAGCCACGAAAGGTAGCCTTCGTAACAACAAAACACACAAGCACCAAAGCGGGGTAACAGACTGTGAAGCCTGCACGCCAGCAGTGCAGTAAGAAGGTCGACTCACTGCCATCAAGCACTAAGGTGAGCAACCAACATATGTAGCAAAAGTCAAACATGTCATGACAGAAGCGAGGTACCAAACTGCACGCCTACAACTAGCCGTGCAGTAAGCAAGTAGGCCCACTGCCGCCAAGCGCTAAGGCGAGGGAACAACATATGTACACAAAAGACGAATACGTCATGATGGAAGCGAGGTACCAAACTGCACGTCTGCAATCTAGCAGTGCAGTAACGAGGTAGATTCACCGCCGTCAAGCGCCAAGGTGAGCAACAACATATGTACCAACCCCTGTCATAAAAGGAGTCAGGTCCCAACATCATTACTAAGGGTGACCGTGTGTGGAAAAAACAACACCGGCCGCATGCTGTACAATTCAATACGCAATGACAACCAAGACAAGAAAAACATCTGGGGCAGTAAATCTCCACTTTATGTGGACATGTCACGAGGGGCCCGCCCAGCCAAGGAGCGTAAACCCCCAAGCTGCCCGCCGGAACGTATATCCACTCTCTAAGGTACGTGAGCACTTGTCCCCAGCGTATGCCTGCGTATGCGAGCGTGCGCTTAATTCATCACCCGTATCCATACAAACATCCCGCAAGCGAAAACAGAAAGGGGCCAGAACAGGCGCTGGTACCGAACAAACTACGCGATGACAAGGCGTGACCCAAGCTGTGCCACTCAGCTAATCAGGCCATGGAGTAAAAGAATTCTCCACACCCAAGGTACAAATGCGTAGGAAACTTCGCTACGACTCACCGAAGGTGAGTGGGCGCGCAATTACAGTGAGAAGAAGACGAAAAACTTTGTACCTGCACAAACCAGTGCCCAGCCCGGGAACCGGCCGAGGGTCAACCCCGCTACCTTACCTCTCCGCCGAAGGGGAACGGGGGGAGACGTCCAAAACCCCCTGGCATGACCGGCGAAGCTCACCGGACAGCTCACCCGAGGTCGAAGCGTAGGCGCTAAGCAGTGGGGACGAGAAAGCCACGCAGCAGCACAGGCAGGGCCGACGAAACGATCCTATCTCCCGCTCTTCATTCCAACAGCAAGTCCGAAACCAGCGAACCGGTCGAAAAACCAAAGTCCGTAGGCTAGAGCAGAGCGCAAGACAA
Source organism: Semisulcospira habei (assembly GCA_036245525.1). Taxonomy (NCBI): domain Eukaryota; kingdom Metazoa; phylum Mollusca; class Gastropoda; family Semisulcospiridae; genus Semisulcospira; species Semisulcospira habei. The sequence goes on from BTPG01000006.1 coordinate 151,689,371, forward strand.
CCGAATCGTGCGCCTAAGTAGACTAGACTGGGGGATTATGGGTACCCGGCTTCCGGGTGGTGGGTATAGGGAGACAACTCTTGGTCCCCTCGGGGTTCCCCGAGTGCCTCCCGGGTTGTGTTTTAACACAACTGGCTCTTAGGCTAGAATGAGTAAGTAGTAGACACTTCCATTCAGTCATGTCATCGGTAATGTTTTTGAAGAAACAAATCAGCCTCAGGATGTAATGGGTTAAGGTTCTCAGCTGTAATGTCCAGAATCATAGCTCGGCACGCATACCTGGCGCAGAGAGGTGGCGATGCAGTCACAACCCGTGTCGCCACCACCGATGACGACAACATCTTTGTCCTTGGCGGAGATGTAAGGGAAGTTGGTCCCCTGTTGGTTCTTCTGCCATGTCTCCAGGAAATTCATGGCATAGTGGATCCCTTCCAGCTGACGACCTGTACAGGCACATGTATGGAATAAGAAATGAACTCACTCAGCCGATAAACACTAACCACAACAGGAACTCAGCAGACCTCAGCAGACATGTGCACGCAGTCACCAGCACGGTGAATAGTATACTGAGGAGCAAAAGAAATGCGACATTTTTGGAATCATTGGACACTCTGCTTTTCCGGAGGTGCTGCTAATACTTTTTCACTTGTAACAAACTCAATAAGAATATTTGCAACTCTGGTATAAACATAATTACAAGGGGGCTAACAGTTCAAGGGTGGTGTTAGAATAGCTTGTTGCCTACAGAACAAGAAATCTGCCCATTTAAAGAAGGCACACCACAATAAGAGACTGAATGGCTAGGTGCCAAGAAGTTCTGGCACCACACTTAAACTAACATGTCTGGTCTGTCTCTAGAACTGTTGTGAAATTCTCAGAGGACAACTACGTAATTTGAGATATTGACCTTAGGGTTAACATGTTTCATTAAGAATTAATCATGAAAAAAACTCAGGGCCAAGGTCTACCGAATAATTTATCTTCAAAATCTAAAGCAAGTCTGTGAGACTGCAACCATTTAGAAACTGTATGGTAGCAGGAACAAACTGCACTATTCAGAAATACAATAATAGATCTAAACTTGTTTTCTCCTACTGAATGTTCTCTCTCAGAAACTCATCATTTTTTCTTTAGAAAACTGCAGATCTAAGGACAGTAGAAGTTATTTCTAAATCACAATCAGGTCACAGACAGTAGGCTGTGCCCTTTGATAGTAAAGATGTCTATGCAGTAATACAGAGACCGTTTCGCTGGATAACTGTGGCATGTGCTTTCGTAAGTCATACTATTAACACCAGATAAGTAAATCAAACTGTGGATCTAAACGCCCAATTCAATGGGTACAAGAGGCATAGATTCTCTGGAGCCCCTGCACCTGCAAGGGGCTGGAAATCTAGTCAATATTCGATACGCCCCCCTTCAGGGGAGGGGGGGGGGGGGGGGCGGGCTTCTATATTCACTACTTCTAGTCACTTACTTAGTGCACCCTTCTTTCCTATCTTTTTTGTGTGTGTGCTTCGATCAAACTTGATCTATGATCATTGGTCGATAGCACAATTCTCTCCCCTGACAGTGCTTTCACCTACTTTACTTTGTAATCTTAAATGATATTAGCACTGGCAGTCTCCCCTTTTCTTTTCAATGCCTCTTGTAGAATGAGGCTGGATAAATCCACGAAATGTCCCGTCAGAAGCCTGACTACCACAGCACACCCAAACGGAGAAGACCCCACTTACCAGGGATGGGCAGATCTCGTGGCCAGGTGGCACCAAGAGCCAGCAGTACGGCATCATTTTCCTCCATTAGCTTCTTGGCGGGCAGGTCCTTGCCGACATCCACGTTGCATTTGAATTCAATGCCCTCAGCAGCCAGGACGTCGACACGACGCTGAACAACCTGCCACCAAACATAAAACCATCAACATACATTGCAACAACAAAAAAGCTATCACGCAATGAAATTTGTCCACAATTCTGATCGACTGCAAAACAGCAGGAATTCTTATGGTCAAATTCAAATGCAGCACACACTTCAAAATACTACGTCATTCAAATTTCAAGCGACATACAAGCAACTATGCTTACACGTTGACACTTCTATAATAACTTACAGAACTGAGTTTTTCTTAGCCCTACTAAAAATGTTGTCCCCATCTATCACAGCCACATAGCTGGCTGCTCCATGTACACATATCCACCAATAAATGATGCAACAAACTGAAATTAAGCTCTTTTATACGAGCAAGAGGCATAGATTATCATGAGCCCCTGCGGTCGCAGGGGCTCATGAGAATCTATGCCTCTTGCCAGCATCAGGAACGTAAAGAAAACCTTACCTCCTTGCTAAGCTTCATGGTGGGGATGCCATAACGCAACAGGCCTCCGACTCTATCATTTCTCTCATACACGACCACCGTGTGTCCAGCCCGGTTCAGCTGTGCTGCAGCTGCCAATCCTGCAGGGCCACTGCCCACAACAGCCACTTTCTTGCCGGTGCGCTTGAGCGGGGGCATGGGTTTGACCCATCCCTGCTGGAAGCCGTAGTCGATGATGGAGTTCTCGATGTTCTTGATGGTCACTGCTGGCGAGTTGATGCCAAGCACACAGGCCCCCTGCAATCATGACACGGTACATTTTCTTCAAGGCATGGTATGATATAACATAAGTCAGTCGGATATTACGCTTTTCCGGAGGTGCTGCCAATACTTTTACACTTGTAACAAACTGAATAAGAATATTTGCAACACTGGCATAAACATAATTACAACATTAACCCCCTGACTGCCTTGCCTGAGAAAAGGTCAATGCGATTCAACTGGTATAGATCCTCATGAGCCCCTGTGGTTGCTGGGGCTCATGAGGATCTATGCCTCCTGTTGACCTCACATTGTATCCATGTTCCTTGGGCGAATGGGGTTCTCCAGCATCTTATCAACAAAGATTTCAAAAAGACACTCTGCATGAATGGTCAGTGGAGCAGCTAAAAGTACTCACCTCACAAGGAGCAGGGCAGACGCGCCCAGTGAACTCAGGGAAGTTGTTAGTCTGATGCAAATTGTCAAGCGCCTCACGCCACTTGTTCTGCAACACACACAGACGTACAGACATAGTCCATTGTTGTACGCTGTGCAGGTTCTTGTGGTACATCTGCATGTTTTAGCTCTTTGACTGTCCGCAGCACTTTTTGTCGAGGCGATTCCTGCAGGAATCGCCTCGACAAAAAGCGCTGCAGACAGGTCACAAAAAATGTACAAACCATCTGTGTGTGATAGAAGTGACATGACAATGGCTTAGTGAACAAGTTGTGTGAATGTGAAGGAGGCAGGACACATTTGCGATCTCAAAAGGCTAATAAAGCATTCTGTATTCTGTGCACGTACACAGCATGACAGTACTACACACACACACACACACACACACACACACACACAAATACTGTTTTAAACAGACCTTGAAGACGAGGTCATTCCACTTGGGAATGAGGTTACTGAGGGGACAGCCATTGTAGGACTGGCAGAAAGGTACACCACAGTCCATGCACCTATAAAAAGAAAGAAAAACATCTGATCAAAATTGTGTTGCCAATGTTGCTTGACAGTCTTGACAGGCGGAAAACAATTCATGGACTCAAAAGTCAGATACACCCGCTTAGTAACCATAACTAGAGAATAAAAGTACGTGTTGGCCTTTTAACCTTTTGCCACCGTAGTCTGCCAGCTAGATTTTTCCCTGCTACCATAGTAATTTTGACAGATTTCATTGGCCTTGTCTGTTGTAAAAATCTTATCATACCCCAACATATTTGGTATCAGTGGAAAAAGCAATTCAAGGTGAACTCGTAGACACTATGCTGAAGAAAATATTTTGTAATGTTAAGATTTTACAGGTGTATAAAGAAGATGGGGTAAGAAGCCAAAAATCAAAAACAGTTTCACACTGGGTTCTGAAACTGAACATGCTGTTAGTGTATTAGTTAGCCAGAGTGTGAAAATTACAACTCACCTAGCATTCCAGAGACATATTCTAGTGTGTCACCAGTAAATAATCCAGAAAGAAAGGCACAACAGAAAAGTTTCTTCACACATAAAAGTTTTTACACCAAAATCCGGCTTTTTTTTTTTGCACATGGGGACGTTTTGTATTAGAGCTTCTGATTCGTTGGTTTCAGCCCATACAAACAAGAAAAGTCACTCTACAAGTAAAGAAATGAATGCTTGACATATTATAGTAGATTGCTTCCCTTAGACCATACTGACGGTATTGGCAATGGGAAACTAGGCCAGCGCACATATGTGTGCGTCCCGTCGGCAACGGAGCTTTGCTTGGGGCACACATATGTGTGTTCCGTCGTCAAAAGGTTAAAAGCTGTCTCAAGACTGAAGACAAGATATGTCGAACGCAGATTTATGCCCGCTTGTTTGTGTGGTGGTACTACAACAGTGCATGCCACAGTCCAAACTCCAAATAAGTGTATAATGGTGCCAGAGTCGACAATACAAGTTATTCCTCATTCAGAATCAGGTCAGGTAACATAAAATTGTTTATCCTCAATCCGAATCAGATGACTGACATAACAGGATATGTAGATTAATTATTCTGCCTGATCCATCTGCAAGAGACATAGATTCTCATGAGCCCCTGCAATTGCAGGGGCTCATGAGAATCGATGTCTTTTGCTGGCCATTTATTAGCTGCACCAGTTTCCTCAGGCAGAAGGCAATCATCCATGTTAAATGAGTAAAGACTGCATTGTAGACTGCACACTTTGTCCTTGCCTGACTACACCCTTGATCGAATGCACTAGTGTGGGATTTAATCTTCCATTGTCTGACCTAGTTGTAAGTGATGGATGATCACTAGGGAATGGGTGGTTCACGGAAAACATCTGTACCTAGCAGCCTGCATACGCAGCCCTTCATGAACCTTCTTGTGGTTGTAGATCTCGTCCCAGTCAGCTTGCCTGTCTTTTGCATTGCGGTACTGGTACGTTGCTCGTTTGTACTTGACAAACCCCCTATTGAAGAAAAAAAACTTCATTAATTATGAGGGTTTAGTGCCCAGCAGATGACCAAGGTCAACCAAGAGCACAAAAAAAAAAAAAAAATTAATAAATACACTGTGAAGTTCCAATTTGCAAGACCCAGAGAGATGTGGGCAGGTCTGGGAATTTAGGCCTCAAAGCTTTCAGCTGTAGGGCCCCAAATCACAGACCAGTGCAGAAATGCTTTCAATGATGCTGAGGGGACAGCACTGCTGGATAGCAAAGCTATACAACTTTAAAGCCTGCTGCTATGTGAAGCACTTTGTGCATACTTCCACTATGTGATATGGCACAAACAAAACACATACAACTGGAAGGACTTGAAAGATTGGTCCCCAGATTCCCTGCACCAAACCTTCTTTTTGTTTGTCAGTTAACACATATCATACTGAGGCTAAAAGCTTCAAATTTGTACACTGCCATATGCAAGCTACATTATAGTACTTACAGATAAGGATATAGACCAATGGCTTTAGTTCAAGGGTAGTGCCAGATTAGCTTGGCACCTAGAGGCGCCAAGCTATTCTGGCATCACCCATGAACTAATTTTAGTCAACTTTTTTTCACACACTGGTGTATTCCAAATGATAAGGGTTAACCCGTTCAGTGCCAGTTGATGCAGATTGTGTTTCTGCAATCTTTATTAATGTGAATAACACCAAGAAAGTAACCCTGGCTGTCCCAGGATCATGATTCAAAGTGTTGTAAGCAAGAGAAATAGATCCTCATGAGCCCACGCAACTGCTGGGGCCCATGATGATCTATACCTCTTGTTGTTGGGTGGTTTTTCCAATTTTCTCAGCACTGAATGGGTTAAGCATTGAAAAAAACTAGAACACACACACACACACGAGCACACACACAAAACCCAACTAACCAACAAAAGACAACTTTTCCCCCCTCACCTTGTTTTGTCAAGGTTTTTCTCCAACTCCTGCTTGGAGACGTCAGGCACAGTCTCTTCAATATCCACCACCACCTTCTTTGGGGGCATTGTGTCATCCTCATCTTCTGTCTGTCAGGGGAAAAACACAACCGTCAGCATACAATACCCTGTACATGTCTTACCGCCTCAAATTGCAAGACTTAAAGCGTGACTGCTGAGCATACAAAAGTCAAGGAAATAACCAAGAAAGAAACACCCTTAAACCCTCAACACCTGAAGCAAGGCAGTTGCCAGAGATGAAAACTGTCAAAAGCCCGTGCAGCTGCCGGGCCTTAGAGGATCTACGTCTTGTTAGTCCTGTTCTTCATGCCTACTTTTGCTGCATTTACATCAAACGAATGTCAGTCAGTGTGCAGTCATGTCAGACTTGCAAGTCGTGACCACTGGCAGTGAAGGGGTCAAGAAAGACCAGGTCAAAACATTCTACAAATGTCTTTCTTAACCCATTCAGCCCTGACGCACTACAGCGGGAGATGGGTTGACCATGATAATTCCAGGGCAGTGCCAGATTAGCTTGGCGCCTGTCGGCGCCAAGCTAATCTGGCACTGCCCTTGAATGTCGATCCATCTCCTGCAACAGGTGCATAGTCGTTAGATGACGCCTCCAAAATTTGGGAAATACGTGCGTCGGGCTGAATGAGTTAAGTGTGCGTCTTTCCTTGTTGGTTTATTTTCTTGCATTTAACTTAACTCCTTCACCCTCAGGATGAATTATCAAATGTTGGCTGACATCCTCTGAGGTCTATATCACAGTTCTGGAGACAGATCGACCATGATATTTCAAGGTTAGTGTCAGAATAGCTGTTCTGACGTCAACCTTGGAATATCATGGTCGATCCACATCCTGTCGTAGTCTTTCAGGGCGTTATGAGTTAAAGCAGTCTGTGCCATGGCAGGCCTGGAATGGTAAACTAACATGTAACCATATAACAGGTTATCGGTGTTGTCTTGACTGAACTAAGACTATTCTACCCTCATGTTCATAGTCCATGCGAGAAGGTCAATGATGACCAGGAATCATGGATACACTATAAGTTATTGGTAGCAAGGGTTTGCAACACGGACCCTTGTAGGCGTGGGGGAGGTCAAAGGAACCATTGTACCCCGAAGGCCTGACGGGGACAATGGTTCCTTTGACCTCCTGAAGGCCTACAAGGGTCCGTGCAGCAAGCCCCTGCTACCAATAACGTATTTGTTTTCATTCCTCCAACATTTTCGTAAAAAAAATCAAGAAGAAATCTTCCGACCTGGATCACGCCAGACATGACTGACTTCAAAGAAATATACATTTCTACCTAATAGACTTATGACATAATTTAAAATCTTTCATGACGTTTCCGTCTCTATTAGTGAGCCTGCTGTTTCGAACAACACTAAGTAACTTGTAGCTTGGTCATGTGGTACAGTTTGCGCTAAAGAGATTGGCCGCGTGGCGTAAGGATGAAAACAAAGTGGTTTCAGCAAGAGGCATAGATCCTCATGAGCCCCCGCAACTGCAGGGGTTCATGAGGATCTGTCTCTTACAGTGGGATTGTACACTTTTCTCAGCAGAGAAGGGTTAAACTGTCGGAGAAATAATGGACGCACCTCAATCTCATCCTCTCCCAATTCGTTGATGACGTCCTCATCGTACTGGTTATCCAGATTCTCCAGTGTGTTCTCCTGGTAGCCTGTCAGCTCCGCAGTGCTCTCGAAAGCCGCAAGTTTCTGCTGCTGCTCCTTTTCCTTCTTCATCCGTTCAGCTTCAGCCGCGGCTGCCTCCTCAGCCATCTCACGGAGAGCACGTCGATACTCATGCGGGAACACCTGAAAATGTACGTCAAGGTACATCATGTAAATCAAACAAGTCGCAGATACGTTACCTGCAGAAAGAAAGCCATTCAAACCATTCAATAAAGTGGAGCTTGTTTTGAGGACCAACCTTCGTTGCAAGAAAAAAAAACTGGTCTTACAAGACAGGTGCTCTCAAGAGAAGTCTTGAAGGGCAAACAGTGTCACCTGTCAACAAAGACTATCATTTAGGTGGCTGCAGGGTCGTCCATTATCACTCTGGTGCGGGGACATCAAAGTTATGTTCCCCAGGATCAAGTATCTCAACACAGTCAGAAAACTGTCTGCAACAGATACTGCTGACAGTATGTGTATGAGTCCTTTGTGTACTATCTTAGAGCTTTATGATGTAAGTACAATGCCAAATGTCGAAATTCATCGTTTGAAGGGTGTATTGTTTATGTACCCGTGTCGTGGATTGATCATCTGCATCAGTCTCATTTTGAATTAATATGCATATTTATGAGCCTACATCACAAGGCAGAACCCGGCCGACTATCAGTGCATCACGAGGTCATCGGTGTGGTGTACACACTTGTCAGTGTACACGTGTACTGATGTTCTTCAGCATCCCTTTGACGTAATTTTTCACGAGAAAGTAGAATAAACCTTTCATACTCGCTATGTTGTCAAAATCACAATGCGGGTTGCGCTCGAGCTGCTAGTATTTACTAGTAATGATCGTGCGTACAGTAGTGCACTGAGGGCGTGACCTTTGATCCTTTTGTACCCGCCCTCGGAAACAGGCACCGTCTTCCATCATTGAAACAGAACATGGGTATTTATACCCACTTTCTGCACTTCAGTCAATTTCACATCTCACACATCAAAGTCCAGGTGACTGAAAGCATCATTGGAAACGACAAATGCGCCATCGCAGCAGAAACACTACCTCTCTAAATCGAGTAAATGAGAGCCCACACAGACAAAAACATGTTACGACCAGCGATGTGTAACTTTGACACACACACTGTAGTTTTCAGATCTCTGCAGCATAAAATGTGATAACTAGCTCGTAACTATATGATAAAACAGGTTTAAAATCTTGCGAAATCAGTAAGAGATAAATTCTACTTTAGATCATGAATTCTGAAAATCCCTAGCGCTCGCGGAACTATAGGAAGATCGACAAAGACCGTAGATTACTTACTGATTCAGCAGGAAAGCGACAAATTCCGGGTGGGCGGTCAAGCCAAGCTCTTGCTTTACGCGTTGCCACATGTCCATATTCCCTTGCCCAATGTCAATTCTACTTAGGGGTATCTTGTCTCTCTTTCTCTTTCTTCTCTTCAATTCCGAGTCTGTCATTGTTGGCGCAAGTCGATGATACTTTCTTTTTTTCTTCGCTGGTTCATCCGCCATCTGGTCTCTAATTGGTTATAATTATGCAGATGACCTAAGGTCATATAGAATAGTTATGACATCAGCTACAATCGCCTATCAGAAGCAATCTTTTTACGTATCTGTCAAAAGATTCCAGTGGGCCTCTTTTCACTTTGAACGGACGAAAGAAAGCATTTGGTGGGACAATAGGGTGGTCACTGTCTAAGTGGGTATGTATACGGAAGCCCAGTAAAAGCTTTTCGCGAACTGAAGCCTTAAAAAAGGTCAGGCGTGTCCCTTTAAGACTCCTGAGAGAACACATGAATTATGGTCTTTTATGACAGGTGATCTCTCATAAGGGTGGTCACTCAAAACAGGTTCTGCTGTAATTACTTACTTACTTACGCCTGTCACCCCTACCCGGGTATAGGCCGTCGACGAGAGACCTCCAGCAACTCCTGTCCTGTGCTTCTCCTTCGATTCTACTCCAGGTGGTTCCCAGTCTCTTGATGTCTGCTTGGAGGTCTCGACGCCAGGAGTTTCTCGGCCTACCTCTTTTCCTCTTTCCCTGGGGGTTCCATGACAATGCCTGCCTAGTGATACTGGAAGCTGGCTTTCTCAGACTGTGACCGATCCATCCCCATCTTCTTCGCCCAATTTCATTCTCTGCTGTTATCTGCTCTGTTCTCTCCCAGAGTCTGACGTTGCTGATCTTCTCTGGCCAGTGGATTTTCAAAATTCTTCTAAGGCAACTGTTCATGAAGGTCTGTACTCTGTTGACTGTGGTTTTTGTCAATCTCCATGTCTCTGCTCCATATAGGAGAACTGCTTTTACATTGGAGTTGAAAATCCGGACTTTGGTGTGTTGTGACAGCTCTCTGGAACTCCACACTTTTTTCAACTGGAGAAAGGCTGCTCTGGCTTTACCGATTCGTGCTCTGACATCTGCATCAGTGCCGCCTTTTTTGTCTATGATGCTCCCGAGATAGGTGAAGGACTCCACCTCCTCCAACGGGGTGCCAGCAAGCAAGACTGGTTCTTCCCTGGTTGCGTTTCTGCTGTAATTAGCTTCTAGTAAAGTCTTCTGTCATCATTACTGAGGTCTGCAGCAACTGTGTTCAGTGGGAAAAATATGTAAATTCCATCTTCAGCCATGTAAAGTTTCCAATAGAACAACTTTCATTCTCTGGAAACAGGGAACAGAGGCAAAATTCTGTGAGTCGAAGCATAGCAACCCACTCAGAAGAGTAATTAAAAGAAACCACATTTTCAGTCCTCTCACAGTGCTGGAGGATCTTCCCTGGAGCGGTTTGGCCCCGTGAACGCAAACAACAAACACCGCAACCATGTCCATACCTTGACAAACTTCTTTTTCTCCTCAGCCCAGTTGTCCAGGATCCCGCGTGCCACCCTGGAGCCCGTCTTCTGCTGGAACTCCTCCAGAAGGTCATGTAAAAACTCCACATCTTTCTTCTCCACCAGCGACTCCAAGGCCACCGACTCCTGGTTGCAGAGATGGTCAAACCGCTTGGAGCTGTGACAAAAGGAACCCATTAACCCCTTCCATACCATGACAAACTGACCACAATCCTGCTGCAAGAGACATAGATCCACATGAACCCCCGCATCTATGTCTCTTGCTGGCATGCTCTTTGGCATTAAATGAACAAATGCTTCAAAAACAAAATCTGCCTCCACTTGCAGCAGAGGGGTTAATCTTCTATTCCATTAATTCCTGTTGAACATCCATCGCACAGTGAGTAATGGGGAAGCATGGCAAAAGTAATCAACACATCTGATGTCGGAAAGGCTAGTCAGAGATGGGGCAGCCACAACAGCTCAAGGGTAGCGACAGTTAAGCTTGCTAATCTTGCACCCTCTCTTTGGATGATCATGCCTGATCCATCCCCCTCACCTGGTACATGTGTGCTATAGACACTTCCTTCAGAAGCCCATCACTGTTACCATAAAGACCCTAGGTGTTGGACCGCTTTGTCAAGACAAATTTCCAAAAGTTGTCTTTGGTCGAAACAGATGCGCAAGGACTAAAGCTGTACTCTGCGGCTGGGTTAACCCTTTTCATCATGTGTTTGAAATAAATTTAGCTGATAGTTCAAGGGTGGTGCCAAAATAGCTTGGCGCCTCAGGCGCCAAGCTATTTTGGCACCACCCTTGAACTATCATAGTTGATCTATCTTGTAATTTGTAATGTAGAGCCTTCAGAGGACAAGAAGCAAAATCTTACATAAGCATGTAATGGGTTAAGTACCATCACTTGTATGCTGGTCCGCCAATATCACAGATCAGCATACACTTGTTAAACATAGGCAACAAACTACCTAAACAACAGCGAACATCAATGTCATTATATACAGATGCGTACATGTCATAGACGTAAGCGATGCCGCCCGACATGCCCGCTGCAAAGTTTCGTCCCGTCAGTCCCAGAACAACCACGCACCCTCCTGTCATGTATTCACAACCATGGTCCCCGCAGCCCTGTAAAAAAAAACAACAAAGAAAATCAATTGTAAGTTTGAATACATTTTCTCTTCATGCAGCACTATGCGGCAGATGGATCAGAACGAGGAGGATCAATGAGCTTCAACACATTCAAGACGTACCACACACAAACATGCAGCGAAAGGCTAAATAAATAAAAAGACAGCTGAGGCACAGATTTTAATGAGCCCCTGCTGAATTTGACCCCTTATAAATTTCATTAGCAATATCATTCATCTTCTAATATTATAATTTCACCATTAATCTTATCATAAAATCATCATGTCACCTCACACACAGCAATGGCACCAGAGTTTCTGACACAAAAGCGCTCAGCCGTCTGTCCGCAGAAAAAGGCCTTGCCAGACGTGGCACCATAAAGACAAACATTGCCAACAACGATGTTGTCCTCAGACCGGAACTCCTTGGGCATGTCCTTGGGAGGGAAGATCACCACCTCTCCACCTGACAGACCCTGGATAAAGATCAGATTGTTAAAAGTTGCTGAACTGTCAGCCAGCACATATAAGGCGCACACAGACTCTGGAAAGCGAGAAAGTTTGTTCAAATCTCAGCTGGCTTATATGAGCATAAGGCGCAGGCAGACTTTGAAAGCAAAGAAGATTGTTAACCCATTCAGCCCTGACGCACTACACAGGAGATGGGTCGACCATGATAATTCAAGGGTAGGGATCATGGTCGATCCATCTCCTGCAACAGGTGCATAGTCGTTAGATGACGCCTTTAAAATTTGGGAAATACGTGTGTCGGGCTGAATGAGTTAAAGTCTCTGCTACTAGAAGAAAGGGAACAACATCCACATGTAAGAGGCATAGACCTTCATGACCCCCCCCCCCCCCCCCCCCCCCCCACTCTCCTCTAGCCGGCACCTCTGTGCACCCAAGCTAAGTGGGGTTAACGTGGAGGCAAATTTGTCACAGTCCGAAGGCCATAGAATCACAGGCCAGGACACAACTGTGACAAAGTCACAAACACAATCCTATACATACAGTCAACTTCACTTACAAAATTTTATTTCACTTAAAACAAAGTTGGAAAGCCAAAAGTCAGATGCAACATAATACTTTCTGCAGGTCTCACCTTTCCAACATAGTCATTGGCATCTCCCTCCAGCGTGACGTGGATGCCTTTTGCCATGAAGGCGCAGAAACTCTGACCTCCGGATCCCTTGCAGTTGATGATAATGCTGTTTTCTGGTAGCCCTTCCTCTGCTTTCAAGCTAAAAATGTAAGTAAAAAATGAATTTTTTTCTAAAATGTATTTTTTTGAAAAATACTTATTGATGGCATTACTCTACTAGCTGAAATCTGTAGGCTATAGAGTGTATTCCATATAGTAATGCCATCGGTAATGTATTTTGAGAAAACAAACAAATAATAAATAGTTTACAGGTATATGCATTATTCTTTGTTTATTTTTATTTTTTAGTTAATGGTTTGATGCATGTAAGGTGCGTACAGCTTGTTTGTAACAGGGATAGGCACCATATTAATGCAGTTTAACCAAAACTAAAACCATTTAGCTCCAACGCACTACAGCAGGAGGTGGATCGATCATCATTCAAGGGTAGTGTCAGATTAGCTTGTTGCCTGATGGCGCCAAGCTAATCTGGCACTACCCTTGAATTATCATGGTCAATCCATCTTCTGCAGCTGGTACATAGTCGTTAAGTGACACCTACAAAATTTTGGATCTTGGATTTGAAGTACAGATTCGGGGTTTAATGAGGTAAGACATATGGAAATAACAATAATGCACAAACATATAGCCAAGATAAGAATAAGAAAAGAATGGTAACAATGGGTCAGATTCAGTCATTTGACCTTATACTTTAGTGGAGGAGATCTGCAGACCACAGCAGTTCAAGGCACTGCCAGATCAGCATGACGCCTTAATCCACACGCAAGCGCCAGGCATACCTGGTACCACCCTTCTACCATTATGGTCTATCTCCAATAGCATGTAGGTACACACTAACTCTTGCGAGACTTGCAGCATCCAGATATGCGGCATACAGTTGTGATGGCTTTGCGCGTGTTCTTACTTGGAGATGTAGTTGGAGAGAGTGGCACAGAATGTTCTGTCAGTGTTGCGGACTTCAAGGTCAACAATGACCTGCTTGGTGCGACCTTCAATCACGTCCTTGGCCTTCTCAATCAGCATGTAGTCCTGCAAGGTCAAAGGACCAGATGCATGAGAGGTTAGTCCTGCACCAGCCAGTAAGCAAGGTACTCCGCTATAGCAGAGCACCTTGCTTAGTGACTGCTGCAGGCTGTACCGGTATTCACCTAAATGTCAGTCTTTAATGAAAGGAAACAATTTTTGCCCTTTAAGATTTCTCTTGAGAGAACACCTGTATCTTAAAATCACATTTTTCCTGGAAAAATAGAAAATGTAACCGCTCATATCAGGTTCTACCGAAGTACAAGTCTGTTTAAGATGTAATAACCACATTCTTTCAATGCAAACTACTCCGCTTTTAACAAAACAAGATGGGTCCCCCCTAGCATTTTGTTATGTCCAATGAACACTGTATTAGGTGCAAGACAAAAATGTAACAATTCAAATTGCTGGTGGCAACGCTGTACGACACTTTTGCAGCTATTGATGTGAGGTTTCTTGAATGAATAAATCACAAACCAAAATAACCAACATTGGGATAACCACATCATTCCTCCTGTACATATAAGAAGATATATTTACCACACGCTGCTCGAGTTCAAAGATCTGGGCGACGGATCCTCCAACAATGTTGGTGTTAGGGCGGATTTCAAGAGCGTTCTTCATGATGCGTTCATAATTGAGCATCTGTGCCTTGGGATTCTCAGGATCTGGAGCAAAGCGCAGCTTGTCCGTGCGTCCAACCATCTCTTGGAAGGTGCGGAATCCCATCTTGGCCATGTATTCACGCACCTGCATAAAGGAAAACCACTTGTAGTTAATCCATAAAGCCCTGAAAGACTATGACAGGATGTGGATCAACCATAATATTTCAAGGTTGGTGTCAGAATAGCTTGGCGCCTGTAGGCGCCAAGCTATTCTGACACCAACCTTGAAATATCATGGTCGATCTGCCTCCAGAACTGTGATATAGACCTCAGAGGATATCTTTAAAAAAATTGATAATTGTTGTCCTCAGAGCATAAGGAGTTAAAGTATCCAAACAAATTCTATGGTACCACATTATCCATATTATCCAACAAGCAAACTCAGATGCAAACTGCTGGCTTTACAATTTAACCATCACCAAGCCTATGAACATGCAGAAATCAAACTGTAATTTAGGGCTTGCCTCAGACCGTGAAAAGATAAAGTACACATACCTCTTCTGCCAGCAAGAAAAGGTAGTTCACCACATGCTCTGGTTTGCCAGCAAACTTGGCTCGCAGTACTGGGTCCTGAAAAAAAGACGAACTCACTCAAAAAATGAAGCACAACAGGTTATGGATCAACCATGATAGGCCAAGGGTGGCGTCAGAATAGCTTGGCGCCCATAGGCGCCAAGCTATTCTGGCACCACCCTTGAACTATTATAGTTAATTCATCTCCTGAACTGTAATGTAATCCTGACAAGAACTGTAATATAGTCCCAGATTCTGAAAGTACATCAGGACTCAATGTGCTAAATCGCAGATTTACCTAGAAGGGATATATCACATTTTCATTCATAATTCATACTAACAGACTACACACAAATATGGTGCATTTCCTCTATGAAAAGACCAGCTCATTCCTGAAACTGTCTACAGTACACTACAAACATTTTATTTTTAAAACAAATGTATTGTCCCACGAGAGGAAATGTGGGCTGCCAACAGCTGTGAAGAGGCCTCTCTACAGTACAACGCCACCTGACCTACCTAGCTTTGTCATTTGTTTCCTCAAAATCCATTACCGATGGCATTACTGAATGGAATATACCCCTTAACTTACCCGATTTCAGCCTAAGCACCCTTGTGTACCTACCCAACAAGGGACATAAGAGAGAGAGAGTTGTAACCAAGTGACCGGGTAGTCTCCCCTACCTACATCCAGTCATGCGCCGTATATACAGCTTTGGGAATTCTATCAGCGTCGCCGCCCCGGGGCTACGGAATCTACCACGCCAATGGAACAAGACAGGTCAGTGTGTAGCATTGTTATTCCGGTAGACCCCGCCCCCCCCTCAAATCTCCGCGCCAGTGGGCGACTTCATAGATTGTGGGACTCTCTTCTCGGCGGTTGATGGACTCAGTCCCGTATCGCCCTCTCACAGTGATGGCCGGTAGAGTCCAACCCATCTCGCATGGTCCTTCGCAAGGGGTGGCCGAGAGACCTATGCCAGTCTCGCATGGTCCTCTGCATGGGGTGGCCGAGAGACAGGGCACATGGGACTTCCTCCCGCCTTCGCTAGCTTCCCGTCGACACCGTCCGTCAGCCTCTGCCCGCCCTTGCAGGCTTCCGTCTTCGGACTGGCGCTCTTTCCCGTGCCACCTCAGTAGGAGCCCGTCCCTGCGATGTCGGTCTCCTTCCCTCGGTGCTGTCAGGGCTCCCGGCCATAGCCGGTCCCCTCGCGCCCCTCGGACTTTCGCTCGGCCCAGCCGCTCGCCCAGCCCTAGGAATAGGCCTTCTGCGCGTCGGTTTGATGCTTCCCCTCGGGCCTTGACTTCGGAGCTTCTTCCTTTACGCGTCGGCCGTGCAGGAGCCCCGGTCAGCACTACAGTAGTGCCCAGTTCTCGACAGGGCACGCATTCTGCTAGCCTTTCGACTTCCTTTAGCTCGCCACGCCGACGTTCGGACGATGGTTCTCCACATCGGGACAGTTGCAGTCTCTCCTGTGGTTGGGAACAATGACGTCCTCAGCTTATTTCCGGAGGACTCCACTTCCGCCATTTTCTCACTGGATCCTCGCCCTCGCAGCGCTCCAGACTTGGATGCACCGGGGGGGGGGGGGGGGGGGGGGGGGGGGGGGAGGGGGGGGGCCATGACAGACACTTTGCGTGCTCCTAGAGGAGGCAGCGCGGTTGACTGCGAAGATTCTTCCCTTGGAAAACTGCCCTCCGTCTCCCCCACTGAAGTAGAAAGCCGTGGCTTTGGTGGACGTTCCTCTACAAGTGAAGCATTTTAAGACTCTGCCTCAACCACCGGGAATTAGGGATCTCATGGATGCGTTTAACGAACACCTCGCCCTAGGCAAGCTCCGTGATAAGAGGTTTCTTCGGCAGCACGCGGTGGCCTTCCGGCATCAATATCAAGTTTCGGCAGGCGTGGTACGCGGGACATTCTAAAGCTTTTGCCTGCCCCCTTCCAGCAGTGGACCCGGAGGCTCAGTTGCAGGCAGGAGGCAAGGTTCCTGCCCATCGGTTTTTTCCTCCCGGACTGGAGCACACTGCTACCCTGGTGCGTAACTCTCTGGCGGGTGCGGGTTTTCTGGACTTGGCAACTCAGGCGGTGGTGAGAAGTATAGAGGTTTTTTGGAAACGGCCGGATAAGTCTCGTCTTCACGACGTTTACTCCATTGCCATCACAGTGAATTGCGCAGTACACCACATTGCGACTAATTCCTTGGCGGCCGCGGCAAATTGCGACCTCATGAGACGGGATGCCGTGCTGAAGGGTTGTCGGGTATCCCTGCGACCTCCGTGGCTCAGCTGCGCCGTGCCCCCCTTGGGGGTTCCTTCCTCTTCGGTCCCACTTGGCAAGAGGTTCGGGATTCGACTAAGGACCTTTGGCCCAGCCCCCCTAGATCGGACCCCTCCCAGCCCCCGGCCCAGCGCGGAGACAGGGAGCGCGCACTGCGGAGCTTCAGACCTTCCACCCGCCTGGTTATCAGGTTTCCTCCCCATTCTAGACCTCGGGCTCCCGGTGGCAGAGCCCGTCCCTCCCAGGCAGCGGCCCCTGCCTGGGCCACCCAGAGGCCTGGGCACAGGAGGGCCCAGTGACTTCTCTCTGACGCCGCCCCTGCCTACCCCTCCAGGGCCTCCAGTCGGCAGGAGGCTTTTGTTGCACAGCGACGCGTGGCGTTTGCTGCTGGAGGACCCTTGGATTCTTGCCATGGTCTCGGAGGGGCTTTCGTTTGTGAGTCCCCCTCTGTTGAGACGTTCGCCACTGTGGACAGACATGCCATCCGATCGAGACAAGGCGGATGCACTTCAAGCGGAAATCGCAACCCTTTTTCGGAAGGCAGCCATGGAAGTGGTGGCTCGCCACGACTCACTGGCATTCTACAGCTGGCTTTTCGTCGTCCCAAAGCCCAGGGGCAAGTGGCGCCCAATCATCGACCTCTCCGCCCTGAACAAATTCATCCTCACGCCCTCCTTCAGGATGGAAACGGCAAAGAGCCCTGCGGGCGTCAGTACAGCCGTTGGACTTTGCGGTCAGCCTCGACCTCTCCGACACGTACATACATGTTCCCCATGCACCTCGCTTCACGTCGTTACCTTCGCCGGCATCATCTACCAGTTTTGGGCTCTCCCCTTTGCTCTCAACCTCAGCCCGTGGGTTTTTACTTGGATTATGGACACGGTCGTCGCAAGGGCCAGGCGGGATTCCTCGAGCCCGACGTCCAACTACCTCGACGATCTGCTCCTCAAGAACCAGGACTCGGTCGCGCTGGCGGCAGACAGAGACGCGCTTCTAGCTCTACTTCGACGTCTCGGATTCTTCCTCAATGACGGCAAGTCGGACCTGGTCCCTTCGCATCACTTCATCTACTTGGGAATGGAGTTCTTAACCGACCTCAACAGAGTTTGTCTCCCGGAGCCTCAAATTTTAAAACTGTTGGCCATGGCGCAGCAAGTTTACAGTGCGGAGACGCTTCCGGCCCGGACTTGGCTCCAGCTTCTAGGCCTCATCAGCGCAGTGGCGGACTTGTTACCACTGGGCAGACTTTACGCTTGACCGCTACAGCTTCATCTTCTGCTCCACTGGCGGCCATCTTCTCAGCCCTGGTTCCGGTCTCGTTACTGATCAGACCTCACCTACTCCGTTGGTCGGACCGTTCCTGGTTAGCGATGGGAGTCCCTCTCTCTACCCCTACCCCGACGTTCTCCATTTGTATGGATGCGAGCCGCCAGGGCTGAGGGGCCCATTTGCTGGAATTTAGCACCGTTTCAGGCTTGTGAACGGCGGATCTTCGAGACTGACATATCAACTGGTTGGAGTTGAAAGCAGTGTGGTTAGCCCTCATCCATTGGAAAACGCGGCTTCGGGACCAGGAGGTCCTGATCTTGTCCGACAACGCCACAGTCGTGGCCTACATCCAGAAGCAAGGTGGCCCTCGGTCGCCGACTCTCTGCATGCGCTCTACCAGATCTTCCTCTGGTGCAGGGATCGCAGCATGTCACTCCGAGCGCGTCACATCCCGGGACACCTGAACGTTCTCGCGGACTCCCTCTCGAGACGGGGACAACTTCTCCACACTGAGTGGTCTCTGTGGCCGGACATCTTCCGCATGATCTACACATTGGGAGACCCCCATGATCGACCTATTCGCGACCAGATGGAACAAGCAGCTCCCGCTCTTTGTCTCCCCCATTCCGGACCCTCTCGCCTGGGCGGTGGATGCGTTGTCGATTTGCTGGGAGAGCCTCATAGCCTACGCGTACCCTCCCTCAGTACTTGTACCGAAGATTCTACTCAAGCTTCGGGGATGCAACACGGTCCTACTGCTCATCGCTCTGTTCAGTTGGAACAGGATGTGGACGATGGGAATTTTCTGAGTCTCGTCACCGAACCACCTCTTCGGCTTCCCACACCTCGGTCGATGCTGAAGCAACCCGACAGAACCTCTTTCACCCCTGTCCGGAGAGACTGCTGCTTCACGCCCGGCGGTTGTCAGGCAGGCCCTTGCAACCCGAGGTTTCTCTGATGCTGCAGTGGAGGCGATCGCTTCAGCCCGCAGACAGTCCACCCTCCGTGTGTACGAAGGGAAATGGAGCGTCCTACGGAACTGGTGTGAGCCCAGACATCTGAACCCCTCGGTACTGACTACTCCGCAGCTCGACGAGTTCTTCTTGTGGCTGTTTCATGAACAGAACTTGGTGCCGATTACCATTCGCGGTTATCTCGCCATGGTGGTGGACACCTATCGTCACTTAGGTTGTACGGACCCTGGAGCGTGTAAAGACCTCTCAGACTTGATGTCCCATTTCGACCTCCAACGGCCAGTCACTCCTTCCCTCGTTCTGTGCTGGGATCTTCCTTGGGTCCTGACATGGCTCAACTCCAGTCGCTTCAAGCCTCTGCGTCATGCCAGCCTCGCGGATGTGTCTAAAAAGACCTGATTCCTTCTGGCCCTCGCCACAGCTGCTATAGTCAGTGAGCTGCATGCCCTGTCTGTTGACCCGGCCTGCTTGCAGTTCAGGACAGATGGTTCGGTTCAGCTTCTGACCAACCCCTCTTTCTTGGCCAAGAACAGACTCCCCTCAGCCGCGCCCCAGCTGTGGAGTCTTCGGCCTCTTACAGGATTCGACCGGTCCTAGACATCCCGACTGCAGGACCCGGTCCGAGTGCTAAAAGTCTACCTGCACAAGGTGCAGCCCTGGAGAAGAGGTCGCTCCCGCCTCTTTCTGCCCTTGGCCCCAGGCCGGGCCGATATTTCCACCCAGACGATCTCGTCTTGGTTGCGTTGCACTATTTGTTCCGCTTACAATGATCTGTCCCCACAGGTGGCCAAGACTATGCGGATACGGGCTCACGAAGTTACAGCGATTGCCGCGTTCCACCGCAACTGCGCAGTCAGAGACATTGTCGCGGCAGTCGGTTGGAGATCAGAGTCCACCTTCGCCCGCATCTCCAGGATCTCTCCAGTCAGCGGGACAACCTGGCCCTCGTTGGAGATCTCTCGGCAGCGCAACACTCCCTCCGTGCGCCGCTGGCGCCTTAGGTAACCCTTAGATGAAATCATCGGGAGGTTGCCCCCCTCGATGCTAAGCTTACAGCCGTGATGGTTCTGGGGACGGCACCTTCCTCCTTTTCGCCATTCTTCCATACAGTAATGCCATCGGTAATGGATTTTGAGAAAACAAATGTATTTTTCTTTAAAATGTATTTTAACAAAAAATAAATTACTCGGAGGTCCCTCCCACCTACCCCGCTTGCCGCCTTTACGCAAAGTGTACAACTGGCGGGAATATACGGCGCATGACAGGATGGAGGGAGGGGAGATTACCCGGTCACTTGGTTACAACTCTCTCTCTCTTAAGCCCCTTGTTGGGTAGGTGTACACAAGGGTGCTTAGGCTGAAATCAAGTTAAGGGGTATATTCCATACAGTAATGCCAACGGTAAGTATTTTTCGAAAAAATACATTTTAAAGAAAAATACATATTTTATTTTGTCTTATTTCTGTATGTTTTATATGACCAATTTTGCTCGGATAAGAAAGCCGAAATACCTGGAATCACAGGCTGGTGCAAGCAGGGATCAATCCCACGCCACGCTTGAACAAGAAAGTCAACGCCATTATGGCTCACGAGTACGACCTATTTACATATGTGTGACCTTTGTGACAATAAGGGCTGGCTTCTGCACAAACAAAATCCATGTTTTCTCAAAATGTAAGCATTTTTCACACATCTGTCAACTCCCCATGACCCATGACCTTTGCAATGAGTCAACTAAATTAGTATGCATAGGAAGGTCTTATCATCAACTACCTTTTGTGCCAAATTTGATTGAAATATTTGCAAAAATGTTGATAATATCTACAAATTTATCAAAAATTGGCATTTTACATACATTTGCCAGCCTCTTGTGACCTTTCCGAGGGGTCATGCAAATTAGAATGCATAGATAGGTCTTACCATCAGGTAACGGTGTGTGTGTATGTGTGAGTGTGAGCTTTTGATATGTGTCACTTTAGTTTTTGTAACATTTATTGTAGCGTTTTCTTTCTTGTACTTTTTGTTCAGTGATTTTTGCTCCTGTAAAGCGCTTAGAGCACCATTCATTTGGAGGTTAAGCGCTATATAACTGTACATTATTATTATTATTATTATCATCTCTGTACCAAATTTGGGTTTGAAGTTGCGAATAGTATCTGAGAAAAAAAAAAATCTTTTGTCAAAATATGGCTATTTTGGACCTATTTCCCGAGCTTGTGACCTTTGACCCTTCCGATGGATCAACCAAATTAGTACACATAGAAAGGTCTTCCCATCAGGTATCTCTGTAGCATGTTTGGGTTTGAAGTTGTAAATAGTATTTGAGAAAAAATATCTTTTGTCCAAATATGGCTATTTTGGACCAATTTCCTGAGCTCTTATGACCCTTGACCTTTCCGAGGGGTCATAAAAAATTAGTATGCATAGATAGGTATTACCATCAGGTATCTCTGTAGCAAGTTTGGGTTTTAAGTTGTGAATAGTATTTGAGAAAAAATATCTTTTGTCAAAATTTGGCTATTTTTTACCTATTTCCTGAGCTCGTGACCCTTGACCCTTCCGAGGGATCAACCAAATTAGTATGAATAGAAAAGTCTTACCATCAGGTATCTTTGTACCAAGTTTGGGTTTGGAGATTTAGAACATATAAATTATGTCAAAATGTAGCAATTTTTGACTGATCCCCCCTGTGACCTTGACTTTGTGTTTAGGAAGGTCTTGACATAAAGTATCCTTCTGTCAAGTTTGAAATCTGTGGCTTGAATAGTCTCCGAGAAAATGCCAACGTTAATGTTTACCACGTATGACGGACAGACGATCACTGGCTCAGAACATACTCATTTTTGCTTCGCACTTGAGCCAAAAATGATATGAAAATGAATATACGCAGGAAAAAGTAAGTTTTACAAATTCAAGATTTGTGGCAATCAAATACGTTGCTTCATGATGCGCGTCCGAACGCAACACGTCATGAATGAGTCAATCTCAAACATTTCCTGTGTTGTCCTGAAGCATGTTTTTTTCTTTGTTCATTACCTAGGTGTAAATCCTAATGAATACCAGCAACAACAACAAATCTTCTTTGTTAATCCTATCAAACTAACGAGTTATGCCTTTTGAAACCGACAAAAAAGACGTCACCTGTGTTGCTATGCCGACAGGGCAGGTGTTCAGGTGACATTTTCGCATCATGGTGCAGCCGAGAACAATCAGCGGGGCTGTGCTGAAGCCAAATTCATCAGCTCCAAGAAGTCCTGCTATGACCACATCACGACCTGAGGAACAAGAATCATACTTGAATGTCCTGCCTCTTGGGTGTATGCTGGTCTGTGATTTTGGACCTTATGGCCTCAGGCCATAAGGTCCAAAATCACAGACCAGCACATGCTACTTTCAACACAAACTACAGACCAGAACACACAGAATTTCACTAATAACTCCAGTGGGTAGTTTCAGCATATTTTTTTACCAATCACATAGCATTCTGCAATGGAAAACATAAAAAGAATTTTAACTTTCAGGATATTTGAGACCAATCACATTTTGATAGGTTGTCATACCCCCTTATTCAGTGTGGAGGCGACTGTCAACTTAGTATTACTGGACTGTTTTCCCTGCAGACGGAGCTGTAGAAGTGGCTTAGCAGCCGGAGTCTGACAAAACAGTGCCTGCGGATCTCAGGGAGAACATTCATGGAGTCGTTGTAGGCTACGTGGTGCTATTGATAAATGATAACATATTTTGAACAAATATGAATTAGGCTGAAAGTGGCAGACTTTCTTATTTTATATAGTAGTAGTTGTCAAAGCAAACGTCGCCCACCGTCTCAGGTTAAACTACGACTCACCTGATCGGATCTGTCCGTCTGCCTGCAGTACAACACGGGACCTGAGGTTGTTCATAGTGAGTGTCTGATGAGTCTCTGAGATGCCCAGTTCCCAAGGCAACCCAGCATATTTTATGCCCGTCCAGCTGCTAGCTCCAGTGCCACCGTCATGGCCGGAGATGGTGATGTGCTCAGCTTTACCCTGTCAAAATAAATAGAAGTAATATTTGATTTTGTAGCCACCTGTATCACTCTAAATTTGAGTGTTTTCTGTTCCCTATTTTCATGGCTAGCACACAAGAAACTTAACCCGTTCAGTGCCAAGGAAATCTCAACATGAACCAACTGCAAGAGGTTCAGATCCTCATGAGCCCCCGCAGTTGCGGGGGCTCATGAGGTTCTATGCCTCTTACTTACTTACTTACGCCTGTCACCCCTACCCGGGTATAGGCCGTCGACGAGAGACCTCCAGCAACTCCTGTCCTGTGCTTCTCCTTCGATTCTACTCCAGGTGGTTCCCAGTCTCTTGATGTCTGCTTGGAGGTCTCGACGCCAGGAGTTTCTCGGCCTACCTCTTTTCCTCTTTCCCTGGGGGTTCCATGACAATGCCTGCCTAGTGATACTGGAAGCTGGCTTTCTCAGATTGTGACCGATCCATCCCCATCTTCTTCGCCCAATTTCATTCTCTGCTGTTATCTGCTCTGTTCTCTCCCAGAGTCCGACGTTGCTGATCTTCTCTGGCCAGTGGATTTTCAAAATTCTTCTAAGGCAACTGTTCATGAAGGTCTGTACTCTGTTGACTGTGGTTTTTGTCAATCTCCATGTCTCTGCTCCATATAGGAGAACTGCTTTTACATTGGAGTTGAAAATCCGGACTTTGGTGTGTTGTGACAGCTCTCTGGAACTCCACACTTTTTTCAACTGGAGAAAGGCTGCTCTGGCTTTACCGATTCGTGCTCTGACATCTGCATCAGTGCCGCCTTTTTTGTCTATGATGCTCCCGAGATAGGTGAAGGACTCCACCTCCTCCAACGGGGTGCCAGCAAGCAAGACTGGTTCTTCCCTGGTTGCGTTCAGCCTCATTGTCTTTGTTTTCTGTTTGTGAATGGTGAGGCCCACTTGGGACGAGATTTCAGCAAGCCTCGTGGTCTTGTCCTGCATTTGTTGATGAGTGTGGGACAGTAATGCCAAGTCGTCTGCAAAATCGAGGTCGTCAAGCTGTGTCCACAGTGTCCACTGTATTCCACTTCGTCTGTGCTCTGTGGTCATCTTCATGACCCAGTCTATGGCCAGTAGGAAGAGGAACGGAGACAGCAGACACCCCTGCCTGACACCAGTTCTGACCTGGAGCTCTCTGGTGAACTGCCCTTCGTGGATCACGCGACATGTCATAGCTGCTCTTGATCAGGCGGACGAGCTTTGTGGGTACACCGTAGTGTCGTAGGAGTTTCCACAGAGTCTCTCGGTCCACGCTGTCAAATGCTTTCTCATAATCCACAAAGTTGACGTACAGCGGGGAGCTCCACTCCAGAGACTGTTCCACGATGATACGGAGAGTGGCGATCTGGTCTGTACATGATCGGTTCTTCCTGAATCCTGCTTGCTGGTCTCTCAGCTGGGGGTCAACGGAGCTCTTCATTCTCTCTAGGATGATCCTGTTGAAGACCTTTCCTGGTACCGACAGCAAGGTGATTCCTCTGTAGTTGGAACACTTGCTGAGGTCGCCTTTCTTGGGAAGCTTGATTAGGTACCCCTCCTTCCAGTCAGCTGGCATCACCTCCTCTTGCCAGATCTTTCCAAACAGTGGGTACAGCATCTCAACTGTTGTCTCTAGGTCTGCTTTCAGAGACTCCGCTGGGATGCCATCTGGCCCTGCTGCTTTGCCATTCTTCAAAAATTCATTTTTATTTAAAAGGTATTTTTTCGAAAAATACTTACCGATGACATGACTACTAGGAGTGTCCACTCCTTGCTCAATTCTAGCCTAAGAACCTGTTGTGTGAACACAACCCGGGAGGCACTCGGGGAACCCCCAGAGGGACCGAGAGTTGTCTCCCGCTCCTACCCACCAGCCCTATTCACCTGTGAACTCCAGTCACGAATTAGGCTCACCAGCGGCAAGCGGGGCAGGTGGGAGGGTCCTTCGAGTCATGTCATCGGTAAGTATTTTTCGAAAAAATACCTTTTAAAGAAAAATGAATTTGTTTCTTCAAAAACATTACCGATGACATGACTACTAGGAGAATGCCGAACAGGAGGAGGGTGCCGCACCAGAAGGTTTTCTCTAGGCCATGGCCCCCTCCTCTCCTTCGACACTCCAAAACTCCCTAGTGGGTGCGTACCTACGGCGCCTGTGGCGCCGGGAGGGAGTGTTGTGCCGCCGTGAGGTCCCCCACCAAGGCGAGGTTGTCTCGCTGCCCTGCCAGATCCCGTAGATAGAAGCGGGCGAAAGTAGATTCTGATCGCCAGCCCACCGCCGCCACGATGTCCTTGACAGCGCAGTTCCTGTCGAAGGCTACACTCGTGGCCATGGCCCGTACTTCGTGCGCTCGAATCTTTAGGCTCTTCGCTCCCTGTGGGAAGAGATCGACATATGCTGAGCGAATCACCCAGCGTAACCAGGAAGAGACTGTCTGTGCTGTAATGTCGTTTCTTCCGGGTTTTAAAGGTAGGAAGAGGCGTGAGCATCCCCTCCGGACGGCTCTGGTTCGGCGCAAGTACACTCTGAGGGCTCGTACAGGATCTTGTTGCCTGGTCTCTTTGGGGAAGTCCTTCCCGCGTAACGGTCGTAAGGTGATAACCTGTGGTGCCGTCAGTGGAGACCTAGTCTTGGCAATGAAGGCAGGGTCGGTCACAAGTTGGACCGAATGATCCGCTCGAAATTGCAGGCATGTAGGCCGGGCTGATAGAGCGTGTATCTCGCTTACTCGTGCCGCGGTGGCGAGCGCCAGCAGGAAGCAGGTCTTCCGCGTCACATCAGCAAGACTGGCCAGCGGTAGTGGTTCGAAACGTGGTGAGTTCAGCCAGGTAAGAACCCATGGCAAGTCCCAGCGGGGAAGTAGTGAGCGAGAGGCAGGCCTTTGTAGTCCGAAGTGAGACATAAGATCTGCTAGGTCCTTACATGCGCCGGGATCCGCGCGGCCGAGATGCCGGTAGGTGTCGGCAATCATCGAGAGATATCCCCGAATGGTAATAGGGGCCAGTCCTAGATCTCCGAAGAGCCAGAGGAAGAAGTCCGCAAGTTGGGGGTTTGTCAGTTCGGTGGGGGAGAGACGACGGTCGCTGCACCAGGCACAGAGTACCCTCCATTTTCCCTCATAGATACGTCTAGTCGAGGGCTTGCGGGCTGTAGCGATCGCTTCCACTGCAGCACCCGAGAAGCCTCTAGCGGAGAGGGCTTGCCGCACAACCTCCAGGCGTGTAGCAGTAAGCGTTCCGGACAAGGGTGGAACAGCGCCTGACGTGGCTGCTTGAGCATAGTGCGGGGCGTGGGGAGCAGTAGAGGAGGGTGAGTGGCGAGGATGATCAGGTCGGTGGACCAGGAACGAGTCCAAGCGAACGGGGCGACCAGGAGCAGGATCGCATTGGTTCCTCGCAGCTTTAGGAGGACTTTGGGAACAAGGACTGTCGGGGGAAAGGCGTACGCTATGAGTCCGTCCCAGGGAATGGATAAGGCATCGACCGCCCAAGCCAGGGGATCCGGTACTGGGGATACGAAGAGGGGAAGCTGGTGATTCCACCTCGTGGCGAACAGGTCCACCATCGGGGTCTCCCAGTGAGAGCAAATCATCCGGAAAATGTCCTGGCGTAGCGTCCATTCCGTGTGAATGAGCTGTCCTCGACGAGATAGGGAGTCCGCCAAAACATTCAGGCGACCGGGGATATGGCGAGCGCTGAGAGACAAATCGCGGTCCTCGCACCATCGCATCAATCGGAACAGTAGCATGCAAAGATCGGGTGAATGAGTTCCTCCCTGCTTCTGTATATACGCTACCACTGTCGAGTTGTCCGAAAGGACGAGAAGATGCTGGTGCCTGAGTTCCTCTTCCCAAGCGATGATGGCCTGCCACACCGCTTGCAGTTCCAACCAGTTGCTGTGTTTGTCCGCGAACTCTGGAGGCCAGAGGCCGGACGTCGTGGAGAACTGAGGAAGCAGGTGGGCTCCCCAACCAGCCCGACTCGCGTCGACACACAGGGAGAGGTGAGGGGATGGGGAGGAAATGGGGACTCCCAGAGCCAACCAAGCTCTGTCGGTCCACCGTAAGAGGTGGGGGCGTACCAGCGGGGACACGGGGACGATCGTGGTCAAGTCGCCCGAGGAGGGACGCCAGAGCAGTAGGAGATGAAGTTGTAGCGGTCGGGAGTAGAGACGCCCTAGGGGAATAAGATCCGCTGCTGCGTTGATCAGGCCCAGAAGCTGAAGCCAGACCCTGGCGGGGGCTGCCTGTTGCTGATCTACCAACGCGGCGAGGGCGGATAACTTCACAATCCGTTTCTCTGGCAAGAGTACCCTGTTGCGGTCCGTGACAAACTCCATGCCTAGGTGGATGAAGTGGCGCGCAGGAGTGAAGTCCGACTTTCCGGTGTTGACCAGGAATCCCAACCGGTAAAGCAGCCGTAAGAGGGCGTCCCTGTCTGTCACAAGCGCGGTCTCCACCTGATTTCTCAAGAGTAGGTCGTCGAGATAATTTGACGTCGGACTGGACGACGACTGCCTCGCCTTGGCCACTACAGCATCCATGATGCGGGTGAAGGCCCAGGGGCTGAGGTTGAGACCGAACGGCAGGGCGCAAAACTGGTAAATCACTCCTTCGAACGCGAAGCGCAGGTACTTCCTGGCAGACGAGTGCATGGGAACATGTAGGTAGGCGTCGGACAGATCTAAACTGACCGCGTAGTCCATGGGTTGAACCGCCGCCCGAAGGGCCCTTGTCGTCTCCATCCGAAAGGAAGGGGCCGCGATGAAGGCGTTCAGCGCCGACAGATCTATGACTGGCCGCCACCTGCCGCCGGGTTTGGGCACCACAAACAGTCGGCTGTAAAAGGCGGGCGAGTCCGGACGCTGCACTACCTCTGTGGCCTGCTTCGACAGGAGAGCCGCGACTTCTCCTCGCAGAGCGGCGGCCTTGAGGACGTCGGACGGCACCTCTGTCCAAAGTGGAACGGAGCGCAAAGGCGGAGGAGAGCGGAACGAGATCCGTAATCCTCTGGTGACTACGTCCAAAACCCAGGGCTCATCTCGAAACAGCGAGCGCCACTCCTCGCTGAATCGTGCTAGCCTCCCGCCGACTGGAGCCCCGACGACGGTCGGCGGGGACGGAACCGGGGACAAGTCAGGTGGCCCGCCCGCGCCCAGGGCGACGGGCGGGACGGGGCCAGGCGGGGGTAGGGGTGCTAGCTGGGCCAGGGCGACGGAAGGACGGGCGACGGCGCGGCGCAGCTCGTGGCGGGGCAGACGGGTCCGAGTTGACACGTTTACGCGCCCGCAAGGAGCGCCCCAGGGCCGTGCGGGCGGGAGGAAAGCGTTGCTTGACAGTCTTGCGAGGCCAACGGTCAGAGTTGGAGTCCTTCACCGTCTGCCAAGTATCCCCGAAGAGCAGAGGCCCTCCCAGAGGGCCCCGACGTAGCTGGGTACTCAGGTCGACTGGCATTCCACTGCAAGCCTGTAAGACGGCGTCACGTCGCATAAGGTCGCAGTTAGCCGCAGCCGCCATCGCGTTAACCGAAGAGTGATAAGCCGCGCGGTTCCCAGCCTCCGCCATGACTAGTAGGTCTCCCAGGAGGGGAGACAGAGTAGGCTGCCAAGCTTCCTCGAGACGCCGGATGAAAGCCTGAGTGAGTAAGTCCAAGAAACCGGAGCAGGCGAGCGTGTTCCGGACCAGCGACGCCGTCCTATCCAGTCCCCGTGGGAAGGATCGTTTCAGCATAGACGCCCCTCCGGCTTGCATCAGAGCGGCGGGATCCACGGGAGGCAGCGGGCAGAGGAACGACTGTGAATGGCCAGCGTACCAATCCTGCTGAAACGCGATGTCCAGAGCGGAAGGCCATCTCCCGTCCGCGAAGAAGTCCGAGTTCCGAGTCTCCGAAAGCAGGTGAGACGAGAAAGCGTCCCGCAGATCCAAAAAACTAGCCGGCTGTGGGAGGGACTTGAACCTCTTGACAGTCCTATCCGCGTCCACGAAGGCGGAAATCTTCCTCTTCACAGGCGGTGAAGCCGGACAACCATCCTCAGGTAAGGCGGCGGCGATGAGCTTGGCAGCTCCGTCCAGCGCCAGCCGCGTGTCCATCCGGGTAGAAGAAACCTGTCTGACGGAGGCCGACCCACTGGAAGCCGAAGAGGCAGAAGCTGAAGAACGGCTAAGGCCTCCGAGTAACCAGTCCGAAGAATCCTCCGGCGCCAAACTGAGGGTGTCGAAGTCCCGCTGTCCGGAAACCGGCGACCGAAAAGGGCGACGAGGGCTCCGAGGCCGGGAATCCCGTTGACGGAGAACCGCAGCGGACGAAGACTCCCTCCGCAGCGGAGAGCGGTAGGCTGAACGACGCGGTGAGGGTCTCCTGTGTGCCGAGGGCGGATCCCGACGGGGAGAACGGCTGCGACGAGAGGGAACGGAGCGGTGAGGACGAGGAAGGGGGGAAGTGGCCGGTCGCTGGGAAGAGGGACGGGACGAACGGGAGTCCAAACGAGAAGGCGAACGCGAAGAAGGTGAAAACCGTCTGCGGCGAGGGGAGTCCTGATGCGACGAGCGATGAGAAGAGAAGGTCCTCCTACGATCGTGCGAAGGAGAGCGGAAACGTCGAGCAGAAATCCCGTGTCTACGTTCTTCACAACCAGGAGGCTCCAGACGAGTGGAAGTGTGTCTCTCTGAACCAGGCTCTTGGGAGAGGCGGGTTACTGGCCGGCCAGGGGACCTCCAGCGGGATCCCGGCGGCTTCCTCAGAGACGAGTGGGGAACGACGGTGGAGGAGGGACGCCACGAGCGTCCCACCAAACCAGGCTCTTGGGAGAGGCGGGTTCTTTCCACCAACTGTGTCCGGGCGCGCTCCCGAACGGAGGCGGTCTTGACGGTCGAACTCCCACTCCGTGCACTAGTCGCTTGATTACTCAGTGGCGTTATCTGCGTCGGATCCCGTTGGTCTCGCACGTCCGGTGCCGGGGGCACAGCGGAAGGCGTCTCGGTAAACTTCAAGGTACCCGCGAGGGCAGGAGGCTCCCTCCTATAAAAGTTCCAGAGAGTAGACCACCGCAGTTCCGGCCATGTAGCACAGACGTCACACGTATGGTCGGACGCACACCCAGCGCAGGGGAGACAGACTGCATGTTTATCCGACGGCCACTGGAAGCCTCCGCATTTTGTGCATGTCATCAGTAGGTCACTGCAACACACAAAACATGAAGGCTCTCGGCGAGTGTCCACCAAGCTCCCCGTTAAGCTTTAGGCCCCCAAGCTACAGTGGTGTTATGCACCCAATTAACCCACGTATGGTTCACCTGCCGTCAACATTTAATTAAAACCACGGCGGCGGGAAACAAACCCTGCCGGGACAGGTGAGCATCCAAGCCTTCGTCATAACGCAGGGAGTCTAAACCGTAAGCCTAAAAGTTAGGCATGGCCTAGGTACAGAAACGTAACTCACTCGCATCTGGCAATGGCGCGAAAAGCCCGCCAAAACCGGCGCCAACATTCTTCAGCTAATCAGGCAACCAAACAGAGGCCAAAAAAACCCCCACGAGGAAGAAGCGACGCAAAAGGCAAGCTGCTCGTGCTTGTGCCCCGCCCGGGCAACCAGCCGAGGCCCCTCTAACTACCTTACCTCTCAGTCGGAGTGGTACGAGAAGGAGAAAGTTCCATGACCCCCACAGCCCGATCGGTAAAGCCAGAGAGGGAACCCTTGAACAAGACTGCAGCTGCAGTCGCCCAACGTCGTACGAGTAGAACCAAGGCCGGCGAAGACGAAACACGCAAGGCAGACCGAACCGGTCGAAAAAACTTCTAAGTCCAGAGGCTAGAGAAAACACGTCTGAACGCGTGAGCCTAAGAAGCGTGACTGGAGTTCACAGGTGAATAGGGCTGGTGGGTAGGAGCGGGAGACAACTCTCGGTCCCTCTGGGGGTTCCCCGAGTGCCTCCCGGGTTGTGTTCACACAACAGGTTCTTAGGCTAGAATTGAGCAAGGAGTGGACACTCCTAGTAGTCATGTCATCGGTAATGTTTTTGAAGAAACAAATGCCACTGCTTTTCTGATCTCTTCCCGGCTGGGTCTGTCACAGCTGATGGGTAGGTCGGTCTCTGCCGGCTGGATGTCGGGGGGGTCGGGTGGGCTAGGTCTGTTCAGTAACTCTTCAAAATACTCGGCCCATCTGTCGAGTTGGTCTGCTCTGTCTGCAATAGGCTTGCCTTCTTTGTCTTTTACTGGTCTTTCTGTATGGCCATACTTACCCAACAATCTTCTGGTAATGTCGTAGAGCTGTTTCATGTTGCCGCTGCCTGCTGCCTTTTCTGCCTCTGCTGCCAGGCAGGCTGTGTAGGCCCTCTTGTCTGCCCTGATACTCCTCTTCACCTCGCGGTTGGCTTCCAAGTATTCCCCCTGTGCCCTTACTTTGGCTGCTCTCGTGCGACTGTTGTTGACCGCTGCTTTCTTCTGCTTCCTCGCTTCTATCTTCTTCAAGGTCTGTGCCGACAGCCAGTCCTTGTGGTGGTGTTTCCTGAGCCCTACAGTGTCTTTGCAGGTTGAGTTCAGCGCCTCTCTAACTGCCTTCCACTGCTGCTCTGTGGTGACCGCCTCCTCTTCATTTACTAGCTCCTGTAGCGCTTGAAACCGGTTGGACAGCACCAGTTTGAACTCTTCTCTAACTCCAGTTTCTCTCAGGAGGCCTACATTATAGCGCTGTCTTCTTGTTGTCTCTGCGCGGCTTTTCTTTAGCTTGAGCTTCATTCTTAAGGTAAGCAGATGGTGGTCTGAGGCGACATCTGCTCCCCTCCTCACTCGAACATCTTGAAGGGATCTTCTAAATTTCTTGCTAATGCAGATATGGTCTATTTGGTTCTCTGTTGTATGGTCAGGTGAGACCCAAGTTGCTTTGTGTATTCTTCTGTGTGGGAAGATGCTGCCTCCAATGACAAGTCGGTTTAGAGCACAAAAGTCTACAAACCTCTCCCCGTTCTCACTCATCTCCGAGCCTAGTCCTTGTCTCCCCATCACCTCTTCGTATCCGGTGTTGTCCTCCCCTATTTTGGCATTAAAATCGCCCATGACGATGGTGATGTCTCGCTCCGCACATTTGTCCACGGCACTCTGGAGTCGGTCGTAGAACTCTTGTTTCTCTTCCTCGTCACTGTCATTGGTGGGCGCATAACACTGGATGACGTTCAGCTTGAGCTTTTTCTTGGTTCTAAAATCTCAGGAAAGGAATTACTGTTAGTCTTTTCGTCGGCGTTTTTGTAGCTATTTCCTTTTTTGCAGGGTGGGGAAGCTACCCCCACGCGCAACCCCCTTACTA
Source organism: Semisulcospira habei (assembly GCA_036245525.1). Lineage (NCBI taxonomy): Eukaryota > Metazoa > Mollusca > Gastropoda > Semisulcospiridae > Semisulcospira > Semisulcospira habei. Next base: position 151,722,221 of record BTPG01000006.1, read on the forward strand.
GGAGGACCAGGGGTTTTCTGTCGGGGTCACCTTCCCTTAGACCATGTTGGTTCACGGCACCTTATTTCATTCGGTGCACCCCTCTCACGAGGGACCCCCTATCCACCACCCAGGGGACGCGCCTCAACGCCGTATGGTCCCAGCGCGAGGATCTATGCCTCTTGCCGACTCCTAAAACCTATGTTTCTGGGACATCTAGGGCTTTTTTGGTGTTGAGTTAACAAAGATCGCAGAAACACAGTCGGCGGCAGCTGGCACTGAGCGAGTTAAGACCAGTCATACCTTGGCAACACCCGAGGCCACGATGCCGACTCCCACTTCCGACACCAGCTTGACACTGATACGAGCCTGAGGGTTGGCCGACTTCAGATCATAGATCAGCTGCAACACAAAGCACACATGGGCCGTTCATCAACCTTCGTCAAGTTCAACTTTCTATCTTTTTGTTGACAGGAAAGAGTCCAAGAGTGCAAGTCTCTTTCGCTTTCTGTTTGCACTATGGGCCGGTATGGCTCTGTGCCACCCAAAATCACTGGCCAGAGCCAAATGATATATTACATTCATTGTTTTTTCCACTTGGCTCAGTAGTTTAACCCATTAAGGTACCAAGCTGATCTGGCACTACCCTTGAATTATCATGGTCATGCAACCTCCTGCAACTGAAACACATTCCTTAGGTAACATCTCCAAAATGCGACCACGGGGTTAAATGGTTAACGCATCTGACCCTGATTTATAGCAGGAGATGGATCTCATACTGTTAATATGGGCTCAGATTTTCAACTCTGAACTGCAATGAGGTAAACTTGCAAGCAAGAGGCATATATTCTCATGAGCCCTGCAGTTGCAGGGGCTCATGAAAACATATGCCTCTTGTAGACAGGGTGAATACAAGCAATATATAAAGTTTACACAATGTCGGACCTGCTGCCGATATAGTTACCCCTTATTGCATCTCACCTGTGCCAGATCCTCAATGGAGTAGATGTCATGGTGGGGTGGAGGACTGATCAAACCCACCCCTGGGATGGAATGACGAGTCTTGGCGATGTCTTTTGACACCTGTAACATTGCAGATCACACAATACAAACACCCGTAATCACCCATCAATTATTCAGCACCAACACCTTACAACAAATATGGATCAACCATGAGAGCTCAAGGTTGGTGCCAGAACAGCAACGCACTGAGCTCTGAAACACTACAAGATATTGACCAACCATTACAGTTCAAGGGTGGTGCCAAAATAGCTTGGCACCTCTGGGGTCCTCTGATCCCAAAGACGAGGAGGTCATGGCAGGCTGTGTACTGCACTGTCTGCAAATTTGCCTATGTGAATTTCAACATCTGGCAGTTAAAGAAGTTCAAATATTTTACTGCTTGAAAGAGGCATAGATCCTCATGCAGGACAATGGGGGCACATGATGATCTATGCCTCTTGCTGACCCTATTTAATTCAAGGGTAATGCCAGATTAGCTTGGCGCCTGAAGGCACTGTTCGACACTGTGAGCAGGCAAGGCATGTGGCAGATCCTGGAGCGACTTGGCTGTCCCCCAAAGTTCCTCAACATGATTGTCCAGCTACACGAGGACCAGCAAGGTCAGGTCAGACTCAACAATGACCTCTCAGAACCATTCCCCATTCTCAACGGCGTAAAGCAGGGCTGCGTGCTGGCACCGACCCTCTTCACCATCTTTTTTAGCATGATGTTGAAGCAGGCCACAGTGGACCTCGATGATGACGATGCAGTGTACATCAGGTATCGTCTCGATGGCAGCCTGTTCAACCTCAGACGACTGCAGGCCCACACGAAAACCCTAGACCAACTGATCCGTGAGCTGCTTTTTGCTGATGATGCTGCCCTCGTTGCACACACAGAGAGAGCCCTGCAGCGCATCACGTCCTGCTTCGCAGACGCTGCCCAGCTCTTTGGACTCGAGGTCAGTCTGAAAAAGACAGAGGTCCTCCATCAGCCGGCACCCAAGACAGTGTATCGCCCTCCTCACATCACCATCGGCGAGTCTGAACTAAAGTCAGTGCACCAGTTTACTTACCTTGGCTGCATTATCACGTCGGACGCCAAGCTGGACAAGGAGCTTGACAGCAGGCTGGCAAAAGCGAACAGCGCTTTCGGGCGACTTTTCAAGCGGGTGTGGCACAATCAACAGCTGAAAACAGGCACCAAGATCAGCGTGTACAGAGCTGTGGTCCTCACCACCCTGCTGTATGGTTCCGAGTCCTGGGCCCTCTACCGCAGCCAACTACGACTCCTCGAACGCTTCCACCAGCGCTGCCTGCGTACCATCCTGGGCATTCACTGGAGTGACTATGTCACCAACGTCGAGGTCCTTGAACAGGCTGAAACCGTGAGCATCGAGGCTTTGCTGCTGCGGACACAGCTCCGCTGGGCGGGGCATGTCTCCAGGATGGAGGATCATCGCCTACCAAAGATCACCCTGTTCGGCGAGCTTGCTACTGGACACCGTGACAGAGGGGCACCAAAGAAGAGATACAAAGACTGTCTCAAGAAGTCACTTAGTGCCTGCCAAATAGACCACCACCAGTGGTCTTCGCTTGCTGTGGACCGTGACACCTGGCGCTCCACTATTTACAAGGCAGCTGTCTCCTTTGAGGACTCTCGCAGAGCTAGCCTTAAGGACAAGCGGCTCAGGAGAAAGAACAGAGATGCCGCAACTCAGAACTCTGGCCATACCTTCCCCTGCAGCCACTGCGGTCGAACCTGCCTGTCCCGGATTGGCCTCCGCAGCCACGAACAAGCCTGCAGACGTCGTGGGCAACTCCTATAAAATCTTCGTTCGCGAAGTCCAGCCAAGAGAGAAGAGAGAGAGAGAGAGAATCTGGCACTACCCTTGAATTATCACTGATCCCAAAGATAAGGACATCATTGCAGGCCAGTACAGGACATACCTTAATAAACTGCAGATCGTAGCTGAGCTGTGCGTTCACAGATTGTGCATACACAACAAAGGGAATTGCTAAATGATGGACAAGCACTACAATGTGTCCTTGATGGCTCGTGGTTTATTGGGAACCATAAGGAATGGGCAAAGGGAGCTTACTCTTTACACGTTTGAGAGATTATACCTTTGGCTGTTGGTATAGGCCGTCTGACATCGGAGTGCACATTTTTCCCAAATATTTCCGCAAAGAAAGACTTTTCTGTACCACTTTAAGAACAAATATCATTTAGTGCCAAGCGACCTAGTATGGAACATTTTTTACTGAACTCCCATGATTTGTCGATTTTGCTGTACAGCCGTAAAAATTTGGTATTTGGTGAAAAGACAAAAACAAGGCATTTTTCATTTTAAGGAAAAACCGCAACCGACAGGAATCATGTCAACAAGTGCTATAAGTGGGATGTTTTCATGCAATGACTGATTTAACATCCCTAAATGTGCCCCAGATATATTAAGTCCAGTATAAGAAGATCCATTTTCGCATGAATTGGTAACGTTTTCAAACCTGAAACAGTGCAGGCATATATGAAGTCTGCATGCTTGACCTCGATATTGAAAAGTGCTGGGGCTCTATTTAAGGTATTGAAAAATGTATTTTTCCTTAAAATGAAAAATGCCTTGTTTTTTTCTTTTCACCAAATTAAAAACCGCAACCGACAGGAATCATGTCAACAAGTGCTATAAGTGGGATGTTTTCATGCAATGACTGATTTAACATCCCTAAATGTGCCCCAGATATATTAAGTCCAGTATAAGAAGATCCATTTTCGCATGAATTGGTAACGTTTTCAAACCTGAAACAGTGCAGGCATATATGAAGTCTGCATGCTTGACCTCGATATTGAAAAGTGCTGGGGCTCTATTTAAGGTATTGAAAAATGCATTTTTCTTTAAAAGGTATTTTTTCGAAAAATACTTACCGATGACATGACCTTATGGGAGTGTCTACTACTTACTCAATTCTAGCCTAAGTACTCGTTGTGTTAACACACAACCCGGGAGGCACTCGGGGAACCCCGAGGGGGCCAAGAGTTGTCTCCCGATACTCCCCATCCGGAACAGAGTACCCATAATTCCTCAGTCAGGATACTTAGCTTACCAGCGGCAAGCGGGGCCGGTGGGAGGTCCGTCCGAGTCATGTCATCGGTAAGTATTTTTCGAAAAAATACCTTTTAAAGAAAAATGCATTTATTTCATCAAAAACATTACCGATGACATGACCTTATGGGAGAATCACGAATAGGAGGAGGGTGCCGCGCACTAGCACACCTTGGGGCCCCAAGGGCCGTCCTCCCAAACGCAAATTCCCGACGACCCTGGGGAGGTGTAACCTACGGCGCTGAAGCGCCAGGAGGAAGAGGAGCCCCGGAGCAGTTCCCCCACCAGAGCGAGTAGCCCCGCTGGACTGGGAAACTCTGTGAGTGAGAGAACATGCCCGCAAGCCCTACAGTAGCCACGAAGTGGAAGACAGCACAGTTCCTGACGACTGTGACGTTCGTGGCCCTGTACGTAGCTGATAGGACTTAATTAGCCTCTAAGCTCGCTGCGGGAGGGATCCTGGAATCGGATCGCATGACTGAGCGTCGTCAGGAAGATCATCTGACTTGTAGCTTCAGGGCTGTTATTCCTAGTGACGAGGAGAAGCTCGATCCTTGTTACGCTCGCGAGGGAGAGCGAGGGTGGCGGTCCGACTTCGAGCGAAGAGAGGATCCCGAAACGTGTCGTGACGTGGTGTGCGTGTGAGAATGTCTCCGCGAGCCGGACTCTGTGGCGAGGCGGGTTCGCAGCGGCCGAGGAGGATCCAAGGCCTTCCTAGGAGACGAGTGGGGACCGGTTGACCATGGAGGCGCGAAGCACGCCTCTCCGAACCGAGCTCTGTAGCGAGATGGGTTCTCTGCCTGGCATAAGGCTTGGTCCAAGCGCGGTCCCTCCTGGGAACCCGCGCCTCGAACTCCCGACTCCGCACACTACCTTGCTGTGTCCAACGTTGAGGCCTGCCGCCACCGACGAAGGCGAAGGAGTAGGGGCCCCATCAAAGCGAAACAGCGAGCGTCGCGGCTGCAGGAGCACCTTGCAGAAGCGGGAAGCAGTAGCGGGGGTCCGCGGCGAGGAGAGGTGTAAGAGGTACAGGACCGGAACCCAGTAACGGGGTGACGAACAGGAAGAGCGGAGCAACCGTCCCAGGCTAGGCCAGAGCCTCGATGTCTCGTCCAGGCGGGCGAATCCACAACGGCAGGGCGAATCCTCAAGGACGGGGCATGCCAGTGAACCCACCTAGTGTCGAACAGGTCCGCGAAGCCATCTCGCCAGTGCGCCGGTCCTCCGAAGGCATCCTGGTGCAAACTGCGTGTAGCAACTGGATCCATCGGGGAAACAGGTTGGCGCAGCCGTCCCACGAGAAGGTGACCTACTAGTCTGCGTCAGCTCCAAGCCGTTTGCGCTCTGGACCGCGAGGTCCGAAGGCCAGGCTGGAGTTGGAGAAGAACCACGGTAGTAGGAGGCATAGCAGAAGCAGCCGGGCTTAGAGACGACCAAAGGAGAGGAGATCCGACTTCCGAGTAGTGGCTGGGCCGTCCAACCGCCAGCACAGCCGCAGCAGTACCATGTGTTCGAAGCCCGGTGCCCTCCTGGGTGCCCAAGGGGAAGTCGAGTTGGTTAGACACCAGGGAGACGGAGCTGTGCCATGGTCCTACAGCGTAAGCGAAGCGAAGGTTCTAGAAGCCTCCACCGTTCTGCTCCCCGTAGCGAAGTCCAGGAACCCCCCAAGAAACTGCCTTGGTCGAGTCGTCAGCACAGAGGTTCCGTCAGCATCACACCGCCCCGCTCGGCGCCAGGAGTCGTCGACCTGGAGAACGAAGGATAGGGTAAGGAGCTCTACCATCTCACGACACGAAGGGAGGTACGTACGAGAGGGGTCGTCTAGTCCCAAGGAGAGGCAAGAGCGGATCCACCGCTGGAAGGGGAGGCAACTCCTGTGACCTCCCGAGCACCGTTCCGACTGAGGGAAGCCAACAGCCGGCAACTCCATGGGGGTGAAGAAGATCCGTGAACCGAGAGAAGAAGCGCAGGGTAGTCGAAGCGCCTGGCACGAAGTCCGGAAGCCGCTGCCAGCTCCGAGCTGCATCCGAGAGGGCACCAGGGGAGACAGAAGCCGACGCGCTCGCAGACCCGTTTACCACCCGTGCGAAGTCAGAGTACTTCCACCAAGTCAATGGAACTCACGCGTAAGGCCACCAGCTAGTGAGTCGTCAGATCTCCAAGGAGTATTAGTGCACAACTGGGTCGAACCGAGTACTGTAACCGCAGGAGGAGGTAAACAGGTCCGAGCAAGGCGAAGTAACGACAGCATCCTCCCCGAGAACCACCGGAGGGGGTCGGATGTCCAGAAGAGGAGCGACCGCAGCCAGGCCGGAGCACGAAGAAGGGGAAGGGCTGAGTGCGGGGGAGAGGAAAGGGACGAACGGCAGCCGGGCGCGAAAGGGATCGACGAGCGAGGCAGGAGAGAATCCCTGGAGCGACGTGAAGAACGGCAACTCCTAAGCACGCCCGCAGCGGAGAGAAGCGGAGTGTAGACCTAGAGTGCCGGAAGGTTGACTCCAACGAGGGAATTCGTAGATGGACGGGCATCCAAGGTGCAGAGTGGTCCCTCCTCGCGCGCAGGAGAGCAAGAGCGGAGATCCGATCCTGAGGGAAGTGGATTCCCAGTCGTGCCGCCTCTTCCTGCCCATACGACAGGGCAAGACTGATATCCCAGCCCAGACGATCTCCTCCTTGGCTGCGCTGGGTAATACGAACTGCATACATGGATCTCTCCCGACGGGTAGCGCAGAGACTGAAGATCCGCGCAGATGAAGTACGCGCCATGGCCACGAGCATCGCATACGACCGGAACTGCGCTGTCAAGGACATCGTGGCCGCTGTGGGCTGGCGAGCAGAATCTACCGTCGCTCGTTTCTACAGTCGGGAACTGGCGGGACAGCGTGACTCTGCGAACCGGGCACTGTATCGAGGTGGGTCTCCGCCTGACCGCAGGCTATGTCCAGGTGCGTACCCTCCTGTAACGCCCGCGTCGAGAACCCCTCTCCGCGCAGTAACTGAAGCGGTCCGCGTAGCCATCCCTCCACAAGATCGTCAAGGACTCGGGCGGTAAGGAACGGAGACAGGCATCTCCGCCCTGCTGGCTGGCCACCAACAGTACCCTGCAACCACTAGCAGCCGGCCCGAGTTCGATCGAAGAGCAGATCCCGAACAAGTCGAGACGTGGTGTGCGTGTGAGATTGTCTCCGCGAGCCGGACTCTATGTCGAGGCGGGTTCGCAGCGGCCGAGGAGGATCCAAGGCCTTCCTAGGAGACGAGTGGGGATCGGTTGACCATGGACGGCACGAAGCACGTCTCTCCGAACCGAACTCTGTAGCGAGAAGGGTTCTCTGCCTGGCATAAGGCTTGGTCTAAGCGTGTTCCCTCCTGGGAATCAACGCCTCGAGCTCCCGACTCCGCACACTACCAAGCCGTGTCCGACGTGTCGATCCCCCGATGCTAGGGCCGTCGGAACTTGAGAGGCTGGAGAACCGGAACAGCTGGTACTTCCTCAGGTCTGGAACAGTCACCGGTGTCAGGCGTTCGCGCCGGAAACCCCAAGTTGGTACCAGTGTACTCTGTAGGGAGGCCGGTTGTCTGTCAGAAGGCTTTTTCCCAGCGCACTTCCTCCTGCACACTATACTGACGCGTCCGGCATGGTGATCTCACAGTCCACTCGTCGGAACTCGAGCAGTCGGAATACCGGGAATATCCGCCGGTATCTCAGCAGGTCTGTAACCAGTCACAGGCGTCGGGCGCTCTCGCCGATAGAAGCTCCAAGGTGAGCCCAGCGCCGTCCAGGTCATGTGGCGCAGGCGTCACACCAAGGTTCGGAGGCACATGGTAGACAGACCTTGTATGAGTCCGACGGTCACTGTAACGTCCGCGCTGTGTGCAGGTCATCTAAGGCCCCTGCAACATACCAAAATCCGAAGGCACGCGGGCGTGGGCCTGAGGGACCCTGTCCTGGTAAGGTGAACTTCCGCAAGACAACGGTACAACCAGCGAGGAACCACCTGTCAGCAAGCGCGCGGACCTGCAATACATCCCCGCAAGGTAGAGAGTGCAGCCAGTAGGGTCCCGGTTAACCCCAGGTAAGCACCCCACCTGTGTGACCTACCTTCTGCGAAGAAGAGGAGTCGCGGCTAACGGCACTGTCTGTCCATCCTGCCAAGGCAACTCCCCCAACCACCAAGGTGTGTACCTGTCTTCCCAGCGTATACGTCCTCCGCCGGGCACCTCCCGGCCCCTACAGGTGTGGAAGCCACCCTTGGTCTGGGAGGACCGCCAGGCTAAGTTGAGCCTACAACACATCCTGCACAACAAACTCAAGCATGTCATGACAAGTATAAGCCTGAAGCAAGCGGCAGGCCCAGAACCTTTGTCGGAGCGGAACCCCCGCGACACACCAGAGCTGTACTATAGCGACGGCCTCCAGGTGCAGCTTTGATCATTGTCTTAAGTTGCCAGCAGGCAATTACCTTTCAACAGTAAAACGTTACTGTCGTTCATGTTAACTTGTATTCTTATGCATGTTGTTCATGTTAACTGGTAGTCACATGCCCAAGTAGGAATATAACCAAAGAGCAGAAACCAGTGCATCCAGGAGACATAGGGCTGTCTGAGCACTGTGGGTTTTTTTTTTTTTTTTTTTCCCCAGGGAGGTTCGGGCCGGGAGACGGTCACTGGCGCCTGCCATGAGATGCGTTGGCGACGGGCTCACCCGTACCAATCACCGTCCATCTGCAGCCTGTCATTGTAATATGTGGAATGAGCAAGTGAGGGTATGTGAGTAGCACCTGTGGTGGCAAGAGAAGTTATTGCAGCTTATGACCTTCCCCCATGACAGCAACAATAAGTCATCTAGGTGCCGTCAGTGTCCCCTCAACTGACGAATACTCTGCATCTCCCATGTATCTAATACGCCCCCGTATGTGGTAAACAGGTCTGCAGTATGCATAACAAAACAGGCATGACGGGACCGACTCAGTACCGAAGTAAGCGTCGGTTCTCGCCACATTCGCCAACGTAATGCGTCAAGGGATGGCTGGAGCATAACACATTCCCCGAACCCAACCAGGGACAAGAGCATAGGTGAGGAAAAAGTGAGTAGGTAAGCGCCAGAAATAAGGTTAGACTTAGCTTCACCGATCTTGCACACCATTCCCCTTCCAGTAAAGGTTTTAACCGTGAGGAACACGGAGCTCTGCATCGTTAGACGCCATCTTGGAAAACGAAGCTGACCACCTGCGGATCTGCGCCGTTTAAGAATGACCGTTCCAGACTACAACGTCTCATTTCTTCCCTCACGCGTAAATGCCTTCCGTTAAAGCGCGGAACTTTCAACAACCACGCTGCTAACCACAGCGAAAAAAAGGGAGACGTGACCCTGTCAATAACAATACCACACCAACACGGAAGGAGAGGGGGAACGGGCGCGAGACCCGCCAAGAAAAAGTCAAGAATCTTGGCGCAAGCAACAACGCAAATGAAGACCGCGTTCGCGCCTGCTCAACCAGTGCCCAGCCCGGGAACCAGCCGAGGGCCAACCCAGTCACCTTACCTTTTCCCGGAGCGGGACCGGGGAAGGGGGGGGGGAGAATCCAAACCAAGGCACGCGCGGCGAAGTCCCAGCGAAGTTCACAGCGTAGCCCAGGCACTTCAGGGAGCCAAGCGGGCAGCTGCCAACGAAGAAGGGATACCAGAGCCACCCGGTACAGGGGGGCCCGACGAAGAACAAGTCAAGAGAAGAACTAAGTCCGTCGAAGACCGGAGAACCGGTCGAAATCCCCAAAATCCGTAGGCTAGAGCAACACGTCTGAACAGCGTAAGCCTAAGTAGACTGACTGAGGAATTATGGGTACTCTGTTCCGGATGGGGAGTATCGGGAGACAACTCTTGGCCCCCTCGGGGTTCCCCGAGTGCCTCCCGGGTTGTGTGTTAACACAACGAGTACTTAGGCTAGAATTGAGTAAGTAGTAGACACTCCCATAAGGTCATGTCATCGGTAATGTTTTTGATGAAATAAATGTATTTTTCCTTAAAATGAAAAATGCCTTGTTTTTTTCTTTTCACCAAATTAAAAACCGCAACCGACAGGAATCATGTCAACAAGTGCTATAAGTGGGATGTTTTCATGCAATGACTGATTTAACATCCCTAAATGTGCCCCAGATATATTAAGTCCAGTATAAGAACATCCATTTTCGCATGAATTGGTAACGTTTTCAAACCTGAAACAGTGCAGGCATATATGAAGTCTGCATGCTTGACCTCGATATTGAAAAGTGCTGGGGCTCTATTTAAGGTATTGAAAAATGTATTTTTGTTGAGGTGATTTCTACAGGAAACACCTCAACAAAAAGCGCTACTGACAGCAAAAGCACATAGATAAGCACACGATGTTCACATACCTTGTATCCTGGAAGTTCTCCTCCCTCTCCAGGCTTGGCCCCTTGGGCCATCTTGATCTGCAACTCGTCAGCATGTGATAGGTACGAGCTGGTCACGCCAAATCGGCCAGAAGCCACCTGCTTGATCTTGGAACGTGTGTTGCACTGTGGGTCCTGGTTGAGGTACCGGTCCGAGTTCTCACCCCCCTCACCTGTGTTGGACTTGGCCCCGATGCGATTCATGCTGATTGCCAGAGTCGTGTGTGCCTCCAGAGAGATGCTGCCAAAGCTCATGGCACCTGTCAGAGGAATGTTGTCGTAAATGAAGTTTTTGGTCTGATTTTGCTACTTGCTTGCAAAGGTAGCATTCCTACTTATTCTAAAACCAAGCCGCTAGATTTCCAGATAAAATAAAACCGTCCTCTTTTGGAAAGCTCATTATTTCACAGATGTAAGTAGTTTGTATACAAATGTATATTGACATAGTGTTCACTTTCATGCAGCCAACTAATATATCAATTTTAATTCCAATCTTGAAGGGCAAAATGTGTGTCAATAAAGCCCTGACATGCTACGACAGAATGTGGACTGACCATGATAGTTCAAGGGTGGTGTCTGAATTGCTTGGCGCTGCCTGTAGGCGCTAAGCTATTCTGACACCACCCTTGAACAATCATGGTTGATCTGTGATGTAGACCTCAAAGGATACATGATAATAAAGACTGTTATTTCAATAGCTACAGCCACCTGAATAATTTGTCTTTAGTGGCAGATGATTGCACAAAAGGGTGGTAGCTCAAAACTGCTGTACCACATACCAGTGCAAAAACGCTTAACGATTTCCTTCGCCTCCTCAACTTCTGACAGGTCGATTGGCTCCTCCTGGTAGTGGAAGTCCAGCTGTCCGCGAAGGGTGCACTTCTTTGTATTCATGTTGGTCGCCTCCACAAAACGAGCGTATGCATCGCGGCTGTTGTTCTTTGAAGCTTCCTAAAACAGGCAAAATGTTTAAAACAAGCCAACCAGCAGATAGATATGAGACATGCATACAGTAGATAATATAGCAAACGTAAATGTACAGCAATAAATATATGATTTTAACTCCACTGAAAATGCAGCCCTTGTTTGAAAGCTTTGGGAAATTTGTTGTACATTCAGACTTGCCAATGTGCATAATTATTTATGAAAGCAACGCAACCTGAAGCATTTGTCAATAATTCAACGAAAACATACAAATGTTTCACACAAAGCTGATTAGTAAATTGTTAAACATTTTCAAATTGTACACGAAGAGGTGATTTCAAACATGGGGTACCAAGGAAGGTCGGAAAATTGTTTGACCCCGCCTAAGTTCAAAACACAACCTTTCCGGTAAGCCTGTTAGCTTTACACCTGAGCTACCAATGTCCAATGTCAATTAGGTGTGTTACAGCAGAACATGTTTTGACCAGCCTTCAGGAAGATCGCCTGTCAGTAAAGACCATCATTTTGTTTGCTGTAGCATTACAGGTGACACTTTTTGCCATTCAAGACTTCTCTTGTGACAGCACACGTCTTTCAAGACCATTTTGTTCTTGTAACAAGATGAGGATTTCATCCCAAAGTCAAGTCTACCGTATTGTTTGAAGCTCAGATGCGTATATCTTTTAGGAACATTCAGAGTTGTTCATATATTTTAGGCTTATTATGCTGATCCATTTCTCTCCTCATTAGCCAACCTCTGATCAATACACACGTTGGTGCACACAAATAAGGACGGACACACAGCGCTTCCCGCCATTAGTACATTCTGTGGGTTCATGTAGCGACAGGGATTCATCTCCTTCTACTCTAACCCACCCTCTGATCCACACACATTGGCACATAGAAATAAAGATGCCCCATGGCGATTCCTACCATTTGTAAGCTCTGTGGTATGGCGTAGCATACAGCTATTCTGAAGAAGAATAATAGCACGAGCAGCGAAATGACGTCACTTCAAGCTTCATGTCATGGCATCATTAGTCCCACAATGCCGTGTTCATAGTGATGACTCGATGTTATACGTCACTCATCGCAGTACTAACATTTGACGTATCAGAAGATCAACTTTGCAATTTTCTTGCTGATTTTCACACCTAGGGCTTACAGGTCACAATTTTGACCTAATCCTACCCCAGGGCTCAGGACAAACAGCAGGCTTATGCAAACACTGTTTATGAAAAATTAATGAGAAGATAAGGTAGTTTTTTTCGTAAAAGAAAAATTAAAGTTATGTTAGCTGTTTTACAAATGACTCCGAAAAAGTGGTGCAGAAAATTGTCTGATTTTCCCAACTAAGGCAAACAGGTCACAACTGACCTAATCGTATAAGACAAACTGTAGACTTATGTAAATACTGTATACGAAAAATCATGCGATTATTAATGAGGATTTTTTTCATAAAAAAGATTCAATTGGTTTACGATTAACCCATATAATTCCTGAAATTAATCCCCAAAATGTGAAAATATATCTTGAATTTTTTTTTTAAATTATCACTCAAAAAGTTTTAGAGGTATAAGGTACAATGCTGGTTAATGACCTCATATCTCCCTTTTATCTAGCTATATGCAAAATATCTAGTAAAAATAAGAAAAGCTACAGACTCAAGTGTGGATTAACCGGTTTTTGTGAAACGGACATTTTCTCGCCAATAAGCACGAGATAATTCTTTTAGGGGCAATATCCTAAAATTGTAAGCTTGTGTGTCCTCCAAGGCAGGCTCTAGTCGCTGTCACATACACACACACAAGGCACTTTGGCACCCAAAAGATGTTCTCTAGCATGGTTTGCGTAGCTAGACGTGACATCATTTTTATCTTGATACTTCTTGCCAGAATTTCTGCCCCGCACGCCAAAAATGTCATAGGCATGCTCCCGAATGCGCTCCGACCAGCCCCATTTCAAAGTCTACCGTATTTTAAATATGGTAGACAAAAAAGGTGGCAGAGTTAAACAGGCTCTATCGGATCTTGGAACTAGTCAAATGAAAAGAAATGTGTATTGAGCATGTACAGACCTGTAGGTTAGCAACGCTGAGAGGGTCATTCATGTGGTTTTCCCCGCCGTCACGCCAGTGGTAGTTTCCAGGACTCATGATCAGCTGGTTGTCACAGTCACGCTTCTCATACGCCTTACGGTGACGGTTCAATGCCTGTGACCCAAATACATAAAATAATCCCATTAAGCCATGAAATACTACAGCAAGCTATGGAGTGACTACTATGACCTACCAGACTAGCTTTACATATGAATAGTATTTGCATGCAACCTCGTAAGTGACATGCCTGAAATCATGTTTTGATGCAGTTGCCTCCTACGATTTTTCCCATATTCTGACAAAATTTTGAACAGAGATGCTCACAACTGCCTCGTGAAGAAAGTCTTGGATCACATATTCTGACCAAAGTGGGGTTTTTCCCCCTTTTATCTCAAAAACACAAAATGTCAGTAACAAAGTTGCATGGAAACATGGATTTGCTCTGCTGTGGCAGTTCATTGCCCGACATGAAAAACATCAATTCACTTTTGTTGCAGCTGCAGAAGCTCATGAGAATCTATGACTTACTGCCAGTGAGTGACTCAACTAATGTTCACAGTTCCTTCACTAGCATTACCTCTTGTCCCAAGACTTGGAAGTTGACCCCACCAATGCGAGAGGCGGTGCCCTTGAAGCACAAGTCAATGACCTCCTGGTGCAGGCCGACGGCCTCAAAGATCTGGGCACCCTGTGAAACGATGGAAACAGCTGGATGAATGGTTACACACAGAATTAACAAGCATTAGACCATGAAAGAACAATATGGGAAGACAATGTTTTGATAACTTTAACCCAACACACTACAGCAAAAGGTGGATTGACCATGATAATTCAAGTGTAGTGCCAGATTACCTTGGTGCCTGAAGGCGCCAAGCTAATCTGGCACTACCCTTGAATTATCATACCGCCGTGAGATGGCCTTAGTCGCCTGCTCGGCGTTAAACCCAAATAACTAACTAACTTGAATTATCATAGTCAATCCATCTCCTGCAACTGGTAGAAAGACCATGAAAATACAAAATAGGAAGAAAATGTTTATTAACTTTAACCCATTTAACCAGACACACTACAGCAGGAGAGGGACTGACCATGATAATTCAAGGGTAGTGACAGATTAGCTCGGCACCAAGCTAATCTGGAACGACCCTTGAAATATCATGGTCAATCCATCTCTTGCAACTGGAACATGGTCTTTAGGGGACACATGTGATGGGGTTAATCATACAGGCTACGGCAAGCGTCATAAAGACGTACAGAGCGGACATCTCGCTTCTTCTGTAAACAATGCAGACAAGTCCCTGAAGCACTCGGCCACTGTTGCCTGGCAACAGGGGTGACCATTCAGTTGCCGAATGACTACCACGCTTCACCCTTTAAATCCTGATACACCCTAACAAGAGATTGGGGCAGGCTGTGGTGCAGTGGTTAAGGTGCCTGCCACCAATGCTAAAGGTGCGAGGTTCGTAAACGGGTTCCGGCGTCGGACTTTTCTCCTCTAGTAAGTGTCACCGTTAATTCGGGCGGACCGTCGGGGGTTCTTTCTTCGGGTACTCCGGTTCTTCCACACCCCCACCCACTTTGGTACCAGTCTCAGGCCAAAAAAAAATTTCAAATACAAGCGATCAAAATTTCTGAAACTTCAGTAGCTGAGCTGACCTTTCGCACCACGCAAATGTCCTGTGTCTGTCTTGTACTGTGTTTGTCTCAAGAGAAAAATCCGTGTGTGTCATGTGAGCGTGCGTGTTGGGTTTCAGTTCGCGGCGCTTTGAGTCGATTCGCAAAAAAATGAGAAAAAGCTCTTATATAATACCGTTATTATTATTATTATTATTAACTTGACCATGATAGTTCAAGGGTGGTGCCAGAACAGCTTGGCATCCTTGAACTATTATGGTCAATCTATCTCCTGAACTGTAGTGTAGCTTTTATAGGACAACTCACAAATCTGAAAAATTCACCCTCAGGATTTAATGGGCTAACACACCTTGTAGCTGTGCAGGGTGGAGATGCCCATTTTGGCCATGACCTTGGAGATGCCACGAGCGCAGGCAGCTCGGTAGTTCATGTAGATCTCCTCGTTAGCGAGGGGCGGCTCCAAGAGTCCCTGGTCGCGCAGTTTCCGCACAACCTCAAACACCAGGTAGGGACAGATGGCGTCGGCGCCATAACCCAGCAAGGTGCAGAAGTTGTGGATCTCCCTACAACGCAGAATGAAAGCAGTGTATGAATAGATTGATAATACAGTGCACTTTGGATATAAAATGCAAGCGAAACCTTATTTATGTTGCTGTTTTATAACAAACAGTTACACAGCAAGCTTAACCCTCTTAGCCCTGGATCCCTACAGCAGGGGATGGCTTGACCATGATAATTAACCCTCTTAGCCCCGGATCCCTACAGCAGGGGATGGCTTGACCATGATAATTAACCCTCTTAGCCCCGGATCCCTACAGCAGAGGATGGCTTGACCATGAGAATTAACCCTCTTAGCCCCGGATCCCTACAGCAGGGGATGGCTTGACCATGATAATTAACCCTCTTAGCCCCGGATCCCTACAGCAGGGGATGGCTTGACCATGATAATTAACCTTCTTAGCCCCGGATCCCTACAGCAGGGGATGGCTTGACCATGATAATTAACCCTCTTAGCCCCGGATCCCTACAGCAGGGGATGGCTTGACCATGATAATTAACCCTCTTAGCCCCGGATCCCTACATCTCCTGCAACTGGTACAGTCATAGTCGTTAGGCAACACCTCCAAAATTTGAGAAATGAGACCTTGGGGCTAAAAGGGTTAAAAACGTAAACAGTAAAGCATCATAGGGACCTCTCAAAAGGTATTGTTACATCAGACTTGCATTAACTCTTTTACTGCCAGTGGACGAAGATTGCGTTTCTGAAACCCGTGATAATTCAACACTTTGAGGTCCCAGCCATGCATGGGCCATGGTTACAAAGTGGTGTCAGCAAGAGGCATAGATCACTGTGATACCCCCCCTTCACATCTGTGGATCTGCGTCTAGGCAGCTGACTGTGTTCACAATTTCTTGCCAGTGAAGGGGTTCAGTTTGGCACTGTTACATGAGAAGATGGCTTAAATTTAGATGTCATACTCAATGCGCCTCTTTCCAACTTGTTTGTTTGTAACTGGCCTTGCACGTCATGCTAACCAACTCTCAAATAACTACACAGCTCTTCGACAGGAGGAGACAGTAATAGTGCCTAAGGCCACACGGTACATAATCATAACCGGCCACGGGTCTGACCTTGCCTCTCCAGTCTCGACGATGAGTCCAACCTTCATGCGCAGTTTCTTGTCAATCAGATGGTGATGCACCGCTCCCACTGCCAGCAGTGAGCTGTATCAGACAAGAAAACATCAATCACTTTCCTCTCCTCACAGGTCAGCCTCAGTATCACACGTATGTCGAGGAACGGAACTGCGATTTGCAAATGGATGCCCGGCATGCAAAGAGAGTTTGGGCTGATGTCGGCCTTAGTTGGCTCGCGCTGTACATGAGCCAACTAAGGCCGACATTAACCTGAGCACTTTTGCCTATTGGGTAGTTTTCTTTCATAAACCTGTGCAAATTCAGAACCACTGTAATAATACACTTGGATCAATCAATGGCTCTATGTAACACCTGCAATTTCATTTCAAAAACATAAAACACGAAAGGAAGGATATTTTTTTTACCTGAGCCATTGTTAAACTCTACAGCATATGAAGTTGTACTATGCAGACGCATGCTCACATGTATGTATGTATGCAGACGTGCGCAAGCACATCTTTGACACAATCCTTTTTTGACAAGCATCAACCCATGTTGAACGCACGCATACATACACTCACACACACACACACACACACTGATAAACACACACATGCACACACACACACACAAATGCATACACACACAGAAACACTAACCTGACAGGTATATTCTGAGGGCCAGCCTTGCGGTCAGACAAAATGATGAGCTTGAAGCCACTGCCAGCTGCCATTTCTGCCTCTCCACAGATCCGCTTCAGAGCTGGCAGCAACCCAGCTGCTCCCTCACTCACAGGGTACACTATGTCAATCTGCTTCGACTGTACGACACATAAGGTACAAGTTATCCTCTTCCATGCCAATGGATGCAAAATTATGCCTTTAAGTTTAACCCATATCATACTGAGGCTACAAGCTTTAAATTTGTACATTGCCATACACAAGCTATGTTATAGTACTTACGGATAAGGATACAGACCAATGGCTTTAGTTCAAGGGTGGTGCCAGAATAGCTTGGCCCCTAGAGGTGCCAAGCTATTCTGGCACTACCCTTGAACTATTTTAGTCAAACTTATTTCACACACTGGTGTATTCCGAATGATAAGGGTTAACAGCACAGCAAATTCAAGAATTCCAAGTCCAAAGAATCTAAATTTCCATCAATCCAAGAACATGGCAAGGTCTGCAAGAGGCAAAGAACGTTATGAGCCCCTGCATGTGTGTGTGTGTGTGTGTGTGTGTGTGGGTGGGGGTGGGGGGGGGGGGGGGGGGGGGGCTCACGTGATTCTATCCCTCTTGCAACTGAGGAGTGATCACACTTTTCTCGACCAAATAATTCCATCAATGCAAGAAACACAGATATAAATAGGGTCAGCTTGAGGCGAAGAATCTCATTAGCCCCCTTATCTGCGGGGGCTAATGAGGTTCTTTGCCTCTTGCAGTTTGGTTGTGTTTGCATTTTTGCAAGAGTGAAAGGGTTGGTGTTTCTATGATAAAAGATGTCCATAATGAAATACATTTATTGTGACATTTCTGCTAAGCATTCAAATATTTAACTCATTCAGCCCAACAGCCGTATTTCCCCAATTTTGGAGGTGTCATCTAATGACTATGCACCAGTTGCAGGAGATGGGTGGACCATGATAATTCAAGGGTAGTGCCCGATTAGCTTGGCGCCTGTCGGTGCCAAGCTAATCTGGCACTACCCTTGAATTATCATGGTCGACCCATCTCCCGCTGTAGTGCGTCAGGGCTGAATGGGTTAAAGAGCATTTGCACATTTTGGGAACATGGTTAACTCTTTCACTGCCAAGAAAAATACAAGGCAAGAGGTATAGATTTTCATGAGCACCTGCAGTTGCGGGGGCTCATGAGGATCTATGCCTTTTTACTGAAGCCACATATCAGTGTTCCTTTGACAGCTTGGGATCGTTGATGTTGAAGTTACTACGATTTTAAAAACACAGTCTGCGTCCACTGGCAGTGAAGGGGTTAAAAACAGAGAACTGTCTTAGCATCATGGTATGAAAAGGTGATCTGCTCCGTAATGTCGGACTCAATTTTCTGTATCAGCGTCTACATAAGCCTGTTGCCCTTCTCCACTCACCGGTATGATGTGGTCAAATTGAGAGCAAGTTTAACATTAAGAAACCAGATGAAAACTATCTTTCCTGACCACCTTTTAAATAGGAGGAGTGGTAGGGAGGCGAGTGGTGGTGGTGGTGGGTGGTAGGCAACAAGCTAATCTGGCTCTACCTTTAAGCTAGTGTGGACGACTCCATGACCCAAGCTGATTAGCTGATGAGGCAACACAATGACCGTCCAGATCAAAACATCTCTTACAGTTATGCCATGAAAGAAAACATTAACTGGCCCATACCTTCCAAGTTTTGTGTGCAGTGTAGCGAAGCACCTCCATGTCCCACAAGGAGATGATGGGTTGTTCCAACCACAGACGCTGACACTGCTCCGCACTCGGCTCCAGAATGTTGTGCTCCGGACCCACCGGGCATGCCTGACATCCAAAAAGTTCATTAACCCTTTGCGTGTCGGTAGCGGTTTTAGTCACGATGGTTCCTATAGGAATCATTGCGACAAAAACCACTACCGATACACAAAGGGTTATTACAGAAATCTTGACGCCTAAAACCACTACCGACATGCAATGGGTTAATAAAATTAAAAAAACATCCAGTGCCATACTGGAATCTCTTTCTTAACCCTTTTAGCTCCAAGGTCCCATTTCTCAAATTTGGGATGTGTTGCCTGACTATGTACCAGTTGCAACACATGGCTTGACCATGATAATGCAAGGGTAGTGCCAGATTAGCTTGGTGCCTGAAGGCACCAAGCTAATCTGGCACTACCCTTGCATTATCATGGTCAAGCCATCTCCTGCTGTAGGGATCCAGGGCTAAAAGGGTTAAAATCATCAGCTGTTCTTTTGCCCATAGACTTACCACTGGATCACACTCACAGTATAAGTGAAGTGAATGCACTAGATATTTTTACTAGTGCCTGTGAACAAGCCCTTACCAGTGACATGACGATCTTCTCACGGAAAGGGTCGATAGGTGGGTTGGTGACTTGAGCGAAGAGCTGCTTGAAGTAGGCAAACAGCAATGGGTTGAAACTGGACAAGCAGGCCAGAGGGGTGTCATTGCCCATGGAACCCAGCGCTTCTTTCCTGTCATTAAACAGATGTAAAATATCTCTAGACTGCTGGAGTCTGAGCAGAACCTGTTTTGAGCCAACTTATTACAGATCATCTGTCATTAAAGACCATCATTGAGGCAGTAGCCACCTAAGTGATGATCTTTATTGGCAGGTGGCACTATCTGACCTTCAAGACTTCTCTCCAGGAATGACGAAGGCTGAACAACCCAAACTGGTGGCAAAGGATTTAGACTCCTCCCTGGCCTCCCTATCATCCAACCTCAGTGTCAACCCCGCCACCAACCAAATCAAAAAGTTAGTGTACATATGGTCAAGAGTACAACTGGGTGTCCAAATAATGTGACAAGCACCCTGCATTTTCAAAAGCAAAATAATTTTAATATTTCATATAAATCTGATGTACCTTTGCATACATAAACATTGACACTAAGTAAAATTGTTATGTTATTTGCAGTTTGGTTGTTATTGAACTTTGAAGTTTAAAGTTTGAACATAACATTTACAATGTCACACATTTAACAATTCACAACAAGCACAAGCTGTAAGCAATTTTTTGCATTTGTATGTTTCAAGGTATGTTCCCCAACCAGAATAAATGGTATGTCTATAAATAAAGTGAGTTAGTGGAAAATGTAACCTTTTACGCCATACAAACTGTTTGAACATAACTTTACACCATAATTTCCAAAAGCCACTAATTTTTAATTCTACTTGGAGAACTAATTTTAAAATATTATGCTAAATGCACAGAAACAAGTCTCTAATTTAATTTAAGGAGATGGGTCAACCAATATAATTCAAGGATAGTGCCAGATTAGCTTGGCGCCAACAGGCGCCAAGCTAATTTGGCACTGCCCTTGAATTATCATGGTCGATCCATCTCCAGCAACTGGTACATAGTCGTTATGCAACACCTCCAAAATTTGAGAAATGGGGTCTTGGGGCTAAAAGGGTTAAAGTTGACCACGTACGACTATTGTCTTGCAATACAGTTCCAGGTGTACACTACATCCGATTACCAGCATATGTTTGGAGAGAGGGTGTGGATACCAAGACTGAAAGTGTGGCTTTCAACACAATATTAATTTCTAAATATAATACATACCTCAAATTTCTTTTAGCACCGATACCAAACTTATACAATTTTGATGCATTAAATAATCAAATATCTTTAATCTGAACCCCTTCACGGCTAAGAAAAAGAGAACACAATCCAACTGCAAGAGACATAGATCCTCATGAGTCCCTGTGGTCATGGGACCAATTTGTGTCCATGTTCCTTGCACAGTTGTGGCTTTTAGTCGTTGGATGAACAAAGATTTCAGAAAAAAAATGTGTCGAGTGGCAGGGAAGGGGTTAAATCCAAGAAACAAAAGCGATGTTACTGACTTCTCACGAATCATGGGCATCACAAGAAGGTTGATACCCTCCATGGTGTAGTTGTAGAGAGACATGCGGGGGTCCTGCTCGAGGTAGCCCCCCGCAGATGTCTCGCGTAAAGTGATCGATTGGCGCTGAACAGAGTTTGGGTTGTGGCTGGCTCTCAGCTCAGTCATGGTAACAGTCTGTGTTAAACAGGGACAAGTAAAAATATGTGTGTTAATGGTTAGAAAAATGGCACAATTTGAAAAGCCTCATGTGGGTTAGGAGTGCACCTCAGTAGGAGATTTGTGATAGTGTCTTACTAGGTAAAGATGTTCATATCAGGGCTTCCGTTTTAGTGCGTCTGTGCGTCTATGACGCATTAAAACTCAAAATCACGTACTGAAAATGTAACTAAGGGGTAGTCAGATGCACTAAAATTCAGTGCATCTGCGTCTGAGATGCAGCATCCTTGCGCCACCGTGCGTAACCTAACAGAGATAGGTGATAGTCATTCTATTTTTAGTGACGAGTTGGTTCGTATAGCCGCTCGCTTGGTCCCGGCTGCGTTCAGAATCACAGAGACTCCGGGTCCGTGCGAGTGTAACTGGACGGGCAAACTGTTAGTTTAATGTGGTGTTGGCATGTTATTACAATGTGCGTGCTACATCTTGAACGTGTTACTTGCTGTGACATCACCATTCATACTATTATGGGATACCGCATCGTGCGTTTCACTTTCAATCTTGAACGAAGTTGTAAATGGCGGAGAAAAAGCAAAGGAAGCTGGAATGTTTCGGATTCTTCAATCCGGCACCGTCTGATCGTGATAATCGCTTAGAAAAAAGTTGCATTTCGACACCGCCGTCTCCATGGACAAGTGACAGTACCAGAAATGATAACCCTGGGCCGTATATGGCACCGCCGCTGCGACTCCCAGTTTTCAGTTCAGAGTTCATGGCTGTGTGTATTTCCATGGCTAAAGCATGACGGCACACGGATGACATGTGCAATGTGCATGGAGGCGAACTCAAAAAGCAAGTCCAGAAATTTGAACAGAAATAAGTTTGTCAGTTGTTGTTTTTTTATTGTTGAGAGAGAAGAGAGAGAGAGTTTAGACAAGTCAGACTGTGGTTGTCAATCTGCATTCAGCAGAAAAGGCTATATTCTCTGTTACAATACATTATCAAATGATCATACAGATAAATACATATATGTGTTTTTCTGTGAGAGAGAGAGATGGAGAGGGAGACAGGCTTTTGCATGATAGCTCAACAGTTAAAATAAATCAGTATCATGGAAAAGACACACAAACACTGTCACAACAAATTTAAAGAGGTGAGAGCGAAATGCGTTTATTTATTTAAAAAAAACATACAGATGCTGCAGTATTTCTGAAATAAATTTGCGGCCCCTCTATTATGCTCAGATGGGGGTCTGTGTACCCTCTAAAATTTATACCTGGGGGTCTACAGACCCTTTAACCTGTTGTGAAAACAGAAGCCCTACATATGTATGTATAAAAAAGCACATAATTTTTTAATACTTGTTTTGTATATCAAATTAAACCAACTCCCTCCCCTCCCCCTTTTTAAAAAATAAATGTATATCAAATTAAACAAATCCACCCCCCCCCCCCCACACACACACACATAAAAATGATAAATCCATTCACCTCTGGCTGGGTTTGAAGTTGTGAATAGTAATTGAGAAAAAACATCTTTTGTCAAAATATGGCTATTTTGGACCTATTTCTTGAGCTTGTGAGCCTTGACCTTTCCGAGGGGTCAACCAAATTAGTGTGCGTATAAAGGTCTTACCATCAGGTATCATTGTACCAAGTTTGGGTTTGAAATTGTGAATAGTATTTGAGAAAAAATAAATTATGTCCAAACATAGCTATTTTTGATATATTTCCTGATCCCCTGTGACCTTGACCTTTGTGAGAGGTCACTCAAATTGTATATATATATTTAGAAAGGTCTTGCCACAAATAATCCTTGGGCCAAGTTTGAAGACTGAGGCTTGAATAGTCTCCAAGAAAATGCCAACGTTAAAGTTTACGAAGGATGACAGCGGGCAGACGACCACTGGCCCAGAACACACTCATTTTTGCTTTGCACGTGAGCCAAAAACCTACTCAAATCTTGAAAACAAAGAATAAAAGTGAATAAAAACAAAAAAATAGCCATACATATACTGACACGATCCTGGAAAAAGATACAGATTTACACAAAATCAAAACTCAAGGAGACCAAAAATTCATTTTTCTCTAAAAGGTATTTTTTCGAAAAATACTTACCGATGACATGACTCGGAGGACCCTCCCACCTGCCCCACTTGCCACTGGTGAGCTAAGTATCTTGACTGAGGAATCATCGTATGACTCGGAACCGGATGGGCAGGCACGGGAGACAACTCTCGGCCCCTCTGGGGGTTCCCCGAGTGCCTCCCGGGTTGTGCAGGGGCACAACGGGTTCTTAGGCTAAAATTGTGTGAGTAAGTAGACACTTCCTAGTAGTCATGTCATCGGTAAGTATTTTTCGAAAAAATACCTTTTAGAGAAAAATGAATTTATTTCCTCAAAAACATTACCGATGACATGACTACTAGGAAGAATAGCGAGAAGAAGTAGGGTGCCGCTACCCCAACACCCCCACAGGGGCCAATGCAGAGCCATCCTCCCTGCCGCACACTCCCGACAATTCTGGCTAAGTGCACACCTATGGCGTCTTTGGCGCCGGGAGGGAGTGTTGCGCCGCAGTGATGTCCCCCACCAGAGCGAGGTTGTCTCGCTGGCCTGCCAGTTTCCCAAGATAGAAGCGGGCGAAGGTCGATTCAACTCGCCAAGCCACGGCTGCCACGATGTCCTTGACAGCACAGTTCCGGTCGAAAGCGAGGCTCGTGGCCATGGCTCGTACCTCGTGTGCGCGTATCTTGAGCCTCTTCGCTCCCTGTGGGGAGAGGTCCTGGTAGGCGGACCTAATGACCCAGCATAGCCCGGAAGAAATCGTCTGGGCTGTTATGTCAGTTCTGCCGGCTTTTAGAGGCAGGAAGAGGTGTGGGCGTCCTCTGCGGATGGCTTTGGTTCGGCGTAGATAACGCGTAGGGCGCGCACAGGATCTTGTTGCCTGAAAGTTCGTATCCCGCAGCAGCCATAAGGCGAACACCTGAGGAGACCTCGTCTTGGCACGGAAGGCAGGTTCTGTGAGCAGCTGCACGGAACCATCCCATCTAAACTGCAGGCAGGCAGGGTACGCTGAGAGCGTGTGTAGCTCACTAACTCGGACCGCCGTGGCCAGGGCCAACAGGAGGCATGTCTTACGAGTGAATCTGAGAAGCGGGCCAAAGGCCGCGGTTCAAATCTGGCCAAGTTCAGCCCGTCAGTACCCAGGGAAGGCCCCAGCGAGGAATTAGGGAGCGGGGCACTGGACGCTGCAGTCGAAGTGAGACATAAGGTCGGCGATGTCTCACAGGCGCCGGTGTCCGGGCGGCCAAGGTGCCGGCAGGTGCCGGCAAACATGGACAGGAACCTCCTGATGGTGATAGGGGTTAATCCTTGGTCTCCGAAGAGCCAGAGGAAGGAGTCCGCAAGCTGGGGATTAGTCGGTTCGGTGGGGGAGAGACGCTGGTCCTCGCACCAGGAGTACAAGACTCACCATTTCACTCGTAGACGCGTCTGGTCGAGGGTCCGCGGGTTGCAGCGATAGCTTCCACTGCTGCCTTCGAGAAGCCTCTAGCGGCGAGGGCTTGCCGCACCATCTCCAAGCGCGAGGGAGTAGGGGTTCCGGGCACAGGTGGAACAGCGGTTGTCATGGCTGCTTGAGCATCGTGCACGGCGTGGACAGCAGCAGTGGGGGGGTCAGTGGCAAGGCTGAGGAGGTCAGAGGTCCAGGACCGGTTCCAGGCAATGAGGCGACCAGAAGATGACCTCCTTGCATCCTCGACGCTTGAGGAGGACTTGGGGACGCGGACTGTCGGGGGGTACGCATACGCGAAGAGACCGTCCCCCGGGATGGAAGGAGCATCGACCGCCGGGGAGACGAAGGGGGAAGCTGGTGATTCCACCTCGTGGCGAACAAGTCAATCATAGAGCGCACAGATCAACAGAAAGATATCCTGGCATAGGGTCCACTCCGTGTGAGGCAACTGGCCGCGCCGGGAGAGAGAGACGGCCAACACATTCAGGTGACCGGAGATGTGTCGAGCTCGGAGGGAGATGCTGCGGTTCCCGCACCAGCACATCAGATGGTAGAGGAGCATGCACAGGTCGCGTGAGGGCGTCCCGCCCTGCTTCTGGACGTAAGCCACCACTGTCGCGTTATCGGAGAGGATGAGAAGCTCTTGGTGACAGAGTTGTTCCTCCCACGCGATGAGGGCTTGCCAGGCTGCTTGCAGCTCCAACCCGTTGAAGTGCTTGTCCGCGAACTCTGGAGGCCCGGGGCCGGACGTCATGAGGAACCGCGGCAGCAGGTGGGCTACCTACCCAGCCAACTTGCGTCGACACACAGGGAGAGTTGAGGGGGCGGAGAGGTCAGGGGGAACTCCCAAAGCGAGCCACGACGTGTCTATCCAACGTAGTAGATGGGGGCGAAGCATCGGAGTCATGGGTACCATGGCGGCCAAATCGCCGGAAGAGGGCTGCCAGAGAAGCAGGAGGTGCAGCTGTTGCGGCCAGGCTTAGAGACAACCGAGAGGGAGTAGATCCGCCGCCGCACCCATCAAGCCCAGGGGCTGAAGCCAGACTCTGGCAGGGGCTGCGTCCCGCTGGGCTACCTGGCCAGCTAGGGCGACGAACTTAGGACCTATGGCTCCGGCAACGCACCCTGTTGAGGTCGGTGGCGGACTCCATGCCGAGGTGGGCGAAGCGACGCAAGGGAGCGAGGCCTGACTTGCCACGTTGACTAGGCACCCCAACCGCGACAACCGCCATATCAGTGCATCCCTATCCTTTGTCTGAACGATCTCCGATTGGTTGCGTATGAGGAGGTCGTCGAGGTAGTTCGACGTCGGACTGCAAGACGACTGTCGCGCCTTGGCCACCACCGTGTCCATGATGCGGGTGAAAACCCAGGGGCTGAGGTTGAGACCGAACGGCAGGGCCCGAAACTGGCAAATTATTCCGTCATAGGCGCAGCAGAGGTACCTCATGGATGCCGGATGCATGGGGACATGGAGAAAGGCGTCGGACAAGACCAGACCGGCCGCGTCGCCCATGGGTTGTACGGCGGCTCTGAGGGCCTGGGAAGTCTCCATGCGAAAGGAAGGAGCCGCGAAGAATGTGTTCAAGGCTGAGAGATCGATGAGAGGATGCCACTTGCCGCCTGGGTTGGTACCATGAAGAGGCGGCTGTAGAAGGCAGGGGAGCCGGGGAGTAACCCGACCTGTGGCGGCCTTCTGCAGAAGAGTGGCGACCCCTCCACGCAGAGCGCAGGCCTTGAGCTGGTCTGATGGCCCCCGGACCACAACGGGGAGCAACGCAGCGGAGGCGGGGAGCGGAAGGAGATCTGAAGGCCCTCGGTTATGGTCTCGAAGATCCTGCGGTTGTCCGGGAACAGCGAGCGCCCCTTCTCGCCGCACAGCGCGAGCCTCCCGCCGACTAGAGACCCTGCCACGGTCGGCGGAGGCAGTTGAGGGGAGAGCTCGTCTTGCCAGGCCAATGGTCCGCATTCGCCGTCTTCACTGAGTTCCAGGTGTCGCCAAAGAGGAGGGAACCACCCGAAACGCTGAAGCTGGTTGCGCAGGTCCGGAGGCATACCCCGACAGGCCAGCAGAACGGCATCCCGATGCATGAGGTCACAATTGGAAGAGGAGACCATGGCATTGATGGACGAGTGGTAGGCTGCCCGGTTGGCCACTGCCGCGAGAACGAGATCTCCTAGGAGGGGTGCCAGGTGTCCTTGATCCGGTGAACGAAGGTTTGGGTGAGCAGCTCAAGAAAGCCCAAGCAGGCGAGGGTGTCGAATGAGTGTAGCCATACTATCAATACCACGGGGAATCGCACGCTTTCGGAGGGTGAGGGCGACCGCCTGGACAATGGCCGCCGGGTCCACCGTGGGAAGGGGGCAGACGAAGGCCTGAGAGTGTCCGGAATACCATCCCTGACGAAAGGCGATGTCCAGGCCGGGGGGCCACCTAGGGTCGGAGAAGAAATCGGTCTCCCGCAAGGCGACGAGCAGAAGAGCAGAGAAGGCATCCTGCATGTCGCAAAATCTGGGAGGTTGAGGGAGCGACTTGAACTTGGTCTGCCTGCCAGCGTCGACGAAGGCGGAGACATTCCTCTTGCGCGGGGGGACGGGGGCAAGCATCCACGGGGAGGGAGGCCGAGATGAGGCAGGCCGCTTCATCTAGGGCGAGGACGGTGTCCGAAGAAGAGGTCGAAGCCAGCAGCGAAGGGTCCGCGACATCCGAAACGGTCGAGCGAGAAGCGGTGGAGTGGCCAGGGGGGCCAAGCAGATCCAAGACGGACTCCTCCGCAAGCAGACTCAGGGCCTCGTCATCCTGGGGGCGAGGGGAGCGGCTGCAATGACGGGAGCAACGTCCCTGATCCCGACGACGAGGGCTCCTGCCTGAGCGGCGCCGAGGGAGGTAGAAGGGCGATGCAAGAAGTGTGGCGGCGAGGCACGAAGCGTGCGCGAGGATGGTGGCGCCGCAGATCTTGGCCGAGCGTGAAGAAGCCGAACGGGGGGGGTGGGGGGCTGCTGGTCATCCGGTGCGCGCGGCAGTTCTTCCAACGAGCGTCCACAGGCGAGCGGAATCACCAGGAGTAGGAGGAACTCGAGAGAGCTCCAAGGGTCTGAGGTCCTCGAGTACGTGGCACTTCGTCTCTGAGAGCCAGGCTCAATGAGGCAGGCTCCCTGCCGGCATATGGACTCCCAGGAAAATCCGCAAGCATGAGAGACGAGCGAGGACTGATAAGACAAGGAGCGGCGCTAAGCGCGTCCCTGTAGGCCGGGCTCCATGAGGCGGGCGCTGTGTGTCC
Organism: Semisulcospira habei; assembly: GCA_036245525.1. Classification (NCBI taxonomy): domain Eukaryota; kingdom Metazoa; phylum Mollusca; class Gastropoda; family Semisulcospiridae; genus Semisulcospira; species Semisulcospira habei. Next base: position 151,750,527 of record BTPG01000006.1, read on the forward strand.
GCACATTGACTTCAGGTCTCCAGGCGTGGCACTTCATCTCTGACAGCCGGGCTCAGTGAGGCGGGCTCCCTGCCGGCATATGGACTCCCCGGAAGAGTCCACGAGCGTGAGAGACGAGCGAGAACTGATAGCAGACAAGGGGCGGCGCAACACGCGTCCCCGTAGGCCGGGCTCCGTGAGGCTTGCGCTGAGTGTCCGCGCATTGACTTCAGTTTTCCGAGCAGTGCTGGGTGCGCGCGTTAGGCGCGGCGTCTGTTCCACAGGGTCAGCACAATAGCGTTTGGTCACTGCTCCGGGCTTTTCTTCTTTTTTACAGTGGAGGGCGCCTGGATGGGAGGGTCACTCACAGGGGACGGCCGGTCCCGCCTGTAGAAGCACCATAACTGAGACCACCTCAGTTCAGGCCAGGGGAAGCAGATCTCAAAGGCTCGGTCCGAGGCGCAGCCGGAGCAGGGATGGCAGACCTTGAGGTTGTCTGTTGGCCACTGGAAATCGCTGCACAGTGTGCAGGTCCTCAACTGGCAACTGCAACACATAATACACATGCAAGCGTACGAGCGAGAGCAAGTGGCTCCGCCCAGCTAAGGCGAACATTTGAGGCCCCGGCTACACTAGCAACCTAACGTATATGGGTTAGGCCCTACAATGGCGACCCTAACATGCGAAGGAGCGGGAGCGAGGGGCCCCACCAAGCGAAGCGTAGCCTAAGCTGTCAAGGAACAAAGCACAACGCAGTAAGCGCCCAGCCACACCACCCTCGAAGCCAGTGAAGAGCATGGGCGCCAGCCCCAGGGCCGGGCCAAGCTAAGACGAAGACCGGCGTAAATGGCAGTCAGATATAACACGTGAAGCCAAGGGCTCCAACGAACCGGCGTCCCGCCCGGAGGACGGTTGAAGGCCATAACAGCTACCTTACCTCTCCGCCGCAGCGGGAACGGGGAAAGGAACCTCCAAATCACCATCAGCAATGGAAGGCGGGAACTCAGGAAGAAGGGACAAGAAGCGACCGCAGGCAGCAGCGCAACCGGAGCTCAGTAGAAAGCGCAGCACAAAGACAGGGCTGGCACAGCCGAAGTAGGAGGGCCAAGAGCAGTCATGAGCAAAGTCCAGTACAGGTTCCAAACCGGTCGCACGCAGGGAAGACCGGAGGCTAAGCAAACACGTCTGAACGGCGCGAGCTAAGTAGACTGACTGAGGAATCATCGTATGACTCAAAACCGGATGGGCAGGCACGGGAGCCAACTCTCTGCCCCTCTGGGGGTTCCCCGAGTGCCTCCCGGGTTGTGCAGGGGCACAACGGGTTCTTAGGCTAAAATTGTGTGAGTAAGTAGACACTTCCTAGTAGTCATGTCATCGGTAATGTTTTTGAGGAAATAAATCTGTTTCTGAATGTTAGTTTGTTCAAGTTACATTTGCATTACATTTAGAACCCATCGCTGATTCTCATAAGCCCCTGCAGCTGCAGGGGCTCATGAAAATCTATGCCTCATGTTTGCCAAGATAGCTCCTGCTTACAGGAAAACAGTCAGACAGGATAGCACATGCCAGTCCAGTCTACAGATCACAATAACAACTGTCTTGAATCTAGTAGTTTTCAACATGTTCATCGGCAGAAATCTGACACTCAACCCCTTTGGCCGTCATTAACGCCTCTTGTGTTGACGTGATTCCTATGAGTCAACCCCCATGCGCATGAAGCCTGCAGTAAAGTCTATGGTACCAGAGACTACAGACACACACGTGAAAGTGCAAAGAAATCACAACAAAGAAAGAAACATGCTCAAAAAAGAGAATTACAAAACAGCTGAGTTGTAATTGTCTTTACTAAGCATATTTCTTCATTCGTTGTGATTTTTTAAATTGTGTTGTAATGATCTATTCTAAACGTGTTTCTTTTTTTGTCGGGATTTTCTTTGCACTGTATACGCCTGGCAGTCACTTTTTTCATCGTGTGAAAGCCGTCTTACCTCCTGCAGCCATTCCTTGACAGGGCGTAGGGCAGCGATGCTGGCTTTAATATCTTCATCCTTCATGAACACTTTCTCCTTGGTGTCCACCAACAACATGCGGCCAGGCTTTAGACGTCCCTGCCACATCAAAACAGTGCTATGAGTTGCAATAACTGATATTCATGTTAATTACTGCGGAAAAGTCTTTCACAAAAATGCTGTAGTAATAATTAAAATAATAATTTTTTTTTAAAAATTGGAATTGAGAAAAAGACATAATGCCATGTAAAAGCTCGGCAGACAACCATAAAAAAGGTATATTTGCACTATTAAGTTTGACACCAATCCAGGCGCTGTGACAGTCCAAGGCTTGTGCCAAACTGGTTAGGCATCTGGAATAGCGCCAAGCCAATCAGGCACTAGCCTTGAACTATCATAGCTGATATGTCTGAGGCAATCAGCACACAGTTTATAAAGAAATCATAATTTGGGAACAGAAATAAGGCATAAGTTTATGGCTGAGTGATTTAACATACTTTGCGAACGATCTCATGAGGCTGACGATCAGTGACGCCAACCTCACTGGACATGTACATGAAATTGTCCTTGGTGACGTAAAAGCGTGAAGGTCGCAGGCCGTTACGATCCAAGATGGCTCCGATATAACGTCCATCGGTAAATGTCAGCAAAGCTGCATAGTAAACATACAAAATGGTGTTGAAATAGAAATTCGGTTTGGTGGCCAAAAAGTCAAATTTTGCATGACATTGTTTGAATACATAACACATTGTCCAAAAGCAAAACTGTCTTTCTAAACCGTAAACAATTATCTTATCATGTAATCTAAAAGAATATTATATCATCTTGTCTTCTTTCAGTCTCTTTACACTTTTTCTAATTGGCCTGGCTCAATTCAATTTTTTTCCCTGGTCATCCGTTCTCAAAGCAAAGGGAGTCCTCATGTTACCAAGGCACTCCCTCATTAAATGTTACGATGACGTTACTCACTGAGGAAAGCCTTCCCCCCCAAATAAATCTTTGGCCAATCACATTTCTCTGTACAAACACACCCTAATCTTCATTCAGTCAAACCTCTAAACAAAAATATGCCAATAAATAAATAATTTAGGAGGCTACACAACAAAGAAAACTATATGTTGATGTTATGTTATACCACTGGTACCAGTTTTATACAAGCTACACAACAAAGAAAACTATATGTTGATGTTATGTTATACCGCTGGTACCAGTTTTATACAAGCTACACAACAAAGAAAACTATATGTTGGTGTTATGTTATACCGCTGGTACCAGTTTTATACAAAATTTAACAATAATTGGATAGGTTAGATAATATCAATGACAGGAAATTTCAACTGAAGCGAAGGCCCTATCACGTACTATTCGAAACGGCGAAGAAACAAAAAGCTGGATAAATAAAAATTGAGCGAGTTACGCAACAAAATAACTATATGCACACGTTGTGTTAGGCCTGTATTACCAATTTCATACAAAAGAGCAACCTAAAATGTGTAAAATTAAAAAATACCTGAGAAAGAAATTATACTTGAAAGCAGTTCACGTGAAGTTGTTTACTGACAGTCGGAAGTATGGAGAATTATGTCCCCTAAATCTCTACATCACACGTACAGTTTGGGGTCCTTTCAAGGGTATACTTCACACTATTATTTTTGTTACAGTTGAAGACAAAATCGTTGTATTATGAGTAAGAGTTAGGCTTTGCCAGTAGTTCTTGTCGCTTCTCGGGTCCGGTCAGGGGTGTCAATGTTGTCGGTAAAAGTTTTGGGCTAAAGCCTTCGACTCTTGCCTCCAACATTGACACCTCTGACCGGACCCAAGAGGCGACAAGAACTACTGGCAAAGCCTAACTCGTAATACAACTAATATTATCTGATTTGCAATACGTAAGAAATATTTTTACCTGGTCCGTCCCAAGGCTCCATAGCAAAAGCAGCCCAACGGTAAAATGCTTTTTTATCCTCCGTCATGTTTTTGTCGTTTTGCCAGGCTTCCGGTACCATGGTCATCACAGCCTGTCTCATGAAAAAGATCGTCATTTTATTGACACTATGACAGGGATGTTTGAAACCAGAAAAGAACAATGGTGATTTGACTTGCTCAGCTCTGACACACGATAACAAGCTATGGCTCAACCATGATAGTTCAAGAGTGGTGACAGAATAGCTTGGCACCTCTAGGTGCCAAGCTATTCCAGCACAACCCTTGAACTATCATGGTTGACTGCGGAACTGTAAAGTAGTCCTCTGAGGACGACTCTTTAATTTTGGAATTTTGACATCCAAGCTTAACCCTCTTAACCCCATGACCGCATTTTAAAACTTTTGGAGGCATTGTCTAAGGACTATGCACCAGTTGTATTTAGGAGATGGATTGGTCATGATAATTCAAGGGTAGTGCCAGATGAGCTTGGCGCCTTTAGCCTGAAGGCGCCAAGCTCATCTGGCACTACCCTTGAATTATCATGACCAATCCATCTCCTACTGCAGGATCCTGGGGCTAAAAGGGTTAATGTGTTGACAAGAAAGACACATGTACAGTATCTGAAGCTACACATACTGCACTTACAACTGCAGCGTATACAGCCGTCTTCCACTCTCTGACACAGTCAGACCTATAGAAGGCAACTATCCAAGGGACTTAAAAAAAGAAGTAGGTGCACCAGTCACTTTGTACGTAGCAGAAGGAAGATCATAGACAGATAACTGGTGGTCTTTTAACACAAATAGTCACCTTATACAAGTGGTGGCCTAAACAGGCTTTCCCGTAGAGTGAATACTGCTGGCATTCTACCTCACAATTTGTGGCTTTTTATCAATGAGCTCAAATAACTGCTGTCGCTAGATTCAAGGGGGGGGGGGATTATCTCCCTTGACCTGTACATAGCGAGGGCCTCCGCTTTCTCTTCAATTTGAAGCGTTACAAATGCAGCTCTATCACTGAGGTGAACTTCACTATCCTCAGAAGATTCACCACAAGAGGTAACTCGCAAGGAGAAATGTCCCGTTTAATGGGTTAAGCCATATCATACCGAGGCTTAACAGCTTCAAATTTGTACACTGCCATATGCAAGCTACATTATAGTACTTACAGATAAGGATATAGACCAATGGCTTTAGTTCAAGGGTGGTGCCAGAATAGCGTGGCGCCTAGAGGCACCAAGCTATTCTGGCACTACCCTTGAACTATTTTAGTCAACCTTATTTCACACCCTCGCGCTGGGACCATACGGCGTTGAGGCGCGTCCCCTGGGTGGTGGATAGGGGGTCCCTCGTGAGAGGGGTGCACCGAATGAAATAAGGTGCCGTGAACCAACATGGTCTAAGGGAAGGTGACCCCGACAGAAAACCCCTGGTCCTCCTAGTAAGGGGGTTGGGCGTGGGGGTAGCTTCCCCACCCTGCAAAAAAGGAAATAGCTACAAAAACGCCGACGAAAAGACTAACAGTAATTCCTTTCCTGGAGGAGGAAGGTTCTTCTACTAGAAGACTTATGACGTCCTGTGGTGAAAGCCGGAAGTCTTCAGAAGCCACAGGACCGAGCCGCCTCTCTCTATCCAGGGATACAACCATGGGCACATGGAACGTCAAGACCATGTACCAGAGCGGCAAGGCCGCCCAGATAGCAGCGGAAATGCAAAAGTACAACCTTTCCCTGCTAGGCATCAGTGAAGCCAGATGGACGCAGTCTGGCCAGAAAAGGCTGTTAAGTGGGGAGATGATTCTGTATTCAGGTCATGAAGAGGAGAATGCCCCCCATACAGAAGGAGTAGCACTCATGCTGTCACCAGTGGCACAGAGAGCGCTGATGGGCTGGGAACCTCTTGGGCCAAGAATTATAACAGCAGCCTTTAGAACCAAGAAAAAGCTCAAGCTGAACGTCATCCAGTGTTATGCGCCCACCAATGACAGTGACGAGGAAGAGAAACAAGAGTTCTATGACCGACTCCAGAGTGCCGTGGACAAATGTGCGGAGCGAGACATCACCATCGTCATGGGCGATTTTAATGCCAAAATAGGGGAGGACAACACCGGATACGAAGAGTTGATGGGGAGACAGGGACTAGGCTCGGAGATGAGTGAGAACGGGGAGAGGTTTGTAGACTTTTGTGCTCTAAACCGACTTGTCATTGGAGGCAGCATCTTCCCACACAAAAGAATACACAAAGCAACTTGGGTCTCACCTGACCATACAACAGAGAACCAAATAGACCATATCTGCATTAGCAAGAAATTTAGAAGATCCCTTCAAGATATTCGAGTGAGGAGGGGAGCAGATGTCGCCTCCGACCACCATCTGCTTACCTTAAGAATGAAGCTCAAGCTAAAGAAAAGCCGCACAGAGACAACAAGAAGACAGCGCTATAATGTAGGCCTCCTGAGAGAAACTGGAGTTAGAGAAGAGTTCAAACTGGTGCTGTCCAACCGGTTTCAAGCGCTACAGGAGCTAGTAAATGAAGAGGAGGCGGTCACCACAGAGCAGCAGTGGAAGGCAGTTAGAGAGGCGCTGAACTCAACCTGCAAAGACACTGTAGGGTTCAGGAAACACCACCACAAGGACTGGCTGTCGGCACAGACCTTGAAGAAGATAGAAGCGAGGAAGCAGAAGAAAGCAGCGGTCAACAACAGTCGCACAAGAGCAGCCAAAGTAAGGGCACAGGGGGAATACTCGGAAGCCAACCGTGAGGTGAAGAGGAGTATCAGGGCAGACAAGAGGGCCTACACAGACAGCATGGCAGCAGAGGCAGAAAAGGCAGCAGGCAGCGGCAACATGAAACAGCTCTACGACATTAACAGAAGATTGTCGGGTAAGTATGGCCATACAGAAAGACCAGTAAAAGACAAAGAAGGCAAGCCTATTGCAGACAGAGCAGACCAACTCGACAGATGGGCCGAGTATTTTGAAGAGTTACTGAACAGACCTAGCCCACCCGACCCCCCCAACATCCAGCCGGCAGAGACCGACCTACCCATCAGCTGTGACAGACCCAGCCGGGAAGAGATCAGAAAAGCAGTGGCATTTTTGAAGAATGGCAAAGCAGCAGGGCCAGATGGCATCCCAGCGGAGTCTCTGAAAGCAGACCTAGAGACAACAGTTGAGATGCTGTACCCACTGTTTGGAAAGATCTGGCAAGAGGAGGTGATGCCAGCTGACTGGAAGGAGGGGTACCTAATCAAGCTTCCCAAGAAAGGCGACCTCAGCAAGTGTTCCAACTACAGAGGAATCACCTTGCTGTCAGTACCAGGAAAGGTCTTCAACAGGATCATCCTAAGAGAGAATGAAGAGCTCCGTTGACCCCCAGCTGAGAGACCAGCAAGCAGGATTCAGGAAGAACCGATCATGTACAAACCAGATCGCCACTCTCCGCATCATCGTGGAACAGTCTCTGGAGTGGAGCTCCCCGCTGTACGTCAACTTTGTGGATTATGAGAAAGCATTTGACAGCGTGGACCGAGAGACTCTGTGGAAACTCCTACGACACTACGGTGTACCCACAAAGATCGTCCGCCTGATCAAGAGCAGCTATGATGGCATGACATGTCGCGTGATCCACGAAGGGCAGTTCACCAGAGAGCTCCAGGTCAGAACTGGTGTCAGGCAGGGGTGTCTGCTGTCTCCGTTCCTCTTCCTACTGGCCATAGACTGGGTCATGAAGATGACCACAGAGCACAGACGAAGTGGAATACAGTGGACACAGCTTGACGACCTCGATTTTGCAGACGACTTGGCATTACTGTCCCACACTCATCAACAAATGCAGGACAAGACCACGAGGCTTGCTGACATCTCGTCCCAAGTGGGCCTCACCATTCACAAACAGAAAACAAAGACAATGAGGCTGAACGCAAACAGGGAAGAACCAGTCTTGCTTGCTGGCACCCCGTTGGAGGAGGTGGAGTCCTCCACCTATCTCGGGAGCATCATAGACAAAAAAGGCGGCACTGATGCAGATGTCAGAGCACGAATCGGTAAAGCCAGAGCAGCCTTTCTCCACCTCGCGCTGGGACCATACGGCGTTGAGGCGCGTCCCCTGGGTGGTGGATAGGGGGTCCCTCGTGAGAGGGGTGCACCGAATGAAATAAGGTGCCGTGAACCAACATGGTCTAAGGGAAGGTGACCCCGACAGAAAACCCCTGGTCCTCCTAGTAAGGGGGTTGGGCGTGGGGGTAGCTTCCCCACCCTGCAAAAAAGGAAATAGCTACAAAAACGCCGGCGAAAAGACTAACAGTAATTCCATTCCTGGAGGAGGAAGGTTCTTCTACCAGAAGACTTATGACGTCCTGTGGTGAAAGCCGGAAGTCTTCGGAAGCCACAGGACCGAGCCGCCTCTCTCTATCCAGGGATACAACCATGGGCACATGGAACGTCAAGACCATGTACCAGAGCGGCAAGGCCGCCCAGATAGCAGCGGAAATGCAAAAGTACAACCTTTCCCTGCTAGGTATCAGTGAAGCCAGATGGACGCAGTCTGGCCAGAAAAGGCTGTTAAGTGGGGAGATGATTCTGTATTCAGGTCATGAAGAGGAGAATGCCCCCCATACAGAAGGTGTAGCATTCATGCTGTCGCCAGTGGCACAAAGCGCGCTGATGGGCTGGGAACCTCTTGGGCCAAGAATTATCACAGCAGCCTTTAGAACCAAGAAAAAGCTCAAGCTGAATGTCATCCAGTGTTATGCGCCCACTAATGACAGTGATGAGGAAGAGAAACAAGAGTTCTACGACCGACTCCAGAGTGCCTTGGACAAATGTGAGGAGCGAGACATCACCATCGTCATGGGCGATTTTAATGCCAAAATAGGGGAGGACAACACCGGATACGAAGAGGTGATGGGGAGACAGGGACTAGGCTCGGAGATGAGTGAGAACGGGGAGAGGTTTGTAGACTTTTGTGCTCTAAACCGACTTGTCATTGGAGGCAGCATCTTCCCACACAGAAGAATACACAAAGCAACTTGGGTCTCACCTGACCATACAACAGAGAACCAAATAGACCATATCTGCATTAGCAAGAAATTTAGAAGATCCCTTCAAGAGTGATGAGGGGAGCAGATGTCGCCTCCGACCACCATCTGCTTACCTTAAGAATGAAGCTCAAGCTAAAGAAAAGCCACACAGAGACAACAAGAAGACAGCGCTATAATGTAGGCCTCCTGAGAGAAACTGGAGTTAGAGAAGAGTTTAAACTGGTGCTGTCCAACCGGTTTCAAGCGCTGCAGGAGCTAGTAAATGAAGAGGAGGCGGTCACCACAGAGCAGCAGTGGAAGGCAGTTAGAGAGGCGCTGAACTCAACCTGCAAAGACACTGTAGGGTTCAGGAAACACCATCACAAGGACTGGCTGTCGGCACAGACCTTGAAGAAGATAGAAGTGAGGAAGCAGAAGAAAGCAGCTGTCAACAACAGTCGCACAAGAGCAGCCAAAGTAAGGGCACAGGGGGAATACTCAGAAGCCAACCGCGAGGTGAAGAGTAGTATCAGGGCAGACAAGAGGGCCTACACAGACAGCCTGGCAGCAGAGGCAGAAAAGGCAGCAGGCAGTGGCAACATGAAACAGCTCTACGACATTACCAGAAGATTGTCAGGCAAGTATGGCCATACAGAACGACCAGTAAAAGACAAAGAAGGCAAGCGTATTGCAGACAGAGCAGACCAACTCGACAGATGGGCCGAGTATTTTGAAGAGTTACTGAACAGACCGAGCCCACCCGACCCCCCAGACATCCAGCCGGCAGAGACCGACCTACCCATCAGCTGTGACAGACCCAGCCGGGAAGAGATCAGAAGAGCAGTGGCATTCTTGAAGAACGGCAAAGCAGCAGGCCCAGATGGCATCCCAGCGGAGTCTCTGAAAGCAGACCTAGAGACAACAGTGGAGATGCTGTACCCACTGTTTGGAAAGATCTGGGAAGAGGAGGTGATGCCGGCTGACTGGAAGGAGGGGTACCTAATCAAGCTTCCCAAGAAAGGCGACCTCAGCAAGTGTTCCAACTACAGAGGAATCACCTTGCTGTCAGTACCAGGAAAGGTCTTCAACAGGATCATCCTGGAGAGAATGAAGAGCTCCGTTGACCCCCAGCTGAGAGACCAGCAAGCAGGATTCAGGAAGAACCGATCATGTACAGACCAGATCGCCACTCTCCGCATCATCGTGGAACAGTCTCTGGAGTGGAGCTCCCCGCTGTAGTCAACTTTGTGGATTATAAGAAAGCATTTGACAGTGTGGACCGAGAGACTCTGTGGAAACTCCTACGACACTACGGTGTACCCACAAAGCTCGTCCGCCTGATCAAGAGCAGCTATGATAGCATGACATGTCGCGTGATCCACGAAGGGCAGTTCACCAGAGAGCTCCAGGTCAGAACTGGTGTCAGGCAGGGGTGTCTGCTGTCTCCGTTCCTCTTCCTACTGGCCATAGACTGGGTCATGAAGATGACCACAGAGCACAGACGAAGTGGAATACAGTGGACACTGTGGACACAGCTTGACGACCTCGATTTTGCAGACGACTTGGCATTACTGTCCCACACTCATCAACAAATGCAGGACAAGACCACGAGGCTTGCTGACATCTCGTCCCAAGTGGGCCTCACCATTCACAAACAGAAAACAAAGACAATGAGGCTGAACGCAACCAGGGAAGAACCAGTCTTGCTTGCTGGCACCCCATTGGAGGAGGTGGAGTCCTTCACCTATCTCGGGAGCATCATAGACAAAAAAGGCGGCACTGATGCAGATGTCAGAGCACGAATCGGTAAAGCCAGAGCAGCCTTTCTCCAGTTGAAAAAAGTGTGGAGCTCCAGAGAGCTGTCACAACACACCAAAGTCCGGATTTTCAACTCCAATGTAAAAGCAGTTCTCTTATATGGAGCAGAGACTTGGAGATTGACAAAAACCACAGTCAACAGAGTACAGACTTTCATGAACAGTTGCCTTAGAAGAATTTTGAAAATCCACTGGCCAGAGAAGATCAGCAACGTCAGACTCTGGGAGAGAACAGAGCAGATAACAGCAGAGAATGAAATTGGGCGAAGAAGATGGGGATGGATCGGTCACAGTCTGAGAAAGCCAGCTTCCAGTATCACTAGGCAGGCATTGTCATGGAACCCCCAGGGAAAGAGGAAAAGAGGTAGGCCGAGAAACTCCTGGCGTCGAGACCTCCAAGCAGACATCAAGAGACTGGGAACCACCTGGAGTAGAATCGAAGGAGAAGCACAGGACAGGAGTTGCTGGAGGTCTCTCGTCGACGGCCTATACCCGGGTAGGGGTGACAGGCGTAAGTAAGTAAGTTATTTCACACACTGGTGTATTCTGAATGATAAGGGTTAACTGTTAAAATTTGGACATTATTTCCAACATAATTATATCTATGCAGCATGAAACCTGGACCAAAAGAGTGGGTGTCAAGTGTGCAAAATGCAGGAAAATACAGCAAAACCTGTTTTGAGCAACCAGTCTTATGACAGATCATGTCATTAAAGACCACCATATAGGTGGCACAGCCACCTACATGATGGTCTTTTATGACAGGTGCCCGCTTTTTCTTGCAAAAGAACAATGCAAGAATGGTGATTGCTCAAAACAGGTTCTATTGTCAAGAAGTTAGAGTAATATTTATGCAGCAACATTTCACATGACTAATACATCATTTACTATACATATATTCTGAAATATCATTCGCAAATTCACTGTTCACACCTCAGGCAGTTCTCGACCGCCAGCCATGCAGAGAAATTCCAGAACGTTGTCGACACATCCCGAGTCAGACATCCCCTCCTCAACCACAGGGTACAGTAGACTGAGACGATCGCCGTATACACGACTGTGCATCACACCCTCACGAGCATTCATCAGATTGTGGTTCCCTCTCAGAGTGTTGATTTCTCCATTGTGAGCCAGGAAACTGCACAAAATAACATAAAAGTATATGGCTGAGCTGACAGAAAAACTGTGCATCAATCACTCAGTAGCCTTAAATCAGCCGGTCAGGTTATTCTTCCATGCACTGAACTGACCCCAATGTTGCGAGAAATACAAGGGTTTAAAAGCAATTTTTTTTCTTCAGCTTGTGACAAAGTTTTAGGGGACAAAGGAATGTTTCCAAGAAAAAGCACGAATACTTGTTTTCAAATTGTGCCACCAACAGAAGAAAAGGCAACTGCTCTTGGTTTTTATGCATGACATCTCATCAGAATTTCGCTGACTTTCAGAGACGGTTTGTAATTTGTGGCTTACATGTTCCTTGAGAAAAGTCAATGTTACGCTAATCACCGAACATGCAATGACGGATGGATAACAAATGGCTCAGTACACGAACTCTCTTTGTTGTCACACACCAGACCAATGTTTTCAAAGCTGGAAAATTACTTTAAAAAAATAAATCTGCTAAAAGGTGGGCAAGCATCAAAGCTATGTACTTTAGATACATGACATGTACCAGTAGTTTAGGTCTGACCCCCTTGTGCATGTAGCCATTGGTACTGTAACAAATTTACTCATTCAAGGCACCACTCATCAAAAGCTGTGAAAGTGTCATACAGCACTGCTGACAGATGCCATACAACACTGCCACTGCTGCTGATGTGGGGGCACCTTGAATGAGTTAACCGATTTAGCCCCGATGCCCTACAGCAGGTGATAGATCAACCATGATAATTCAAGGGTAGTGCCAGGTTAGTTTGGCGCCTAAAGGCACCAAGCTAATCTGGCACTACCCTAGAATTATCATGGTCGATCCATCTCCTGCAACTGGTAAATAATCGTTAGGTGACACTTCCAAAATTTTGGAAATGCAACTTTGGGGTTAAATGGATTAAAGTACCATTGTGCATAAATCTGAAGACACATTTCAGCACCAGTTGCGTTTATCATGCCTTGTCAACACACCTAATGAACGTTAACAGCAGTTGGGACATGCAGCAAAAGCACACGTAATCACACTTACTTATTCTTTGCATCTGTTAGCGCGTCAATCTAATTTTAGTTGTTTCTCATCTTGACAGTGTTGTATTTATAGAAAGGAGTGTTGTCATTGTCAGGTTACTTCATATAAAGACGTGTGCTAAACTGGATTCTCCCGAGTCTAAATGAACCATAACTAGACCTGTGTGTAGCATTTCATAACCATCTGTTACAGAAGTGTATCTCTGAACATTTACAGTAGTAGTGGACCTTTAACCTTCTTGTGCGTGTGTGGCTACCCATACTGTTTACAATGGTCAGTTTTACTCTTTGTGCCTGCAGCCACCTGTACTGTTTACAGTACGGGTGGCAGCATGCACAAGGGGCTTACACAGAACAAACTGAGACTGCCCATGTACTGACCGTTGTGGATGAGCACGCTCCCAGCTTGGGAAAGTGTTGGTGGAAAAACGGCTGTGGATAAGCGCAATGTGCGTCTCATACTCAGGGTCATTCAGGTCGGGGAAATATTTCCACAGTTGAGCAGTGTTGAGCTGTCCCTGTGATACACAAACACGATGCTTAGCCCAAAGAAGCAAAATAGTCCACCTACTTGTATAACCCTGTAAATCTGAAGAAACAGAAAGTCAGGATGTTTGGATTATCCCATTCAGCCCTGACGCACAACAGCAGGAGATGGGTCGACCATGATAATTCAAGGGTAGTGCCAGATTAGCTTGGCGCCTGTCGGCACCAAGCTAGTCTGGCACTGCCCTTGAATTATCATGGTCGATCCATTTCCTGCAACTGGTACATAGTCATTAGATGGTGCCTCCAAAATTTGGGAAATACGTGCGCCGGGCTGAATGAGTAATAGATCCTTTTTGACCAGCAAAAACAATGGTTCATATTTCTTTATTTATTATTTATTACACTACTTCTCCCCTTCACTGCCAGTCATGATCAAAATCTTGACAATCTTGAAAAGTGTCAGAGGCTGTAAGCGCTATCACCATTCTGTGTGAGAATTACATATATGAATGATCCAGCAAAAAAGGTATTGATCATCATGAGCCCCAGCAAGTGCAGGGGCTCATGAGGATATATGCCTCTAGCACTTATGCGGTGTTTGCTGTATTACAGCACTGAAGTGGTTGACTCATTCACATCTCATACTGACTTTTGCAACAGATACAAATGATCCAGCAAGAGGTATTGATCATCATGAGCCCCCGTAACTGTGGAGGTTCATCAGGATCTATGCCTCTTGCACTTGTGTGGTGTTTGTCATGTTGCTGTAGTGATGTGATTAACTCGTTGACGTCGCATACTGTCAAAACTGCAGGAGAATGCCACAAAGATGTGGGGATGTATCTGCCATGATAGTTCACGGATACAGCCAAGGACAGTTAAAGGGTCATGCCAGACTTACCTTTAATTATGATTAAGGAATAGCTTTTAATCCTATTAAAACAAGCAAAACACAACAACAAGCAAAACATGCACACAAATTATTCTTCTAATTACCTTGTACACAACTGTGTTTGTACTGAGACTGCAAATGTAGAAGCGCACTCCAGTTTTTGGCACGTTGTGGGAGGCATTCTTGCGTAGCACATAAACCTGAAACAGAATTCATTGTTTTAACATTTGGCTTCTATTCAAATACATTTTAGTCCTTTTATGTGAAGTGTAGTGCCTAGTGCACACGTCATAGAGCTGACATCGGTGGCTGATGCACATCTAGTTGTGGGCCAATGGGCTTTGCTCACTTGGTACTTGTGTACAAAAAAAACATGATCGACAGTTACTGGGATTTATTGGGAACAATGATATCAAAACAGACTTCTCAATAAACCCATTTATCTCCAAGACCACATTTCCCAAACAGTGTCACCTAATGTCTATGTACCGGTTTCAGGAAATGAATCAACCATGATGATTCAACTGTAGTGCCAGATTCTCTTAGCGCCAAAAAGCGCCAAAGGAATATGGCACTACTCTTGAATTATCATGGTCGATCCATCTCCCCTGCTGCAGTGTGTTGTGGCTTAATGGGTTAAAAACAAGATGTTCCTGTCACCATTTAATTGTACTATGCAGCGCATTTGTATATCTGACTTTCATTCACAAACTGGATGATTTGCATTTTGTTTGTACAGTTTGTGTTGCTGTGTGACTCAAATTTGTTTCGACTATGAACTAGACACTTCAGAGACATGCAGTCACCTGCTGCCACCCACATAATGGCCATGACCCCCATATAAATGCCTTCCTGTCGCCACCATGTGTGCTGGCCTGTGATTTTGAAAACTTAAGGCTCCCAGCTGTAAGGTAAAAAATCACAGACCAGCAGACCGACACAGACTGTAATGAAGTATTTATCATTTTTTTCTACTACATATGCAATTGTACGGCAAAAGGTCAAATCTTTCATTTTTTCCAGTATTTCGATATACTTTAATATTGTATGCCATCGGACATTATGCTGGTCTGTGCTTTTGGGCCTTATGGCCTGTGTCTGTAAGGCCTGAAAGTACAGACCAGCACACTTATGAGACTCAAAGCACAGCGCTGCCTAGTAGAGTACAAGCAACTGTAGGAAAATCCCCAGTTGTCATGGAAACCTATGTTCTCTGACAATGCACTATGGAATGCAGAGCAGAAAATCAATAAACAAGTCAGCAGAGTGTCCCATAAGCTCTCAGTTTTGTTTCCCTTTATGTGAGAAACGGCAATTACAATGTGTGGAAAGTGCGATGTTTACCTACAACGGTAGCTATAACAGTGTCACAGATTTTCTCCCTGCTGTATCGATGTTTGTGTGCATGCTGAGCCGCTGATGCATGAGCAATGGTCTTGTGCAAATGCTTTGTTGTCTGCCCATCTATGATTCAAGGTTCAAAATCACAAACCTGCACGTAAGGTTGGAGACTGGGGACTTGTGAAGAACTAAAACGCATTTCCTTGTTTCCCATGCTTTGCTGTTTCTGTGTGGCCTAAACTTTTTGTCTCACCTTTAGCTGTCGGTAGTGCTTTTTGTTGTGAAGCATCAAAAAGCACTACTGACAGCCAAAGGGTTAAACTACAGGATTATTTAGAATGCAGGCACATGCCTCTGCTTGTGCATGCATTCTAAGTAAGCCTTTGAAATTTAGTGGTGGTGTTGTTCTGCCTGTGTGGGCATGCTAAGCGAGCAATATATAAGCACATATTATGGACTCACCCGGCGCTGGAATTCATCAACATCCTTCACACCTTTTGGGTTCGTGACAAACACCTGTTGGAAATGAAATTAAATGCCTATGAGTCGCCATCACATTTCTTAACCCCCTTGTGCATGTGGCCACTGGTACTGTTCACAGTACTGGTGGTTGCAGGCCCAAGCAGGTTAATGTAAGGATAACTGATCACATGTTCAAAGGAATGCTATGAATTTAAAAGAGAAAGCCTACATGACTGTGATCAATAGAGAATGTCACAAAATGTTTGGATGATGCATGCAAATGAGAATGCAAAACTGCTAACAGAAAAAATGCTTTTGTTCATTTTGTCGACCCTTTGTTTAACCCTCTTAACCTCATGGCCACATTTCCAAAATTTTGGAGGCATAATCTAACAACTATGCACCAGTTATAGGAGATGGATTGATCATGATAATTCAAGGGTAGTGCCAGATGAGCTTGGATCCTCAAGGCACCAAGCTCATCTGGCACTACCCCCGAGTTATCATGATCAATCCATCTCCTGCGGCAGGGTTCTGGGGCTAAATGGGTTAATCTGAGGGAACTTATGTGTGGTGTTTTATTCAGTATATGTGCATAAACAGCACATATTATAATATGAAGCATCGTTTCTTCTTCCGGTAAAGTTAACACAGAAAGACTACAAGTACTTCATATCCTAGAAGCTAACAATTAAATCAGAGAGGGTTTTATAGTCTGAAATTATACTTCACCAGAGCATATTAACTCCTTCAGCCTGACGGCCGTATTTCCCAAATTTTGGAGGCGTCATCTAATGACTATGCACCAGTTGCAGGAGATGGATTGATCGACCACGATAATTCAAGGGCAGTGCCAGATTAGCTTGGCGTCAACAGGCGCCCAGCGAATCTGGCACTACCCTTGAATGATCATGGTCGACCCATATCCTGCTGTAGGGCGTCAGAGTTGAATGAGTTAACTGAATTCATGGTGCCTATTTTTCTAAGTATGCAAATGGACTCTTCCAGGCTTTCCGCTAGGATTTTAAATTTATCCGTCATCGGGATGGACAGCATGAAAAAAATCTGTCCTAGGCTCTCTACAGTCTGTTGTGTACTTGAAACACCGCAGGGATAAATTAATTTTTCCTCAACATTTATCTGTCCCGTGCATGAATGGCCTTTCATTTTTTTTCCGTCTCTGTCAAAATTTGTCCTCAAAATACGGATCATTTTCTGTAACGGAAGCCTGCTCTTCATACTAAGGTTCAATTTAAACCTGTTGCTCAGGTGATTCTTATAGGAATCAAAGGGAATCATTTCTACAGAAAGTGCTACTGACAGTCAAAAGGTTAACAGAGAAAGGTCAGTGTTTCAAAGCTGATAAACCCTCTCTGTAATAGAAGAAATTTTGATATTTTAACCCACTCGTGTACACAGCCACTGTTACTGCAAACAGTACTGGTAGCTGCTTGCACAAAGGGGGTGGTTTGGAAAAAGTCAGATGTCTGATAATTCCTCCACAGCATGAGGTTAAGAGTGATGGTGAACTGTCCACCATCTATGTAACAATATTCCAACAAGAAAGGCAAAGCCATTATGGCTCACATGTATGACAGATTTACATCATTACCTTTGTGACGAGTCGACTAAATTAGTATGCATAGGAAGGTCTTATCATCAGCTATCTTTGTACCAAATTTGGCTAAAAAATTTGCAAAAATTTGGGAATATCTACAATTTTATAAAAAATCAGCATTTTACACACATTTGCCAGCTTCTTGTGACCCTTGACATTTCTAAGGGGTCAACCAAATTAGTATGCATAGATAGGTCTTACCATCAGGTATCTTTGTACCAAATTTGGGTTTTAAGTTGTGAATAGTATTTGAGGAAAACCATCTTTTGTCAAAATATGGCTGTTTTTGACCAATTTCCTGAGCTCTCGTGACCCTTGACCTTTCCAAGGGATCAACCAAATTAGCGTGCATAGAAAGGTCTTCCCATCAGGTATCTGTAGCAAGTTTGGGTTTAAAGTTGTGAATACTATTTAAGAAAAAAAAACATCTTTTGTCAAATTATGGCTATTTCGGACCTATTTCCTGAGCCCTTGTGACCCTTGACCTTTTTGAGGGGTCATCCAAATTAGTATGCATAGATAGGTCTTACCACCAGGTATCTCCGTACCAAGTTTGGGTTTGAAGTTGTGAATAGTATTTGAGAAAAAATAAATTATGTCAAAAATATGGCTATTTTTCACCTATTTCCTGAGCTCTTGTGACCCTTGACCTTTCCGAGGGATCAACCAAATTGGTATGTTTAGAAAGGTCTTACCACAAAGTATCCTTGGGCCAAATTTGAAGAATGTGGCTTGAACAGTCTCCGAGAAAATGCCAACATTAAAGTTTACCATGTACGACGGGGGACGGACGACAGATGATGGACGGACGGCTGGCCCAAAACATAAGACGCACTTTTGCTTCGCACGTGAGTCACAAATAGCAGTCTTTCCTAGCACAAAGTACACACATAAACACTCTAAGCCTTTCACTGCTAGTGCCAACATGCAGGTACATATCAACTGTGATAATGCATCATACTGGTAGTGCCCTACTGGCTTGGTATTCAAGAGATGAACAAAGCTAATCAGACACGTGCACTAATTTAACATGTTTGATTCATCTCAGATGCTCATATAGATCTATATATATACACACACATACAGCAGGATCTGTTTTGTGGCACAATTATTTTTTGGAAGAAAAAAGGTTCCTAAAAGACACGTGCTCTGTCGAGAGCAGTATCACATGTCATTAACCCATTCAGCCCTGACACACTACAGCAGGAGATGTGTCGACCATGATAATTCAAGGGTAGTGCCTGATTAGCTTGGCGCCTGTCGGCGCCAAGCTAATCTGGCACTACCCTTGAATTATCATGGTCGATCCATCTCCTGCAACAGGTGCTCAGTCGTTATATGACGCCTCAAAAATTTGGGAAATACGCGCGTCGGGCTGAATGAGTTAAAGACCACCATTTAGGTGACATAACTATTCTTCAAAGCAACAGGTACTCTCTTAATCTTTTTCGCCCTGATAGTACCACTACTTGAATGCTTGAAAT
Source organism: Semisulcospira habei (assembly GCA_036245525.1). NCBI lineage: Eukaryota > Metazoa > Mollusca > Gastropoda > Semisulcospiridae > Semisulcospira > Semisulcospira habei. Next base: position 151,769,738 of record BTPG01000006.1, read on the forward strand.
TAATTTGACTATGATAGTTCATGTGTGGTGCCAGAATGGCTTGGCACCTGAGGCACCAAGCTATTCTGCCACCACTCATGAACTAAAATGGTTGATCTATTTCCTAATCTGTAATGTAGCCTTTACAGGACAATAATTTTTTTTTTTTAAATCAACCTCAGGACATAATGGGTTAAAGATCATAAATAATGTGACTGTAGCTACCTAAATGATGGTCTCTAATGAAATGTGATCTGTTATAACAGCGGTTGCTCAAACAGGTTCTGCTGTACAGTGCTCAACAGACGATTCAAAAATGTGTGCAAACTTGGCTCTAGGAGTGAAAGAGTTAAAGTGCAGGAGAAGGTCAACAAAACTGGCAAAGTTGAGCCACAACCGACAAGATAGAGAATGGACAAATGGACAAATCTTATTGGACACGACGTTCCCACACACCAGAACTGAGACCTTGCGAGTCCGCAATTTCTCGCAAACGGCTCATTTTCCCGGCGCGCACAACTGGGCAATGTTTTCAATAGGCAATCGAGCGCCTGCAGGGGCCACTGCAAAAACAGGCCAATGTCACCCACAAACACATAACACACAGCACCTAACAAAAAATTTTAGCCACAAGGAAAACAGCAAGACAGCACACTTTTAATTTTGAGTCTGGACAAATAACTGCTTTAAAAAAAAAAAAATTAGCGCCTTTTCTACTGACATACTGTATATGACAAATGTTCATTTTATGCTGACCGAAACAGCACTGTCATGTTTTCAACTTTCACAATGAACAGCTGCCCTACCTATGAACATCAGATTAATACTTTTATTTTTCTTCTGACAATGCGTCAACAAAAGAATGTAATAATGTAAGATCACTGACTATGTATGCTCAAATTAATGTATTACGAAATAAAAGGATACCTCCCATTTTTATTACACATTTTTTTTCCCCTGATTTTATTAGATAGTTCAAGAAAAAAAAAGGGCCAGAGAAATGCAGAAAAAGTGTCATGTGTTTCTCCAGAGTCAGACTTAAATTTGACTTCTAGCTTTGCAATTTAAGTGCTGGAAAAAAGAAAATGATTCAAATGCTGTTATTTGCCAGTTGTTTTGCTGTTTCCTTTTCCAAAACTGCAGCAGCAAAAATCTCTATACAAAAATCACTAAACAAGATTTTAACAAATAAAACAAATGTGCTGGAACAGCAAAAAAGTTCAATGATGATGAGATGCCAGCAAAACAATTCGGTCACGAAGTTTAAGATAAAAGCCTTTAACTGTAATAGAAAATGCATTGGACAGCAGAGGAACTGAGTACTGAGTTCATTACTTTATGCAAGAAATGTGTCCATCTGTTTTTCCTAAGTTTGTTAAAGTTATATTCCCCAGGATCAAACATCTCAACAGTCCAAAAACTGTCTGCAACAGATATTGCATGGGTCCTTTGTGTACTATCTTAGAGTTTTATGATGTAATTACAATGCCAAATGTTGAAATTCAACGTTTGGAGGGTGTATTGTTTTTGTACCCGAGTCGCAGATTTATCGTCTGCATCGGCCTCGTTTTGAAATTATATACATATTTATGAGCTTACGTCACAAGGCTGAACCCGGCAGACTATCAGTGTATCGCAATACTGCAGGTCATGAGGTCATCGGTGTGGTGTACATACGTGTCAGTGTACATGTGTACTGATGTCCTTTGACGTCATTTTTCAAGAGAAAGTAGAATAAACCTTCCATACTCGCTATGCTGTCAAAATCACAATGCGGGTTCCGCTCAACCTGCTAGTATTTACTAGTAACAATCGTGCATACAGTAGTGCACCGAGAGTGTGGCCTTTGATCCTTTACCCCTCGGAAGGACGCACCATCTTCCATCTAAATTCTACTGAAGATCATGAATTCTGAAAATCACTAGCGTTCGCGGAACTATAGGAAGATCGACAAAGACTGTAGATTACTTACTGATTTAGCATGAAAGCAACAAATTCCGGGTGGGCGGTTAAGCCAAACTCTTGCTTTATGCGTTGCCACATGTCCATAGTCCCTTGTCTGATGTCAATTCTACTTAGGGGTATCTTGTCTCTCTTCCTCTTTCTTTTCTTTAATTCCCAGTCTGTCATTGTCGGCGTGAGTCGATGATTCTTTATTTTTTCGCTGGTTCATCCGCCATCTTGTCTATGATTGGTTATACATGTAATTATGCAGATGATCTAAGGTCGTATAGAATAGTTATGACATCAGCTACCATCGCCTATCAGAAGCAATCTTTTCACGTATCTGTCCAAAGATTCTGGTGGGCCTCTTTTCGCTTTGAACGGACGAAAAAAAAAAAAAAATTTGGTAAAGTGGGTATGAATACTGAACCCCAGTAAAAGCTTTTTGCGAACTGAAGCCTTAAAAAAGGTTGGGCGTGCCCCTTTAACTATATGTACATAGCAAACAGCAAGATTGGGAAAACAGATGCATACTTTTAATTTATGCATACAGTCTGTGGGGTAGGATTGATGATGATTATAAACTACAGCTCATTATTGCTTACAAACAGATTTTAAAAGATTTGGATGGTGTGTAGTGATTGCTAAACTTTAGCTGATTAAGTGATGCGTCTACTTATTTACCCAAACACATGTAATGGCAAAACTTTGTACCATTAAAGGTTCTCCAAGTGTGGTTTTAAATGTGCATCTGTGGTTGTTTTGAATCTGGCTGGCAGCCAAGCATGACACATCACAGTGTTGAAATAGGAGCTGAACTGGGCCCTTCTGTCATTTATATCCTTCACCACTGCTGAACAAGAACTAACTGCTAACAGTTTAATGTCCTCTGAGCCTTTGCGCCCTTGAGTATAAAATGAACTATTAAACCTCTAATGCCAACATCTGAAACCACCTCAAACTGGCAACCTTATAGCCTATCCTGCCAAGGATATGGATATGACTGAATAAGAGAAGCAAGAAGCATAAATCTTCAAATCTCCTGCGGGGGTTCATAAAGATCTATGCATCTTGCCATTGGATAATTTTCTGTCATCACAGTGGGGTTGGATTTTGTTGTAAGGCGAGGACCAGGTAAGATGGGGCAGGAAAGGAGGGGAAAATGAATGGTGGGGGGGAGGGGGGTGGGGTTGTTTTATGACGCATTTTGCCATACAAAACTGATCTCAATCTTCGATGAAAGTAGAGAATAAAGAGGATCTGGGATACACATATTTTTGCAAGCTGTGTACTGGGGAGCTTGGCAGTGGTTGTTTTTTTGTTGTTTTTTTTTATGCCAGCACAACATTTCACTATGGTGACAGCTGCACAAGATTAGGCACAGATTAACTCTTTGGGTGTCGGTAGCAGTTTTAGTAGCAATGATTCCTACAAGAATCATCGCGACTAAAACCGCTACCGACACCCAAAAGGTTAGGGAAGCTACTGAAGTTTTTGGTCCTAACCACTCGAATTCTGCTCAATTCAGGCCAAATCACAAAACGTGTTATCACTGTGATCAATGTGTTAAGTATGTGAATGAATGTTATCTATTTTTATTCATAATTTACTCCAAATAAGAAATCTGCATGTTCAGCACATCTACCATACCTCTTATTCTACAACAACACACTTTACTCATTTCTACATAACAATTATCTCTAAATGACAGCAATGGTGTAAAACAAATTATAAGAGCATGAATGTTACATGACTGTAATGTTTGCACATCTGCTAGATACACTCTAACACCCCTGTGCATGCAGACACAGTATTGAATGACAGTACTGCTGGATGCATGCACATAGTGGTTATGAAACTGTTCAACAATAGTAGTAAACAGAAAAAAGTGTATTTGCAAGGATGTTTACCTGGCGAATGAAGGGTTCCTTGGATTTGGCCACCTGACCAATGCATGTGTTGTCCACAGGAACAGTACGAGTAGCAAACACCTGCACAGAAAAGATCTTGTTACCTACAAGATGGTCAAATTTCCGAACATAGCATAACCATTTAACCCTTATCATTCGGAATACACCAGTGTGTGAATTAAGTGTGACTAAAATAGTTCAAGGGTAGTGCCAGAATAGCTTGGCGCCTACAGGCGCCAAGCTATTCTGGCACCACCCTTGAACTAAAGCCATTGGTCTATATCCTTATGTGTGTAAGTACTATAATGTAGCTTGCATATATGGCAAGTGTACAAATTTGAAGCTTTTAGCCTCAGTATGATATGGGTTAACTGCCTGCGGACGCATGCTGCATTTTAAAAATCTGTAAACCTTCAACACCAAAGATCGCCAGCCGTCCAAGGAACATACTAGGTACAAAGTGGTTTCAGCAAGAGGCAGAGATCCTCATGAGTATTTTTGCCTCTTGCTGCTGGGTGGTATTTCCTCAGCAGTAAAGGGGTTAACTCATTCAAGACGTGATACATCCAGATACGCGGTGGTAACGCCGCATATCCGGATGCATCACGTCATGAATGTGTTCATATATATATCTCATTGTTGGTGTACATGCTCAATTTCAAGTCAATAAACAATTTACCAAATTTCCTTTTTAAAAAAAGAGAAAATTTGAGAATTATTTAGAATCTCACACATAATGCCAAATTATAAAAATAAAAATAGGTTTTAAAAAAAAAAAATGCATTCTTACACCAAGTAGTCATACAGCCCCCCTCCCCCTCCCACACACACAAGAATAAGATGCATTTGCACAATGTTGTTACCTGGAGTCCAAACTTCTGGGCCAGTTTGCTAAAAGTCTCCTCTGCCTGTGGGGCTGTGGCACGATCCAGGAACAACACTCCAGTGGCATAGTGCCCCTCCTTCGGAAGTTCCCCATTGCAGCCAGCCTCCCTGAAAAGGATACACATTTTGTAAAACATGTACATGCTTGTCTAATTAACAAAGCAGCTTATTATGAATAACAGGTCACCTGAGTTGACACTGGCCCGAGGACCTTTAGCTCACCCCCAGGGCGGCCCCACGGGCAGCCAGAGACCTGTGTGCGCTACAAGTGACACCACAGTTCACTGGATTGTGTAATCTTGAGGCTGACCCGTACATGCATCATGTAACTTGGTTTGCTTGCTTGTCAGCTTTTACAGTCGTGCATGGGCCAGCTAAGGTTGACCTTGGCTCAAGGACCTTTTGCCTAACAAGTGGATTTTTTTCACAAGTCTGTGCAATTTTAACAATGTGGTCTGACTCTATGGCTCCCTGTTACTTTAATATGCAGAGGCTGACCCATACATGTACAATCATCAAGACTCAAGCCCCTCCCCCCCCCCCCTCCCCAAGGATGCAAATAAAGCCCTGTCACTGCAAGCAAGAGCATAGATTTTCAAGAGGCCCTGAAATAAATTTGGATTAGATAATCAACTGTGTATTTAGTATTTTCACATGCACCACTTCTTACTGTCCCTTTTACTGCCAGTGCATGCAGTGATGTTTTTGAGATCTTGATTAACTCTTATCATTCGGAATACACCAGTGTGTGAATTAAGTTTGACTAAAACAGTTCAAGGGTAGTGCCAGGATAGCTTGGCGCCTCTAGACGCCAAGCTATTCTGGCACCACCCTTGAACTAAAAACTTGGTCTATATCCTTATCTTTAAGTACTATAATGTAGCTTGCATATGACAGCATACAAATTTGAAGCTTTTAGCCTCAGTATGATATGGGTTAACCCATTTAGCCCCAAGGCCCTACTGCAGGAGATGGATGGACCGTGATAATTCAGATTAGCTTGACGCCTGAAGGAGGCGCCAAGCTAATCTGGCACTATCAGCTAATCTGGCACTACCCTTGAATTGCTGGCACTACCCTTGATTCCACCATCCATCCATCTCCTGCAACTGGTACGTATAGATGTAGTTGTCAGGTGACATTTGGGAAATGGGAACTTGTGGTTAAGAGGGTTAAGCCACTACATCCTCAGACTGAAAATTTTGTAATTTGCTTATTGTCCTATGAAAGCTACATTACTGATTAGGAGAAAGATCAACCATTTTAAGTCCAGGGTGGTGCCAGAATAGCTTGGCCCCTGAGGCGCCCAGCTATTCTGGCACCACCCTATTGAACGATCATAGTCAAATTTATTTCTTACAATAGGGTATCAGGATGAAAAAGGTTAAGTCAACGCCAAAGAGCCCCAGTAACAAGAACACAAAGTGGTGCCAGCAAGAGGGGACCCTCATGAGCCCCAGAGGTTGCCAGGGCTCATAAGGATCCCCTCTCGCTGACACCACTTTGTGCTCTTGTAGACTACTAGGATCTATGTCTCTTGCAGCTGGATTTTAGTGAATTCAGCGGTGAAGTGGTTAACCCCTTTAGCCCCAAGGTCCCATTTCTCAAATTTTGGAGGTGTTGCCAAACGGTTATGTACAAGTTGCAGATGGCCTGACCATCTCCGGCTGTAGGGTCCCGGGGTTAAAAGGGTTAAACAACATCAATTAGTCATGACAGGAATTATGCCTGTTAGTTTCACACTTGTGCAGATCTCTTATCATTTGTGAACTGGTCTGTGACTCTGGCCTTTACAAACATGCCTAAGAGGGTCCAAAATCACAAACCATTGCATATCAATACCACAATATCACACAGCTGACCCTTTATGCAACGATTACCTCCGACATTACAGCACACATACTAATCATGGATGAGAGCAGCTATTTGTGGGCACTGGGCAATTAACCCCTTGTGCATGCAGTCACTGGTACTGTAGACATTACCACTGACAGCATGCACACGAGGGTTAACTTTTCAGCAAAGCCTAATGGACTAGTAAACAGTCCTTTTTCCCTGGTTAATATTCTGTGAAATGCTGCGATGAGGTACTAATTTGTGGGCAACACACTGCTCTAAAGCGAATGCTAGAAACTCTAAATGCTTGGACAGCTAATTATGGCCCAGCGCCAATATGCTGTCTGTGCAATTGTAAATAAGTTCAGCAGCAATCTTGCCGATATGTACCTTGCCCAAAAGAACAGGGAATACAAAGATTTTGATGCGAATGCAAAGACATTTTTTTCACTGTCCCATTCAAATACCTTGATGATTTCATTTACACCCCCAGCTTTTCCTTGGTGCAACAACAGTAACAGCTAAAAGTGCAGAGAGCATGGAAAAACACCATAGTTGCCATAAAGGTGAAGAAAATGTCATGGCACTATTCTGGTTGGTTCCTGGCATATAGCCACATACATTTCAACAAGGGGAAAAAAACATTGTGGAGTTACCTCTGCACTCATATGAAAGTGTTGACAGGGTAACATGAGCTCTGCTGAACCCATATCATTCTGAGGCTAAAAGCTTCAAATTTGTACACTGTATATGCAAGCTACATTATAGTACTTACAGATAAGGATATAGACCAATGGCTTTAGTTCAAGAATGGTGCCTAGAGCTATTCTGGCACTACTCTTGAACTATTATAGTTAAACATATTTGACACTCTGGTGTATTCCAAATGATAAAGGTTAAAATAACTTGTAAGAAAGAAAAAAAAACAAGAAGTGGTATGTGTGAAGATAGACTGAAAGCATCGGATAATTCAAAATAAAAGTTCCAGCTTGCTGTTTATAACAGCAGGCTAGAACTTCTTATTCTGACACTTATATTCAGCTTTCATGCAAGCGGGAATAGAGGTTTGTGAGGTATGGCTTGTAAAAACACCTGAACAAACTGACAAAGTGAATCAAATAAACCCCCACCCCACCCCTCCAAGGATGTGGGTACTAAAATAAGATAGCCGATGCATACTTGAGTACTCTGCGGTAGAATTTGTGAGGAATGCCAGTCATAACACCTGCTCCATCACCACTATCGTTGTCACAACCGCACGCACCACGGTGCTCCATGCGAAGCAACATAGTCTGGGCATCTCGAAGCACCTGTCAAAAACAATAAGTAATTGATAGTCAATGAAAGTGATGATATTGAGTCTGACTGTAAATCATGCTGATGCAGGTCTGTATGGCATCAAGGACGAGTTGCTGACTTTCTGTTTTCGGGTATGAAGCACGTGTTAAAAGGTCACATTTTGCACATTATCATAATACATGTATCAACGAAGTAGTCACACACAATCATTCAATCTGTCAAACACCTCAAAGCATTCTCAGCTTCTTTTAAAGACTGTAGGGTTTTTTCTTCTTCTTCTATATTCCTTTTCACTCCCTTTTTTTGTTGGGGGTGGGGGTGGGGGTGGGGGGGGGGGAGTATTTTGGGAGAGTGGGGGGAGCAGGGAGGAGGTGAGGTTTTCGAAATCCCTGGAAACTCCGTCACCACTTCCGATGTTTACTGTTCCAAAAACTTCTTATTTGTGGACAATGAAGTCACACCATATCCTAATACACTGCATCAAAATAGAATTTCGTTATACACGTAATAAACTACTCCAGAAAATTTGCTGTGATAATCACCCTCTACTTCCCCCAAGGTTACATGTAAAGTTTAATTTTGGATTGAATAAAATGTCACTGTTTTGGTCGTTAATCCTAAGCAAAGGCTGGAAATATTTTAAACAAAACAGCACATTATACCTTCCTTGCTCTAACTTTCTCTCAAGAGGAAAATCGATCCATATACTAAGCATGAACAAATAAGGGACTGCTACCATTAGCAGGAATTAGATGGATGTTAACCCACTGAGCCTTCACACAGTCCAGGAGATAGTTCAACCATGACAGTTCAAGAGTGGTGCCAGAATAGCTTGGCGCCTCCAGGCGCCAAGCTATTCTTTCACCACCATTGAACTGTCATGGTTGACTTGTCTCCAGGACTGTAATGCATGACTCTGAAATGTGGGATTCCGACCACAAGGCGCAATAGGTGAACAGGAATAGGATGGATTTAACTGGGTTCTAATTCCCGTTCACAGCAGTCGGTCCCATCTAGGACTCCTTTCCATCAGCACTAATCCTCTTACTCTATACAGGGACCAGACACGGAGTGGATTGACAAAGCTCTTCAGAGGAACTAGAATGGATTGTGTGAAGGTCTGCGATTTTGGCACTTACGGCCCTACGCAGCAAGTTCCACGACCCCAGACCAGCACACGTTATCGATCTGCCTCTTTCACGCGCAAACCTTGCCTCCGAGGCTGTACATAATAAATCAATGAGTCTAACGAAACTTTATTTGAGCACTGTTGAGATTGACAGATTAACCAAAAACAGTTCAAGTGTAGTGCCTGTATAGTTTGATTCTGAGGACTGACCGTCACAGCTCAGGGTTATAAAGATCCTGTAAAATAAAGACAATGGTGCAAAGTGAATAACTTGGTTTTCAGTGACTTGTAACCAGATTTGTGTCTCCTCAATCAAACCAAACAGACGACGTCTGTGACACCACTCTGCTCTGTGACGGCAAAAACACGCGAAGTCCATTTTTGTGCAAAGCAACATTTTCATTGTATTACAATGAAAATATCGCTTTTCACAAAAAAACGAACTTACTGGCTTTTGCCTTCATACGGCAGCACCGACCTCCTGCACAGAATTACAAGTGTGTGTGAACTAAAGATTACAGCTGCAGGGGCACATGAGTACCTGTGACTTGCTGCCAGAATTGACCAGCAGACTGGAACTGTAGCAGGAATTGGTCTCCATGTAAAAGAGACATCCCATCCACCCATCTAAAAGCACTACAGTAGAACCTGTTTTTGCGCAAACGCTTTTTTTTTTTTTTCAGTATTGGCAAGGGAAAAAAGCGACTATAAATGAGTTACAAGACAGGTACTTTCTCAAGAGCAGTCTCAAACAGTAAAAAGAGTCACCTGTCATTAAAGGCCATCATTTAGGTGGCTACAGCCACCTAAATGATGGTCTTTAAGGACATGTGATTTCTCGAAACAGGTTTTGCTGTTTATAGATGTAAAATTATGACAGTGGGGATCGGTCAGTAGCAGGAAGAGGGGCTCATGAGCATCCACGCTTCGTGCAGCCGGAAAGGCAAAGCTGGCTGGAACTACAGCAGGAAGGCGTCTCCACGCAAAACTCCCATCACCGTTAAGCACTGTCTAGCTCGCGTTCCGGACGTCAATATTTCTCTTCTCCTCCTGGGGGCATGATCACTTTTCGATTAAATTTGTATCGACACCAGCCGGTCCTGACGTGAAATTGAATCCCGCGTCTTATTTCGCTCCGAGCAATCCACGATTAACCCCTGCGTGCTGACGTCTGCCATCTTTCTTGTGTCTAGAGACCACAACTTCAAAATATTGAATATTATTCAATTTATTGTCAGGATTTTTTTTTTAATGAAATCTTTGAGATCGTTGCAGTTGACCAGCCACTAAACACGGAGCGATAGAGATAAGCAAGAGGCATTGACTCAAATGAGCCCCTGTGACTGTGGGGGCTCATGCAAGTCTGTGCCTCTTGCAGACCTTGCCTGGTGCTCACCGTCTCCCGGCAGTGAAGGGGTTATGGGACGGAACACAGTGCCAGACGATTCCCAGTGTATCTACCCAATCAGGCACGGGCTGGGCAAAATCTAATGATGCCCTACGGGGTCTCGTTTCCATTAGTAAGAGACAAGAACCAATTTGGAAGTTTACACCCATGCCGGTCTGAGTAACACATCCAAGGAGGAGAAGACGAAACTATAAGACAGTACTGCTGCGCAAGTCATTTAACAAAGTCCACACATTGGACACCCGCGTCTTTGCCAGGTGGGGCCTACAGATTTTAATGCCAGCAAAAGGCGGCATTTAAAACCCACAAATGACCACTCGACTAACAAGATGGGATGAACCATAACCCACAAAGTCCCTTCTATATGAGAGATGTCTTCGCTGTCAAGGGTCTCTACCTTGTCTTTGACTTGATTCTGCTGTTGAAATATCTCCTTTTGAAAAAGCATCGCAGATGTGCCAATGCGTCATAGTGAACTCGTAAGGAGCGCGCGCAGTGCATATGCATCATTGGTTTGTCAAAATCATTTTTCATGACTTTTTTTTTTTTTTTTTTTTTTTTTGGGGGGGGGGGGGGGGGGGAAGAAAAACAGACGATAGTGGTGGAAAACCCGTTAAAATAGAAACAAGGAACGACGTTTCGGATAAAAGATCCTTCTTCAGGTGACATGAAACAAACGTAGAACAGAAAAGAACACGAGAGAAAGAAAAGACGTCATCCTGTATAGTGAGAATTTAGAATGACGTAAAAAAAAAAAAGAAAAAAAAAAAAGAAGAAGAATGACGCAAATACACAAACACAAAACATGTAGCACAAAATTTACATCGACATACATACACGTCACTGCATACATTCGCATTCACTCGTGCCTGCTACCGCTCACGTACATGCACACACACGTACTCGTGTGCTCGGCCTGATGGGTAGTTGGTGCCAGACTTGACCTCACTGTTGATACTGGATGCTACCGTTGAGTGTGTGTGTGTGTGTGTGTGTGTGTGTGTGTGTGTGTGTGTGTGTGTGTGTGTGTGTGTGTGCATGCAAGTACGTGAGCGGCAGCAGGTACGAGTCATTCCAAATTCTCACTATACATGTATACAGGATGACGTCTTTTCTTTCTCTCGTGTTCTTTTCTGTTCTACGTTTGTTTCCATGTCACCTGAAGAAGGATCTTTGATCCGAAACGTCGTTCTTTGTTTCTATTTTAAAGGGTTTTCCACCACTATCTTCTGTTTTTCTTTCACATGAAACCCTAGCGGCAACAGTTTTACTGTATTTTTTGTTTGTTTTTTTGTTTTTAGGTAATTTTATATTTAACGCGATACGAGTTTCGCTTTCGCTTCAAGACTTTGGAATTGGTGACAAAACTAGAATTTCACGGTACAATTTCAGTCTTGCTATAATTTGTGTGAAATCAGGTTGACTTTACCTAGCTACATGCTATACTAAGGACACCTGCATGCTCTTCGGAACTGAAGCGCGTCAATGTGTGTGTATGCGTTGCGTGCGTGCATGCGCGCTCCAAACATCAAGAGGCATAGATGTTCATGCGCCCCCCGGGCACATGAGGATCTATGCCTCTTGGAGATGCACGCATAATGTGAGCGAGCGAGAGAATTACGTCAATATAGAGTATGTCTGCATGGTGACGGAGTTGCTTCTTCATCACTGACTTTCTCCAGATGTCAAGGTTGTTTACGGTTTTAATTTTTTTCTGAAAAGAATTAATTTTTACTGAAGAAGTTGAAAGGATACAAAGCTGGCTAATGAACTCATCCAATATCTTTCTCCAAACTAGCTATATCGGGTCACCTGAATGCTCTTCTGAAAGCGCGACGATGTGTGTGTGTGTGTGTGTGTGTGTGTGTGTGTGTGTGTGTGTGTGTGTGTGTTTGTGTGTGTGTGTGTGTGTTGTGTGTGTGCGTGCGTGCGCGTGCTTGCGCTCAAAACATCTCCAAGAGACACTGATCCTCATGCTCTCTCCGGGCGCATGAGGATCTATGCCTCTGGGAGATGCGCGCGCGTGTGTGTGTGTGTGTGTGTGTTTGTGTTTGTGCGTGCGTGCGTGCGCGTGCTTGCGCTCAAAACATCTCCAAGAGACACTGATCCTCATGCTCTCTCCGGGCGCATGAGGATCTATGCCTCTGGGAGATGCGCGCGCGCGTGTGTGTGTGTGTGTGTGTGTTTGTGTTTGTGCGTGCGTGCGTGCGCGTGCTTGCGCTCAAAACATCTCGTGTGTGAATAAAATGGTGCTCGACATCGCACACCAAACAACGCGTTCAGGAGCCTGTTTATTCTGGCTTGGCCGTATACACAATGTTTCATGACACAGGTCTAGATTTTGTTTTAGTCACTCTTTCCATTGCGTATTTCGAGCACATTTTTGCTTGCAATAAGCTAGGTACTGCTCTCGTCAGCGGACCCACCTAACCACAGTGGTGCTTAACACCGAACTTTTCTTTTTGTTGTGACCGTTCTGTGGATTTCTATTCGTTGGTGTCACTTTTTGTTTTTCAGTTCATTGCGTTGGACGAAGGGGGGGGGAGGGGGGGGGGGGTTGTGTGCGACTCGCACTGTTTTTCGTTGTTTTTGTTGGGCAGTGTTAGGTTATCCCTGCCTGTGTTTTACGTTGCGTGTTGGCGTGTTTGCCATGGTGCAGCGTCCGCATATACTTTCGTATGTTTGCCGGACCCAGAAGGTCCTGTCGTTCCATCAAGGCTTCAAAATTTTGCCTGTTTCTCGCTGGTGTGTTGAGCTGTTCATTTCGTATTGTTTCTCAGGGTGGTTTGTTGGCCACCTCTTAGCGCTGTGGTTGTGCGCTGAACTGGTTATTACGCGCGGCCGTTTGCTGCTTTTATGTCCCCCGCGCGCCTGGCCTCGTGTGAGTCATCATTGAAGACTGTTGTCGGTGCGCGTTTGATCTCTGCGAGTGGTTGGTACCGCGTTAGCTCTGATTCCTCTGCTACTCAGGCCCGTTTGCGCGTGCTCCGTCTTCGCATTAATTTTTTACTATGCGTCCATTTTTTGGTGTCCCACGCTTTTGTTGCGACATTTGTGTGTCTTCGGTGGGGAAGTCAGTCTTGTATTACTGTCCGTTTGTTAACGTGTTGTTTCATACTGTTCATTGCGTTATCTCTGCGTCATTTGTTTTTCAGATTTACCTGTTCCTCATTTGTTATGAGTCTGTTTCTAGGCCATGTTTGTTGATTTTTCTTCCTTTCTGCGCGGCGCGTGGTCAGTTACGGTTCCTTGCGTTGTATACTTTTGTTTTTCTGATTCTCCTGTCCCTCATTTGTCAAGAGTTTGTTCCTAAACCGTTATTTGGCGCGTTCGGAGGGTCTTGCCGTTCTGTTCAGGCATCCATCTCTCGTTTGTTGGTTTTGGGATTGTGCGTTGTTTATCCGGTGTTTATGGGTCGATTTCAGTCATCCCATGCCTCGGTTCAGGTCCGTGCGACCCCCGGTCTTTTGGCATGTGCCGCTGGCCCCGCGTTGTTTACACGTTTGTTTTCGGCAGTGTGATCATCTGTTCTCAGTGTTGAGTTTTGATCAGGTGATCTGGTCTCCCAGCCTCATTTGGCTTTTTCCGATGTTGCGGATTCTGGCCTAGGATTATTGATTGATTGATTGATTGTACATTGCTTAACGTCCCGACAGCAACAAGGCTTTCTCAGGACGTGCCTGCACTGCTTGTGAAAAAAAAAAAATAAACAGAACATTGAATGTATGTCGCCAGCCGGTCAAATACATTAAATAAACCTAACACATGGGGCCTAAATAAAGCTAAGACCATTTAGCAACACACATCCAATATCACGAGCTACAGGCAGTGCAGACAGTAGGGAGAGTTTTAAAAAGGCAAATACAGGTGAATGGACAAAGGGTAGACAGAAACACATGCCCCAGAATAGAGAGAAAAACCCACCCTGTGGGGCTGACCAGGGTGACCCTGGGAACTAAAAAATACCTAACCCCACCCAAGTCCCCCAGGGCAGACCCGGGTGGGGTACAAGCAGCTCAGACAGTAGGGAGAGTTTAAAAAAGGAAAATACAGGTGAATGGACCAAGGGTAGGCAGAAACACATGCCCCAGAATAGAGAGGAAAACCCACCCTGTGGGGCTGACCAGGGTGACCCTGGGAACTAAAAAGTAGTTAACCCCACCCGGCCTAGGATTATTGATTTCCCTCGTGTTTCGGAGGTTTCTTTGGTCGGCTTGTTTGCCGAGCACCATTTTATTCACACATTCGAAGGACTGGTAAAAGGAGAAACGCTCAGAATCGTACGCAAAAACAAGAAAGAGACCGACAAATACAACTGTTTCACCAAAAACTAATTGAACGAGGGTATGAACTAACAGACCTAACAAGACAAACAAGAAACATTACCAACATACCACGGGCGACACTACTACAAGAAAGAACACAAGACAAGAAAAAGAAGAACCAAGCCCCACCCCTGGTAATGATAACCAGATTCAACCCAAGAACCAAAGGTCTATCCAAAGCCATAAAAAAACACTGGCACATAATAACGAGAGATCGGGACTGCAAAGAAATATTCAGCTCCCCCCCAATGGTCGCATACAAGCGCCAAAAAAACCTAGGAGACCAGATCATTAAATCAAAACTGAACACTGTGAACGGATGATCACACTGCCGAAAAACAAACGTATAAATAACGCGAGGCCAACGGCACAAGCCAAAAGACCGGGGTCACACGAACCTGAACCGAGGCATGGGATGAAATCGACCGATAAACACCGGAGAAACAACGAACAATCCCAAAACCAACAAACCAGAAACGGATATCGGAACGGCAAGACCATCCGAACGCACCAAAGGACGACCTAACAACAAACTCTTGACAGATGAGGAACAAGAGAATCCGAAAAACTGACACGACGCAATGAACCGTAACTAACCAAACGCGCACCAACAACGAAAAGGCACTGGTGGGCCACACCCGACCGAACCACGGGCATGCGGCCGAGCGCAAGAGTCGCGCCAACACCCAAAATAAAAGGGAAAACAGAGGCAAAAAAATAAACAACCGCCGTGACAACAAAAGAACGCAATGAAACACACCGCCTCCACAACAAAAAACAACACGACAACAAATGGACATTAAGACAAGGTTGAAACTCTCAACCAGAAAACAAACAAGCACAAGTGGCAAACGAAAGGGGCACGCATAGCAACAAATGTAGAGACGAAACAAGAGCGAGAGAGCCTGAGCAACAGACGACAAAAAGGAGCCCTGAGTGATGACTCACACGAGGCCGCGCGCGCAGCGGGTATAAAACAACAAAACGGCCGCGCGAGAGGACCAGTCCAGTGCACAACCTTAGCGCTGAGAGGTAGCTGACAAACTACCCTGAGAAACCATACGAAATGAACACACAACAGACTAACACACCAACGAGAAACAGGCAAACATTTGAAGCCTGGACAGAACTACAGGACCTCCTTGGTCCCGCAAACAAATGGCCCAGAAACATACGAAAGTATATGTGGACCAAAAATGTCAAACACTGGGGAAGAGCCCTCCTGGCAGCATTCGTCTTCACCAACGGGTTAAACCCAACCATATTCCTCGAATGGGCGGCCTTAAGGGGCCTGTTTAGAGATAAAGCAGCCCGAAACCATTTCATCAACCTCCTCAAACTATTTGCGGAAGGCAAATACAACAAGAGCATATACTCATTTGACCTAACCAACGGAAGATGGGAGTACTTGGACGGAACACCAAAGTACTATCAAGGGAAGCAAAACGAACAAACCCAATCCAACATGTCCCAAAACAAAAACAACGGAAAAAACAGCGCAAGCAAACCCCCCCCCCCCTCCCCCCTTTCGACCAACGCAATGAACCGGAAAAACAAAGAGTGACACCAACGAATCGAAATCCACAGAACGGTCACAACTAAAAGAAAAGTTCGGTGCTAAGCACCACAGTGGTTAGGTGGGTCCGCTGACGAGAGCAGTACCTAGCTTGTTACAAGCAAAAATGTGCTCGAAATACGCAATGGAAAGAATGACTAAAACAAAATCTAGACCTGTGTCATGAAACATTGTGTATACGGCCAAGCCAGAATAAACAGGCTCCTGAACGCGTTGTTTGGTGTGCGATGTCGAGCACCATTTCATACACGCGCGCGCGTGTGTGTGTGTGTGTGTGTGTGTGTGTGTGTGTGTGTGTGTGTGTGTGTGTGTGTGTGTGTGTGTGTGTGAGAGAGAGAGAGAGAGAGAGAGAGAGAGAGAGAGAGAGAATTACGTCATATTTAGAGTATGTCAGTCTGCGTGGTGACGGGAGTTGCCTCTTTTACGTCACCGCCACTGTCTGACTTTCTCTAGAAGTCAAGTTGTTTTTTTCTGTTTTATTTCTTTTCTGAAAAGAATTAATTTTTACTAAATAAGTTGAACCTGAGGATACAAAGTTGGCTAACGAACTCATTTAATGTCTTTATCCAAACTAGCTATATCCAAAATTTCAAGTAAATATGACAAAGATTACGGACTCTAATCTGGATCAACCGATTTCCAATAAACGGTTGTTTTGAGACATTCAATTACAATATGCTCGGAGGCTCTCTTAGCCACCCCTTTAAGAAAGTATTTCGCCAACTTGAAGTTTCCAGCTTGTGTGTACAGAAATATCGGAGATTCTCTTGTTTACATACATACGCACACACACGGCGCTTCCCGCCAAATGTACGTTCAGCAGCGCCGTTAGCGTAACTAGACATGACGTAATTTTTATCTTGTTACTTCAATTGTGAGAGGTTTAGGCCTGCCCGCCTTCAGTTGATATCATGGACATGCTATTAAATTCGCCCCACCGCGACCCGTCCTAAAAAGTCCCTTCTATAAATAGAAGGGACTTTTAAACATTTCTACATGAATGAAACAATTTGTATAATGAAAAAATATCGAACTTCATCGGCTTTACTAGCCTGTTTTGCCACGTGACTGGATTACTAATGCCATTTAAGTACATGGGTGTGTCTATTAATAGCTGCATTTAATATCATATACATACACTTGTTAGAGTAGCATAGGCGCACGTGGTGGCCGGCGCAGCGGATCTGCATATAGTCAAAGCACCATCGTTAGGCCGTACTGCAATTTTTGTTACTTATTCTCATTGGCCTTTTTCCTCACAGTTTAATAACAGACTAATGGAGCTGACGGGGAAAATCAATCGCTCGTGAGCAAACAACAAGAAGTCAAGCGACCTCCTGCAAATGGACCGAGTCGTTGGGAAACACAGCCGCCCTAACTAATCAATAGGCAGTTCACACAGAGCTGCGACAATGACACGCTCTGAAATGCCAAGCACCAATCTCGGGGGATCTGAAAGAGTTCTTCTGGAAGTCTCGCCCACACGTGTCTTGGGTTGTAAAACTCTTGAAGCAGTGATGGACAGGAAAGGGGCAGGATAGAAGGGAAGCAAGGATTCATCGCATCTCTTCTACTCCCCCCTTCCCTATCCATCTTTGCTCTAAATAGGATACCGCACTGTGTACTGTATTCTTAAACATTTCAGTAACCCCAAGACCGCATTTCCCAGATTTTGGAGGTGACGCCTACGGACTATTTACCATATCAAGGGTAGTACCAGATTAGCTCGGCGCCATCAGGCGCCAAGCTAATCTGGCACTACACTTGAATTATTATGATAGATCCATCTCCTCTTGTAGTGCGTCGGGGCTAACTTTAAGCTAATTCTAATACGAACGCGTACTCTAAATCAAAAGACCAATAAATCTCAGCTCCAACTCAAGCTTTGTCTTTTCAGCAATTGTGGAATCATAACATTGACTCAGTTTTCAAGGTCTTGGAATGTAACCCCCCCCCCCCCCCCCCAAAAAAAAAAAAAAAAAAAAAAAAAATCCTTTCTCATTGTCAGAATGTCGCATTATAGTGCAGACGGGTGTATAACCTCATAACCAAGAAAGTCACGCCCCCTGTCAATTTGATTTTTTGAAAGTCGGAAATAACTGCTATCCTGCCCGGGCACTGAACTAGCAAAAAGAGAATCATCTCTGGCGATTTTTAAAAAATGATTATTTCTTTTAAAGGCTTTTATAACGGACTCTGGACTAGCTAAGGCACAATGGACTCCATGGTGACAGCTAACCAATTGGGAGATGGAAACTAATGGAAACAACATTCTGATTGAGCAACATCAGGAGCAGACCTATACTGGCAAGCAAGAGGCGTTGATTCTCATGAGCCCCAGCAGCTGAAGGAGCTCATGAGAATCTATGCCTCTTGCACAGAGGAAGTTGGACAGGAAACCGTAAAGGCGATGAGATTTTGTACACCTCGATACACCACGCCGGCATGTGTGATTTGAGAAACATTAGAAGCAGACTGGCGAGCGGGCAAGAGGAATAGATTATCATGAGCCCCTGCAACTGCAGAGGCTCATGAGAATCTGTCTCCTGCATGTAGAAGAAGTTGCACAACAGAATGTAAAGGAGACTGACGAGATTTTGTGGATCTCAATAACCTGGCCGGCAATGTGCGTGCCCGGTGAGTGGATCGCCTACACACGCCAGTTGATAAAGCTTTAATTGGATCGATGCCACGGGTCCGAAAAGCAACCTGTAAACTAGTCGTCCGAGTTGTCCCTTTTAAATACTGCAGGATATAGCGAACTGTAAGAGACGGTGACTTCTTTGAGGTTCATCAATTTTATGGTTGTCATGAAGTGAGTGTAAACAAATCTGCTGACTCTGCATCTCTGGGGATGTTGGAGAGTACCTATAATATATTATGCCAACCCTTTGGCTGTCGGTAGAGGTGTTTGTCTCGACGATTCCTCTGCAGGAATCATGGCGACAAACACCCTTACTGACAGCCAAAGGGTTAAATTTCCAACAGCTGAATACAAAATTGTGCGTTGGAAATGGTAGTGTTTTGTAACACCAGTTACTTTACCGATTTCAACATGTTTGAAAAAGTACAAATACACCCTTGATCTGAACTCGCTGTAACACATATTTGATAAGCTAAACTTCATGCTAAAATGCTGGTGTGCGGCCTTGGACTAATGAGGTTACAAAACTTTGCACTGATCCAGATTTTCAACTACGCTTACTGCACATAAAAGTCAGCAGGCTGCTCCATCAGTCCCTGGCCTTGTATTAATTAATTATCTCAGTCACCCAACAAGTCAAATTAGCGGTCTCAAACTTTAATTATTAAACTGTCGTGATTGCATCAGACCTGCGTGGGCACGTCATAGAATGTCTGTGACCGAAATATACTATACCATTATGAGTCACTCACTAAGGTTGCATCAGGTTAACCCTTTACATACTAATACACTCTCATATCAGAAATCTGACTATGATAGTTCAAAGGTGGTGCCAGAACTGCTTGGCGCCCAGGGGCGCCAAACTGTTCTGGCATCCACTTTTAACTATTATGTTCAGTCTATCATCGGAACTGAAATGTAGCCTTCACAGGACAACTCACTAATCTGAAATAATCAGCCTCAGGATGTAATGGGTTAACACAGAGTGCAGGACACAATGGTAATATGACTACAAACTACACCCGTTTTTTTGTCACAGTTGATAAACGCGAACCCATGTATCACTGGCATGCAACCAGTAGTGATAGCCTATATTGATTTGTTCACACAACCCACTCTCAAATGTTAACCCTTTGACTGTTGGTTACAGTTTTCCTGTGGGAATCATAACAAAAACCGATACTGACAGCCAAATTGTTAACTTAAACTGCAACATAACAGTAAACAGTACTGGTGACTGCACACTCAAAGGGTTAACATCATTAAGGTTCAGCCTAGACAGTGTTTGTG
The DNA here is from genome assembly GCA_036245525.1 of Semisulcospira habei. Lineage (NCBI taxonomy): Eukaryota > Metazoa > Mollusca > Gastropoda > Semisulcospiridae > Semisulcospira > Semisulcospira habei. The sequence continues at coordinate 151,789,963 of BTPG01000006.1, forward strand.
TTGTACATGTACATTAAAATTATATTAGCCTTCAGGTCTTCGTAAAGGCCCACTACTACTGCTGCTGCAACTGTTCAAAGATACACTTCTGTAACACACTGTTATGAAATGCTACACACAGGTCTAGTTATGGTTCATTTACACACAGGACACGTCGTCTTTATATCAAGTAACTTGACAATGACTCCACTCCATTCTAGAAACACAATGCTATCAGTGTGAGAAACAGCTAAACACAGATCGACACGCTAATGGCAGTGCAGAATAAATAAGTGGAATTACATGTGTGCTTTTGTTGCGTGTCCAAACTGCTGTTTAAGTTCATTGTGTCGACAAAGCATAACAAACACAAATGGTGCTGAAATGTGTCTTCAGATTTATTTGTAATGGTACTTTAATCTTTCTTCAAATTCTGACAGCATGTTTTATTTGTAAGGGATAACAAGAAAGGCAAAGCCAATATGGCTCACGTGTATGACCTATTTACATGTGTGACCTTTGTGACAATAAGGGCTGGCTTTTGTACCAGCAAAATCCATGTTTTCTGAAAATGTAGGCATTTTTCACACGTGAACCCCCCCCCCCCCCCCCCATGACCCTTGACCTTTGCAATGAGTCGACTAAATTAGTATGCATAAGAAGATCTTATCATCAGCTACCTTTGTGCCATATTTGATTGAAAAATTGGCAAAAAGATAATACAGTGGAGTCTGCTTAACACGAATTTCTGGGGACACGGTTCGTGTTAAACGTATTTTGTGTTAACCAATATAGCCTCAAAATTTATCACGGCCCTCAAGGAGAAAGTGTGTAAGAGATGTGTGCGTGAATGAGTACGAGGTTAAAAGTGCACATTATCGTACGGGTCGTACTTTATATGCATACCTTCAGCTCGCTAGGAAAACACAAGAAAACGTGTTCAGCTCGCGTATATGTAAAATCCATCAGGTAAAATCCATAGTAATTACAATCCATCAGGTAAAAGCAACACAGGCTGAATACAATACTGCATCGGTAAAAGGGTTGTGTTTTTACACAAATGATGCAAACAACATGAACAATTCAGAAACGCTAGCCAATTAGAAGACGGATTACAACAGCTGAAGGCTATTCAGCCAATCACAGACGAGTTCGCTCTGATTTGTCGTGTACTACAGCGAGAGCGATACGTGAACTGGTTTTCGGTGAATGGAATCTGTGTTCGTGTTAAACAGGTGAATAATAGTGAAATTGCCCAGGTTGGGAACTTCTTCTTCTTCTTCTCGAATGCCGTCACACTTGGAGTTTGGCTCTCAAAATGAAATCTGTGGTCTTCTGTAGCACCTCCACAGGCCCGTACAGTTTCTCTTGTAGAATGGTGGGCTTCTGCCATATCTCTTCCCTCAGCAGCTGGTGGTTCCCACAGTCCTGGAGGATGTGCTCTGTGGTCTGCTCTGCTTCTCCACAAGGGCACAGGGGAGATGGCACGAGGTGGAAGCGAATGTGCAGGTGGAAATTGAGTTGGTTGTGCCCGGTCCTCAGACGGAAGATGGTCACCTGCTCTTGTCTGGACAGCTGATGGTAACTGTCTAGGGGCCGTTGTGGTGGTCTGTACACAGACTTAATGATGGTCTTCATCTCTGTGAAGCTGACTCCATTTTCATCTTGTTCTTTCTCTGCGCCCACTTTTGCCATTCTGTCAGCTTCTTCATTGCCGTTGATGCCACAGTGTGAAGGGATCCACTGCAGCACCAGTCTGGTGCACTTGATGTTTTGCAGTGCCTCTTGTAGACGTGGCAGTTTGCTTGCTGTTGCTGCCTCAAGGACAGACATGGCATTAGTCAGGAAGACAATCTGGGCAACAGGGTCTGCAGTGCCACTAAGGGTGTTTGCAGCACGGACCAGAGCTTCCACCTCAGCTCTGTAATTTGTGCAGTGGAGGCCTGTTGATACTGCCTCTGCTGCCATTTTCTGGGTACTGAATGTACACCCCAGCCCCTCCATTCTAAACTGCATCTGTGGCTGATCCATCGGTGTATGCCCGTGTATCCATGCTTCCTGAGGATACTTTTCTTCGAGCATGGCCAGTGTCAGGGATTTCTTGCTCACAGTGCTGTGCTCATCTTTGGTGGTGATGTAGGGTACGGTACCGTGGAAGAGATAGGTTGGGAACTGAAACCAGCTTCGTGTAAAGTGAAATTTCATGTTAAGCATTTCGTGTTATCAGTGAAATTTTAATACAGAGTAAGAAGGCCGTCGGCCGGGAACACAAAAACGGTTCGTGTTAACCAGAAATTCGTGTAAAGCGAGTTCATGTTAACTGGACTCCACTGAACCTACAATTTTATTTAAAATTTGCATTTTACACACACTTGCCGGCCTCTTGTGACCCTTGACTTTTCCGAGGGGTCATCCAAATTAGTATGCATATATAGGTTTTACCATCAGGTATATCTGTACCAAATTTGGGTTTGAAGTTGTGAATAGTATTTGAGAACAAACATCTTTTTGACTATTTTTGACCTATTTCCTGAGCTCTTCTGACCCTTGACCTTTCAGAGGGATCAACCAAATTAGTACACACAGAAAGGTCTTCCAATCAGGTATCTCTGTAGCAAGTTTGGGTTTGAAGTTACTAATAGTATTTGAGAGAAGAAAAAAAAACTGTTGTCAAAATATGGCTATTTTGGAACTATTTCCTGAGCTTTTGTGACCCTTCCGAGGGATCAACCAAATTAGTATACATACAAAGGTCTTACCATCAGGTATCTTTTTACCAAGTTTAGGTTTGAAGTTGTGAATAGTATTTGATAAAAAATTAATTATGGCAAAATATAGCTGCTATTTTGGGCCTATTTCCTAATCCCCTGTGACCTTGACCTTTGTGAGAGGTCACTCAAATTGTGATGTTTAGAAAGGTCTTGCCACAAAGTATCCTTGGGCCAAGTTTGAAGACTGTGGCTTGAATAGTCTCCGAGAAAATGCCAATGTAAAAGTTTACCACGGACGACAGCAGACGAACCATACACGACAGACGCCCACTGGCCCAAAATAATAGACTCACTTTTGCTTCCCAGTCACACTGGCCCAAAAACATACTCACTTTTGCTTCACATGTGACTGGGAGCTAAAAAAAAATGTAGTGACCCAGAGCACCCACATCAATTACTGGCCTTGCTATTACTAGTATCAGAGAGCTCTATAACCCAGCAAAGATGATGATGATGATGAATCTTTATTTATTCAGGATAAAGCTATTAGGCAACTCAATGCCTGTCTTACAAGCTGTCCTGTAAACAAACAACATAACAGGAAAATAAACAGAGCATGCAAATAATAATAATAAGAAGAAGAGGAGGAAGAAAAACTATGGGAAAAAACCACAATAGGTGAATTAATGAAAGGAAAAAAAAATGGAATTGGAGAGAAAACACAGGCAAGCTGTTGGTTTTCAGTATAATAGGAAAAGGCTGCTGTTAGTCTCGATCGACAGCACCTGTTACAAGAGGGAGTGTGAGAGGCATAAAATACAGGCCCTCTCTAATCCCATCTCATCTGCAAGAGGCACAGATTGTAATGAGCTCAAGTGACTGCATGGGCTCATGACAATCTGTGCCTCTGTTCATATATCGAGATTCACTGGATTGGTGGGATTATTTGGTGTTGAATTGGCCATGCTTTCTAAGACATAAATATTTTGCATCCACTGGCAGTGAAGGGAGTAGGGTTAATGTGTTAATTCAATTGTGCATTCAGCCACTTGTAGTACTGGTGGCGGCAGACACAAACTAGGGTATAATAACGACTATTAGTACTAACTAGTCATTGGAAAAGCTTACTCTGTGCGACTGGATGCCATCAATGTTGACGACATAGCCCACACCACAGGCGTCACTCTCGTACGTGGGCTCGTACAACCCGTGGTTGCTCTCGCACCCACACGACCGAGGCGGTGACACCACAGGCATTGTCACCACCGCCTTCTGCAGTCACGATTTGAGCTGTGCTTTTTCTGCGGTAGTAAGAAAACAAATGTCTGCAGTTGTCCCGCCAATGCTCACCGGGGGCAGCCGGTCAATTTACTGCTTACTGACTCACCAGTAGAATGCTCGGCTGATAGGGCCCTGAAACAAAAATCAGTATGATGAAGCAATTCAGCACGTGTTCTCTCACTTGCAGTTCGAACTGTGGGAAATGGTGTAGTCCAAGCCAGCTCAAAGCAAGAGCTTGATTACATAGGAATAGCGATAATACTGTAGAACTTATTCTCTGCAAACATTTTTTTGGGGGGGCAAGAAAAATGTGGTCTTAAAAGACAGATATGCTCTCTCAAGAGAAGTTCTGAGGCACAAAAATTTTAATGTGTCACCTGTCATTAAAGACCATCATTTAGGTGGCTTGTTAATAACAGGTGATCTCTCATAAGGGATGTCGAAGAGGTTCTGCTGTAGACTAATACACTAAACTACCGCATAACTAGCATTTGACTCTATGTAAGCCAATCAGTGAGCACACCCATAAACTGAGAAAAGATATATTTTCAGAGTCAGCAACGCGAAAGAACAGTCGTCAAACAGTAAAGAAAAAAAAATTAAGCTACACAGAACATAAACTAAGTTGGCTTGAAATAAAAACTAAACAACAGGAAATATACTGCTCTGTAACAAGGTTTGTCACGACAACACGTACATGAACTCCGCTACAGGAGGGTTTCTTTATGTGCAGTTCAGGGTCATTCAGGGGCAAGTGTATTGAAACTACTGCTCACTTTTTGAGTGGTAAACGTGCGCGTACGTGTATGTTTGCACACACACGTGCATTCTCAGTATGAACTATGAAACTCAGGTTGATATTGCATCATCATACTAGACTGCAGTCCCTTTCATCTGACTCTATGTAATGACTATCATTGTATCAAACCTCAGGGGCGGATCCGGGGGGGGGGGGGGGCAGCGCCCCCCCAATCAGTCCTGTCCCCCCAATTTTTTTTTTTGATGGTTAATTCAAGTGGAAGTTGTGTTTTACTATTCGATGGTTCTTCTTTTCTGGTACGGTGTATTTTACAATTATCTCACAATTATCTCACGGGATCGGTGGGTGAGCATAGAGTGTTCATGGGCCTATAGTTGAATATCCTCACTTGACACTCCTTACCTGTACCTGTCACAGTACTTTACACAGACATAGAGTGCCATGTGGCCGGCACTCACAGGGGCTCATGTAAATCAGTGCCTCTTGCAGTGCGATACAATTTTCATTGCGTCCTCAGACTGTGGCAACAAACCGCTGACTGCGGTGGTAAAGTGTCCGATCATTGCTGAACTGCGGCCCAACTGAGTCCCTCAGCCAGGCATAGAGTTTTATGTGCCCCGTAAGTCACAGGGGCTCATGAAAAGAATTACCTCTTTCTGTGCCATATGAATGGCATTGCATCCTCATACGTGGCAGTCATCTAGGTTTAAGTCTACGCCTGTGTACACGCGGACTGTGATCACTGTGATCAGAAAGCGAGAAATCAACTGCACTGTGACTGTGAGCATCTCCCCCGGGGTGAGCAGCCAACTGGCCCGGGTGTCACAGGTAATTGCTAATCCCCTAATCCTGTCACACAACACTCTCTGAGCACAGTGGGTCTCCAGCCTCACACAGATTGCACAGCTTTGTCTTCCGTGGACATGCACAAGTGCCCATCAGATTAGCAATGTGGTCATTGATGCGTGTCACCAGAGGGGAGGTGTGAAATGTCTTGATTTTGATCAACCTTAAACTAACCCTTAAGTAATCGTCAGTCAGTGTAAGAGGTATACATCATGAGTGATAATGACTATTTCTGCCGTGATCTGATCCTGTGTTCCTCATATGGAGGAGGTTTGTGGGTGTATAGAGCAGTTTCACAATTTTCACAAATGGCTGTGTTGTTCCTCAGATGGAGGAGTATTTGGTAGTGTAGTGTTGTTGTCAACACAAGGTGATTGTTCCTGCAGAAACTCCAGGTAGAACATTCTTTTTAATAAGAAAATTAACACCATATAAGAATCAGAAGTGCCAGATTAATCTTGTTTTGTTAGGGTGGTCGGGTGGAGGCGGGGAGGAGGACAAGTGCATACAGATATGATCAGCCCTTCCTTTTAAACTTTTTAAAAAGTGCCGAAAGAGGTGCTGTGTCCCGAAATGAAAGAAGAAACGTTTTAACAAATAAAAATTGTAATCTCTGCAAACTCTAAATGTCTCAGAAAACCCCCAACAACAACCACCCCCCTCGAGACACCCCTGGTTCCGCCCCTGAACCTTGCCTGCCTCTACGACCCTTAAACCTGCACAGCAAACTGAAGGCAGTGTTTCGCAGCAAAAAGCATTGTACTATTGCGAACTGCCAGTGGGCTTAATAGCTCCTCTAAGGCCTAGGAGTAATAGTGAGCGCACAGATTCTTGTAAATGTAGTGTACAAGTATGCATGTGTGGCATCAGACGCACAAACAAAACAACAGCCAACGACAAGACCAACCAATTTATTCTTATGAAAAACATGTTTAATCATAACTAGTGACGATTTACGAGCACATGTATACTTGCTTCTGACACAAATTCTGGCTATGAGGCTCCACCATGCCTGTCAAAAGTAAGTCAAGGATCATAAATCAGCACCACCCATGGTTTAACACTTTGGCTGTCTGTAGCGCTTTTTGTCACGATGATTCTTGCAGAAATCATTGTGAAAAGAAAACAAAACGCTGATGAGAGCCAATAGGGCAATAAGGTATTTCTCCCACTTTTCATGCCATGCCAGGCAAACAGTACGGTTCACTCAACAGAGCATACACAAACGGTTTGCTTGCTTTTTTAAAACCTCAGCTGGGTCTCCCTAACATGTAATTCCACAGCAATGATGTAAACAAATCTTTATTGTGTTCCACATCCATGTGGAGTGTTCCAGGATTTACACCCATGCAGCCCTGAACAAACGTTGCTGATCTTCTCTGGCCAGTGGATTTCCACTGGCCAGAGAAGATCAGCAACGTCAGACTCTGGGAGAGAATAGAGCAGATAACAGCAGAGAATGAAATTGGGCGAAGATGGGGATGGATTGGTCAGTCTGAGAAAGCCAGCTTCCAGTATCACTAGGCAGGCATTGTCATGGACCCCCCAGGAAAAGAGGAAAAGAGAGGCAGGCCCAGAAACACCTGGCGTCGAGACCTCCAAGCAGACACCAAGAGACTGGGAACCACCTGGAGTAAAATCGAAGGAGAAGCACAGGACAGGAGTCGCTGGAGGTCTCTCGTCGACGGCCTATACCCGGGGAGGGGTGACAGGCGTAAGTAAGTAAGTAAGTAAGCCCTAAACAACTGGAAAAAAAACAGTTCTCGGACCGTAGTGACCAAAATGCCAAGTGGTACATTTTCTGATTTTTGACAGCATTCTCAACCTACACTCAGACTGTAATACTATCACTTTACTAGTATTTTACTAGTAATACTAGTTCAAAAAGAGAATTTAGCATGCAATGTGCACGTGTTGGATACAAAGGCCAAACAAAATATGTCTCTCTTGACCCCTGCTAAAGTAAAGGAGCCGGATTAAACAAGTCACACTGATAACATGCCAACCCATGCTCCCTCTTTCTCTCTTACACATACCACATACAAAAGCACAACACTTCAGTGTCTCTCTTGTATACATACCCACACACCACAACAAACAGAATAAAGTGAACCCACACTCACCACAAAGCAAATGCACACACACACAAACCAGATAAGAACCACTGACATTACATTAATCCTGCTTTTCCTTCTGGCCGCACCCCCTCAACCAGACCCCCCCCCCTCCCCTACCCCCCTCAACAAACAAAAAACACAACAAAACAACAACCAACCTACAGAATGAATGTGTACCCGACACATTTTGGCTTGTCATACAATATAAACAAAATTGATTTAACATCAACAAAGCTACTTATACCGGCAGACTGGCTTGGCTGCATGAACAGAAACGAACATAAAATAAAATGTGTCAAAAGTCCCATTCACAGTAACCTTTCACCTGTTCTGGTTGGGCTTGGCAACCTTTACCTTGGTCTGTAAAGTCAGCTTGCAAGGTCAGCTTGTTCGGCATTTCGTCACCACTGAAACCTAGCCTAGCCAAGGGCACACTGGGCAAGTCATGTATGCACAGTCAGTACCCACAGTCCTATTTATCCTCATTAACTGTCAGACAGTTCATAAGGATAAATAGAGCCGTTTCACCAGGATAAATAGTTCTAACTACACTACACAAACAACGAGGGCAAAATAAAGAGGGCTGCACAAATGCAATGTCTTGCGACATGCCTTCCTGACTTATAAAGCTGCAATCTCTATACATGTTGAGATTACAAAACGTTTCCTGTTCAGTTACACAACTCGTACACATGAAAGCTCAAAGCAAAGTAATAATACATAATCACTCAGTCTTACTGAATAAAAAATGATGTGCAATCTGGGCTGACCAGTTAATATCATGTTGCAGATGTGTATCTGGCATTCTTAAGAAAATGAAGAAATAGTGTACTTTTGCAGGAGACTATAAAGAAAAAATATTCTTCCAACATTCGACATATGGCTGATATGCTGCAATAGATAATGTGTCAAGAAGTAAATAAATAATTCTTGTTGACTTTGTCAGTGCCCAACAAGTAAATCGAAGCAATTACTCTAAACATAAAAATGTAATGCATGTTCAGACATTAATTATGCAGCAAGTGACCAACATGAATGCATACAAATTTTCAAAATCCACTTCTCTCCACGGTGAACTATCACCGTCAGCCAAAAAGGCAGAGTGTGTACTCACAAAGTATACAACTGATCAGTGATACTAGTGATAGTGACATGTACAATAAAATAAATATGCATGAATGATAATGTACATGGTATACATTCAACAACAAAAACTATTTGCACGCTAGTGCAGACAAACGGTACTTTTCAGTCCATTTGCAAGATTTTGGGAAGCAAAGCAACCTGTAACATGGGGAAACATCCAACAATTTCCATGCACGTCTGGGCAATCTTACACAGGAATGAGACTGCGGCTATTAACCAAACTGTTTTGTGGTTCCCAATTTGGTACTAGATAAATGTGGATCGATCGGCCCTTGTTTACCAAGGCTGACAACACGAGTCGGACAGTGTCCAACTGCAAAGTGCCCTTGGGGTCAATGACTGAAAAATCTCCAGGCTCATCAAAGAAACATAGATTCACATGAGCCCCTGCAGTCGCAGGCGCTCATGGGAATCTATGCTTCTAGCTGACCCAGATCGATACCAGCTGTTTCTCAATTTGCGGGTGTTAATTCTGACTTAGCCAAGCATAACCGAAAGGGTACCTACTGATAGGTCTAAACAGTTTGTTGCCCTTCTGTGTCGTGCGTGCTTTCTTACACAAGACCTAAGGAGCTTTGTAGTGTTTATGTTTGTAAAAGTACACCAGCTAAAGGTGCGATGCACTAGACTATGTTAAAATGCAAAAGCGGCAGAGACCGATAATTTTTAAACAGAAAACATTAAATACACAAATAGGATTCGACGGTACAATGTTGCTATTGAGAATGTAATTTGTTGGAAGCAGGAACTGGATCCGCTAATCCAACGTCAACATTTTGCATTTATGATGGTTTGACTTTTTGCTTCCGCAGCCCAGTCGGAGTTTCGCAACACATGACTGATCTATGATTGTTTGGACGAGATTGGAAATTCGTCTGCCTACCTTTTGTGATACAAGAACACGCCGGGCCCAACAGATTCGATGATGAGTCGAGGCTGATGAAAGGGGGGCAAGCCTTTGCAAAGATCCAAAGACACCGGTAACCGTACGTGTAGTATTGCTGCACGTGGTGCACAGATAACGGTGTGACTGTACTCGCTGGGTGTGTTATGCGGGAGACAACCTAGACTGGAGCACGCGCGCTATGCATGCACAGCTAAGCCGCAAGCTGATTGGTTGAGAATATGTATAGTACCGGTGTTTGGGCCAATCGTTGGCTTCCATAGTAAGGTGTCCGTGTAACGACCCCAGTGTACACACAAGACCATATACAATTGTAAGGTACTCATTTGTGTAAGGTCATTAGGTGAATACTACAGCGTACACCGTTAGATGAGCAGGCACGATTTATAATGTCTGGTCGCTGAGCTCAATTTGGGCCGGGGCCGAGCAATATCATAACATTTATATTCCTGTTCAGTTACTGCAACGGTAGGCCTATATAAGATATAAGTAATACTATTTTAAGTGGTGCTGCCGACAGCTATGTGACTAGACTGGCCGGTTTGGTGGTGTTCCGAGAGATGTCAATAAGTTAACAGTCATAGTTTGTGTCTTGTTCTGTAATTCTGGGCCTTACGCGCGGCACATTTCATGGTATTTCGAGTCAAAGAAAATCAGCGACAAGTCGGTGCCGCACGCGGACCCGCAGATTTATTAAGATGCTTACGGTACGAAAGCCAAAACGCGCACACACCTGCCCCCCCCCCCCCCCCCCTTGGTGCCGCACGCAGACCCGGCCGCAGATTTATTAAGATGCTTACGGTACGAAAGCCAAAACGCGCACACACCTGCCCCCCCCCCCCCCCCCCCCCGGTAGCTGGACTCACAATCCAGGGGAGAAAACGGATTTGTTTAATAGCATGTCCGTTGAAAGGTCCTGTTAAATCAAAGTCGCACAGTTGGAGTGCGCCTGAGTTGATCAGTGTTCAGGTCGTACTTCATAGGCAATAGATTTCCCTGTCCCCCATAACCCGCCCGTCAGGGCCGTCCATGATCACCTCGGTGCTGTGGACGTTAAACCCAAACTAACCAACCAACACCTGGCCCGATAGCAGGGCGTTCAGAGTCAGCTCGACTCTGTCTTAATTGGTTTTTTTCCCTTTCCTATAATATCCAGGTCAGTTCTACACTGGTTGATTTATTTTGGTCAGTCTGGGAATTGGACGCACTACCGTCCGATACTTTTGAATGCAGAGTGTATAGTTCAGTTTAAACTCAGATTCACTGAAAAAAAAAAACTTAATTATTTTTTTTTAAATTGATCACTTAGTGTTCACAAAATGATCAACCAAACTCTGTCATTAACATGCCTTTTTTTTCTTTTTTTTTTTTTTTTTCTTTTTTTTTTTTTTTGGGGGGGGGGAATGTGCTGCCCCTCCACCCCCCTGAAACACACACACACACACACACACGCACACATACATAAGACACTGACACACACGCAACCGTCACGGCTGCCACACACACGCGCCATGTGCGCGCGTGCGTGCACACACACACACGGCACGCACAGAGAGAGAGAGAGAGAGAGAGAGAGAAACTGAGGACTGAACTGAAAACTTTTAATTAAACTTGTTTAATTAGCTACGTCGCGCGGAATTCAACTAGTCTGTCAGTAGTTTAGGTGTCACTGAGCAGGGCCGAATCACTTACATGTTGTTGTTTTTTTTTTTTTTTTTTTTTGGGGGGGGGCAAAAAATAATTTGGAGAAATTAACCACCTGAAACAGACACCTAAAGCAGAGTTTTGACTGTTTTGAGTATGGCTTTATTTTGTGTTTTTTTTTTTTCACCAAGGTGAGCAAAGATCATCCTTCAGTGTATCAAAGTTGTATGTTGTAGTTTTATGGAGGAAGGGGGGGGGATGCCCCCCCCCCCCTGGATCCGGCCCTGCTGAGTGTTTTTTTTTAAAGGTTTTTTTAAAAAAAATCTCAAATCTAAAATAACACAGATCAGTTAGAACCCGTATAACATATTTAAATACTTAAGACCTTGACCATGCCTTGATCAGCAACTAAATTTATATGTTACTGAAATTCGTAATTTTCACCCTTTGATTGCGTTGACAAGGGGAGAGTAACACGGCAGAATGATAGGCACGCAAACGGAGAAGACGGAGTTACTGCCAATTTCTTGTTACTGAGCCAGTTTCCATGCCAGTGTAGGCCTACTGAAGAGGGGTGGGGTGGGGGGAGGGGCAGTGGCGGTGTCTCTTGGGCACGTAAAACGAAAAGCTTCGTCTTCGCATGTCTTACTCATAACTTTATTTATTCATTAAGTAAAAGTGTTATATCAGACGGTAAAAATTGGTCAGGAAGTAATGACACTGTGCATGCAGCCGGTATCTCGGCTACTGAGTCGGACGGTAGTATTCAACAATTACAAAATGGGCCATGGAAACACTGAGACGGGCTTGTCCGTTGAAAGTTCCTGGTACATCAAGGCTGCAGTGCGTCTGAATTAATCAGTGTTAAGGCCATACTCCATACCCTGCGAAGGTCGCACTGAGTCCGAAATCAACCAGCTCAGTCAGGCGGTTAAGCGTCGGAGCAAGAGAGCGATGGGAATCGCCGGGTCGTGGGTTCAGTCGAGTCCCCGCCGTCCCGGTAGCTGGACTCGCCATTGCCGCAATCTAGGGGGAGTGAAAAGACGGGCTTGTTCCTTAGCACGTTAATAATAATAATAATAATAATACCGTTATTATATAGGCGCTTTTTCTCAATTTTGGGGAAATCGACTCAAAGCGCCGCCACACCGACACTCACGAAATTTACGGATTTACGCCATTTAAGACAAACACAGTACAAACACAGTACAAGACAAACGAAGGGCCAGTCAGCTACTGAAATTACAGAGATTTTTGATCGCTTGTATTTGAAATTTGTAAAGTGGCCTGAGACCGGTACCAAAGTGTGGGGGGTGGGGGGGGGGGGTGGAAGAACCGGAGTACCCGGAGAAAGAACCCCCGACGGTCCGCCCGAATTAACGGTGACACTTACCAGAGGAGAAAAGTCCGACGCCGGAACCCGGTATCGAACCTCACACCTTTGGCATTGGTGGCAGGCGCCTTAACCACTGCGCCACGGACCGCTCTGAAAGGTCCTGGTAAATAAAAGTGGAACAGTTGCTGTGCGTCTGAATTGATCAGTGTTCAGGTCGTACTCCATAGGTAATAGATTTCCCTGTCCCCCAATATACGCCCGTCAGGGCCGTCCCGCATTATCACGTGAGTTCGGTGCCGTTAACGTTAAACCCCGAACCAGCCAACCAAAACCAAAGGTCGCACAGCTCTCCTTGTACCCCAGACCCGTAGTGCCATCTATAATTATCACTCTTTTCGTGGCGAACTAATCAATCAACCCACAGATTCAAAACTGCACCAGAAAACGTACACACAGACTCAGTTAGATTCAGCCTTTACAAAACTGGGCCCGCACACAATGCAACACGGCTCGGCCGGTCACATTTCTCAGCCAGCTCATCTGCAAGAGCCATAGATTCTTGTGTGCCTCTGCACTTGCAGGGGCACACAAGAATCTATGGCTATAGCTGGCGCAGTTTGAAACTACTTGATTCTCACAAGTAGGAGTTATTACGATTTTAGCGCAAGACTGCGCTTGTCTGCGGCCATGAACTTCGCTGAAGGTCATTTACATAGTCCGGCCACGATCTGCCTCACACTCCATTTTTTTTTAGGCCTATCCTGGCGCTAAAGTCGAGGGTCAATTGGTGCTGATAAGTCTGCTAACCCTAGGGTTAGCGGCTGGAACCAAGATGGCGGCGATTAGAAATCGGATGTACCAGAATAGACGACTGATTCCCGATTCCTTCGGAGAAACCGCATCTTCCGTGACCGCACGAACCCTTTTGACGTTTTTGAAGATGACAAAATTTTCAAGAAGTTTCGCTTTCACCGCGAGGAGATTCTTGCCATCACCGACAGCATAGCAGACGATGTAGAACTTTCGAATCGACGCGGGGCTCTCACCCCGCTCTTACAGGTCCTCTAACAGGCGGTTAAACGTCGGAGGCGGCAGGAGAGCGATCGCCGGGTCGTGGGTCCGTACCCAGGGGAAAAAAACGGATTTCTTCAATAGCCGGCACTCATGTCCGTTGAAAGGTCCTGGTAAATCAAAGTGGCACAGTTGGAGTGCGCCTGAGTTGATCAGTGTTCAGGTCGTACTCCATAGGCAATAGATTTCCCTGTCCCCCATAACCCGCCCATCACTGGTGTGTAACAGACCACTAAAGAAAGAATCTTTGCGAAATCGAAAGCACATGTGTACTGTGTACTATTTTATTGAAGAATTTTACTTTAAAAACACACACACACATACACACACACACAGGCGCACATAAGCCTCACAGTGGGTTACCTACCATTTCAAGTGAAAATGGGTTCCCATATTTCTATTTATTCTAGGGCTCTGGAATTGATGCGAATGTTTAGAACTCGTCTTATAACTAAGCTCGATAACTTAAAATAAAATAGACATTTTCTCGAAACAGAGGCACTATAGATGCCGAAAAAATGGGTTTCTGCCAATAAAGTGGGTGGGTGTCTCTCTCACACCAAAACTGGCATTACAGTCAAAATGGGTGTCTTCACAACAGTAGGCGTCTGTAATAAGGTCAAGTTCATGGAATACTTCTTTTTCACATTAATTTTTTTTCCCAACTTAATGTGTATGTGTGCTTTAACATTCTTTACATTGTATGGTGCAAAATTCAATAAACACTGGCCCGAAACCTTTCGATTATGATTTTTACAGAGGAAATCTTTTAAACATTGCTGCGTTTTGTCCTTCTGAAGCAAAACAGTTTATCATGGCATTGATGTGAGAATCAACATAATGTATTCTGGAAATTAAAGGACTTTTTTTGTGTGTTTTGGGTACTCTGGAGTTTCAGACAAACAGCAACAGAGCATTTTGAATATTAACCCTTATCATTCAGAATACACCAGTGTGTGCAACTAGTGTGACTGAAATAGTCCAAGGGTTAGTGCCAGAATAGCTTGGTGCCTCTAGGCGCCAAGCTATTGTGGCACCACCCTTGAACTAAAGCCATTGGTCTATGTCCTCATCTGTAAGTACTGTAATGTAGCTTGCATAGAATTATGGCAGTGAACAAATTTGAAGCTATTAGCCTCAGTATGACTATGATGCGGGTCAAAAAGTGTGGAAAAATATGAAAGATAGAAAAAGACCCAGACAAAAAAACGAACACTTAACTTATTCTACCCCAGCAAAATTTAAGATCCACCACGATAGTTCAAGGGTGATGCCAGAATAGCTTGGCGCCTATGGGCGCCAAGCTATTCTGGCATCACCCTTGAACTATCGTGGTGGATCTGTGTCCTGCACTGCAACGCAGTCTTCTGAAGACGACTTCAACATTTGGGCTTAACTTATTCTACCCCAGACACACCACAGCAAAATAAAGATCCACCATGATAGTTCAAGGGTGATGCCAGAATAGCTTGGCGCCTATGGGCGCCAAGCTATTCTGGCATCACCCTTGAACTATCATGGTGGATCTGTGTCCTGCACTGCAACGCAGTCTTCTGAAGACGACTTCAACATTTGGGGATTCCGGTCTTGGGGTAGAATGAGTTAAAATGACAGAACAGAACACTGACATTAATTAATTAACTGACAACATAAGAAATCACTTGAAACTTCAGCCTTTATTTAACGTCTTTTGTCTCCAACAACCAACCATTCTTTCATTTGCAGAGTTTTTAAAATGGTATGCAGTACAACCAACCATTCTTTCATTTGCAGAGTTTTTAAAATGGCATGCAGTATATTACAAAATGATCCGCCCCCCCCCCCCCCCCCCACCCCATAACACTCTTGTAATCAATCTTTACATTGTCAATGGTTTTCTTATCTTATTATTGTCTTTTGTCCCCAGCCGGCTGTTTCGTTTTGCAAATCCAAAGGTTATACAGTATACAAAATGTGACCCTTTCTCACGAAACCAGTCTTAACTCGCAGCAAGCCAATCAGCACTACACGCAATAATATGTGGTGGGGGTCAATCTGGGGCATTTTCACTTTTTTGGAGAAATGTATTCTACATACACCAAAGTATGGTATGGTTAAAATCTTTATCATGAAAAATGCCATTAAATAGGTAAAAAATGATTTTAAAAGTCTGCCCTTGGCCCCAATTATGCTGCACACAGAAACTTCACAGGCTGTTTCTCAAAATAGCCGCCGGAGGCTTTAACAACTTTAAACACTAACAGCTTTTACAATTTTTGCACTACAGCATACAGTCATATATCACAGTAATCAGCAAACACTGTAGTTTTCATAAATGTATATATGTCAAAACATCCAAAATGCGAGTTCTTAAGACTGATGTTGTGAGAGAGGGTCACAAATGATCCAGGCGTCCATCAGATAAAAAAAAAAAAAAAGCAGGCTATACATGCTGAAACAACCCCAATAATAACACTCATGTAATAAATCTGTATGAAATCGAAAATGCCGCGAGTGGCGGGGAACCTCAATTCTTTTCTTTTGTAACTTTTTCAGTCTGTTGCGGATGTAATCCTTAATGTTTGTCCAGCGCCTATGTCTAAGTGCAGGCTCCTCTGCCATTGCGTACTGTATCTCGGCCTTTCCAGGAAGTTTGTTCATGACGAGGTGTGTCTTGAAACGAGTTTGAACAGCTTTCTCTTCAGCATCCCCCCATGGTTTCCTTGTAAATCTAGCTTTCTTTCGAACAGGAGCTGACGCAGTACTGTCATCATCAAAACTATCTAGATTGTCATCAGGCTCTGGACGTCTTTTCTCCGTCATGCTCATCGATTCCTGTGTTGCTGACTTGCTACTTGCTTCATTCACAGGTGCTGTTCCCCCCGAGACCTCTCTGCCAGTTTCTGATGTGTCTTCATTGTCAAAGTCAATCTCTTCATCATCGCCCAGCTCAGCTCTAATGCAACTCTCAAAATCTGTCATCCCATTGTTAACTGACAGAAGAATCTTTGCCACTTTTGCCTTTTGAAGGACGTCTTGAGGTTGGCGGTAGATATGGCGATGTATCCGAATATCATGGCCAAGGAAATCTGCCAGCTGATCCTGGTCTAACTCCGAGATGGCCATTGACTGAGCCAAAGTTGCAACCTGCTTCCGCAACTGAGTAAATGTGAACATGGCTGGGTATGACACCCCTGCTTCTAGGGCATGGGCCTTCAGAACATCATGGCCTCTGTAAGGCCTCTGACCAGAAGGTGTGGCAAAGATGTACTGGGAATCAGCGAGAGCTGGCACTGATTGCCTCATTTGAAGGATTCTGTCCACAGTTGTCATCATCTTCTTCGTCAGCAAAACGGGAACACTCCTATTAAACTTGCCTCTGATTTCCACTCGCTGAAAATGATTCACCATTTTCTTCTCAACCTCTGTGAGACCTTTCAAGATATCTTGATTGGTGATCGATCCAATCTTAGCATTCTGGAAGTCTGACACCTTCATTCTCTGAACTTCTCCCCCTCGTTTTCGGTTGAAAAGTGATACAGCACAAAGAGTTGCTTTAACCACTGTCGGATAATCTTCCGAAACCATCCTTGTCTCAAGAAGCTGCTGGACCTTCCTCACATCTTCACATGATGGGATCAGCTTGGGTTTGTTCATGGTCATTTTCCCGACCGACTGGGCTGCTGTAGCGGACACACAATCATACCAGTCCCCGTTGAAGACAGAGTTAAACCGCTGCGCCTCAGAGAGCTCCTGTCGCCACCTGTCGTCTGAACCCTGCCCAAGCTGTTTGGATGCCTGTGACTGTTTGATCTGTGAACACTTTTTCAAAGCATGGCCTATGCGCATTGCGAGATTGCCTTTTTTGAACTGATGTGTGTCCTCATCAAAATCTGCTAGCTCTTTTACAGCCAGGACAACATGATCAAAGCTAGCTGAATTGATCACAGCATTTAAACTTGCGATTTTCATTTCTGACCTCACTCTGATAATCTTTAATAGTCTCCCTAACTCCCGCATCCTGGAGCTGATTTGTCCAGCCGTGTGTTCTTCAATGTCCCTGCGGTCAAATAATCTCTTTCCATACTCAAGAAGCAAGGGGTCAGTTCTGATGAGACGGCTTATCTCATCATCTCTCTGGCTGGCCAAGACCTTGTGATAGAAGGAAAATTCAACGTCTAAGGGTATTGGAAGCATTAGGCGACCACGGCGCGCCGCCTCCCCTCTCTGAGTGATCTGAAACCCTCCTGGTTTCTGACAGCAACGTTTTGAGTGTACAGAGATCAGCTTTTTTTGATAGAGCCCTTTGCAATGGCTACAGGCGAGAAGGTCGTCTACCTTACTAGTTTTGGTGCGATACTTAGGAATCAAACATCCGGATTTGTTTTCAAGAACAGCAACGTTATGTATGTAATCACCCTCATCTTGTAGTCTGATCCATGCTCGACGTCTCTGCTTCGTCCCTTTTTTCATCAACAAAATTTTAGCAACGTCTGCCTCATCTGCATGGACATCTTGTAAGTGCGTGCTCATTTTCAAGACAAGCTTGCCACACAATTTGCATGCATGTTTCTTGTCCCATTTGTACTTTCCTTTCCCTCTCTGCTACACGTGCACACCTGTTTCTTCTTTAAGTGTTACTTGGGTGGGGTTAGGTATTTTTTAGTTCCCAGGGTCACCCTGGTCAGCCCCACAGGGTGGGTTTTTCTCTCTATTCTGGGGCATGTGTTTCTGTCTACCCTTGGTCCATTCACCTGTATTTGCCTTTTTAAAACTCTCCCTACTGTCTGCACTGCCTGTAGCTCTTGATATTGGATGTGTGTTGCTAAATGATCTTAGCTTTATTTAGGCCCCATGTGTTAGGTTTATTTAACGTATTTGACCGGCTGACGACATACATTCAATGTTCTGTTTATTTTTATTTTTTTTTCACAAGCAGTGCAGGCACGTCCTGAGAAAGCCTTGTTGCTGTCGGGACGTTAAGCAATGTACAATCAATCAATCAATTCTTTAAGTGCTCTTTCCCCACCCCCAGCATCATGTTCCTTCTGCCTATCCACATTCTCATTGCCACCCCCTAACGCACACTGCACCTTGCTGGTACTAGCGTCACCGACACCTGGCCACCCCGAACCTGCCACTTTGATGAAATCTAACATAGTCGATACAATACTGTCTATGTCAGAGATCCCAGCAATTGATGCCGACACACCGTCTGAATAAAGTGAGCTCGAGCCAGGAACAAACTCCTCGTCATCACTGCCCTCGTATTGCGATGCGCTTGCACTACTCTTAGTCTCAGGTCCATCCCAGGCTCCATTTGCCAACTGGAGAAAGAAAGAAAGAAAGATTGAAACCAAAGCTGCATTAGAAACAGAAACAGCCCAATTTTGGTTTAAGGGGCCTTGCACAAGAATAAAGAGTAATCCCGTGTATGACCGATTTACATATGTGTGACCTCGGTGACGAGGGCTGGCTTCTGCAGCAGCAAAATCCATGTTTTCTGAAAATGCAAGCAGTTTTCACACATTTGTCAACCCTGCGTGACCCTTTGAGAGAGGTCACTCAAATTGGCATGTTTAAAAAGGTCTTGCCACAAAGTATCCTTGGGCCAAGCTTGAAGAATGTGGCTTGAATAGTCTCCGAGAAAATGCCACCGTTAACTCATTCTACCCCAGACACACCACAGCAGGATAAGGATCGACCATGATAGTTCAAAGGTGATGCCAGAATAGCTTGGCGCCTACGGGCGCCAAGCTATTCTGGCATCACCCTTGAACTATCATGGTCGATCTGTGTCCTGCGCTGCAATGCGGTCTTGAGAGGACAGGGGCAAAATTTAAGGATTTTGGTGTTGGGGTAGAATGAGTTGAAGTTCAACATGGACGACGGACGGACGACCAGTGGCCCAGAACATAAACTCACTTTTGCTTCGCACGCACGCCAGCCAATAAAATGAAGATGATCATAGAATCACTTTACTTACCAGTTTGTAATTGGGAGCATTCCGCTGCCGTCCATGCACCCTCCTACCAGACACACCCTCTGTGGCAGAGGCTGGGGGGGCTATGATGCTGCAGCTGACTAATTTGGCCATGGGCCTTGGTCATGTGCCAGGAAGGGGCGTGCTTGTCCACTTCCATAGATCCCGATGGGTTTGGACATCCTGCTGCCATCCGGCGCTGGGTGTGTGCAGAAAGTCCTGAGCCGGTGTGACCAAAACGGTGTTGCTGCAAACATGTCCAATACAACCATGTAAACCATTGACATTTTGAATCAGATTGATTGTACATTGCTTAACGTCCCGACAGCTACAAGGCTTTCTCAGGACGTGCCTGCACTGCTTGTGAAAAAAACAACTAAACAGAACATTGAATGTATGTCGCCAGCCGGTCAAATACGTTAAATAAACCTAACACATGGGGCCTAAATAAAGCTAAGACCATTTAGCAACACACATCCAATATCAAGAGCTACAGGCAGTGCAGACAGTAGGGAGAGTTTTAAAAAAGCAAATACAGGTAAATGGACAAAGGGTAGACAGAAACACATGCCCCAGAAGAGAGAGAAAAACCCACCCTGTGGGGCTGACCAGGGTGACCCTGGGAACTAAAAACTGGTAATACAGTAAAAAGCGACACTTCAGTTGCACAATCCGAAAGACCTGTTTGTGGAAGTTTGTTCTTCGAATCGTGAGGCAGTTTTGCGAACGAGGATTGAAATCTGGCGCCATTTGTTTTTTAAACGGTCAACTCATACTGTGCATGCATAGGGTGTCAACTTACTTTTCGATCACTGACAATCACACATGTCAGAAAAAAAGAAACAAAATCGCGTGGCAGATTGACCTTGTAATGGTGTTATTGAACGAATTCCTTTCATTGAAGAAGAAAGCTTTTGTTAAAATCATGGGGTTCTATTATCATTTACTACAAGACTCAACGGTCAGAGAGGAAGACACGACCGAGCCATGGCCGAAGCAGACGCCTTATTTTTCTGGGCCAAACGGGTATCGGGGATTGGAGGCATCTCTCAGTTAAATAACTGCACTGAACAAGTACATTTGGGCGTGCTCTTAACTAAGAAATATTGCATAAAGTACCTCTGCAAACGTGAAGAATGGCCAAGTGGGGGACGAAAGACGTTTTATATAGGAAGGGCAAGGGAAACAACTCCGTTCATCGGTGTTATTGACCAATCAGCGATCATCAAGTAAAACACTCGCTCGCTTCCGTGTGAACACACAGGCCCAGGGCGTCGCAAAAAACACAACATGAAGTAAATCTGGGAAAATGGGGACATCCTATTTTGATATTTTTTTCTGACTTTTGAATGAAAGATAATGCAGAAACAACCCTCAGCCTGACTTGGTCACCCAGAATTTTACACACACCCATTTTGCATAAGGATGGTAAAGAAAGTCACCCATTTCAGTGGTTTCGTGTACACACACACACACACACACACACACACACACACACACACACACACACACACACACACACACGCACAGTCACATACAAGTTCATGTCCACCACCCGCACGTTGAATCTTGATATTGTGTTGCTGACTTAAGTAAGCCTGGATAAAAACAATGCCATCAATAGGCAAATACCGCCCATCTCCACCAAAGGGCATAGATCTTGATTTAACTCCACAGACCATAATGTGTATTAGATGTAACATGTATGACCCTTGTGACAAAGTAAAGACTTTTTCTGCACCAGCAAAATCCATGTTTTCTCAAAATTTAATTAGTTTTCACACAGCTGTCAAACATCCGTGACCCTTGACCTTTATGATATCATAGAGTTGACTAAACTAGTATACATAGGAAGCTCTTATCATCAGCAGCTACATTTGTGCCAAATTTGATTGAAAAGTTTGCAAAACTGTTGATAATACATGTAACTACAATTCTTTCCACAAGAAAGGCAAAGCCATTATGGCTGACATGGACAACCGATCGACATACTTATGTGGGACCTTTGTGACAATTGAGTCAAGGACTGGCTTTCGCACCAGCAAAGTCCATGTTTTCTCAACATTTATTTTCACACACATGTACACCCACACACCCCTCCCACCCTTGACCTTTGCAATGAGTTGAGTAAATTAGTATGCACAGGAAGGTCTTATCATCAGCTACCTTTGTGCCAAATTTGATTGAAAAATTTGCAAAAATGTTGCTAATACCTAAAATTAATTTTATCAAAAATTGGCATTTTGCACACATTTGCCAGCCTGTGATCCTTGACCTTTCTGAAGGGTTAACGAAAACAGTATGCATAGATAGGTCTTCTCATTGGGTAGGTGGGGGGGAGGGGGGGGGGGGTAGAGACAGAGAATCCGCGTGCTCTTCCAGGGTCCGAAGAAATCGAATAGCGAGGTGGGGTAGGGGGGGGGGGGGAATAGATTGACCATGATAATTCATGGGTAGTGTCAGATTAGCTTGGCTCCTGAAGGTGCCAAGCTAATCTGACAGTACCCTTCAATTATCATGAGCAATCAATCTCCTGCTGCAGGGTCCCAGGCGACTGAAATGGATTAAGACACGTTCAGAAATACTGGATGTTGACTGCGTTGCACACGGCATGACTCATAAGAAAATGTTCTAAGAACACATAAACGGTTCCATTCGACGACGTATTTGTTAAAGACGTAGACCTATGTCAATAGGACAAATCAATTACTGCCATATTTTCATGGACAGTTAAGTGCCTGTGCTGGTCTGTACTATTTCGGAACTTGTGAAATCATAGTCAAGCGCATATTTTGATGTTTTGGAAATGATTTGGAGTTGTGTGAATGACAACAATTTAACTCATTCTACCCCAACACCGAAATCCTTAAAATTTGCCGTTGTCCTCTGAAGACTGTTTTGCAGTGCAGGACACAGATCGACCATGATAGTTCAAGGGTGATGCCAGAATAGCTTGGCGCCCGTAGGCGCCAAGCTATTCTGGCATCACCCTTGAACTATCATGGTCGATCCTTATCTTCCTGTGGTATATCTGGGGTAGAATGAGTTAAAAGTTATGCCAAAGGGGAAAACAAGAAAGGCAAAGCCATTATGGCTCACGTGTATGCGGACCGATTTACCTATGGGTTACTTACTTACGCCTGTCACCCCTACCCGGGTATAGGCTGTCGACGAGAGACCTCCAGCAACTCCTGTCCTGTGCTTCTCCTTCGATTCTACTCCAGGTGGTTCCCAGTCTCTTGATGTCTGCTTGGAGGTCTCGACGCCAGGAGTTTCTCGGCCTACCTCTTTTCCTCTTTCCCTGGGGGTTCCATGACAATGCCTGCCTAGTGATCCCCATCTTCTTCGCCCAATTTCATTCTCTGCTGTTATCTGCTCTGTTCTCTCCCAGAGTCTGACGTTGCTGATCTTCTCTGGCCAGTGGATTTTCAAAATTCTTCTAAGGCAACTGTTCATGAAGGTCTGTACTCTGTTGACTGTGGGTTTTGTCAATCTCCATGTCTCTGCTCCATATAGGAGAACTGCTTTTACATTGGAGTTGAAAATCCGGACTTTGGTGTGTTGTGACAGCTCTCTGGAACTCCACACTTTTTTCAACTGGAGAAAGGCTGCTCTGGCTTTACCGATTCGTGCTCTGACATCTGCATCAGTGCCGCCTTTTTTGTCTATGATGCTCCCGAGATAGGTGAAGGACTCCACCTCCTCCAACGGGGTGCCAGCAAGCAAGACTGGTTCTTCCCTGGTTGCGTTCAGCCTCATTGTCTTTGTTTTCTGTTTGTGAATGGTGAGGCCCACTTGGGACGAGATGTTAGCAAGCCTCGTGGTCTTGTCCTGCATTTGTTGATGAGTGTGGGACAGTAATGCCAAGTCGTCTGCAAAATCGAGGTCGTCAAGCTGTGTCCACACTGTCCACTGTATTCCACTTCGTCTGTGCTCTGTGGTCATCTTCATGACCCAGTATATGGCCAGTAGGAAGAGGAACGGAGACAGCAGACACCCCTGCCTGACACCAGTTCTGACCTGGAGCTCTCTGGTGAACTGCCCTTCGTGGATCACGCGACATGTCATGCCATCATAGCTGCTCTTGATCAGGCGGACGAGCTTTGTGGGTACACCGTAGTGTCGTAGGAGTTTCCACAGAGTCTCTCGGTCCACGCTGTCAAATGCTTTCTCATAATCCACAAAGTTGACGTACAGCGGGGAGCTCCACTCCAGAGACTGTTCCACGATGATGCGGAGGGAGTGGCGATCTGGTCTGTACATGATCGGTTCTTCCTGAATCCTGCTTGCTGGTCTCTCAGCTGGGGGTCAACGGAGCTCTTCATTCTCTCTAGGATGATCCTGTTGAAGACCTTTCCTGGTACTGACAGCAAGGTGATTCCTCTGTAGTTGGAACACTTGCTGAGGTCGCCTTTCTTGGGAAGCTTGATTAGGTACCCCTCCTTCCAGTCAGCTGGCATCACCTCCTCTTCCCAGATCTTTCCAAACAGTGGGTACAGCATCTCAACTGTTGTCTCTAGGTCTGCTTTCAGAGACTCCGCTGGGATGCCATCTGGCCCTGCTGCTTTGCCATTCTTCAAAAATGCCACTGCTTTTCTGATCTCTTCCCGGCTGGGTCTGTCACAGCTGATGGGTAGGTCGGTCTCTGCCGGCTGGATGTCGGGGGGGTCGGGTGGGCTAGGTCTGTTCAGTAACTCTTCAAAATACTCCGCCCATCTGTCGAGTTGGTCTGCTCTGTCTGCAATAGGCTTGCCTTCTTTGTCTTTTACTGGTCTTTCTGTATGGCCATACTTACCCGACAATCTTCTGGTAATGTCGTAGAGCTGATTCATGTTGCCGCTGCCTGCTGCCTTTTCTGCCTCTGCTGCCAGGCTGTCTGTGTAAGCCCTCTTGTCTGCCCTGATACTCCTCTTCACCTCGCGGTTGGCTTCCGAGTATACCCCCTGTGCCCTTACTTTGGCTGCTCTCGTGCGACTGTTGTTGACCGCTGCTTTCTTCTGCTTCCTCGCTTCTATCTTCTTCAAGGTCTGTGCCGACAGCCAGTCCTTGTGGTGGTGTTTCCTGAACCCTACAGTGTCTTTGCAGGTTGAGTTCAGCGCCTCTCTAACTGCCTTCCACTGCTGCTCTGTGGTGACCGCCTCCTCTTCATTTACTAGCTCCTGTAGCGCTTGAAACCGGTTGGACAGCACCAGTTTGAACTCTTCTCTAACTCCAGTTTCTCTCAGGAGGCCTACATTATAGCGCTGTCTTCTTGTTGTCTCTGTGCGGCTTTTCTTTAGCTTGAGCTTCATTCTTAAGGTAAGCAGATGGTGGTCTGAGGCGACATCTGCTCCCCTCCTCACTCGAACATCTTGAAGGGATCTTCTAAATTTCTTGCTAATGCAGATATGGTCTATTTGGTTCTCTGTTGTATGGTCAGGTGAGACCCAAGTTGCTTTGTGTATTCTTCTGCGTGGGAAGATGCTGCCTCCAATGACAAGTCGGTTTAGAGCACAAAAGTCTACAAACCTCTCCCCGTTCTCACTCATCTCCGAGCCTAGTCCCTGTCTCCCGATCACCTCTTCGTATCCGGTGTTGTCCTCCCCTATTTTGGCATTAAAATCGCCCATACTGACGATGGTGATGTATCGCTCCGCACATTTGTCCACGGCACTCTGGAGTCGGTCGTAGAACTCTTGTTTCTCTTCCTCGTCACTGTCATTGGTGGGCGCATAACACTGGATGACGTTCAGCTTGAGCTTTTTCTTGGTTCTAAAGGCTGCTGTGATAATTCTTGGCCCAAGAGGTTCCCAGCCCATCAGCGCTCTCTGTGCCACTGGTGACAGCATGAGTGCTACTCCTTCTGTATGGGGGGCATTCTCCTCTTCATGACCTGAATACAGAATCATCTCCCCACTTAACAGCCTTTTCTGGCCAGACTGCGTCCATCTGGCTTCACTGATGCCTAGCAGGGAAAGGTTGTACTTTTGCATTTCCGCTGCTATCTGGGCGGCCTTGCCGCTCTGGTACATGGTCTTGACGTTCCATGTGCCCATGGTTGTATCCCTGGATAGAGAGAGGCGGCTCGGTCCTGTGGCTTCCGAAGACTTCCGGCTTTCACCACAGGACGTCATAGGTCTTCTAGTAGAAGAACCTTCCTCCTCCAGGAAAGGAATTACTGTTACTCTTTTCGTCGGCGTTTTTGTAGCTATTTCCTTTTTTGCAGGGTGGGGAAGCTACCCCCACGCCCAACCCCCTTACTAGGAGGACCAGGGGTTTTCTGTCGGGGTCACCTTCCCTTAGACCATGTTGGTTCACGGCACCTTATTTCATTCGGTGCACCCCTCTCACGAGGGACCCCCTATCCACCACCCAGGGGACGCGCCTCAACGCCGTATGGTCCCAGCGCGAGGTTACCTATGGGTGACCGAACATTTTTTGTCAAAATAAGGCTATTTTCTTCTTCTTCTTTTTTTTTTTTTTTTTTTACCTATTTCCTGAGGTCTCGTGACTCTTGACCTTTCTGAGGGATCAACCAAATTAGTGTGCATGGAACTAGGTCTTCCCATCAGGTATCTCTGTAACAAGTTTGGGTTTAAAGTTGTGAACAGTATTTGAGAAAAACAATTATGTCAAAATATAGCTATTTTTTACCTATTTCCTGTGCACCTGTGATTTTGACCTTTGTGAGAGGTCACACAAATTGGTATGTTTAGAAAGGCCTCGCCACAGAGTATCCTTGGGCCAAGTTTGAAGAATGTGGCTTGAACAGTCTCAGTGAGAAAATGCCAACGTTAAAGTTTACGACGGACGGACAACCGCTGGCCCAAAACATAGACTCTCTTTTGCTTCGCACTGACCCAAACGAAAATTTACTTTCACATACGTACGTGCGCGCGCGCACGCACGCACACACACACACACACACACACACACACACACACACACACACACACACACACACACACACACACACACACACACACACACACACACACACACACACACACACACACACACACACACACACACACACACACACACACACACACACACACACGGCACACACACACACACATACCACACCACAAACAAGGCACACACACACACACACAGTGGCACACACACACACACACACACACACACACACATGCAGACAAAAGCGTCAGAGTGGGTTACCTACCATTTTATGTCAAAATGGGTTCCCATATTTCTATTTATTCTAGGGCTCTGGAATTGATGCGAATGTTTAGAACTCACCTTATAACTAAGCTCTATAACTTAAAATATAATAGACATTTTCTAGGAACAGAGCCACTAGATGGAAAAAAAATGGGTTTCTACCCAATAAAGTGGGTGCCTCTCATCACACAAAAACTGGCATTACAGTCCAAATGGGTGTCTTCACAACATTAGGCATCTGTAATAAGGTCAAGTTCATGGAATACTTCTGTTTCACATTATTTTTGGGGGTTGTTGTTTTTTCAACTTAATGTGTATGTGTGCTTTAACATTCTTAACATTGTATGGTACAAAATTCAATAAACACTGGCCCGTAACCTTTCGATTATGATTTTTACAGAGGAAATCTTTTAAACATTGCTGCGTTTTGTCCTTCTGAAGCAAAACAGTTTATTATGGCATCAGTTGATGTGAGAATCAACATAATGTATTCTGGAAATTAAAGGACTTTTTTTTTTGGTTATGGGTACTCTGGAGTTTCAGACAAACAGCAACAGAGCATTTTGAATATTAACCCTTATTCGGAATACACCAGTGTGTGCAACAAGTGTGACTGAAATAGTCCAAGGGTTAGTGCCAGAATAGCTTGGTGCCTCTAGGCGCCAAGCTATTGTGGCACCACCCTTGAACTAAAGCCATTGGTCTATGTCCTCATCTGTAAGTACTGTAATGTAGCTTGCATACAATTATGGCAATGAACAAATTTGAAGCTTTTAGCCTCAGTATGATGCGGGTCAAAAAGTGTGGAAAAATATGAAAGATAGAAAAAGACCCAGACGAAGAAACTAACACTTAACTTATTCTACCCCAGACTCACCACAGCAAAATAAAGATCCACCATGATAGTTCAAGGGTGATGTCAGAATAGCTTGGCGCCTATGGGCGCCAAGCTATTCTGGCATCACCCTTGAACTATCATGGTGGATCTGTGTCCTGCACTGCAACACAGTCTTCTGAAGACGACTTCAACATTTGGGCGTAACTTATTCTACCCCAGACACACCACAGCAAAATAAAGATCCACCACGATAGTTCAAGGGTGATGCCAGAATAGCTTGGCGTCTATGGGCGCCAAGCTATTCTGGCACCACCTTTGAACTATCATGGTGGATCTGTGTTCTGCACTGCAACACAGTCTTCTGAAGACGACTTCAACATTTGGGCGTAACTTATTCTACCCCAGACACACCACAGCAAAATAAAGATCCACCACGATAGTTCAAGGGTGATGCCAGAATAGCTTGGCGTCTATGGGCGCCAAGCTATTCTGGCACCACCTTTGAACTATCATGGTGGATCTGTGTCCTGCACTGCAACGCAGTCTTCTGAAGACGACTTCAACATTTGGGGATTCCGGTCTTGGGGTAGAATGAGTTAAAATGACAGAACAGAACACTGATATTAATTAATTAACTGACAACATAAGAAATCACTTGAAACTTCAGCCTTTATTATTGTCTTTCGTTCCCAACAACCAACCATTCTTCCATGTGCAGAGTTTTAAATGGTATGCAGTATATTACAAAATGATCCAGCCCCCCCCCCCCCCTCCCATAATAACACTCTTGTAATCAATCTTTACGTTGTCAATGGTTTTCTTATCTTATCTTATTATTGTCTTTTGTCCCCAGCCGGCTGTTTCGTTTTGCAAATCCAAAGGTTATACAGTATACAAAATGATCCGGGCGTCCATCAAATGAAAAAAGCAGGCTATACATGCTGAAACCACCCCAGTAATAACACTCTTGTAATAAATCTGTATGAAACCGAAAATGCCGCGAGTGGCGGGGAACCTCAATTCATTTCTTTTGTAACTTTTTCAGTCTGTTGTGGACGTAATCCTTAATGTTTGTCCAGCGCCTATGTCTAAGTGCGGGCTCTTCGGCCATTGCGTGCTGTATCTCGGCCTTTCCAGGATGTTTGTTCATGACGAGGTGTGTCTTGAAACGAGTTTGAACAGCTTTCTCTTCAGCTTCCCCCCATGGTTTCCTTGTAAATCTAGCTTTCTTTCGAACAGGAGCTGACGCAGTACTGTCATCATCAAAACTATCTAGATTGTCATCAGGCTCTGGACGTCTTTTCTCCATCATGCTCATTGATTCCTGTGTTGTTGACTTGCTACTTGCTTCATTCACAGGTGCTGTTCCCCCCGAGACCTCTCTGCCAATTTCTGATGTGTCTTCATTGTCAAAGTCAATCTCTTCATCATCGCCGGCTCTAATGCAACTCTCTGTCCCATTGTTAACTGACAGAAGAATCTTTGCCACTTTTGCCTTTTGAAGGACGTCTTGAGGTTGGCGGTAGATATGGCGATGTATCCGAATATCATGGCCAAGGAAATCTGCCAGCTGATCCTGGTCTAACTCCGAGATGGCCTTTGGCTGAGCCAAAGTTGCAACCTGCTTCCGTAACTGAGTAAATGTGAACATGGCTGGGTATGACACCCGTGCTTCTAGGGCATGGGCCTTCAGAACATCATGGCCTCTGTAAGGCCTCTGACCAGAAGGTGTGGCAAAGATGTACTGGGAATCAGCAAGAGCTGGCACTGATTGCCTCATTTGAAGGATTCTGTCCACAGTTGTCATCATCTTCTTCGTCAGCAAAACGGGAACACTCCTATTAAACTTGCCTCTGATTTCCACTCGCTGAAAATATTCATCATTTTCTTCTCAACCTCTGTGAGACCTTTCAAGATATCTTGATTGGTGATTGATCCAATCTTAGCATTCTGGAAGTCTGACACCATCATTCTCTGAACTTCTCCCCCTCGTTTTCGGTTGAAAAGTGATACAGCACAAAGAGT
The DNA here is from genome assembly GCA_036245525.1 of Semisulcospira habei. Classification (NCBI taxonomy): domain Eukaryota; kingdom Metazoa; phylum Mollusca; class Gastropoda; family Semisulcospiridae; genus Semisulcospira; species Semisulcospira habei. Next base: position 151,819,744 of record BTPG01000006.1, read on the forward strand.
TGCTTTAACCACTGTCGGATAATCTTCCGAAACCATCCTTGTCTCAAGTAGCTGTTGGACCTTCCTCACATCTTCACATGATGGGATCAGCTTGGGTTTGTTCATGGTCATTTTCCCGACCGACTGGGCTGCTGTAGCGGACACACAATCATACCAGTCCCCGTTGAAGACAGAGTCAAACCACTGCGCCTCAGAGAGCTCCTGTCGCCACCTGTCGTCTGAACCCTGCCCAAGCTGTTTGGATGCCTGTGACTGTTTGATCTGTGAACACTTTTTCAAAGCATGGCCTATGCGCATTGCGAGATTGCCTTTTTTGAACTGATGTGTGTCCTCATCAAAATCTGCTAGCTCTTTTACAGCCAGGACAACATGATCAAAGCTAGCTGAATTGATCACAGCATTTAAACTTGCGATTTTCATTTCTGACCTCACTCTGATAATCTTTAATAGTCTCCCTAACTCCCGCATCCTGGAGCTGATTTGTCCAGCCGTGTGTTCTTCAATGTCCCTGCGGTCAAATAATCTCTTTCCATACTCAAGAAGCAAGGGGTCAGTTCTGATGAGACGGCTTATCTCATCATCTCTCTGGCTGGCCAAGACCTTGTGATATAAGGAAAATTCAACGTCTAATGGTATTGGAAGCATGAGCCGACCACGGCGCGCCGCCTCACCTCTCTGAGTGATCTGAAACCCTCCTGGTTTCTGACAGCAACGTTTTGAGTGTACAGAGATCAGCTTTTTTTGATAGAGCCCTTTGCAATGGCTACAGGCGAGAAGGTCGTCTACCTAGTTACTAGTTTTGGTGCGATACTTAGGAATCAAACATCCGGATTTGTTTTCAAGAACAGCAACGTTATGTATGTAATCACCCTCATCTTGTAGTCTGATCCATGCTCGACGTCTCTGCTTCGTCCCTTTTTTCATCAACAAAATTTTAGCAACGTCTGCCTCATCTGCATGGACATCTTGTAAGTGCGTGCTCATTTTCAAGACAAGCTTGCCACACAATTTGCATGCATGTTTCTTGTCCCATTTGTACTTTCCTTTCCCTCTCTGCGACACGTGCACACCTGTTTCTTCTGTAAGTGCTCTTTCCCCACTCTTTCCAGCATCATGTTCCTTCTGCCTATCCACATTCTCATTGCCACCCCCTAACGCACACTGCACCGTGCTGGTACTAGCGTCACCGACACCTGGCCACCCCGAACCTGCCACTTTGATGAAATCTAACATAGTTGATACAATACTGTCTATGTCAGAGATCCCAGCAATTGATGCCGGCACACCCTCTGAATCCGGTGAGCTCGAGCCAGGAACAAACTCCTCGTCATCACTGCCCTCGTATTGCGATACGCTGGCACTACTCTCAGTCCCAGGTCCATCCCAGGCTCCATTTGCCAACTGGAGAAAGAAAGATTGCAACCAAAGCTGAATTAGGACAGAAACAGCCCAATTTTGGTTTAAGGGGCCTTGCACAAGAATAAAAAGAGTAATCCCGTGTATGACCGATTTAAAAGTGTGTGACCTCGGTGCGAGTGGCTTCTGCAGCAGCAAAATCCACGTTTTCTGAAAATGCAAGCAGTTTTCACACATTTGTCAACCCTGCGTGACCCTTTGAGAGAGGTCACTCAAATTGTCATGTTTAAAAGGGTCTTGCCACAAAGTATCCTTGGGCCAAGCTTGAAGAATGTGGCTTGAATAGTCTCCGAGAAAATGCCACCGTTAACTCATTCTACCCCAGACACACCACAGCAGGATAAGGATCGACCATGATAGTTCAAAGGTGATGCCAGAATAGCTTGGCGCCTACGGGCGCCAAGCTATTCTGGCATCACCCTTGAACTATCATGGCCAATCTGTGTCCTGCGCTGCAATGCGGTCTTGAGAGGACAGGGGCAAAATTTAAGGATTTTGGTGTTGGGGTAGAATGAGTTAAAGTTTACCATGGACGACGGACGGACGACCAGTGGCCCAGAACATAAACTCACTTTTGCTTCGCACGCACGCCAGCCAATAAAATGAAGATGATCATAGAATCACTTTACTTACCAGTTTGTAATTGGGAGCATTCCGCTGCCGTCCATGGCACCCTCCTACCAGACGCACCCTCTGTGGCAGAGGCTGGGGGGCCATGATGCTGCAGCTGACTAATTTGGCCATGGGCCTTGGTCATGTGCCAGGAAGGGGCGTGCTTGTCCACTTCCATAGATCCCGATGGGTTTGGACATCCTGCTGCCATCCGGCACTGGGTGTGTGCAGAAAGTCCTGAGCCGGTGTGACCAAAACGGTGTTGCTGCAAACATGTCCAATACAACCATGTAAACCAATTGTCATTTTGAATCAGATTGATTGTACATTGCTTAACGTCCCGACAGCTACAAGGCTTTCTCAGGACGTGCCTGCACTGCTTGTGAAAAAAACACCTAAACAGAACATTGCCATGTACGTCGCCAGCCGGTCAAATACGTTAAATAAACCTAACACATGGGGCCTAAATAAAGCTAAGACCATTTAGCAACACACATCCAATATCAAGAGCTACAGGCAGTGCAGACAGTAGGGAGAGTTTTAAAAAGGCAAATACAGGTGAATGGACAAATGGTAGACAGAAACACATGCCCCAGAATAGAGAGAAAACCCCACCCTGTGGGGCTGACCAGGGTGACCCTGGGAACTAAAAAACTGGTAATACAGTAAAAAGCGACACTTCAGTTGCACATTCCGAAAGACCTGTTTGTGGACGTTTGTTCTTCGAATCGCGAGGCAGTTTTGCGAACGAGGATTGAAATCTGGCGCCATTTTTTTTAAAAGTCAACTCATACTGTGTGCATGCATGTGTCAAGTTACTTTTTGATCACTGACAATCACACATGTCAGAAAAAAAAAAAAAAAATCGCGTGGCAGATTGACCTTGTAATGGGGTTTTTGAACGAATTCCTTTCATTGAAGAAGAAAGCTTTTGTTAAAATCGTGGGGTTGTATTATCATTTACTACAAGACTCAACGGTCAGAGAGAGTAAGACACAGACCGAGCCATGGCTGAAGCAGACGCCTTATTTTTCTGGGCCAAACGGGTATCGGGGATTGGAGGCATCTCTCAGTTAAATAACTGCACTGAACAAGTACATTTGGGCGTGCTCTTAATTAAGAAATATTGCATAAAGTACCTCTGCAAACGTGAAGAATGGCCAAGCGGTTGGGGACGAAAGACGTTCAGTTTAGGAAGGGTAAGGGAAACAACTCCGTTCATCGGTGTTGGGCTAACCAATCAGCGATCATCAAGTTGATCTGAAAACACTCGTTTCCGTGTCAAGACACAGGCCCAGGGCATTGCCAAAACACAACATGAAGTAAATCTGGTGAAATGGGGACATCCTATTTTGATATTTTTTTCTGACTTTTGAATGAAAGATAATGCAGAAACAACCCTCAGAAAAAATGGGTGCCTGACTTGGTCACCCAGAATTTTACACACACCCATTTTGCATAAGGATGGTAAAGAAAGTAACCCATTTGAGTGGTTTCGTGTACGCACACACACACACACACACACACACACACACACACACACACACACACACACACACACACACACACACACACACACATCATCATCATCATCATCATCATCATCATCATCATGCATCATCATCATCATCATCATCATCCCGCTTTCAGAAGAGCATTCAGGTGACCTGACTAGCTAGTTTTGTACCCTTTCAACTTCTTCACTCAGTAAAAATTAATTCTTTTCAGAAAAAAATTAAAACAGTAAATTGACACTGGAGAAAGTCAGACAGCGGCGGTGACGTAAAAGAATCAACTCCGTCACCACGCAGACATACTCTAAATATGACGTAATTCTCTCTCTCTCTCTCTCTCTCTCTCTCTCTCTCTCTCTCTCTCTCTCTCTCTCTCTCTCTCTCTCTCTCTCTCTCTTAAGCTCTGTTTGGCAAGTTATCAACACCTTTACTAAAGGTCACAATCACAGAGACATGAACATTGCACCTGAGCTCACTGCAGATACCTTCAATACCCACTTTCTTAGCATAGCTGAGACTTTAGCACGAACTAATACAAATGATTCTGCGAAATACCAATGTTCTGAGCAACTACGATTTCACAGTAACAGTACTGCTTTTTGTGTTTTTTCACTCCCCCCAATGACTGTTTTTAAATGGGTAAATATATATCTAATATGAAAAAGTGGTCATGTGGTTCAGATGGCATCAGTTGCGAAATTCTTAAAATAGCTCTGCCCTACATAGTTGAGTCTCTAACGTTCATTTACAATCTTTCTATTCAAAGAAGTATTTTCCCTGATGAGTTAAAAACAGCTAAGGTCATTCCCCTTCCCAAAAGCAAAAACTTAAACTCATTGAATGATTATAGACCTATCTCTATTCTACCAGTCATCTCAAAACCTATTGAAAAACATATCCATACACATCTGCAAAATTTTCTAGAACAGAACTGTCTACTAAGTAAAATGTAGTCTGGGTTTCGCCCGCAACACTCTTGCCAAACTGCCCTTATACATATCATTGATAAATGACTTACAGCCATTAATAATTCTCAGTTATCAGGTGCGGTTTTTCTTGACCTTAAAAAAGCCTTTGATTTAGTCAACCACACTATCTTATTAAAACAAACTACCGATGTATCACATCGATTCCAATACCGTAATCTGATATCATCGTATCTAAGTGACAGAAGACAGAAAGTTTTGCTTAATGGTAATTACTCGAGTGAAGGTTTAGTAACGTGTGGTGTTCCTCAGGGGTCAATTTTGGGCCCATTGTTGTTCAACATATTTATCAATGATTTACCATTCTCTATCTCACATCCCGATGCAACATGTGACTTATTTGCTGATGACACTACCATACATACATCAAACAGCGAATTGCCAAAAATAAACGAAGTTCTCCAGCAAAGTCTTGATGAGATTTCAAGCTGGTGCCAACATAATCATATGATAATTAGTGTGTAAAAGACAAAGAGTATGTTTGATTACTTCACGCCAAAAACATCAACATGATCTCCTGCCCTTAACATTATACCTGAACTCTGAGCCCCTTGATCAAGTTAAAAAAAAACATCGTTTGCTTGGAGTCACATTAGATAACCAGCTAAGCTGGGAACCACATATCGAAAACACATGCAAAACAATATCTAAAAATATATTTCTGCTATCAAAACTAAGTCAAATAGTTAACACTGACACTAGAAGACTCTTTCTCCATGCCCACATTAAGACACACTGTGATTACTGCTCCACTATCTGGGATGGATGTAGTGAGGTACATTAAAAAAAAACTTAACTCATTGTATCATTGAGGGGTAAAGTTAACTGTGCCTGGTCCCTCTCCCACCGACTGCTAAACCTAAACAAACAGTTCACATTTAATCGATGCATACTTATGCATAAAATTCTTCACCATAAAACCCCATCTTACCTTTGTATGTTATTTTTGGATAGTCAAAGACAAAACACGAGGAGCAGTTTGTTACAGCTACCATGGGCCAGGCTCGATATACATAAAACCAGCCTTTCGTTCTCAGGTGCCAAAGCCTGGAACGAACTACCACCCGAAATTAAATCCATTTCTAACTCTAGAACCTTCAAAACTCGTTTATATAACATCTTGTTACAGTAACTTAATACCTGAACGGGCTACTTATATTACATTATATATATATATATATATATATATATATATATATATATATATATATATATATATATATATATATATATATATATATATATATATATATATATATATATATATATATATATATATATATATAATGTGTGTGTGTGTGTGTGTGTGTGTGCGCATTATTTGCATTGCTTTTGTTTTGGGTTTTTTTCATTTTAGTTTATTTCTTCATGTTTCGATTTATTGTGTTTCTCTTACTCTTTGCTATTGATGTTTCTTTTCTAACAGGACAGTTTGTAAGAGAGGCGTTTCGCCTAAAACTGTATCCTGTCAATAAAACGTTTCAGCGTCATCTCAGTCTCTCAGTCATATATGCGTCTTGAAGCGAAAGCGAAACTCATATCACGTTAAATATAAAATTACGTAAAAACAAAAAATACGTCATGACAAATGACGTTTGACACAATGACGCGTATGCACTGCGGCGCCCGCCCCTTACAGAGTTCAGTCACTATGACGCATTGGCGCATCTGCGATGCTTGTTTTCAGAAGGAGATATTTCAAATTCAGAATCGAGTCACAAGTCCGCCAAGACAAACGGGTAGAGACCCTTAACAACGAAGACAGCTCTCATATAGAAGGGACTTTGTGGGTTATGGTTCATCACATCTTGTTTTTTTTTTTTGTTTTTTGTTTTTTGTTTTTTTACTGACCAGACCGTGCCTTGACAAGACAATTTTGTGCACACTTGGCTGTTCACTCTACAAGGCTGTATCACACACGGCCGGTGTTTTACAGCCAAGCTGATACAGCTTTTCCGCTCAAACGCCGGCCAAGAAGGACTGAGCTAGGTGTCAGTGTAAGAAATTATAATATACATGTCATGTACTGTCTTTCGTGCCGGTTACACATGTGTATGGGTTGAAACAATGCCAGCTCTCGCTTTCTGACACTTGAGTTAGGAAGTTAGCCTCTCTATAATTTGTCCGTGTCTGCGATCGTGTTGTGGAAAACGTGGGAAAATGCATGCAGCCGTTATAGCGGAAAAGGCTTTTAGTGGAAATGGGTCATCCCACAGCGGAAGGGGGGGTGGGGGGGGGGGGGTAGGGTGAGTTACGGTGGAGAGAGATGAACTTAGGATAAGCTTTTAAAAAAAAAAAAAAAGTAATATAACAGCTCTGAATGTTCCTAAAGAAAATCGCATGTGAGCTCAAAACAATACATGTAGACTTTGGAATGAAATCCTCATCTTGCTCTTTTCTCCCTGTCTCTTCTTTTTTTTTTTTCTTGGGGGGGGGGGGGGGGGGGGGGGGGGGGGTGGGGGGAGGGTAAACCTATCACCATCAAAACAAAACAAAACAAAAAAGTAGGGCACATGTACGGGTGAGGGGGGGGGGGGGGAGGGTTGGGGTCAATCTGTGTGAGGTTGGGACTGGCTGTCTCTCTCGATCGCTGCCGTAAGCGGAGCGAATCGAAGCAGATAAACCAGACCCGTGCGTCTCGGACTCGTGCATACGAACTTTTTAACCCTAGAGCTAAATTAGATCGAGGATAGGCTTTATCCTGGGATAAATCCACTAACTTCGACACCTGCATACGGCCCCTGAGCTATTTCGGACTCTTGTGGTGCCGCCGGGGGGTTCAAAGCGAAATTTATTCAGTGATGATCCAACTGATACTCATGTTACCGGTCGAGGGTCACAGGTCAGACGTCACTGATGTAAACTTTCCGCCCGGCCGACGGACTGACGATTGATAAGCCGACTGACATTTCAAGCTCTATGCACCCCAGCAAGCGCGCGAACTTTCCAACCATATTTAGCCACTCGTTGTGAATGAGAGCACGCACTCGGCGCGTGAAGGAAAGCTCTGGGATTCAGCCAATCGTCTCGAAACAACTGCAAAATGTTGCTATGCGTTCATTGGCCAGCTTCGTGGGAATACAGCCACTAACTTAACCAGAACGCACACTTCACGCGAGAACCTACAAACGCACGCTACGTGTTCGTAACAATTGCAACGTTTATATTCAACGTATCAAGAACAACCCGAAGTTTGCGTATCCAAATTACAGTAGAAGTCTCGAACTACCAATTAATTCAACAGAATAGTTGAAAGAGCTTCGATTATACGCCCGCTTACGTATCCTTGCGGAAACTTCTCGAAACCGAAAGCAAAAATGTCGATGGAAACCCTGAACAGCAGCGTCGGTAGTCTGGTGGAGGAGAGCTTGTTTGCCGAAATGGATGATGCCGAAATCCTCCGTCGCATTTCCCCTTACGCTACACTCCGACCTGGCGATCTGTCAGCCCTGGTGGGGCTACAGCACCAGACAAGAAGCCTCCACAACGTCAAATCTGCCGCCCTGCTCGCCGAGGCTATCGCCGAGCGCAGTGACAGCGACAAAGAGAGCGAGAAAGAAATCTCCGAGCCCGAGGGTCGGGACGTTGTTGTCCGGGGGCAAGATATCGGGGACCTGCCGGCTGAGTATAAAGTCTGTGGACTTCGTGCCCACGAGATGCCAGTAATCGGTAGGTGGTATTTGCCTTTTCGCCGGTTTTCGGCCTCGTCATAATTCATGTACTCACCGGGTGCGAAACCGGCCGGCGCATCAACTGCAATTGTAAAATAAAAGAAGGAAATTTCGAAAGAAAACGAATCACGTTTAATGACGACAAAATTTACATTTGAGGCGGGTAATAATTCCAACAAATGTGCCCCTTCAGTCATTTCTAGTTTGGAATTAAATTGTACATCTAAGAAAGGAAACCGACATTCAAAAATAAGTTGAAAGGCCGCACTATTGAATCACTGTTGCCTAACAAGGTTGTTTTTCATCATTACTGACTGAATCAACTAGTGAAAAATAAATTTGCGCCGGCCCACACACCATGTGGGTCACACAACATTTGTTATCCTTCTTAGTTGTGCCCTGTCAGATCCGACATGTATCATGCACATGTATGCATGTGTTACTAATGAACACAAAAGGGGGGAGGGGGGGGGGGGAGGGGATGTATATTTAGAACTGGGAAAATCCGGAGTTCGGGGCGGAGATGTTTAGTTACCGTATATGCTCCGAAGTAACGGCTCAGTGAATTTCTGTATTTTTGTGGTACAGGGATATATTTGGGCAATTGTCATATTTAGCCTTTCAGGTTCTATTCACGCCAAAGGCAAATAAGGCGGTCTTACTTGCGTTTGGCTGTGAATCATATATTCATGTAAGTGTTACGACTAATGATAGACTTTCTCTTTCAGACTGTAAGTTTCGTAGAGCCTTTTTAATCAAACATAATTTTTACTTAGGATTTCTTTTGAATTTTTTGTTTTGTTTGTAATGGATGCTAGTTCTACGTGCCACTTATGTTATTGTAAGCAGTTTCGTCAGAGACGTGTCTCAGGTTTAGCGGACAGAAAATACTGTTCTTTTATTATTAGATTATTATTAGTTTTTTTTAAAAAAAAACAAACATGAAGTCGATATTGTTTTAGGATAGGATAGGGAGCATCTCCGCTAGAATGTATTTACTATAAAAAAAAAAGGGGTGGATGGTTTAAGATATGGTGAACGTTAATGGGCCAGGTTTCTGCATGTTACCATGATTTGTGATACTAGGTAGGGACATTGTGATTGCCATATTTCTTGCTCAGGGTCTTCTTTTTCAGACGCAAACTTGAACTTGGTCTCGAAGTCCAAGTTAAGCGTTCGTGTCAGTTGATGATGCAGCCCAGATTTTTGGGTGTGAACAGTAAGAGACTCTCTGCGGTCTATGCTTGTTGGTGTAGGCCACTTCATTTACTTTGTTCCATGTGTAAATTGTGTTTTTTACATTTTGTTTCTTCTATAATTGAATTTATGCATAACAAATGCACTTATTGTTGCATTGTTTAAGATAACTATGTCTCATAATGTAAACTTGAACTTACACAAAAATGAGCTATGTTAAATGCTTACTTTTCAAGTTAACTATTGCAGAAGACAGATCTGTTCATGTTTGCACACTAGCAAATTGTTCAAGTAGCTACAATTTCTGTAGTGAGCAATGTTTGTGTGAAGCACCTTATACTGTGGTCTTTATTGTCAACCTTCTCAGGTTGATTAGTTCATTATATAAGTCCTAGTGTACAGGCCTATTGTCACATTTCAGGATCACAAGAATTGAAAGGGGAAAATAGGTATTAGTGGGTTGTTTTTTTTTACAGTCAATGCCTGGAAATGGATGCAGTACATCCAGTGGGAAACATTGTCCTAAATGGTTAGTCTGCCCAGCTTCCCCACTTAACAAATCCAAGTGACAACTTGCTTCTCTTGTCTTTATGTGAAGCTTTGGACCACAATGTAAGGTTGGACTGCCTGTCACTGTGTTTCACAGTTAGTAGACTAGATTGGTGTTGGGGTGTTTGTCACTGTAAGGATAAGCTTTTGCACTCTTGTATTGGGGGAAAAAAAACCAAACGAAATAATTGTAAAGTACAAAATTTGAATACATGCATTTCCAAATTGATTAAGAAAATGTTTGTCAGCAATAGGGTGTTTGTCCTTGTCCCCTGTCTTCATGTGACTAAGTGTACTCATTCTGTGTTTTGGCAGGTGTTTACATCGACCCCAGAATCATTCCTGGCTTCCGTTACCATGTCCGCCATGCTGGCCGAGGTTCAACGCGCTACCTGTTCGAGGGTAAGGCCATGATGTTGCAGTCTATCGGCCTTGGTTACGGCAAGCGTTTGACCTTCAACAGTGAATCAGTCAACTTCAATGACAACTACTTTTGGTCCGACAGCGACCCTAATGGCTTTGGCTTCTCCTTGGAGGCGGTGAAGGTTGGCGATGTACTCAACATCTATAATGCAGGGTCAGGGGTCATCGGAGAGGTCAAGGTCGAGCAGGTGCTTGGACCACAGGAGGAAGTCTCGAGTGAGGTAAGCATTTGTGCTTGAGCTTAGGGAATTATATTTTAATCTATTGACCCCTAAATGTTGAGAAAAAGTGAACACACTCTCACTGCAAGACAGATCTTCATGAGCCTCCTACCCCCACACTCCCACCCCACCCGGGTCTGCCCTGGGGGACTTGGGTGGGGTAAACTACTTTTTAGTTCCCAGAGTCACCCTGGTCAGCCCCACTGGGTGGGTTTTTCCCTCTATTCTGGGGCATGTGTTTCTGTCTACCCTTGCTCCATTCACCTGTATTTGTCTCTCTAAAACTCTCCCAACTGTCTGCACTGCCTGTAGCTCTTGATATTGGATGTGTGTTGCTAAATGGTCTTAGCTTTATTTAGGCCCCATGGCGTAGGTTTATTTAACGTATTGGACCGGCTGGCGACATACATTCAATATTCTGTTTAGTTTTTTTTTTGCAAGCAGTGCAGGCACGTCCTGAGAAAGCCTTGTTGCTGTCGGGACGTTAAGCAATGTACAATCAATCAATCAACCCCACACTCCCATTGGTTCTCATGAAGATCGATGCCTCTTGTGAACATCACTTAGTATCAATGTTCCTTGAAAGACTTCTCTTTTTGAGTTAAACTGTCAAAGATTTCAGAAACACAATCTTGAGTTAAATGAAATGTGTTGTTGTTGAGATCATTTTCTACTTGTAAAAAGCATAAAAAAAAAACAAACAGAACATCACTTTAAGAATCTTGTGCCCTGTCAAGCATAAAGGATATTGTCCTTTACAGCCTTGCTATTGCAAAACAAGTCTTCACACAAAAGTTGTGTTTTTCATCATCTTGTACTAAACAGTGAAAAAAGATCATATTTATCAATCCCAGATATCAAAAGTCAAAAATCCCTCGGGCCTTCCACACAGAGAATTCACAGAGAATTTAACTCTTTTAGCCCTGACACATCACAGCAAGACATGGATCGAGCATGGTACTTCAAGGGTCGTGCCCGAATAGCTTGGTGCCCTTGAACTATAATGCTCGATCTGTCTCTGGAATTGTAATACAGTCCTTCGGAGGGCAATTTCAAAATTTGGGGATTTCGGTCCTGGGGTAAAATGTGCAAGTCTGAATTGTGAACATATGTCAATGTGCTCCACTAACTTTTCTTCCATTCCTTCCTATTGTACGTGCAGGTGGTGAATGGTGATGTCATCAAGAGGGTGAAGGTGACAATGCGGTGCAGCGTGACGTACCACTACCACTCCCGGGGTCGCATCAACTATAAGCTGCATGACTTTGAGACAATCTCAGGAGTGGCCAGCATCATCAAGAAGCGTAGGTCATGTGTTGCAGCACTGGATTCCATCCACAACGTGCGTCTAGCCCGCTTGAACGAGTCCTGTACACTCCAGGTTGAGTCTTGAATGGTGACATTATAAAGACGTTAATACCATACAGTATCAAGGTATCAGGAGGAGGGGTGTTCAGCGAGAAAATGGGAGAGAGAGAAAACAGAATCCATCAGTCAAACGTCCATGGTCAGATCGCAGTTTTGTGTCCATTTTCTCATTAAAAGGTGTCCCATTGTCTTCATAGTGGGAGCCCATTTTGTTGAGACAAGTCCATTTGTATGGAAACACAGTGTCCATTTTTATGGAAGCGCATTGTCCATTTGGTAAACGTTTTGCGGGTTTGTGTGTTGAAATATTTTGCGAGAGCAGTCTATCAGTATGACTTGGCCTGCTGTTTTTGGGCTTCTCCTGGGAGAAAGGTTTAGCAAGAAAGGTCCAACACTTCAGTGTTTAGGACAATAAGAGCATCAAAGCTCAGAACATCGATGAATGGAGTAAACACAAAATAAGCAGACAATTGGCAATAGAGAACTACAAGGGACAAATGATGCCAGATCTTGTATGCCAAAGGATCCTGTTTAAAAAAAAAACAACCAGGGCAATCCTTCGAAGGAGGACTGATTGCCCTGTTTTAACAGGATGTCGGATGAGCTCAAGAAAAAGTCTGGATTCTGGTTTATGAACTGATGGTTTGAGTGCTGTAGTTTCCACCACATGTAATCCTGTGTTCATTTTTATCTGAACTATGTCCTCGCTTTTTATCCTGAAGAGGAGAAAAAAGATCAGAGTTTACTTTTTTAAGCTCTTGGACTGGAACATGACAAGTATTTTTACGGGTAGAATGTGGTCTGGTGACAAAGACTAGCAACATATCTGCATGTTCAGGTGTGTTTGTGATTTGGAATTTTCGCCTGTAAGGTCCAAAATCGCAGACCAACACACAAATGTGAAAGCATTTGTACATTGCTTGTAATAGTGTGCATATAGATTTGCTCAGGCATTGTACACATCGGTGTCATTGTAATGATAATTTTGTGTAAGTTCTAGAATCAGGCATGCACAAATCATATCAAGATGTGCTCAGCACAAAACTAAGCTTAAAACGGTCGCAAATACTCGTGTCTGTACTTTTCATATTTTTAGAACAGAGTTTACTTTTAGCACAAATAATGTTGTACCAATCGCAAGCTGCTACTCATTCATAGCTATACGTTTTTTCATTCTGTAATAATATGTAGGTTTTATTGGGGTTTTGTTTTTAATTTTTCTGAATTCTGTCGGACTTTCTTCTCTTTTTTAGTTCAAAATTCCTTACAATTCTTAAACTTTTTATTTAACTCGCATTTTGCTCATTTGTTTCAAAGCTTGAACAACAGTCCATTGAACAGAAGCAATGACTGTGATAATTTTATGTTGTCGGTTTGCTGCCGAAACTTGCTTGTCAAACTGGGTTTTAACAGTGTAAGTGTGCGCTGGTCTGTGATTGTGTAACTCACCGTTTAGAGCCATAAGGTCCAGAAGAGGAGAAACAGATAATACAGCAGAAGAAAATGAACTTTTCAGTCAAGTATTTTGGACAGACATCAAAGGTCTTCAGATCATGTGTCCAAGGACATCTAACCGGTAGCGGGTCGAGTGGTTGTCAGAATTGCATTCATGTGCTGGTCTGTTAATCTGGACCTTACAGTTCATAGCTGTAAGGTCCAGATTAGCAGACCAGTAAAAAATGTATCCTTCAATATTTTCGTTCGCACACTTATTTTGACATAAGCACATGAAGTGAAATGTCTTTGCTGTTTCACCATGACTTGACCAAAGCGGAAATCTCTTTTTGAATAAACAAGCGTTGTTGAAATATTTTTCTTTGTTTCAAGTATCATTCTTATGTGTGGATGATTAAAAACTTTTGTATTCGAGATGCGCTGCATTCATTTACGCGGCTTTTAAGCCTCGTGACGTATCTGAAAGCAGTGTCTCGAATGATGTGTGTTGATGTTGCTGTTACAAAAACAACCTGTCTTTTTTTTTTTTTGTAAAAGCCAGTAGATATCCATTTTTTAAAAAAGCAAGATTTTCGTTGTATTATGAAACTCTTGCATTTTTTCAAACATGGACTCGCTGGCTCTTGCCAAATGACAGATCTGTGTTGCCCAATCATTGATTGCATTCAATAGTCGAACCAGTTAACCTCTCGCTGATATTTACACAAGTGAAGCAACAAACAACGTGAAAAGAACCGGTGAAAGGCAATGCCATTTTCTGATTAAGCCAAAGGCCCCATTTTTCAAATTTTGGAGTCGTCCCCTAACGACCATGCACCAATTGCAGGAGATGGATCGACCATGATAATTCAAGTGTAGTGCCAGATTAGCTTGGCACCAAGCTAATCTGGCACTGCACTTGAATTATCATGGTCGATCCATCTCCTGCTGCAGGGTTTTGGGGTTAAATGGTTTAAGCGTGGAAAACAGAACACACGTTACCACATGCACTAAGCTGAAAATGCATAACAGCTTATAGGCCATTATACTCTCTCTCGCGCACACACACACTGACGCAACAAACTGTCACATTAACAATGGTTACAGGTGTCAGCGGTACGTAAACAGCGGCAGACGAGTTCAAACCGCTTTAGCCTATATTTGGCTCAGTCGCAAGGTCTAGTGTCGGGGAGGCCGTCTGTATCAGGTTGAAGGTCCCAAACAACCCGCCGGCCCCCCACCCCCTGAAACAACTGCCTCCTGTTAAAGAGACAGACAAGCTATCCTTCAGTTGCCACATTCCTCAGTTCTGTGATAAGTAGAGACTGATCTCTAGACTAAGTTGTTTGTGTATTTTGAAGAAAGGTAAATATTAATATCGGCGCCGGATCAATCTGTTTTCAAAAGGGGGGGGGGGGGGGGGGGTGCTCAACGTTTTTGAAAGTTTTAGTAACTGGTGTTCATCATCATCATCATCAGTCCCTTGCCCGAACTGGGCGTTGGGGGGACTGAAAGGCAGCAGCAACAGACAGTGCTCTCCACTGAGTTCTATTTTGGGCGGTGGCAAGCAAGTCTGGCATCTCGAGTTCGGTCCATTCTTTTATGTTTGCGACCCAACTCTTTCTCTGACGACCTCGCCGACGACTTCCTTCGAGAGTGCCTTGGAGGATAGTCTTGGACAAGGTGTTGTGTCGGGTCACGTGGCCAAACCAAGCAAGCTTGCGCCGTTTCACAGTTGCCAGAAGGGGTTCATGTGGGCCCACCAGGGAAGTGACGATGCTCCGTACATATTCGTTGGTCTTGTGCTCGCGGTACGAGATGCGGAGCAACTTCCTCAGGCACTTGTTCTCAAAGGCCTGGATTTTCTTTTCTGAGTCTGCAAGCAGTGTCCAAGTCTCACAGCCGTAGAGTAGAATAGACACTACGAGGGACTTGTAAAGCCTGTACTTGATGGTGAAGCTGATGGAGTTACTTCGCCATATCCTGTCCAGCCTGGCCATTGCGGATGTTGCTGTACCTATCCTGATACGGATCTCTGCTATGCAACTACCGTCTTTGGACAGGGTGGCTCCCAAGTACTTGAAGCTATTGACCTCTTCTAGCTTCTGGCCGTTCATGTGAATGTTGCTGCTGCTGTCGCTTGTGGTGTTGATCATCACTTTGCTTTTATCCGTACTGATCTCCATGCCATAAGACCCTGCGCTACTTGAAAGTTTGTCTGTCAGGTTTTGGAGCTCACTATTGCTGCCTGCCATGAGGTCAATGTCGTCTGGTGTTGACGTAAGGCAATGACACACAAGCGTTACAACTCAATTTTAAACCCTTAATTATAGTTTGATGCCAGCGGGGAGGGGGGATGCTGTAGTACCAAAGCACCCCCCCCCCTGGATCCGGCCCTGAATATTACTAAATTATGTTGTAACTGTTTTTCTAAGCGTGTTTCTTTTTCTGTTCGGTTGAGTCTGCTCTATAACCACATACTCACAAACCAGATAGGTGAGGCTAGCCCTGGCAGAATTGTCAGTACTCAAACCAAGGGGAATCACAGCGCTGGACAGACAACCACACACCTAGAATGGCCCGGACTATGTAATCTGATCTATGTCTATGCCATAACCAACGACAAACAGGTGATCATACAAAGGTCATGCAAACTGTGTGGGCTCAGTCATGAGGAGCCATGCCTCCTGCTGGCACCATATTCTTGTGCCACAGACAGTCGAGTTCCATCGCAATAGTAAATCGAACCGGCTACGTGACAGCAACAGCTTTTCTGGAAGTACAACTTTTCCACAGGGGTCCGTCCTGGGCCCGGTCCTTTTCACACTCTACACCTCTCCCCTGTCCGGGCCAACATCATCCAGTCTCACCACTGACATACACCACCACCTCTACGCTGACGACTCACGACTACTTCACTAGACAAAGACAAACTCGACAACATTCAGTCACTACTGACTCGCACGGCTGACTGCCACGAAGACCGGCGTGAAAAACTGGATGACAGCAAACAAGCCAACTGAATGACGACAAAACGGAAGCCATGCTGGTAGGCACTCGCCAGAAACTTTCCCAGCTCCCTCCCTCCCGCCTGCACCTTCAACTCGACAGCACCCCCATCTCCCTATCTGACTCGGCCAAAAACCTCGGCGTTATCCTCGATTACTCTTTTTCTATGACCGCGGCTTCGTCTCCGCCACGGCCCAGGCATGATACTTCCAACTCCGCCGCATCAGTCAGATCAGAAAATACCTCACTACCGAAGCTGCCACCAAACTTGCTGTCTCTCTCATCCTATCTCGCATCGACTACTGCAACTCTCTCCTCACCGGCCTCTGTACCCCACCCGGGTCTGCCCTGGGGGACTTGGGTGGGGTTAGGTATTTTTTAGTTCCCAGGGTCACCCTGGTCAGCCCCACAGGGTGGGTTTTTCTCTCTATTCTGGGGCATGTGTTTCTGTCTACCCTTTGTCCATTCACCTGTATTTGCCCTTTTAAAACTCTCTCTACTGTCTGCACTGCCTGTAGCTCTTGATATTGGATGTGTGTTGCTAAATGGTCTTAGCTTTATTTAGCCCCATGTGTTAGGTTTATTTAATGTATTTGACCGGCTGGCGACATACATTCAATGTTCTGTTTTTTTTTTTTTCACAAGCAGTGCAGGCACGTCCTGAGAAAGCCTTGTTGCTGTCGGGACGTTAAGCAATGTACAATCAATACAATCAATCCTCACCGGCCTCCCTCACTCCACCACTTTCACTCTCCAGCGCGTCCAGAACAATGCTGCCCGCCTCGTCCTCAGAAAGAAAAAATCCGACCACATCACTCCCCTGCTCAAACTCCTTCACTGGCTTTCCATCCCCCAACGCATCCAATACAAGATTCTGTCTCTCTGCTACAAATCCCTGAACAACTGCGCTCTCGCCTATCTCCAAACTTACTTCACCCCTACACTCCTCCCCGCTCCCTCCGCTCCGCCTCCGCCCCCACCCGGGTCTGCCCTGGGGGACTTGGGTGGGGTTAGGTATTTTTTAGTTCCCAGGGTCACCCTGGTCAGCCCCACAGGGTGGGTTTTTCTCTCTATTCTGGGGCATGTGTTTCTGTCTACCCGAGGTCCATTCATCTGTATTTGCCTTTTTAAAACTCTCCCTACTGTCTGCACTGCCTGTAGCTCTTGATATTGGATGTGTGTTGCTAAATGGACTTAGCTTTATTTATGCCCCATGTTGTAGGTTTATTTAATGTATTTGACCGGCTGGCGACATACATTCAATTTTCTGTTTAGTTTTTTTTTCACAAGCAGTGCAGGCACGTCCTGAGAAAGCCTTGTTGCTGTCGGGACGTTAAGCAATGTACAATCAATCAATCAACCGCTCCGCCTCCGACCCTCTCCGCCTCCACATCCCCCGCACCAAACTCCGTCAGCACTTTCGGCCCCCGCTCCTTCTCAGTATACGGTCCGTCCACCTGGAACACTCTCCCACTCTCTCTCCGTCAGAAACACTCTCTCTCCTCCTTCCAGTCCGCCCTCAAAAGTCACCTCTTTCAACAGTTCTAGCACTATACCACCACACTCCCCACCCTAAGCAGACTGTCATAATGTATTTCACTATTTGTGGTACGTGAGTCGTTGTCTAAAGCGTGCGCATGCGTGCGCGAGTTGTGAGTGCGCGCTTAGAGTTATAATTATTATAAGATAAGCGCATTATAAATACCGTAATTATTAATTATTATTAACAAAATGCTTGTAATCCTTTCACTGCCAGTGGACGCAGGTTATGTCAGTTCTTTGAAATCTTTCTCAAGTTGGCCGTCATTCGCGGCCAGCCGCATCTGGATGCGCGGCATAAGCCGCGCATCCGTATGCGGCTGGCCGCGAATGAGTTAACGTCAAAGCCGCCCGATCCCCACTGGGCCGTCAAAGGAACATGGATACAACTGAAGTGGTTTTAGAAGAGGTATAATAATAATAATAATAATAATAATAATAATAATAATAATAATAATAATAATAATAATAATAATAATAAGGAGCAGTTTATGTCGCTCTGAATCCCCAGGAGCAGTGGGCTCTAAGCGCGTTACCAAAAAAAAAAAAAAAAAGAAGTATGTCTGCAGAATCTCACTAGTGACGTTTAAAAAAATTACTACTACTGACGCACACACAGATTGCGAGGGTTTATGCCGGGAGCATTTCAGGGCATCTCAGTCTCAGTCGCGGCATATATGTGCTGTTCACAGTTTCTCAACAGTGAAGGGGTTAAGATGACACAATTAAACCGTCGGCTGTACGGACGAAAACAACGACATAAATCATGCCGTGCTTTGGCCGACTATGCGGCATTAAATTAGTTCATTGTAATTCGGGTACGCAGCCGGTGTTTTCCTCATCTCGCCCGCCCGCGGGCCGCTCCAGTCTTCAGATTTCAAGCAGTCCATTTAACCCATTTAGCCCCAAGTCCCTACAGCAGGAGATGGATCGACCACGATAATTCAAGTGTAGTGCCACATTAGCTTGGCGCCTTCAGGCGCCAAGCTAATCTGGCACTACCTTAAATTATCATGGTCAATCCATCTGCTGCAACTCAGTGGTACATCAGTAGTCACTGATTTGGCAACATCTCCAAAATTTGAGAAATGGGACCTTGGGGTTAACTACTAAATGTAGAGCTATTACATTATTGCCGAAACACAACACTTTTAACACTTTCATAGAAAATCGTAGTATTTTTACTTGTCGGCACATGTCAACATTGGCCAAAGAAAAGAACCTGTTTTTGTCCTCTTGTCAGTAAACATCGTAGTTTCAAGTCAGTGAAGACTTGCAAAGTTACTGAATAACAAAGGGCAGGCACTGTGAAAACAAAGGCTCTGGTACACCAAAACATGTTTAAAAGAGCATTATATATGCAACCCGTCGTAGTAGTGAAGAAATACTGAACAAGGGCGGATCAGTTACCTGGGGGGGGGGGAGGGGGAGGGGGGGGAGGGAGGACCAAGTGGGTCCAACTTGTTTGGGACCTTAGTCAACCTCATACTAAAGGCCTCCTCGACGCTAGACCTTACTTTCAGGGACTGAAAAATCGGAAAAAGCGGGGGTGGGTAGTGGGGGCGGGGGGTGGGGGTGGGGGGGGGGTGTAGAGGGTAGAGACTGAGAGAAGGAGCGTGCGCGTGTTGTTTAAGGCTCTCACAATTCGCTAAAATATCAAATTGGGTCAGGGGTGGGGTGGGAGGGGTGGGGGCTCTGGAACCCGCCCCCCCCCCCCCCCAAAAAAAAAAAAAGTTATTAAGCGGGAAAACAGGTATAAGACATGATATCGGCCCCAGGTCTGGCCTTCCTGTTGAACAGGCATAGATTCTCATAAGCCCGTGCAACTAGAGCAGGGGAAAACGAAAAGCCTGAGTTAGTTCAAGTTATATCATGTCTTCGCACCTCAGACGACTCAGACTGATGTCCTTACGCCGGCAGGAGTCCGTACGGTACGCTTCTGCAAGAGGCATAGATTCTCATAAGCCCCTGCACTGAATTGCAGGGGCTCATGAAAATCTGTGCCTCTTGAAAATTAATTATCTTGAACAAACACATTTATTCAGTCATTTATGTACATCAGTGTCTGCAACTCAGACGGACGGAAGCAGGATCGGCATTCACTGCCAGAATGTGTTTACTGGTCCGATACATTCAAAGTTCACAGCCGGGCAAACATGCCGGCAGTGCGTGATCAGCCGTTCATTTGTAGGCTAAACATCGGCCGTGATACACATAACGGGGACTAGGTCAGAAAAAAAAAAAAAAAAAGATTGGTTGACATATCATGTTATCACTCTTAAAATTATAGGTGTGACCAGCGGGTAAAACTTTTGATGGTGGAACCCCCCTACAACCTCCTCCCCACCGCCTCCCTCCCAGCCCACGTCCCTCACAAGACCCTGTATCGTCCTGCCATTGCAACTTCTGTATTGTGACAAAAGGTATAATTGCTAGCCCCCCCCCCCCACCCCCTCCCCAAAAAAGTAAATAAATAAAAATAAATAAATAAATAAATAAATAAATTTAAAAAATAAAATAAATAAATAAAAAAATAAATAAATTAAATAAATAAATAAATTTTAAAAAAATATATAAAAAATAAAAAATAAAAGAAAATAAATTAAAAAAAATAAATAAAAATAAAATAAAATAATAAAAAAAATAAATAATAAAAAAAGTAAAATGAATAAAAAATAAAACAATAAAAATAAAATAAGATTAAATAAAAAATAAAACCAACCAACCCACCAACAACAAAAACAACAAACAAAAACAACAAACAACCAACCAAACAACATCAACAACAAAAACCAACCCAACAAAACAAAGCAGAACAAAACAAAACAAAACTGTACTCCCGACGCAATACACAGTTCTGAAAAAGCAAGACGTGGCATTAACCCTTTCAGCGCCAACACCCTGCAGCAGTAGATTGATTGACCATGATAATTCAAGTGTAGTGCCAGATTAGCTTGGCGCATGAAGGCGCCAAGCTAATCTGGCACTACCCTTGAATTATCATGGTCTGAATCCACCTCCTGCAAGTGGTACATAGTCGTGAAGTAACACTTCCAAAATTCGGGAAATGCACCCTTAGTGGCGCTAAAAGGGTCAAAGGTAGTAAAGGGATTGAACTGAACAAAGCGGCACCCCGCGTGTCCGTTCTGATGTATGAAAGACTTTATAGTCAATATATAGAGCCCAGAGGGTCAATATGTACTTGCACGACACGTCTCTAGCCGGTCAGTCTTATATAATTATGTCAGTAGTCACAGCCTGATTTTGACCGGCCGTCATACTGCGGACCGGCGTGGCCGTCATGGGCGTTAGGTCACTGAGGTTGGCCCGGTCAGCCATTTTTTTCTCATTGCCGACACCGCTGACTTGTTCTCGGTGGGTCAGTGGTGGTGCTGGGTCACATTGACACACCTTGCAGAGACATGATTCGGGGGCAAACGGGCGGTACAGCCGCGGGCAACTCGCCCTGTACCTAGGTTAAACGCACCAGCGGCGCCATGATTGTTGCTACTATATTTTCGCACCAGACCGGTCGCTCGGACCGGTCATGTGCACCCAAGAACTGCGCGCGCAGCAGGTCAGACTTCTGCACTTGTAGTGTGGTCTCCGGTATGTTTACGCGGAAGATTGTGATCGCAGTCGAAAAACGGTTCGTTTCCGGTTTTACTTTTAGCGCCTTCAGTTTCACCTCCCCCCAAACACGCCAGTTTTGTGTCGGCGGAGGCGGCTTGTGTCATGCCCCAAGCCCCTGAATCAAGTCCATTGTACTTGAGTAGTGCGCTCATCTCTCGAACTTCAAGTACGATGTGCTTTCTGCCACAAACAGTGCAGATCAGTCGTAAAAATAACCATCATTGAGGAAAAAAACTATTTTTCAAATCTGCCAAATCGCGTAATATTTCATGGTGCTAGCATAAGGATGCTTTATTGCCGGATTGCATATGGGAAAGGGTTTATTTTTTATTCATCTTATTTTGCAGCAATCAAATGACAGTCACGTGACTGATTCTTTCCGGCTCCGAGCTTGCTCATTAGAGTCATTACAGGCGCAGAAAGCACTGACACGCTCTAAACCGATCTGACATCCGGCAGTGAGACAGTGACCGGTCTGCCGCCGTGAGCGAAAATAGCAACAATGGCGCCGCTGGTACGTTTAAGAGGGCGAGGTATACCAACTCAGTCAGCTCAGTACACGGCCTACCGGATTCTAGATTCTCAGTGTCGGATACAGGTATTTGAGAGGTGAGCGCCGACTGAACTGGTCAAGTAGAGACTGAACAGTCAGACCACACTGGTTACCTCAGTCCCTACGCTCCGCGGCACGGGGCGCCGCTGTGCGGATCGAGGGACTCGGAGGTGACCAGCGTGTGATTACTGCAATTAATGCCGTCTGAGATCTTTCCTGTTTGACGCTCAACATTATACATGATAATCGGCCCAGCAGATCGAGTCAGTGGAAAGGTGCGCCGCTTCAGTAACCCGGCTTTGCGTGTCGCTGTACTGAGCGGCCATGGCCGGTTTTTGTCCATGGCCATGTGCATTTATCTGGACAAAAACCGCTATGACCAGCGACACGCAAAGGGCTAAGGCTGTTGAAACAAATTTGAAACAATTCATTGATTGACCGTCAGCTGATGTAATCATGGCATATCCATAGTATAGAAAATTAGTTCAGTTTGAACTGACCCGATGCGGCTTCTGCTCGGCCGCCAGGTCACTGACAGCTGAGACAGTCATCGTACCGGGACTGACTTGGCCTCTTCAGTTATGAGATAGTAATTTTTTTGTTCATCTAAAGACGCGTCTGCATTGTATTTTAAGTATAAGTACTCCGGCCGTGGATTCGCTGGCCGGGTACCGACGTGCAGCACGTACGTGCCATTATGACGTCAAAGACACGTGCGCTGAACTTCCACTGACTTACGCCGGGACTCTGACACAGCCGAAGTTGATCCAAGTTCAATAATTTCGTTCGGAAAGGTTTAAACGCTGCAGGGTAGATTTACGCCATGGTTAAACGCGTTGCCCCAGGTTACTCTTTTGGATCAAGGACGTCCCAAGTTCAGTTTTCAAACCCTGTATGACATGTCACATCTTAGCCAACTAACACCATTTGCAAGAGACGCAGATATTCATGAGCCCCTACAGTCGCAGGGGCCCATGAGAATCTCAGTACGCCTCTTGCTGAGCAATAGTCAGAAGTCTACTTATAGGTGAAGGTGTTGTTCTGGTTACAGCGCAAGACTGACAGATCCAGTACCAACCGGTCTGCACAGATCTGTCTGCGCAGCATTCCTTGGGAGTCAAGTTTGCTGGCGGGGAAGGTTCAGCATGTTTTCTAGCAGAATCTCTCCCCACTGCAAGAGGCACAGATTCTCAGTCATTCTTCCAGGCACTGAGCGTAAATATTGCACAAGATTATGACAGTTCAGGGCCGGATCCAGTGGGGGGGGGGAGGTGCTTTGGTACTACAACCCCCCCCACCCCCCGGGCTTAAAAAAAATCATTCGCAACATGGTCCGAGAAGGAGGGGGGTGCTTTAATGTTATTGCAGCACCCCTCCCCCACCCTCTTTCCACTGTACCGTCACAATTACAATAAAAATAAAAGTTGAGCCCCCCCACCCAACCCCCTTGAAAATTGATTGATCCGGCCCTGTCAGTTCGTGTCTCTTCAGTGTTAATATGCTTCCTTTGCATTTGCATGCTACTGAAGTTACTGCGCTTTGAGAGTATGCCTGGGTTGTAGCGAAAATGTATCCTCCGTCTTCACAGCGGGGGGAAAAAGTGAACGTCCAACTGCAAGAGGCGTAGATCCTCATGTGCCCCCGCAGTTGCGTCGGCTCAAGAGGATCTACGCCTCTTGCTGAGACTATTTTTGATCCATGTTCATTTATCTGGACGGCTAGGGCCCCGGGTACACAGCGGCCCCGCGTTCCGCAATGGCCGCAGCGCCGAAGGGTCTTATTATGTCTCATGTCTGTCACTCTGATGCTAATACCAAAGATCCTAAATACTGACAAGCTCATAGAACAACATACGACATATAAGAGATATAATTATAAGGCCAGTTTCGGAGCTGGACTGAGTTGGTTTAGGCGGGAAGCGGGGTGGGGTGGGGGGCCGAGGGGCCGTACACTGAAGGTTAATAATGGCAGCCCGGTCCTGCGGTTTAAGGGTCACCGTGTCAGAAAATATGTTTGTGTATGTGTGATCTCTTTGCCTTTTGACCAGCATAAGTCCACGACAACGCTGCGGCGATTGACAGATCTGTTCGTTTGTGCTGTAGTGCCGGCCGCGTGCGCGGGCCAGGAACTTTGGAAAGTGTGCGTTTAGAAGAGAAAAATAAACCGCTTAACACGCATACAATATTTTATACGACCGGCAGTATGTTTCCTATGTTTCCGCTGAGCTCCCTCCACGCCCCGCCCCCCCCCCCCCCCCGAGTCCTCCCTCTCTATCCCCGGCTCCGGCACTGACCCAACCTGCGCGTGTCTGCCGGGTTTACGTGTCCAACCAAACACTTAACTCATCAGTTTTGCCCGAGGTACGAAATACCCAAATTTTGGAGTTATCCTCTGAGGACGCATTACAATTCAGAATCAGGAGACAGACTGATCCGGCGAATCAGTCGACCATGATACGGTTCAAAGGTGGTGGCAGAATAGTAATAGGCACCAAGCTATTCTGCCACCACCATTGAACTATCATGGTCGAACAATATCTTGCTGTGGTGTGTCTCGGGCAGTGTTTTTTTTTTTTTTTTTTGTTAATTTGAATTCAGTTCAGAATTCAGCTCAGTTCCGTTATGGGTACACTGATGCGAAAAAGGAAGCCTAAACGGCTGACCGTCGAAGACAGCGGAAAACATACACTGGACTTGAACTGATATGTGCCCACTGCCAACCAAGTTTAAGTCAGTCCGATGCCCGGCCACTGCCGTGTTTTTACTTGATGGCTTGGCCGTAATCCATTTAACCCCACGGACGGCATTCCCAAATTTCGGAGGTCTTACGTAACCGGCCACTATATCCTGGATGTGTGAAAATAAACTTCACTGAGTTAAACGAGGGCAAGATTGAAGCTCTTCTTGTCGGTGCCTCTCGACTGCTGCCCAATTCTCCTGACTCTATGCGCATTTGTGACGCACCTATTCCATTTTCTGAGTCAGTTCGCAATCTTGGCGTTTTTCTTGATAAAGATCTTCAAACGAAGGGGCAATTAAATCATGTCTGCAAACTTGCTTTTCTGGAATTAAGACGCATCAGTTCTATCCGTCATTATCTCACTACTGAAGCTACCACCAAACTGGTCGTCTCTTTACAGTTAGTCCTCAATGAACAGAATGCATCCTAAAAATTAGGGAGGCGGGGCGCCGGCTGTCAAAGTGATGGGTGACACTTGCCCCCTCTCTCGAGCAAATGTAAACGATACTGCAAGCATGGGCCCAGACTACGTACACGGTCCAACATGATGCAAAACGCTTTCCGCCTGTAAGAGGCATAAATCCTCATCAGTCCCCAGGCTGCAGTAACTCCAAGTCTCTTGTTGGTCTCATTGACGCTGATTTTGATCCTCGGTATGAGGGTGCTGCTGCAGACTGGGTCTAGATGACTGTAGTCAGGTTTGTTTTTTTCCCCATGCCTCTCTCTCTCTCCAACGCAGTTCTATTCACATACAGATGTGGATGGAACCTCGCGCTGGGACCATAATGGCGTTGAGGCGCGTCCCCTGGGTGGTGGATAGGGGGTCCCTCGTGAGAGGGGTGCACCGAATGAAATAAGGTGCCGTGAACCAACATGGTCTAAGGGAAGGTGACCCCGACAGAAAACCCCTGGTCCTCCTAGTAAGGGGGTTGGGCGTGGGGATAGCTTCCCCACCCTGCAAAAAAGGAAATAGCTACAAAAACGCCGACGAAAAGACTAACAGTAATTCCTTTCCTGGAGGAGGAAGGTTCTTCTACCAGAAGACTTATGACGTCCTGTGGTGAAAGCCGGAAGTCTTCGGAAGCCACAGGACCGAGCCGCCTCTCTCTATCCAGGGATACAACCATGGGCACATGGAACGTCAAGACCATGTACCAGAGCGGCAAGGCAGCCCAGATAGCAGCGGAAATGCAAATGCAAAAGTACAACCTTTCCCTGCTAGATATCAGTGAAGCCAGATGGACGCAGAAAAGGCTGTTAAGTGGGGAGATGATTCTGTATTCAGGTCATGAAGAGGAGAGTGCCCCCCATACAGAAAGTGTAGCATTCATGCTGTCACCAGTGGCACAGAGAGCGCTGATGGGCTGGGAACCTCTTGGGCCAAGAATTATCACAGCAGCCTTTAGAATCAAGAAAAAGCTCAAGCTGAACGTCATCCAGTGTTATGCGCC
Organism: Semisulcospira habei; assembly: GCA_036245525.1. Taxonomy (NCBI): domain Eukaryota; kingdom Metazoa; phylum Mollusca; class Gastropoda; family Semisulcospiridae; genus Semisulcospira; species Semisulcospira habei. The sequence continues at coordinate 151,846,059 of BTPG01000006.1, forward strand.
CACTAATGACAGTGACGAGGAAGAGAAACAAGAGTTCTACGACCGACTCCAGAGTGCCTTGGACAAATGTGCGGAGCGAGACATCACCATCGTCATGGGCGATTTTAATGCCAAAATAGGGGAGGACAACACCGGATACGAAGAGGTGATGGGGAGACAGGGACTAGGCTCGGAGATGAGTGAGAACGGGGAGAGGTTTGTAGACTTTTGTGCTCTAAACCGACTTGTCATTGGAGGCAGCATCTTCCCACACAGAAGAATACACAAAGCAACTTGGGTCTCACCTGACCATACAACAGAGAACCAAATAGACCATATCTGCATTAGCAAGAAATTTAGAAGATCCCTTCAAGATGTTCGAGTGAGGAGGGGAGCAGATGTCGCCTCTGACCACCATCTGCTTACCTTAAGAATGAAGCTCAAGCTAAAGAAAAGCCGCACAGAGACAACAAGAAGACAGCGCTATAATGTAGGCCTCCTGAGAGAAACTGGAGTTAGAGAAGAGTTCAAACTGGTGCTGTCCAACCGGTTTCAAGCGCTACAGGAGCTAGTAAATGAAGAGGAGGCTTAAATGTTAAATGTTAAATGTTAAATGTTTAGGGCTTAACGTCTTTTGTCCACCACGAGGGTGATTTCAAAGACGGGGACAACGAAAAAGGGTCTGAGCAAATTTTGACCCAAGCTGGAGTCGAACCCGGGACCTTTTGGTCTGGAGGCAAACGCTTTTACCACCGAGCCACCCAGCTCCCCGAAGAGGAGGCGGTCACCACAGAGCAGCAGTGGAAGGCAGTTAGAGAGGCGCTGAACTCAACCTGCAAAGACACTGTAGGGTTCAGGAAACACCATCACAAGGACTGGCTGTCGGCACAGACCTTGAAGAAGATAGAAGTGAGGAAGCAGAAGAAAGCAGTTGTCAACAACAGTCGCACGAGAGCAGCCAAAGTAAGGGCACAGGGGGAATACTGGGAAGCCAACCGCGAGGTGAAGAGGAGTATCAGGGCAGACAAGAGGGCTTACACAGACAGCCTGGCAGCAGAGGCAGAAAAGGCAGCAGGCAGCGGCAACATGAAAAAGCTCTACGACATTACCAGAAGATTGTCAGGCAAGTATGGCCATACAGAAAGACCAGTAAAAGACAAAGAAGGCAAGCCTATTGCAGACAGAGCAGACCAACTCGACAGATGGGCCGGGTATTTTGAAGAGTTACTGAACAGACCTAGCCCACCCGACCCCCCAGACATCCAGCCGGCAGAGACCGACCTACCCATCAGCTGTGACAGACCCAGCCGGGAAGAGATCAGAAGAGCAGTGGCATTTTTGAAGAACGGCAAAGCAGCAGGCCCAGATGGCATCTCAGCGGAGTCTCTGAAAGCAGTCCTAGAGACAACGGTGGAGATGCTGTACCCACTGTTTGGAAAGATCTGGGAAGAGGAGGTGATGCCGGCTGACTGGAAAAAGGGGTACCTAATCAAGCTTCCCAAGAAAGGCGACCTCAGCAAGTGTTCCAACTACAGAGGAATCACCTTGCTGTCAGTACCAGAAAAGGTCTTCAACAGGATCATCCTGGAGAGAATGAAGAGCTCCGTTGACCCCCAGCTAAGAGACCAGCAAGCAGGATTCAGGAAAAACCGATCATGTACAGACCAGATCGCCACTCTCCGTATCATCGTGGAACAGTCTCTGGAGTGGAGCTCCCCACTGTACGTCAACTTTGTGGATTATGAGAAATCATTTGACAGCGTGGACCGAGAGACTCTGTGGAAACTCCTACGACACTACGGTGTACCCACAAAGCTCGTCCGCCTGATCAAGAGCAGCTACGATGGCATGACATGTCGCGTGATCCACGAAGGGCAGTTCACCAGGGAGCTCCAGGTCAGAACTGGTGTCAGGCAGGGGTGTCTGCGGTCTCCGTTCCTCTTCCTACTGGCCATAGACTGGGTCATGAAGATGACCACAGAGCACAGACGAAGTGGAATACAGTGGACACTGTGGACACAGCTTGACGACCTCGATTTTGCAGACGACTTGGCATTACTGTCCCACACTCATCAACAAATGCAGGACAAGACCACGAGGCTTGCTGACATCTCGTCCCAAGTGGGCCTCACCATTCACAAACAGAAAACAAAGACAATGAGACTGAACGCAACCAGGGAAGAACCAGTCTTGCTTGCTGGCACCCCGTTGGAGGAGGTGGAGTCCTTCACCTATCTCGGGAGCTTACTTACTTACGCCTGTCACCCCTACCCGGGTATAGGCCGTCGACGAGAGACCTCCAGCAACTCCTGTCCTGTGCTTCTCCTTCGATTCTACTCCAGGTGGTTCCCAGTCTCTTGATGTCTGCCTGGAGGTCTCGACGCCAGGAGTTTCTCGGCCTACCTCTTTTCCTCTTTCCCTGGGGGTTCCATGACAATGCCTGCCTAGTGATACTGGAAGCTGGCTTTCTCAGACTGTGACCGATCCATCCCCATCCCCATCCCCCTCACCCAACCTCACCTCATGCAGATGTCAGAGCACGAATCGGTAAAGCCAGAGCAGCCTTTCTCCAGTTGAAAAAAGTGTGGAGTTCCAGAGAGCTGTCACAACACACCAAAGTCCGGATTTTCAACTCCAATGTAAAAGCAGTTCTCCTATATGGAGCAGAGACTTGGAGATTGACAAAACCCACAGTCAACAGAGTACAGACCTTCATGAACAGTTGCCTTAGAAGAATTTTGAAAACCCACTGGCCAGAGAAGATCAGCTACGTCAGACTCTGGGAGAGAACAGAGCAGATAACAGCAGACAATGAAATTGGGCAAAGAAGATGGGGATGGATCGGTCACAGTCTGAGAAAGCCAGCTTCCAGTATCACTAGGCAGGCATTGTCATGGAACCCCCAGGGAAAGAGGAAAAGAGGTAGGCCGAGAAACTCCTGGCGTCGAGACCTCCAAGCAGACATCAAGAGACTGGGAACCACCTGGAGTAGAATTGAAGGAGAAGCACAGGACAGGAGTTGCTGGAGGTCTCTCGTCGACGGCCTATACCCGGTAGGGGTGACAGGCGTGCGTAAGTAAGTATGTGGATGGAAGCAAAGGAAATAGCTTTACTGTTTTTAGTGCTGCCGGCTCGTAATGTTTGCTGAGATATGTGTATTTTTACATGATGTCCAAAATGTTGTGATGTGCTATGTTGTAATCGATGTACCAGTGGTCTCTCTCACTCACACCCCTCCCCCCCAAAAAAAAAAAAAAAAAAAAAAATAATAATAATTTAAAAATAATAATAATAAAATAAAAAATTAAAAACTTAAAATAAAATACAAAATAAAAATAATAATTTTAAAAAAATTAAAATAAAAAATAAAACACAACAATGTCAACAACAACCAAACAAGCAAACAAACTACCATTCAAAAGACCCAAACTGGCACTGGCTCACACGAATGTAATGTACATATACAGGCATAAACCCGTGCAGGTGTAACACAGAACAGCAACAAGAACCAGTTTTCTCGCAGTACTGATTCAAATTCTGTCTTGAGGGCGTATACAGCTGGAGAAGAGAGGCAAGGTAGTGTGGGCAGAAACAGGTAATACAACTGTGTCATGCATGAAATTTTGTACTGAATCCTAGCTGTTACAGGTAACCAGTGAAGAGCAGACAGATGGGGTGTGATATGATCTGATCTAGGGACTCTAAGAATCAACCTAGCAGCTGAGTTTTGAATTTTCTGGAGTTTGCCAATCAGACACTGGGAACAGCCAGCCAAAAGAGCATTGCAATAGTCTAATTTAGACAAAACAAAAGCACAGACAAGTACTTTAGTTGCTTCAGGTGTCAGATAGTGGCGGACGGAAGCAATACGTCGCAGTTCAGTATAGGCGGATCTGCAAACGTTGTTCACATGAAGGCGCATGGACAGGCTACTATCAAGTGTGACACCCAGATTTTTTACATGGGGGGAGAAGGGGACAGTGGCACCACAGATTTTTAATCACTGGGGGAGTGTCAGCGTCTTCGTCAACCTCGGGGAAGCAATGATCATGGCCTCAGTTTTTCCGTCATTCAACTGTAATTTGTTTGAAGTCATTCACATCTTAGTATCCAAGACACACTCCTGAAGGCTCTCGATTGTGTCCATAATCTGATCAGGTGAACATGAGTCATGGAGTTGAGTATCATCTGCAAATGCATAATGTGATATAGAGAAACGGTTAAAGACACTGGCCAGTGGCTGAACATACAGGGTAAAGAGGACTGGTCCAAGAACTGAACCTTGTGGGACACCAAAGCGCACGGTGGATGGGCTGGATAGTTTATCATTAACAACTATGCACTGAGTTCTGTCTGTCAGATATGATCTAAACCACGATAAAGCAGTTTCATGAATGCCATACACAGAATAGAGACGTTGTAGCAAAATGTCATGGTCAATCGTATCAAAGGCAGCAGATAGGTCTAACAGTTAGAGAACAGATACTTTGCCATCATCAAGAGCCTCGAGGAGGTCATTCAGAATTTTTGCAAGCGCAGTTTCAGTGGAATGACCTGCACGGTACGCAGATTGATTGGGACTAAGAAGATGATTCAGGTTCAGATGGTCGAGAAGTTGCGACAATACAACCTTCTCAACGATCTTAGAGAGAAAAGGGAGGTTTGAGACAGGGCAGTAATTCTGTAGATTGTTAGGGTCTAGAGAGGGCTTTTTTTTTTTTTAGCAAAGGTTTAACAATGGCGGACTTGAAATCCGACGGAAAAACACCAGACCTCAGGGACTCATTGACAATGTTGGTCATGACTGGAAGCACACCATCAATACACTCGTACAGCAATGTAGTAGGAAGTGGGTCTAAACTACAAGTCTTTTCTGCAGTTCTCTTCAGCACAGCAGGAAGTTCCTGTTCACTGACAGGTCTGAAGGACGAGAGACACTGACCAGAAAAGGGAACGTCATACTGTGATGGAGACTGTGAAATAAGTCCATCAAGTCTATCACGAATGTTCTGAACTTTTTCATTAAAGAAATTTGAGAACTGATCAGGCAGCTCTAATGGCGAGAAAATGGTCGGGAGTGGAGATGGATCCCTTCTAGCAGTCAGTTTGTTGGTTACATTATAAAGCTGCTTGCTGGTGGTGCACGCTGCAATCTTGGCATTGAAGAAAGCTGTCTTCGCCACGAGTACTAGACGAGTTACATATTTCTTAGCAGCGCTAAAAATCTGCTTGTGTACGGTAAATCCAGTGGACAGCCATAGTCTCTCAGCTTGTCGTCGCTCTCTCTTTGCAGCGAGAAGCTTGCCTCCCACTTCGCTGAACCACGGTGAGGATGTCCGACATGACACTTTACGGCGAGGATGGAGCATGCTTGTCAAGTAGTGATCTCAGACCCGAGTTCAACTGTCCCGCAGAGGGATCAGGGTGTTTGCTAAGATATTCATGCAAATCAGCTTTGAAAGCCAGGCGATCAATAGCACGAATGTTTCTTTTTTGCACAAATACAGGCTGAAAGGGTGGCACTGAAACAACTAGTCAGCAATCACGCATAGATGATCAGACTCAAGTGCATATGACACATAAGTAGACTGAACGAAATTATCTCTTGGTCGGTGTAGTAGCCAATCAAGAGTATGACCATGCTTGTGAGTTGGCTGACGAACAGACTGTTCAAGGTCAAAAACACTCAAAAGATCCATTAGTTTCATAGTACTAGAGTTCTGCGGGCAGTCAAAATAGAAGTTGAAGTCTCCCAAAATAGCAAGGTTACCTGGGAGTGAGTTGCTGTATTCAAGTAAATCAGAAAACTGATCAAGGAACATGACATCAGTCAGCTTATTTTTGCGGTTAGGAGGGGGCCGGTAGAGAATGAAGAACTGTACTGGCTTGCTTGGTAGCGTAAGTGTTACGTGTGCTTGTTCAAAGGCAAATGCAGTGTTACAGGAGAAGTAGGGCACAAGGTCATCTCGAAAAATGATGGCAAGACCGCCATCCCGAGATGGACGTGGGAATGACTTGACGGTGAAGCCAGCCGGGGCAAGTTCGGCACATTTCGCCTCGTCACCACCCGGTTTTAGCCAAGTCAGTCATCTTTAAAGCTGAGGTGCAATGAGAAAAACCCGCCCAGCGCGTGTTTTAAAAAGACTCTACAGGACCCGGCTTGGGCCCTGCCCCTAAGTGGGTCAAATCGGTTCGTAACTCAGTTGACGGAGTTGGCAGCTGCGCCGTATCCCGAGCTTGCAAAACTCTCGGGAAACGACAGGCCACTTCCTGTTGCACGGAAATCATCGCGATTAGCAGATGGACAACAGCAGACGATTCTGTGACACTTTGAAACTGACCGGCAGCCACGGATTTTTACGCGCTGGGGATGATGGCAGAATGTACGGCTGTACAAGCTGTAAGTATGACTCCTGACACTTCAAGTAGTAGTTGTGAACAAATTTTTTCAACACGTACATCCAGTCCAATATAGGATAATATAAATAAATAAAGAAGCATTGTTATGTACGGCCAACACAGTAAATGGGATGAGAGAGAGAGAGAGAGAGAGAGAGAGAGAGAGAGAGAGAGAGAGAGAGAGAGAGAGAGAGAGAGAGAGAGAGAGAGAATCGGCTGTTTACATAATTGCCAAAAGATACAAGGGAAATCAATCTTAGGTCGCCATGGGTCAAGCTGATTTATAGTAGCTGCCCTTCGTATGGAAAAAAATATTTGCTGTAGGCCACTCCAGATGAAAAGATATAATAACGAACACAAAACGACAAATAACCCCTCCTTCCTCACCCTTCCGATATCAAATAAAGCTTCAGGCTGTACTGTGTAACTTACGGATAGCTCGGCCGGGTCCATATCCAATTTGCATCCAGGCAAAAAAAAAAAAAAAAAAAAAATGGCCTGTTCTGTCCGTCGGGTGGTCGAGTGTCGTCTGCTACTGTTGCTATCAGTAGAAATATCACTGATTTACATCAGTGATCGCGGTGCCCACTCGCTGCATACAGGAAGTGGCCTGTCCTTTTCACGGGAGTTTTGCCAGCACGACAAACGCAGTTGAAAACTCAGTCAACTGAGTTGCAAACCGGTTTGCAAGTTAGCCGAACGTTCAGTTCACGACAGGGCCCTCGTTGGGTCCTGTAAAGTTTTTTTAAAACACGTGCAGGGCGGAGTTACTGACCCGGTCTGTGATTTTACACCTCACGCCGGGGCTCGGACAACCATTAAAGCTGAGAAACAGTCAAAAAACTCCGCCCCGCACGTGTTTTAAAAAAACTTTGCAGGACCCAGCGAGGGCCCTGTCTTCGTGAACGTTCGGCTAACTTCGGCAAACCGGTTTGCAACTGACTCAGTTGACTGAGTTTTCGACTGCGTTTGTCGTGCTGGCAAAACTCCCGTGAAAAAGACAAGCCACTTCCTGTTTGCAGCGAGTGGGCACCGCGATCACTGATCTAAACCAGCGATATTTTTACTGATATCAACAGTAGCAGACGACACTCGACCACCCGACGGACAGAGCAGGCCATTTGTGCCTTGCCTGGACGCACACTGGATATGGACCAGGCCGAGCTATCCGTAAGTTACACAGTACAGCCTGAAGCTTATTTGATATCGGAAGGGTGAGCGGGAAGGAGGGGTTATTTGTCGTTTAGTGTTTGTTGTTATATCTTTTCATCTGGAGTGGCCTACAGCAAATTTTTTCTCCATACGAAGGGCAGCTACTAAAAATCAGCTTGACCCATGGCGACCTTGTATCTTTTGGTATCTATGTAAACAGTCGATTCTCTCTCTCTCTCTCTCTCTCTCTCTCTCTCTCTCTCTCTCTCTCATCCAATTTACTGTATTGGTTGTACATCACAATGCTTCTTTATTTATTTATAGTATTAGCCTATATTGGACTGGAGGTACGTGTTGACAAAATTCGTTCACAACTACAAAGTGTCAGGAGTCATACTTACAGCATGTACAGCCGTACATTCTGCCATCATAGTCCCCAGCGCGTAAAATCCGTGGCTGTCGGTCAGTTTCAAAGTGTCACAGAATCGTCTACTGTTGTCCGATCTGCTAATCGCGATGATTTCCGTGCAACAGGAAGTGGTCTGTCGTTTTCCGAGAGTTTTGCAAGCTCGGGATACGCAGTTGCCAACTCCGTCAACTGAGTTACGAACCGATTTGACCCACTTAGGGGCAGGGCCCAAGCTGGGTCCTGTAGTCTTTTTAAAACACGCGCTGGGCGGGTTTTTCTCATTGCACCTCAGCTTTAAGCGGGTCTGAATCAGAGGCCGACTGAGCACACACTTTAGACGGCCGTACTAAACAATCCCGAATCAGAACTGAGCCGAGAACCAATATAATGTGGAACATACCTGACATCACAATGTCAGATTATTTGACTGAGTCAGTATAGATCACATTATTATTCATTCACTCCGTCAAACATGGTATATATCCGGATTGCTTAGCTATCTTTTCTTTCAATCATTCTGATTCAGTTACTAAGTTCGTCGGTTGCGGCCGGGCAGGCTGTTCTCAGTACGTAAAATATCATCGGGCAGATATTGGCCGTAGTCGGCCCGCGCACGTCTGTGCGCGGGCAGACTACTACTGACGCGGGCCGAAGGTCTTTTGCTTCGGTTCAGTTGTTCCCATTACTCGTAGACTGCTGCCGATTTATTAGTTGTTTATTCATCACCTATCAGTAATAGTAGAGATAGATAATATGAGACTTCCAAACCAATACATTCAATAAAGCCGCATCCGTCATTAATTTACGCTATTTTTAAATATCAAAATTTAGTCCTCCCATTACACCCTCATTATTTCCGAATCAACCCTTTAATTTTAAAAAAATGATGAGCATGACGGATGCGACTCTATTGAATTTATTATTTTGGAAGTCTCATATTATCTATCTCTTTATCTCAATCAAGTGATGTCAATCGAAACTTAATACTTATTAACAAGTTGCAACTAACTTCTAGGAACCTGTATAGGTAACTTATTAATTACTTACCCTAAGTTCTTACAACAACTTGACTCAAGTCACTGAGACAGATTTATCAAGATACAAGGACAATAAAAAAACTTTTTTTTAGTAATAGTCTGGTGGTGGAGCTGATGGGGTTAAATAGTTAGGCGCAAGCGACATGTCATCTTTTTGCGAAGTGTAATGAAAAAATATAAATAATTAATGCTGACATTAACTTCTTTAAACAAAATTATTATATTACATTATAAAATGAATCAAGACGAATTGCTACTTCTAAGTGATATCTGTGCTGTAGAGAACAAAGACTTAGACTCTAAAAAACAATGCCTACTCTCTGTAGTTGTTTCTGGAAAATCAAAAGCTTTTCTCGGTAAACAATACATGGTAGAAGACATAGAGTCACTCACATCCGATGAGCTAATCAAACTTTATGCTAAATATGAAAATCACATTAGTTCACTAATGACTCGTGATTTAAGTCGATCTCTAATATTCCTATACACAAAAGCTGTGAGTCACTTTTTACCTGTTGATAGTGACAGCCTTTCACATGATCTAGAAAGCAACCCCATAGTTTCAAGTTCAATAGGTAAATTAGCATGCCTTATGTTTTACAAGTTTGGGAATTACCTTGCGCCTGCTGTAACCTTACTTGTTACTAGTAGTCATATTGATTTTTCTAAAATAAATTTTAAATTAGAAGAAAATGGACGAGACGACTCCACAACAGAGCCATGTCTTGACACAGGTTCAAACAGTGACTAAGACTAAAAGCCCAGGTAGAATAGAGGCTGGAAAAAGATTAGCTGAATATAACAGACAAAAGAAATTACAGCTTCAAGCATTAACAGAAAAGACTGACACACCATCAACAGCACCAGTGTCACTACCGTCACACCCCCCACAAAGTGAGAGACAAACAACTAAACCTGAAACTACAAAATATATAGTTGCTGGATTTGTTGTCGGATTTGGCTACGTAGGTTACCAATTATATAAAAAATACAAACCAAACACTCAAACAGTGTCCAAAAAATCAAACACTCCAAAAACAAAAGAAGAAGTCTCCACATTACCAGCAGTTTCAAAACCTTTGGACCCATTTTACATGCAGTAAATAAATTTATTATTATTTTAATTTTTGTAGCATAAGAAAATGAGCGACACAAAGAACTTAATGAACCTTGTCTATCACTCTGCTGTAATAAGTGGACTAGCAGTAGCTTATTCTATGCTGGGAAAAAGTCTTCTCAAAATGAAATCAGCAGACCTTAGTAAATTAGACTTCGAAGACAGTGCTAAACTAGTAGTTGTTATAACAGCATCGATTGCAACAAAAGATTTTCTAGTCAAGCAAGGAATTATTCCAGAAAATATTTCTAAGTAAATAAAAAATATGGCAACTATAGCTGTTATGATTGGCGGTGCAGTTATAAATGCATTAGCTTTTAGTGGGTCAAACTATTTCTTTTCAAAAGTGAGTAAAGAAGAATCAGCAGAAGAAATGAAGCGCCACAATGAGGCATCTGAAAAACTAGCTCAAGCTCAACAAGATTATGAAAAGCAAAGAATTGAGAAACGTGATTTTATTAATGAAAAACTAAAACTTGAGGGTCACGCACAGCATACATTTTCAAATGTCGATGACGCTATCAAAGAATACTATCTTGTAACTGGTGAAGACATGTCTATTCCACAACCAAAACTTAGTGACTACTACCAACCAAGCCCAGAACAAAGAAATGGAGAAATAATATTTGTTTTAGTAGGAATGACATTAGTATATTTTACAGGAGTTTATATTGCTAGAAAAAATGGCAGACGCTAAACTATCAAAAATATATTACTCCCCAATTGGCTACTGGAAAGGGAATACTGCAATAAAAAAATTACATGCTGCTGTGGGTGGAGATGTCAACCAAATAAAACAGTGGCTCAAAAAACAGGCAATTTGGCAAATATATCTTCCTGCTCCAAGAAAAATAACAAGGCCTCATTTTGAAAACACTATCCCTAATGACACACACCAAATGGACCTCCTGTTTCTTCCGCATGACACAATAAAAAAGAAACGATACAAGTATGCATTAACTGTTGTTGACATAGCTTCAAGGTATAAGGATGCAGAACCCATAACTGACAAAAAAGCTGTAACAGTGGCCACTGCATTATCAAAAATATATAGTCGAGGTCCTTTAAAATACCCTAGGCTTGTGCAGGTTGATGATGGGAGTGAATTTAAAGGCGCTGTTAATCAGTTATTTGCAAAGCATGGAGTGCTAGTGCGGCGAGGCATACCAGGCTTGCATAGATCACAGGCTATTGTAGAAAACTTTAACAAGCAATTATCGGAGAGACTTTTTAGCTATCAGTATTCTAAGGAACTCATGCATGACACACGTAACACTGAGTGGGTTAAAAGATTACCGTCTGTAATAAAAGCAATGAATAATGAGGGTCACCCTAAACCTGTTGATTCTATTAAATTGAAAACAATACCGTCAGAAATAAAAGCAATAACACCTCCAGACACTAGCTTGTTTACAAAACAGGTGAGATATTTGTATCAAACAGGTGAAGCTGAAAATGACGTTAGACGTAGGGCAACTGATCCAATTTGGTCTACATCTGTTCATAATATAAAAAAAATAGTTCCTTCAGCTAATGCAACAATATATTATCTGTATGAGCCTGCACCAAAGAGGGCATTTGTCAGAGAAGAATTACAGATTATTCCCACAGATACTGTTACCCACTTTTAACAATTTCAATTCATCAATTAGTTTATCAAGCAGATTATCAGCTATTTCTTCAGATAACTTGAGCCTGTAATGACCTGGTGCATAAGCTTTTTCCTTAGTGTGAAACACTCTTTTTGTGTCTCCAACTGCTAGAGACTTTTTATATGTTTGAATCATTTCAATATTATGTTTGTTTGATCTTAGTGTCTTGTTTGGATAATCAGGCATTAATGCACCATCTAACACTTGCTTGTAATGTTCATGACGTATGTCTTTATTTTTTATTGCTGTTTTTTTTATTCCTTTCGCTTTTGACTGACTTCCCTTCTGGTGCAGTATAGAATACATTTTTGATCTCAGTCCAACATACTCAACTATAGGCACACCATTCAGTTCATCTTTAAACTTACCAGGCACTTTCTTGTTTTGTGTGCTAAACAGTGGATGGTCTTTAGGGTAGTCAGACGTGTCATACATGTGTAGTTCTGTTTTCATGTCTTCATAAAAGTCTTCAGTACATACGTCTATGATCATAGAGTCAGTGTCAGTGTATAGCAGACGGCAGTCAGGATATTTTGGTTTAAAGTAATCATAATAAAATTCAAGCATTAACAGTTTTGATAACTCAAGAATTGCCATACCAATGAATACTGGCTTGTCCAGTTTAACAATCTTTTTTTTGAGTGACACTGCATACAATGATGGATGAAACTCTTTGTACCCAGTGTACTGTGGCTTACCTGTAAGTTTAATTGCACCTGATTCAGTTGTGACCAGTCTCACATCTTTTCTGTGATGAGGATTTTCCATAGTCTTACCAAAACAGGCATTGTTCATAAGCTTAAAGAAGTCTTTGTCAAATGCAGTGTTACCTTCTCTTGCACGCAATGTTGTGTTTTTCATTATGTAATCTTTCATAAAAGCACTTTGATCAAATTGAATTCCTCTATGAACTTTCTTTAGTACTAAACCATGTCTGATGTAAAACTGTAACAATCGATAGTGACACACGTAATTAAATTTGTCATTCAGATTGGGTACAAGTTTAGTGTCTTCTTTTTTCCCCGTTAAACTCAGTTTCTCAACTGCTAATGGATAATCATTATGGTAATCATGTAAATGGTGTGGATACTCCAAGTCTACTTCAAAGATCCAACCCTTTTCATCATTTTGACCTCGATCCATAATATATTTTGTTAATTTTTTTATGCCATACTGTGACAAATCATACAAACAAAAGTTTTTTAATGGCAACAATTCACACATTGCAAATCCATACAAATTATTAGCATCCAAGTATGTAATAAATGACAATGGCTTTGACGGGTCAAAGTCGTCAAGATATTTGTTGTTGGCCTTGCCATAATTGTTTGCTGCTAGACTAATACCTCCCCTCAATCCACGTTCCACCATTTCACCCATCGTACGATCAGACAACAGGTCTATAAATATCTTACTGGATTTCAAAAATGCATCCCATGTCATGCCAGGACTAGTTATGTAACAAGCAGGGTCAAGCTTGTAGTGTAACAAACCCTTTTCACGGTAACTTTCAAATACGTCTGCTAGCAAACAGACATCAGCCTTTAAGTATTGGTCATGATAGTCACCAATAGTTTTACACCCTAGTTTTTCCCATGCATTAAGTGCGTGTTGGTATTCAGAGTCAGAAATACCTTTACCAATTAGTGTAGAATAAAATTTCTCTTTTGGTGGTAGTCTTGTTTCTTCAAACACAACCCAGTGATCAATGTACTCATATGGATAAACACCTTTTTTAATCAAGTCCGGCTCAAAATATTTACTTGTTATTGGATACTCACTCAGTCCTTCTGCCAGACTAGCCAACCCTAAAGACAAATGTTGCATGGAGTCATAAAATGCTAATTTATCTAACCTAAAAGTCAAGTATTTTTCAGTTGTCTGGGCAATACAACTAATTTTTTTGTAAGACTCGTCTACAGCCTGCATGATAATGTGTGAATCATATCCCTTCAGATTGTGAAAAAAGATTGGTAACTTATATGTCTTAGGATTTATTTTTAATAACAAGTTACATTTGTTATGAGCGGCACCTCTGTAACGACCAGTTATGTGATCATGATCGCAAACTTTATCACCATCAAGGACGTCTTCACAAATCCAACACATCACTGCTGCATCAAAATTCTGTTTGTCTTCTTCTGTCATCACCAAAGGCATCTGACAGTTTTCAAAATACCTTACTACCTGAATATACAGATGTCTCATTTCTGTTAAAAACTCAGCTGCTGCATTTTCACCCCTGTAGATAACAGGTTCTGAATGAAGACCGTCTGACCTAACAATAATGTATCCAAAAGAACACACCACTTGGTCACTCAATTTTATAGTCTTTGGTAATGACTCTGGAACAGGACCTTCATAAGGAACAACGAGTGATTCAAAATCAGCATATACTACAAACGGCAGCTTTTGCTGATTCCCATAGTTCTTAAAATACACTTGACTGCCAGGATCTGGATACTTAAGTACAGTTTGTATGTCATCAGCTGATCTGCAGTGTAAAACATGTTTGTCTGCTAATTTTATGGAGGAAAATCTTTGTAAACATTTTTTACAAACTTCCTGTTTGCCATTGTGTTTTGTTGTATGATCATGAATTAGACGTGACATATTTCTGATAATTGTGTAGTGGAAGTTATTGTTATCACCAATTAGCAACATGTCAACATGTTTATCTTCTGACTGACCATAGGTTGGGGCAATTGGGGACACTCTAATTGGCTGTAACTTATTTTCAGACTCATTATCCCACACATACACATTTACAGATATACCAGGATTTAGTTTTTCAAACAAGTCTATGTCCTCTATTTTAACAGGGAACTCAATGCCACTGAAGTTGAGTTCATTTACAAATTTGATATAGTTAGATACACGATCAGGTTTTGCTTTTACAAAATGAAGTTTAGCAAGCACACACCACATGAAACAATAGTTGTCATTGTTTTGAATATTGACTACAGCCTTTTTGTTTGCAAACTCTATTGGTAGTGGTATCCAAGATCTACCTAAAATAGGATGATATCTTGACTGCTTCAGTTGTAGTTCATGTACAAGGCCTTCATGCCAGCCAGACCCTTGCATTTCTGCTCTGTCAATTGCTTCATGGAAGTCAGGCAACAATCTTTCTCTAAACACTTTTTCTAGTTCTCTTCTCGAATTAACTGTGTGCTGCCTTGTCGAGATATACGTTACAATAACTTCACCAACATCTCTGGCAAATTCTATTTTTGCAACAATCTGAATCTTTACACTATCAGAAAGAAGGTTATTTTGTATGACTAAAAAAGATCTTTCTATTGATTCATAGACATTGTAAATATTATATATAGGTAAGTCAGTTGTGTGAAACACGTTTCTTAATCTTTGATGGTTGTCCATCTTTTTTATTTGTCCGACAAAAAAATAAATAGAAAATTATATAGTGTAAAATGGCACTTTATTGACAAAAACCTATATAATAGACAAAATTAATTACCAACAAATAAGCCACTTTCCTGGTATGTCTTCTGTTGTATCATGTTCAATCTTTTGCATGTGTAATATTGTTTTATTAACAGTAATAAATTTAACATTTTTATTTTTTTTTTTTATTTGATGGTGTATTTGTAAACACATAATCTTAAACCAGTCAGATTTAGCATCATAAACTAAAAAATCATTTGTCCTATTATTATAACATGGAAAAGTATTAGAATATCCAAGATAAAAACTATATGTCATGTACATCTTCATCGGTGATGGGAGTTCTGAAAAAGGGCGTCTAACTTGTGTTTTTAAGTCACTAATAAGCATAAAATCCCTGAAACTCGATGTAATATTCATGAATTTACCAATAGGCCAATTTTGATCCTCTTGTCCGTCCGTCATTTTTATAGACAAACCAAAAAGATAAATTAATTTACTAACCCATACCCTGTGGGCTGATCTGTCTTTAAAATGAGCTTTAGATGCTTAGTTGATTTCAGTTTATTTTTTACATCATCCCGTTCATGCTTATTTGGAATGACATCGTTTTCTCTGAGACAGTCTTCGAAGCTGTCACGGTCCTTACAGTAAAACAAACAGATAAACTTTAACTGTTCTCGAAAATCTTTCAGTACAGCATTATATTTCTGAGTGAGAATCCAAACACTGATGTTTGCGTGTCTACCACTGAAGGCAAGTTCTGCTAAAGTATTTCTCTTTTTGACAATGTCTTTCTCTGCAGAGCAATCATCGACAATAAATAAAGTTGACTGTCCTTCAAATTGTTTGAAAAAATACAGCAGGTAGTCATTCAGTTTTTTCTCAGGGTCGACTAAATAGATATTACTGTCAGTCCAAATGAATAAACGGTTGTGATAAGCTTTGTTGTGTTTTATTGTTGGACAAAATATTACAATGTTTTCAAAGTGGTGTATGTATCTTGTTTGTAAGAGGTTAAGTACAAATTCAGTTTTACCACACCCTGTGGCACCACAAAACAATCCACAGTGTGGATCGAGTGTCATTAAGTTCATTTTAATACACAATATAATTTTAATATATGTGCCCACTCAGTCTGCTTTCTGCAATATTGAGTTGTGCGTCATAAATTAGATACAAATATATGTTTATGGCTGCAGCAGTTTCAACCTTCTTTTGTATCTGAATTGTTATTCCATCACTACCATTCTCAACAGTTCGTCCTGACCCATGAAGATAGTCATCATCTGTACTACGAAGGTCTAACCACAGTGCATACTTGTTTGTCAGGTATTGACCAATCCTAACGTCATACAGATGTAGATCTTTGCACGCAATGTTTGCTGGTTTATCTCTAATCCTTCCACCCGCAAAATACTTTGTGATCTCATCGTAGTGTTGATAAGGCAGCATTCCTGAAGCGTACACTTGATTAGGGCGGCCTTCGATTGTACAAGACAAATGTGTAATCTTAGGATTGTAGAATTTTTCTGAATCCCGTTTGTATGGAGCCGCTGGTTCAACAAACAACATAAGAATACCTTTCAGTGACCTAGCAGGTGTGTTTAAGTTTATGTTCCACATCGGGTCACTCTTGTCTTTGGGTATTAAACTATGTCTAATCACCCTGTCATAATAAATTGGTAGTCTTGACTGATACTGATTTTGAATGAGTCTGGCTAGTTCAGTGTGTGTGACAATTTCATATTCCAAGGAAATGTTAGAGATCTTGTATGTTGCATCTGTGGCAGATGATTTAATTACTTTGGAGTAGTCATTGAAGGTTAGTTCAAAACTCAGACGGTCATTCAGTGCTCCTTGATAATAAGGCAGATGAGCTGTTAGGATTTCAAACTCAAGTGGAATGTAGAATCTGGATCCATATGTTTCAGCCATTATAACTTCCTTTGGTACCCCAGTAGTTACCTTATCTGCTGCATTGATTCGAAGTTTACCAACATTATCTGGCTGTATGCCTTGATAAATACGATCCTCTCGTTCTTCTCTTGTGAGCCAAAGATCTTTGTAACAGTAGAACACATCTGCGTCGTCAAGACTAAACACTTCCTGTCCTTCAAGTTTTACTTTAATAGTTCTAACAATTGCTCTGCCAAGATTGTCAACTAGTGTTCTGTTTACATCTGCCTCTGATGATAGTTCAATATTAAATGCAAGGCGTGCAGTGCCAGGAACAATAACGTCACTGGGACCTAGGTTTGGAAACTTGACTGTAAGTGTTTGATTCTGGTCTATGGTACTAGGATTGTTTGTGATGACTATTGTTTGTCGAATGCCCTTAACACCCAGGGGCTCACGTAGTTTTCTGTATGGGTCTAACTTTGATCCGTAAGACTGTGTCATTTTTATTATGCACAATAAAAAATAATAAATTAATAAAACAATGGCAGCGGGAGGATTTAATCATGAAGATTTTAAAATGGATGACATAAATGTCTCTGATAATAGTGTAACAGATATGTCGAGTAATACTTCTTTTTTACAACAAGAACTTTTACAAAGTAAAGTTAACTCGTTTTATGATAGTGTTAATGAGCGTCCATATCAAATAGATCCTAATCAGTTTGAATATGAAAAAGGACATTTATATTTAAAAACTATTGACAAAGGAAAAATACAATTGACTAACAAAAAAGACCCTACTAAGTTTAGAGCTTTAGGTACAATCAAAAAAGAAGGTGGTGTTGGTGCCTTGCGTCAACTTGGTGTTGGTGATAAAAGGTTGCCACCTCGAGTTGTTAGTGCTCTTCATGATGCGCAAACAAGGTTGCCAACAGGACAAGAAATTGATGTGGCACCAGTAACAAGCCTACCAGAAATAGCAAACACAGTAATACAAGAAACATCATTTACAGAAGGACAAATAAATGAGGAATTAAAAACAATTGGTGACTCTCCTTTGACAAAGAGGGAGTTAGCTGCGTTGGATAAAACACTGCAGACAATAAGAGGTGAGCTTTTGAATAATGTAGCTAAACTGGGTGAACTTGATAATCATATTGAAAAAGAAAAAGAGAAACTGGCTACTGCAGACAATGGGAATTATGACATTGAAATAAAAGAAAGAATACAACACAGATTAAAAGATTTGTATACAGAAAGATCAGCGCGACTAGAAGTGATTGAAAATGGAAAAAAAAAACTGAAAACACAGGTCAACAGAATTAGAGAAACTATTCAGAAAATACTTAATGAGGATACAACTTTGACTGAGAGATTAAAAACACTTTTCAGAGAGCAGGGTATCACTATTGCAAGTTTAATTACTGCTCTTGGATTTATTATTAGTACTGTAGTGTTAGCTGTAACAGGTGGTGGTAGTAGTCCAGCACCTCCAGCTCCTCCAACTCCATCAGACCCAAAAGATTTACAGACGTGGGTAAAAAAACAGTTGTCTCACATATCAGACTTGCTTAAAAAATTAGCTGTAAAAGCAGCAGATGCTTTACCAGGTATTATAGGTAGTGTTGTCAGTTGGCTTATTAGTACTACAGCAAAGGTAGTAGGGTTTATGGCAGAGCATGTATGGATATTTTTGGTAACAGTAGGAGGGTTAATTATAGGATACTTAATGAAACAGGTAAAGAAGTAATATTCCTAATCCAGTAAGGCCTATTACCAATGCAGTTCTCTCTGACTCATGTGTGTTTTCTTGGCCTGTTACTGACTGTACTGGTGCTGGTTCAGGTGTCTGTGCCGATGCTTGGGCTGTTATTGACATTACTGGTTTTACTATCTGTTCAGGTGGTGGTGTTGATATTTGTGTTACTGGTGGTGTTACTGGTTGTATGTGAGAGGTTGTTGGACTCAAGTTTACAGATTGATTAAGTCCTAATTTCTGATTACTCCCTGCAACAACTATTTCATTATTATAATTTGTTATTACTCCAATTTGTAGTTGAAGATCAGAAGGCAACATGTATAACCCAATGCCTACTACAAAGTCAACTTTTGATCTGGCATATCTGAGAACGTTTTGGTAACGTTGTATGCTAGATGGAAGATCAACAACTGAGTTAATAGAATCTTCTAAATTTGCTAAAAACTGTTTTTGTGCTTCAAACTTTCCACTTCCATTCAGAATATTAGATTTTGTTAATGATTGTGCACCTAGTATACACCAGACATATGTTCTGATAGACTCATTTACGCGCTCGACTCCCGCTTGAGTAAATCCGTCACTCCTGTCCAAGACAAATGTGGTCCAGGCGTTAGACTGTTTCTGTTCTATTGAGCCTAACCAGACTTGTGATTTTGATGAGAATGAAGTGTAGGGAGGCCAGTAATCTTGAGGGTATTGTCTGTGACTCAAAGCATAATATAATGTACCAATGCCGTGGTGATCATCAAGTTTTTGTGTGAAGTCATACTTAGTGCTTATGTTAAATTCATTACAGATGCGTTCAAATGCTTTCAAATCCATGGGATTGTTAAACCTGTTGAAACTGGATTCAGTTGGTAATGGTGTATGCAGTTCTGATAGTATTCTTCTAAGCTGGTAATACATGTGAAAACGATACACAGACCTAATCAGTTTGTTTGGGTGATTCAAATGGTCTGTGAATGAAACACCACAGCCTGTAGTTGAGCATAGTATGGCAAAGTTAAGTTGGTTTTGAAACATCTGTAGTGGGCTTGAAGACCACTTTCTTGCTGTAGCATCGTCTGTTATTGGAGGGTTTAGGTAATGATCAAAAGGGTTGGGTACTTTTACTTGAAATAAATCTTGTTCGCTTACAGCTATGTCGAGTTGATTTAGTTGAATTATTTTCTGTTCATAAGTAGGGGCGACATTATACTTGGCATCCACGTTAAATTGAAATGCGTTTGTAGTGGTAATGGTTGGTGATTTAAATTCCATCCTTTTTTTATGAGATAATAAAAATGTTTATAACCTTAACAAATATTGACACAAGCAAACCAGTGTGGCTAACTAATGGAATCGATAATCGAGATGGTAACAAGGCTGTGGCTATCCATGAAATGTTTTACACAGTAAAGTGGTTTAATGTAACGGATGATGAAAATTATTCTGTAAGTGGAACTCTTGATGGTATTGAGAAGGGTGATACTTTACGAGCTGGGTATTATGACTTTTGTACTTTAGCTGAATGGCTTCAAAATGAATTTAAAATTAAAGCAACTTTAAACCCAGCTAATTTACTTGTTACAATTGATTTTCCGAAAAGTGGTCAGTTTTCTTTATCAAATAGTCTTTTATTATTACTTGGATTTTTTAAAACAATAACACATCTAGATGAAGATTGGTCACAATCAGTCGGTAGTCTACTATCACCAAAAAAACCAAGAATAACTGGCAGATATCCTGTTCATTTGTCAGTACACACAGTGCTAAATGTTCATTTGAAAGAACTGAACACTACTGAAAATGTACACAATGGAAAGCCTTCAACTTTGTTAAGATGCTTGCCGACTGGAACTGCCCCATATTGTGAAAATGTGGTTGCTAGATTTCCTAATTCTCAGTTTAAAAAATTAGGTTCTAGTTTCTTTGAATCATTGTGCTTATCTGTAACTAATCAGAATGGTAAACCAGTTGTAATGCATGATTTTTATGTTGTTTTGGAAATTAAATAATTTTATTTTTGTTTATAAAAATGAGTGGTCTTGGTCCAAAGCCTAGAATCATACCAGTTGCGTGTCCAGTAACAGAGTTGAAAGATTTGGCAGACGTACAGGATTTTGAGAAGGAAGGGGAAATTGGAGAAATATATGGTTTTGAACTTGATTCCTATGGCATGTACAAGAGAAAAGTAATTGTTGACATAAAAGACGGTGAAAAACAGATTCCTAAACTTGGTCAGCTACGTGATGTTACTGTACCTACTCCACCTGTAAATAATGTGCCCTACAACTTAATACATGTGGGTACTAAATGGGTTGTTTCACCTGTACCGGCACCACCACCCACAATTGACTGGGACATAAAGATTGAATTTATTAGTCCTTATGTATACACTGATGATGAAGGCGCCTTAGTGTTTAGGAAGGTTGTTAATTCTGGGCCGCTTATTGTAAGCCTTGTTCCAAGTTTTGCCCTAGACAACAATAGCAGAGAAAAACTGAAAGTTGAAAATTATGAGAAACGAAGATATCTTCTTACAACTAGAAAGGGTAGATCAGATACTTCTGTTGTGTTTATGCCAGCAAGCTTAGTCGTGGCTAGAGAAGCGACAATAGTATTTGAAATTATCATGAAATCTGTTGCTACTGCTAAAGAGGCTCAAATTGCACAAGGAATTAAACTTACATGGGATGAAACAGTATCAGAATCATCAAAGGTCTTTATTGCTATTACAAAAAATAATGATGTTAATGTTTCGAGCAGTGTTCCAGCTGTCAAGGTGGTGGTTGACAAAACAACTTTTGTTCGTCTAACTTACATAAACCTTGAACACATTGATCTTGTTGCATTTTATTATGCTAGTAAATTGTATACTTTTGAAGAGTTGCAAAATGTAATTGCTGATTAAAAAAATATTTGTCATAAAAAATGGTGAACTTGTATCCACAAATACCGACGCTTGAGCCAACTGAAACAAATGTGACGACTAAAACAATGCTTGCGCCTGATCCACATATGTCAATTGCTTCAGATAAAACATTACAGGCAGATGCATTCAGATTAAATAATATTACAGAAGCTTTGAAATATTTGGAAAGTGAAGAGGCTAAGTACTCACGGTGCAAAAGGAGGTATAAGTCAGTATTTAATTCTGTTCAAAACACTTCTATGGCTATTGGTGCAGTTTCAGCTGGATTATCTGTAGGAGGTATAGCTCTGTTCGCCACAGGAATTGGGAGTTTGGCTGGAATAGCAGTTGAGTCTGTTAGCGTTGTTACATGCCTGACTTGCTTTGGTTTGGATGCCTTGAACAAGAGGTTTCACACAAAATTAGAAAAACATGAAGCATTGAGTACTTTGGCGGGTGCAAAGCTGAGCAGTCTTAAACTTATTATCAGTAAAGCATTAAATGATAATGAAATTGACGATGAAGAATTTAAGAGAGTCCAGGATGACTTAAATAACTATAAACAACAAAAATTTGAAATACAGAATAAGATGCGTAGTCAATCTCCCGTAAATGTTGAAGAACTTAAGGCCAGTTTTTTAGCAGAGGGAAAAAGGATAGGGGTACAGGAAACCACAGAAAAACTACACAATCTTTTAAACAAATAAAAATCAGATTTGGTAATCGTTTATTAATGTCATACACTTCGCAGAAAAATGTCATGCCTGATTATTTAACCCCATCAGCACCACCACCTGAGTATTAAAAAAAAGTTTTTTTATTGTCCTTGTATCTTGATAAATCTGTCTCAGTGACTTGAGTCAAGTTGTTGTAAGAACTTAGGGTAAGTAATTAATAAGTTACCTATACAGGTTCCTAGAAGTTAGTTGCAACTTGTTAATAAGTATTAAGTTTCGATTGACATCACTTGATTGAGATAAAGAGATAGATAATATGAGACTTCCAAAATAATAAATTCAATAGAGTCGCATCCGTCATGCTCATCATTTTTTTAAAATTAAAGGGTTGATTCGGAAATAATGAGGGTGTAATGGGAGGACTAAATTTTGATATTTAAAAATAGCGTAAATTAATGATGGATGCGGCTTTATTGAATGTATTGGTTTGGAAGTCTCATATTATCTATCTCTATAGTGCCATGTGTTGTTTCTATGAATAGCCTGTCACTATAGTCAACAGCATGTGATTCTGAAGTCATGCTTTTTGTGAGATACCAGGTGGTTGTTTACTGGAAATTCTTGCTTATTAATGACATGCATCACGTATTCACAGCGTGTTTGGCATGAATCATACCTGCAGGTGAAATTAGGCCGCATGACTGAACTGTCGCCGTTGGCAAATCTTACGGCACCATCGCTTCGGGGCTTTTTGCGCATGTGATTTTTTAATTAAAAAAAAGACTGGATGCAAAATCCGCTCGTCAGGATCACATTGACACATGCGCATAGACCCGGACACACACACACACACACACCCGCAAGCACGCGCACGCACACACACACATACCATACACAAACACCGTATCTGACACACACATAAACACCGCAACACACACACACACGCACGCACACACACACACACACACACACACACACACACACACACACACACACACACACACACACACACACACCTCGGCCATAAACACATACAGATTGAGCACTCGCACCATAAATGCACACATATACTCACTCGGAAACACATTACACACACGCATACGCACACTAAACAAGGGTCAACAAAGCCCCCCCCCCCCCCACCCCCAATCCTTTCCGAACAAACGCGCATACATACGCACATACACTGACACCGTCATTGTCACCTCTTTCTGTCTCACCTGTTGTGACAAAATAAACAGTTGCAAGTACTGACACAACTACAGTAGCTCGTTTCTTTCACAACTGTTGTCGTTGTTGATATTCCTCCGGCCGCCCCCCCCCCCCCCTCCCCCCTCTCCCGCATCAGTGTTGACTCCGAGCACTGAAAGTTAAAGGCCTGAGTTACATAAGAAGATATATAAATAGCATAAACTGCAATAAGTATTGATCATGATATCAATGTACTCGACGCCGCCGCCATTAATTCGCCGCATGCGTCAGGGAGAGAGCCGAGGTGTGATTGACGACGGTAATGCCTTAGATACATATTAATCATACCCCACTGACGGCGTTCGAGAAGAAGAAGAATATACCCCACTGAGCAAAAGGTCCTTGGGCCGACGCCGGTGTTAGTTGGCCCAAGGACCTTTTGCTCAGTGGGGTAATACCCTGCACAGCTCTCTGACCTGCCGGGCCTTCGGGTGTTGGATTTCTGGAATGAAGACCAGTGAGCCTGTGACTGACGTACGAAATGTAAGAAGCTTCTTTTCATGGCTTTATTTATCTCGGATATAATAGTCCCAGTCCTTGTGCGGTCCTTCACGCCACTCTCCCACCATAACCCCCACATCTCCGGTCGCGAATGGCATGAATGTGACAGCCAAGACCTATAATGGGCACACAACTGAGTAAAGTGTTTAATTTACTGGTTTTGACTCACTGATAGATTAATTGATCGATTGATTTACTGATCGACTGATTCATCGCACACACGCACGCACCCACGCATACACGTTTGCGTTCATTCATTTATTCATTCAGTGAAGAACCCAACGAAAAAAGAAACACGCTAAGAAAAGACAGTTACAAGACAATTTATTTCGGGTTAAACCTTTTTTATTCAAAGTAGACATACAAACAAGTATAGGGCCTACAATTGGCTACATAACTTTTAGTGCCGCGAAGACTCACTTCATTCATTCATGCATCCGTTACTTCGTTCGTTCGTTTGTTTGTTCATTCATTTTATTTTAAACTGGACTCCTCGGTTGGACCGCAGGGTGAGCTTGTTAGTCCACGTCAGCTGTGTATTCAAACTTTGTCCGAATTTTATTTGAAACCTCAACATCTTACTTATATAAATAGTTCTATAATGAGCCCACCAGATCGTGTTTTCAGCACAAAATTGACATCCTAATCAAACATTGTTACCAACAAGAAACATCATGCTTTTTCCAGGAGGTGTCTTGGCATCTTAACGGTTTACCATTCAGTTAATGACGTTCGAAAATAACATAAGATTATCATTGTATGTGCGTGCTGCACACTGGTTTTCTCCCTCGATTCGCGACGCAGTCGCGGATCGAGGGGGACAACCAGTATGTGTACTGATTTGTGATTTGTCTCTTACCGGTCTACACAACCAACATGGCCGAATTCACTTAGAATTTATATCTGCAAGAAATGTATTGTTCTTTTTGGGATTTTGGCATGTTTGTGGAAGGTGTGTGTTTGTCTCTTTCTTTGTTTGCTTGCTTGCTTCTTTGCTTTGGTACCATTCAGTTTAGTAATAGTGTTCTAACGACATAGTGAGTGCTGGTCTGTGATTTTGCGGGACCTGACTGCTTTCAGTCGGTGAGTTCAAACGATGCTCGACGCCAAACTGAGAATGTGATGGGTGATGGTGTTGCAAGATGGTCATTGTTGTTGTATGGTGCAAGGAGTACGTACAATGAGGAGCAAAAGAAATGCGACATTTTTGGGATTAAAAAAATGTCGCCTTTCTTTTTGCTCCTCAGTATATATAGACTCACATGATCTGACCATTACCGTGGCAGAGCTAAAGTTCCCTTTCAGACTCTTTCTGGGACCATGCTGCTATAAATAGAAGGGATTTAAAAAGGTAAAACGCAGAGAATAACCAAGCGAAGGAAGAAGCACGCTTAGAAAAGACAGTTGCAACACAATTTATTAATATATATATATATTTTTTTCAAAAGACAAACAAAGAACTATACACTTCGCTACTTATCTTGTCCGTGCATTACTTCCACGCACTGACAAGATAAGTAGCCAAGTATATACTTTGGTGTTGTTTTGGTGTTGTCAGTTTTGAGAAGAAAAAAAAAAAATCGAATTTTGAAACTCGGCCCTGACGCACTACAGCAGGAGATGGGTCGACCTTGATAATTCAAGAGTAGATTATCATGATCTATCATGAAAGTCTTCCAGTTGATTAAAAAAAAAAGACAAACACACAAACAAACAATCACCCCCCCCCCCCTTCAAACAAAAAATAAAATAAATTTAAAAAATAAAAAATAAATATAAAAAATGGAAACAAAACAACAACAAAAAACAACATAAAAATAAAAAATAAATTATAAAAAAACAAAAACAAAACAAAACAACAACCACAAAACAAACAAACAGAAACCATTAAAACACCCCAATAAAAATGTATTGAGAAAATTAACCATTTGGCTGTCGGCAGCGCATTTTGTCGCGATGATTCCTGCAGGAATCATCGCGACAAAATGCGCTACCGACAGCCAAAGGGTTAGTGGTAAATATCAGGTTCACTGACCCCATCATTTCAGTCAGTCGTGAATTAATGTGGGTGCAGTTCAACTTAAAAGTGGCGTGGCCTGGAAAACTGACAAGAGACGTGTAAACAAACTCGTACAACGAAGTATCTTGACACCGATGATAGTGCAGGACTCAATTTACTACATTGATATCATTGACAAAGTCGCGTAGTAGTGAAGGCGAGTCTATAGATAGGATTGTCATTGTTAACAAATCTAGGTCATATCATGTTTACCTGGCGGCCGGCCGTGAACCTACCGCCTCAAACCGGCCCTGAGTAAACAAATACTGATTTCGCCGGATAGTGAAGCACGTCACGTGAAATGTGTCTTCAGATTTGTACGTATACTTTAAAATCTGCACATAGCGACCAGGGGCGGATCTGGGAAGGGGGGGGGGGGGGGGTTACAGGGGTTCCGCACGCACCCCCCCCCCCCCCCGACCCAAAATTCTTTAAAATGCTATAACAAAGTCCCTTATTGGGGTGTTTGTAACCCCCCCTCCCCCCGCCCCCCATTGTTGTTTGATATTTTGGCGCTTTTCGATTTTTCGGCTTCTAGCAGCGTGGTTACATTTTCGTCTTATGCAGCATGCAACAACACCATCGGTCTTAGATGACCCCACAAACAAAAAGAGATTAGGGCCTTTAGTAAAATATCTACAATGGTGGAGGGAGGAGAGGGAATCTGCAATGTTCCACCGTCGATGCCTGTCACTGCCTAATAACGATTCTCATGAGCCCTTACGACTGTAGGATCTTGTGAGAATCTGTTTCTCGTCACTGAGCTGCCAGTATAAGTGACGAGCCGGGCTGACTGGACTTACTGAAGACGGCAGAAAATGTTACAGCAATGAAGTCAGTGTGCACTCTACGGGCAGCATACCGGTTTAGTCAATGACAGAAACCATACTTTATCATGAGGCATGTATGGCGCCGGCTTATTCGATTGCCTGTCTACCTACAAGCGAGACACAATTACTGAAACGTCGCACCGACACGAATCGAATACAGTTTGTGGCTTCTGACTGGTCCGGTTCGATTAGTTAGTTAGTTATCCAGTGGGGTTTAATGCCGAGTAGTAGGCGACTAAAGCCATCTCGGCGGCGCGAAGGCGGGTAAAAGTCTGGTCAGGCAGACTAAGGGAACGGTCTTAAAACATGATGCAAATACAGATTAAAAGTATTCTTAGCTAAAAGGTCTCACAGGTCAATCGTACATGTCTACAGACTTTGGTATTTCATAAGAACAGTCAGATTTATATAGGTGTGTGGAGTCCGAAATAGCTCAGGCGGTTAAGCGTCGGAGCAGGAGAGCGAAGGGAATCGCCGGGTCACGTGGGTTCGAATCCCGTCCCGGCCCCGGTAGCTGGACTCACAATCCAGGGGGAAAACGGATTTGTTCAATAGCATGTCCGTTGAAAAAAGGTCCTGGTAAACCAAAGTGGCACAGTTGGAGTGCGCCTGAGTTGATCAGTGTTCAGGTCGTACTCCATGGCAATAGATTTCCCTATTCCCCATAACCCGCCCGTCAGGGCCGTCCATGATCACCTCGGTGCTGTGGACGTTAAACCCGAACTAACTAACTATAGGTGTGGGCACACGACGGACGGGCCGTGTCCACTAACTTGTTCACAGAATTCACGAGGTAATAAGTCTTGCGCCGGGGCATGACCCGGCCGGTGTACTGTCCCCTCAATGCAGAAACAGATGGAGCCTGGTCATGTCAAGCACTTGAAGAGGGGTAGAATCTCATCGGAGCCCCTGCGGCTGCATAGCCCCATGCGACTCTACGCCTCTTGCAGATTTGTGTCAGTAACTGGTTGGATGGACTGAGGCGGCATGCAATATAAAAATGTGGTATGCTCCGTTTTAGTGTCTGTGGCTGAACTCGGGCCGTGGTCAGTAACATATCTGTATCAGTCTGCAGCAGGAATGCGGCCAAGGTTAGGACAATCAATACCCCGCGACAGGCGAACTTTAAACTGACTCCGAGTGCAGCGAAACTCAGTGGAACAGTGAAATAGAGAGTGTTGACAGTGTTTAAAAGATGAATTGGAACACACGTAATCATCAGTGTCACGTGTATCACGTGCAAAGCTAAAGACCTTTGACTGAACTGCTGGAACCAGCTCAGCCGTGACAATCTGATGACTTGAAAACCAGCTTAGCCGCACTCCCAAAGGCAATAACCCCCAACGCCCCCCCCCCCCCCTTTTTTTTTTTTTCTTTTTCTTTTCTTCATGTCTCCGGTTTTATACTTCAGTCCATACTGGTTGTACCAGTGGCACAGAGAGCGCTGATGGGCTGGGGAACCTCTTGGGCCAAGAATTATCACAGCAGCCTTTAGAACCAAGAAAAAACTCAAGCTGAACGTCATCCAGTGTAATGACAGTGACGAGGAAGAGAAACAAGAGTTCTAGGACCGACTCCAGAGTGCCGTGGACAAGTGTGCGGAGCGAGACATCACCATCGTCATGGGCGATTTTAATGCCAAAATAGGGGAGGACAACACCGGACTACGAAGAGGTGATGGGGAGACAGGGACTAGGGGAGATGAGTGAGAACGGGGAGAGGTTTGTAGACTTTTGTGCTCTAAACAGACTTGTCATTGGAGGCAGCATCTTCCCACACAGAAGAATACACAAAGCAACTTGGGTCTCACCTGACCATACTACAGAGAACCAAATAGACCATATCTGCATTAGCAAGAAGTTTAGAAGATCCCTTCAAGACGTTTGAGTGAGGAGGGGAGCAGATGTCGCCTCAGACCACCATCTGCTTACCTTAAGAATAAAGCTCAAGTTAAAGAAAAGCCGCACAGAGACAAGAAGAAGACATCGCTATAATGTAGGCCTCCTGAGAGACACTGGAGTGAGAGAAGAGTTCAAACTGGTGCTGTCCAACCGGTTTAAAGCGTTACATGAGCTAGTAAATGAAGAGGAGGCGGTCACCACAGAGCAGCAGTGGAAGGCAGTTAGAGAAGCGCTGAACTCAACCTGCAAAGACACAGTAGGGTTCAGGAAACACCATCACAAGGACTGGCTGTCGGCACAGACCTTGAAGAAAATAGAAGTGAGGAAGCAGAAGAAAGCAGTTGTCAACAACAGTCGCACGAAAGCAGCCAAAGCAAGGGCACAGGAGGAATACTCGGAAGCCAACCGCGAGGTGAAGAGGAGTATCAGGGCCGACAAGAGGGCCTACACAGACAGCCTGGCAGCAGAGGCAGCGGGCAGCAGGCAGCGGCAACATGAAACAGCTGTACGACATTACCAGAAGATTGTCGGGCAAGTATGGCCATACAGAAAGACCAGTAAAAGACAAAGAAGGCAAGCCTATTGCAGACAGAGCAGACCAACTCGACAGATGGGCCGAGTATTTTGAAGAGTTACTGAACAGACCCAGCCCACCCGACCCCCCAGACATCCAGCCAGCAGATACCGACCTACCCATCAGCTGTGACAGACCCAGCCGGGAGGAGATCAGAAGAGCAGTGGCATTTTTGAAGAACGGTGTGATGAAGCTCTATGCTTGTGCATAGTGCTCGCACAGTAGGATTAGTACGGTACGGTTTTTGTTAACGGTTTGTTTGTGCCGATATTCCGTGTGGCACTAGACGCACGTGGAATTTCTAAGACATGGTTAGCACGGGATTTTTAGTGAGTTCTGTTTAGTGAGTTCTAGGCGGAAGCTGTGACTGTCAGAGGTCTAGATCGGGAGTGCGGGCTGTTTTGTCGTATGGAACGGTTGTGTTTGAGTTACCTAGCCCGCATTCCAAGACTCTGAAGCCTAGATTTCAGGCATGTTTCTATAAATGTAGTATTGATAGTTGTTTAGTTAAAGACAGTATGCGTTGGTAAGAGTAATGTGGTTGTATAGCGGTGTTCCGGCTTGGTTTAGTTATGTATGTTTAGAATTCGGGTAAGTAACCGGTGTTTTTGTATAGTTGTTACCGAGATAGATAAATAAAAGAATGCGAGGTGTGTATGTCTAAGCCGCTATGAAGATAGTACGTGGTTGGCTAAGCATAGTCTTTTCCAGTGTATAGAGTAATGTATAGCAAGAGTGTTAGGCTATAGTCTGTTTCAAGATAGTGACAGAGATATGGGGGTGATACGAAAATAGTTTATGAAGCACGTGTGTGTGTGTGAATGAACGTGTGAGTTATTTGTATCAGCCAGGTTACGTGACGTTTCTCATTGATCCAATATGTTGTGTGTTTAGCAAGTCATAGTTACGTTGGGACTTTTGTTGTCTATTCAGAGTTCTTGTAAAGACTGGAAAGACGGACGCCGAGACGTCGAGTCACAGGTGGGACCTACGTGAGGTCATCCCTCCAGCTCTTCTGAGACTGACTGACTGACTGGGACCAAGACACCCAAGTCAAAACGAGAACTGAGTACCGTACGAGAACGAGGACGTCCGTGCCAAAGAGACAGGACGGCAATAAGCGTACGACGAAGGACTTTCACGCCTAGACGTGAAGGACCAACGTAACCAGGCAACAACATCAAACAGGTTGGAGGCAATGTGAGACTAAGACCTAGCCTGGCAAAGATATTGTGATACGTGTGTGTGTGATAATAGAACAGTGTACATAGTTGATAATCATTTAAGTCGTTCTTTTTCATTTATAGTGTATAAAGGTTACTTTAGAAAGGGAGCCCGTGTGTTGTGTTTTACCGCATGAATGCGCCCGTCTGAGTCAGTGGCGGTGTATGCGTCTGTTGCGTGAGAGTACGACTGTGGGCAAGTCTGCGTGCGTAACAAACGGCAAAGCAGCAGGGCCAGATGGCATCCCAGCGGAGTCTCTGAAAGCAGACCTAGAGACAACAGTGGAGATGCTGTACCCACTGTTTGGAAAGATCTGGGAAGAGGAGGTGATGCCGGCTGACTGGAAGCAGGGGTACCTAATCAAGCTTCCCAAGAAAGGCGACCTCAGCAAGTGTTCCAACTACAGAGGAATCACCTTGCTGTCAGTACCAGGAAAGGTCTTTAACAGGATCATCCTGGAGAGAATGAAGAGCTCCGTTGACCCCCAGCTGAGAGACCAGCAAGCAGGATTCAGGAAAAACCGATCATGTACAGACCAGATCGCCACTCTCCGCATCATCGTGGAACAGTCTCTGGAGTGGAGCTCCCCGCTGTAGGTCAACTTTGTGGATTACGAGAAAGCATTTGACAGCGTGGACCGAGAGACTCTGTGGAAACTCCTACGACACTACGGTGTACCCACAAAGCTCGTCCGCCTGATCAAGAGCAGCTACGATGGCATGACATGTCGCGTGATCCACGAAGGGCAGTTCACCAGGGAGCTCCAGGTCAGAACCGGTGTCAGGCAGGGGTGTCTGCTGTCTCCGTTCCTCTTCCTACTGGCCATAGACTGGGTCATGAAGATGACCACAGAGCACAGACGAAGTGGAATACAGTGGACACTGTGGACACAGCTTGACGACCTCGATTTTGCAGACGATTTGGCATTACTGTCCCACACTCATAAACAAATGCAGGACAAGACCACGAGGCTTGCTGACATCTCGTCCCAAGTGGGCCTCACCATTCACACACAGAAAACAAAGACAATGAGCTGAACGCAACCAGGGAAGAACCAGTCTTGCTTGCTGGCACCCCGTTGGAGGAGGTGGAGTTCTTCACCTATATCGGGAGCATCATAGACAAAAAAGGCGGCACTGATGCAGATGTCAGAGCACGAATCGGTAAAGCCAGAGCAGCCTTTCTCCAGTTGAAAAAAAGTGTGGAGTTCCAGACAGCTGTCACAACACACCAAAGTCCGGATTTTCAACTCCAACGTAAAAGCAGTTCTCCTATATGGAGCAGAGACTTGGAGATTGACAAAAACCACAGTCAACAGAGTACAGATCTTCATAAACAGTTGCCTTAGAAGAATTTTGAAAATCCATTGGCCAGAGAAGATCAGCAACGTCAGACTCTGGGAGAGAACAGAGCAGATAACAGCAGAGAATGAAATTGGGCGAAGAAGATGGGCATGGATTGGTCACAGTCTGAGAAAGCCAGCTTCCAGTATCACTAGGCAGGCATTGTCATGGAACCCCCAGGAAAAGAGGCAGGCCGAGAAACACCTGGCGTCGAGACCTCCAAGCAGACATCAAGAGACTGGGAACCACCTGGAGTAAAATCGAAGGAGAAGCACAGGACAGGAGTCGCTGGAGGTCTCTCGTCGACGGCCTATACCCGGGTAGGAGTGACAGGCGTAAGTAAGTAAGCCACACTGGTTGTGAATAGAGAAAGTCAACCAGTGTCAGTAGATCCCGCTAAAGATCCCCTTCCCCTCCCAAATACTGACGGGTGCATACTACGGGCTATTGGTCCATGAATTGTATATATACGGCTTCGTTTAACTCTGACGGAAACTGAACAAAGTACAGTAGTTCAGTCAAGTTGTTTCCTACGGCAAGGCCCGGAGTCGTCTTTAGTTTCTGGGTTGTCCCGAACCACATCAGTCGACTACATCGTGCAAAACTTGGCTCCCCGTTTATCACTCTAGTCACAAAGGTGTTTTCACTGACACTGGTCCCGTCTTTGAAATCACCCTCGTGGTGGACAAAAGACGTTAAACCCTAAACATTTTAACTGACACTGGTCTACATGATGATCTGTACTGGTCAACCCAGTTGAACTTGACTTGACGAGCGGCCGGCATACTGATGGCACGCGACAAGCGCGGGCAAGGCTTTTCAGCTGAAGCAAGTGTTTGAGTCAACTTCAGTGATGATCTTACTGTTAGTTTGAGCCCTCCCCCTGCCCTAGAACGTAAATCAGCGTGTAGTGAATAACTGAGATATGTGTGCGTGAGTGTGTCTGCCACGGTGTCACAATGTCTATACGCTCTATGGTCAATGTGCGGTGTGTGCATGTGCCGCGCGTGTGTCTGCTCAGTGGTGTGCCCGGTGCGCACTCAGTCGGCGCTCAGTCCAAGGCCGGGCGCGGCCACTCCGTCAGTTAGCCTTCTACCCGTCAGTCCTTCATTTGCATTGACATTTCCATTTAGTCCCTGCTCCTACAGCAGGAGATGGATTGACCATAATTCATGGGTAGTGCCAGATTGACCCGGCGTGGCGCCTGAAGGCGCCAAGCCAATCTGGCACTACCCTTAAATTATCATGGTTAATCCATCTTAGTCCTGTACTTTCACTAGTATATGAGTTAGGTAACACGGCATCCACATTTGGGACATGTCAGTGGCCATGGGGCTAAATGGGTTTACAGGGGCTCATAAAAATCATAGTCTATAGGGCCTACTTCTTGCAACTCAGTGCTGTGCAAGGCCGTTGGCCCGTTCCACCGGCTGCAGTGATGTACCGTCAGTTCTTCGGTGAGAGCATCATCTGGGTTTCATTGGCCGGGTTTGTCTGGTCAAGTCATCTGGAATCCGGAACAAACGGCACTCTCTCTCTCTCGCACACACACCCGTATTCCTTGTCCCGGATGCCAGTCTTGTCTTAAAAGTGAACTCCGTGTCCGTGTTTGCACACGTACCACAGTGTCCGTTATAAACTAAACAACACGGATTCCAAGCCGGATATGGGCCTTAATAAAAAAAAAAAACCTAAAAAAACTATCCTTGCCGACTTTGCCGGTATCTAGGCCAGCCGACCAAGGTCTACCAAGAACTTGAGAGAGAGCAATTTGTTTTGGCTGGTCAGTCAATCCGGACGTATCCGGCATGAGAGGATAGATTGCAGTTTTGCATGCGACTTCTTGCCAGTTTATACGAGCATGATATGCTCTGTGTGTCATGAGTCATCAAGAGACATAGCCTGATTCACATGGGCCCCTCGGCTGCAGCCGCAGGGGCTCATGTGAATCTATGTCTCTTGAAGATGAAAGGAACTGGGCAAGAGAAACGTGTACACAATAAGATAGATGTAAGTTTCTATCAGTTACTGAGTTATGCTTCAGTACACGATGTGATTGCTTGGAAACACCAACACTCCACACACTGCTTCCAGCATATATATAGCCGGTGAACTTGTTCTCCCCTAACACCGGCAACCATTCGGCTTACAAAATCCTTGTATCAGTGCAGACAGCAGTCACAACAGGATGAGGCGGGACTGACTACTGAAGTAGATGTCGATCCGGCTTGACATTGTGAAATAGTTTATAACATTTTAGTCCAACCCTTTTTTGCGTCTATACTGATGCTGCAGTAAAAGAAGGTCATATAAAAGTATGTCTGGAGAACATATTGTTGAAGTCACGCGTGCTTCAACGTCAGTGAACAAGTGCACTGTGCAAATTCAGTGGAACTGAGAATAAAGTGAGCAACGCACAGAGAGAGAGAGAGAGAGAGAGAGAGAGAGAGAGAGAGAGAGAGAGAGATGATGATGATGATGATGATGACTGATGAAACTCAGTTTATTACACAAGGATTTAGGTTTCTAAAATCCTGTCTTACACTGAATCTGTCCCTGGTGTTTAAATCTGCGCAAACAAGAACAACTGAGTTGAACAGATACATACACTGTATCAGTATGTACAAGTGATGTAAAGTTAACCGGATAAATAAAATCAAGCTAGGTGGAGAGAGACTCGAGAAACACGTTTTGAGTAGGCCTGCTACATTCGCCGCTGTGCATGCGCGCAAGCGCATGCTGTACTGAGTGTGTTGTGAGGAAAACCGCATGGGGGCACCTCATGATAATAACTGCTGTCTGGGAACATTCCATCAGTCTATGTCTGGCGTCCCTGCACAGGCCCGGACTTCCTCATGCCCTGACTCTTCAGTTCCGAGACTAACACGTATTTGTTGAATAAATAACGGTTCTATATCAAGCCACTTCCTTCTACTGGAGTTGCACTACATAATTAACATTTAAAAAAAAAACTCAGGAACTGAGCCTCTTGCCGACGAGCCGTTTGTGACCTCTGCTGCGGCTGGTAGGCCGCGTAATGCAGGACATATGCCCACACTGGTTGTCTCCCTCGATTCGCTACCGTTAATAGCGGTTGCGAATCGAGGGAGACAGTGTTGGAGCAACCTGGCACTAAGTGAAAAACATACCACTGCTGACGCAGACTCCATGAACGAGGCCGGCATTGCAGCGACAGCGGTTCAATATGAGAGCAATAAAATAAATAATAATATAATATTCTAATAAATTAATGATATTCTGTCAGACAGCCGCCTAGACGGTCTCAGTGAAACCACAGGCATGCACCAAGAGTGGCCGACCGTGCACACAGTCTGAAAAGGCAGCTCAACTGACAAGCCTGCAAAATTCAAAGAAAATCCCGGCAAACAGGGAAACACGTTTAGAAAGGCCAACAACTGTGCTGTGACTGTCCTCTCCAAGCATGCTTTTTCCTTTGATGGTACTTTCTTTTCAGTTGCGTAGAGTTTGATGCTAGCAGTAAGGGAGGCTGCACAAGAGTGCATAAATGCATGTGTGTGATGATGCACGCGTATGCCTGCTAAATGCACCTGCTTTCGAATGCGCATCCCGGCGGGACACACTGAAACATGTCTGCTTGCATCAAATCTCACCTCAGGGCTTTAAATTCATTTACCTCTCGTCCATGACACACGCTTCAGGTACGAAGTTCTCCACTTGGTGCTAAATATAGAAACATCACATCAGTACTGTATAAACTTTGTGCATTCCTGCAACATTCCTAAGAGTCCGAAATAGCTCAGGCGGTTAAACGTCGGAGCAGGAGAGGGAAGGGGATCGCCGGGTCGTGAGTTCGAATCCTGTCCCGGCCCCGGTAGCTGGACTCAAAATCCAGGGGGAAAAACATATTTGTTTAATAGCATGTCAGTAAGGTCCTGGTAAATCAAAGTGGCACAGTAGGAGTGCGCCTGAGTTGATCAGTGTTCAGGTCGTATTCCATAGGCAATAGATTTCCCTGTCCCCCATACCCCCCCCCCCCCCCCCCCCCCCCCCCCCCCCCCCGTCAGGGCCGTCTATGATCACCTCTGTGCTGTGGACGTTAAACACGAACTAATCAACCTGCAACATTCCACACGAGTTATCAGCATAAGCCCTGATGACTTTTTCCCTTTGACAGGCAGAAATAAAGAGTGAAAGAGAAAATGGTTCCAGCAAGTGGTAGAGATTCTCATGAGCCCTTGCAACTGCAGGGGCTCTTGAGAATCTATGCCGCTTGCAGAAGGAAGGAATGCTAGTTCAGCGAGAGACTCGGTATAACTGTCCAAGCACCCTGCCAGTACTGATTTACCATGGACACACAGCTATCAATAACACAATGTTAAATAAACACCATCATGTAAATGTCATGATTCATTTATTTCAGCCTCTTTAATTTTTATTAGAATGTCAGTGACACATCTTTTTTGATTACCAATAAATCTAAATTTTCATTGTAAATGAACCAGGACTAATTCAAGGGAAACAACCTAGTAAAGTGAAGTAAGCTTTTATCCTCTTTGCACGTGTTACGTCCCTTACTTTTCAGAACCATAATAGCCCTTGGAAGACGATGTGTGCTGGTCTGTGATGTTGGACCGTACGACCTTAAGCCGTAAGGTCCAGTATCACAGACCTGCACGCTGATGATACACAACACAGAAACCGTCATGGTCGGTCACCAGCATTGTCATAATCGAGGCCAGTGTATGCCGACACATTCACGGTACTGAGCAAAACAGCTTTCGCCAAGTCAATCCCCCTTTCAAGCAAACAATATAGAAATTCAGTGCGGCTTTGAACTTCAAGGTCTGAATCATCCATGGCTAACTCAAACAAACCTCCCAACAAACTCTGACACTCTGCCGGGTGATGTAGAAACAGTTTTGTTGTTGTTGTGATCAGTTCAATCTTGACATCTCGGCTGTCTATTTCACAAAACTCTTCAACATATTCTTCAAGGACTGACAGTACCTCTGCAGAATTTTGTCCATGCTCGCCAAGCACATAGAGAAGTGCAGCTTTGCCAGAATCGTCGGTGATCTTATGACGACTGAAACACATCTGAACGATGATGTTCTCCCAAAAGGTGTCATCTGGGATATACTTGCAGCCACTGGTACTGTTAACAGTACTGGTGCTTTTGTGTACAAAGGGGTTAAGGTCTTGTATAACCTGCAGTACATTGGAGAGAATGTGTGGGGAGGAACTGTGACAAAATCCAACCAGTTTTTTTTTGCATGCTTCAGCAGCCGTGGGATGTTGAACCATTAAGTTTCCCACAGCTTGAATAGCCTGCAGAGAAACATCCCTTGATGAGTCAACACAATACAGGCTCAACTCCTCCAAAATGGCATGACCGTTTTCTTCTGATACAAGGCGCGGTAGAAAACTGATCTTTTTCCCTTTGAGGTATGGTGGATCCTTGTTACGACAGAAAAATGACTGGTGATAGTCACTAAATTGAAACACTGCTTCCTCAGAAGCTTTGGATATGAGGTCTATTAGTGTGCAGCTAAGTTCAGTGTTCCCAGACCCAAGGTGTCCCACGATTGTAGTTTTGGCTCGCTTATAGATCTCTGTCTGAAGGTGTGGCAAGTTTTCCAACAAGCTCATAAACAGCTGAATAGCTGTTGTGACAACAGTTGGACTGTTGTGTTCAAGACAACCATCCAAAACATTTAAAATGTCAAAAAGTTCATCCTCACTTCCTGGCTGGTATTTTGTAAGAATTTGCAGCATCTGGATCTGAACCCAGGTGTGGTGTGAGTGAAGCTTGCTGAGCAGGTAATGAGCTATGTTCTTGTTTATCACAATCCCACCTTCCTCTCTCAAAACTTCTTCCAAAGAGGACAAACAGTTCACAACAACAATCGGGTCAGAATCTCGGATCATTCCATACAAGCGGTCAACGATGCCTGTGTCATGAACAAAAGACGGAGACATCCTGTGCAGACGCACGCAAGCGAGCACTGCTGCTCTCCTAACATAGGCACTGCTGTCAGACAGGCCATGGGTGACCGCTCTTTCAAGATGTTCTGCAACGCACTCCTGCTGAAGAGAAGACAAAGTGCGCAGAGCCAGACCCCTGGCCATGGGGTTGCTATCAGAGAAATCTTGCACTAGTGTGTTAATGGCAAGCAGCACCATCTCAGCATTGTCGCCACTGTGTTGGATCAAAACCTCACCTGCCATTTTCTTTACACAAAGGTCTGGGTGGGCCAGCAGTTTCACCATACTGGGTAGAATGGCAGACAGATCTTCGCCCTGACTAGCAAAGTCCAACACCTGTGAGTGCAAACAATCAATCAATCAATCAGTCTTATTTGCACTGAACTGGTATGATATATGAAAACGAGAGAATGGCACTAAGAATAGGGAGAAACACTGGGCGTGAGACAATGACCACTTAATGAAACTGTCATTACATTATTTACAAGTGGATGGTCTGGAAATTAGCATACATGTGCCATTTTTCATAGTTTGCATTGTTAGTGAAGTTATTCTACTAGTGTACAAAATATGCCAGTACAGCACAAACAATTATATAAAGAGCTTGGAACTGCATGTTAACATACCTTGACAAACAGGTTTCGTTGCTGGAAATAATCTCTCATTATCTCAGGATCACGTAGTTTCTTGGCAAGAAAGGCAACATTTCTGCGGACAACTTTCGCCATTTTGAACAAGTCACGTGATACATATATTTCAGGAACAAAACTCTTCTCCTTGTCGTTTTGCTGAGGTTACTTCCCTTTGACTCTTTTGATCACCACGTATTTTTGTGCCCAGCGTCGCCCGTGTGTGTGCGTATGTATGTAAACAAGAGAATCTCCGATATTTCTCTACCGCACGGCTGCCGACACGGACAAGCCGAGCTTGAAACTTGGCGAAATACTTTCTTAAAGGGGCGGCTAAGAGATCCTCCGAGCATATTGTAATTGAATGTCTCATTTAAGACATAATCAACCGTTAATAGGAAGTCGGTTGACCGTGGGAACTATGTTAGCCTGGGAGTCCGTAATTTTTCAGTGTCGTATTTACTTGAAATAGTTTTGGATATCATACGGCTAGTCAGTTTGGATAAAGACATTGGATGACTTCGTTAGCCAGCTTTGTATGCTTTCAACTTAGTCTTCAGTAAAAAAAAAAAAAAATAAAAAAAAAAAAAATAAAATAAAAAAAAAAAAAAATAAAGAAAAGAATTAAAACAATTAAAAAAAAGAAAATTGACTTCTAGAGAAAGTCAGACCTTGGCAGTGATTCACGTAAAGTGAAGAGGCAACTCCGTCACCACGCAGACATTGACATAGTAATACTCTAAATATGACGTAAAAACAAAAAATACGTCATGACAAATGACGTTTGACAAACCAAACACGCGTATGCACTGCGCCCACCCCTTATAGAGTTCACCATGACGCATTGGCACATCTGCGAGGCTTTTTCAAAAGGACTCGAGATATTTCAACATTAGAATCAAGTCAAAGACAAAAGGTAGAGACCGGCCTTGACAGCGATGACAGCTCTCATGAGAAGGGACTTTGTGGGTTATGGTTCATCCCATCTTGTTTTTTTTTTTTTTTTAAAGATATGCCGTTTCTGAAATGCTGTGTATGTTTGAGACATAACAAAGAAAAGTTCACCAGAACATGATACTCTACTCACAATCCAGACAGGTGAGGCTAAACGCTGGTAGAACTGTACACACACCAAAGGGAACTAATTACTCAGCACTGGACAGACAAACAGTGGCAGGGGATCTAACCGTTTGTCTTGTCCAGCGCTAAGTAATTCCCCTTGGTGTGTGTACATGATACTACTAGTTGTGATTAATTCGTATTGAATGTTGTTAACTCATTTAGCCCCGGGACCCTGCAGCAGGAGATGGATTGATCATGATAATTCAAGGGTAGTGCCAGATGAGCTTGGCGCCTTCAGGCTCCAAGCTCATCTGGGACTACCGGCCCTTGAATTATGATCAATCTATCTCCTACAACTGGTACATAGTTGTTATAGTCCATAAGCTAGGAAGGTCTACCGTGCACCCCCCCACCCCCCACCCCACCCCAAGAATTCAATAAGATGGGTTTCAAAGTGTTCCTTAGTATGTCCTGAGATGTTTAAGCCATGTTCCCCGAAAATCCTTAGAAACACACCAGAGATATAGCCGGCCGATGGCGCATGGGTACCCCCATTCACGCTCTTCGCAGGTGCTAAAATGAGGTTGAGAAACATTTTCCTCTAAATAAATCAGAATTCATTCCAGAAACCCAAATCAGGCAATATTATGTTAAGGCACACGTTCTGCATCCTCTGCAAACAACAGACTGAAAAAATATTGAATCTCTGGCTCACAGTGAAGGTATTTGTGCACCCAGTAAACGGCCATTTCCGCGAAATCGCAAAAAAAGACAAAAATAATGTGTCAGATGCCTTCAGACATTTTTTATAGCGCTGGCAGTCTATTTTCAGGCTTACATCATTAAAACAGGATGTCACAATTATTATAAACTTGACTAGGTGATGCTGTGATCACTGTGAGTGCCACAGTGGTTGATTTTGTATCCCTACCCCCAAGTTGTAAAAATACACAAAATTAATTAGAAAAAATTACTAAAGTTATTCCATTTCATTCTGACCTATTGAGTTTCAATAATGTGAGCATAAAGTGCAAGAAAATAAGGAAAGTCGGTATCCTTTACGGTACATTCGTGGTGAATGATAGCTTTTTCCCATTTAAAATTGCCGAATTGGGAAATGTACGTTGTTTCCGGTGCCATCAGAAATTTTGTATACAACCGATAGGTCTTTTTTTTTAAGGTTTTATTGGTCAGGATAGAGTACCACAGTTACTCCCAACCTGATTTTGTGATGCTGTGATGCATTTAGGGGCCACAGTGGCTGAATCTGCTGCCCTACCCCCATTTTACCAGTACGCAAAGTAACGCAAAATAATCATAAAAATTGATTACGTCATACTCCTCTGTTTAAATATTTTTTGTTGCCAGTTTTTTTTTTTAAATTTTAAAGTATGCATATTGAGCATAAAAATTTGTGATCATTTCATTAATTTCAATGTGACCCATCAATTTAATTGTAACTATTTTTAACTGGTTGGTCTTTTAGGCAATATATTACCTAGCGTAAGGCGGGTCTAGTAAGGTCTCCCCTTTTCCTTTCATTTATTTTCATCTAGAAATGTATAAATATGAATATGCGTAATAAAGTTTCATGGTTCCTAATAGCCAAAACAATGTTATCAAAATACTTAGTTTCCACATGTCCGGCCACGAGATCTCCACTTCCACCTTCTGCAACGTTCAATTTTTTTTTTTATGGCCGTCTGTAAATATGTTGTCTTGAAGGCTCTTTCGAGATGTCCAGGTATCTGAAGGGAGCTCTTCACACATCTTTGGGCTTGGTTCCAGGACGTCAATTTAAGCCCTTTGCAGGACCTTGCGTTGGCGGTTCAGACGTGGGCGTTTCTGACGGTTCTTGGTCTGCTCCTGTAGTCTCCCATGCTGTCGGTGTTTAGTAAGTCTTCATCGTGTGTGCTGTTCTGCGTTCCAGTGGCTCCAATGTCCTCCATTTCCTAAATTGGGGTGCTCCAGATGGCTCTAAGAATGTGTTACGTGGTGGGGTCGTAGTCGTAGTATGATCAACACACCAGACGCACGCACGTAAGGTTCTATTAAATAAACTTCATTCAGCTGCAACCCGTCACACGTGGCTTAAGGATGTAGACAATACTGGAGTAACTGTTCCAACAATATTTTAATTCAGCGATACGATCTCCACACAATGCATTTCCAAATGCACCAATACTGATACAAGGTCTCTTCTGCAAAACCGCCGTGAGATGGCCTTAGTCGCCTGCTCGGCGTTAAACCCAAATAACTAACTAACTCTTCTGCAAATGTCTACTGACTGACGACACAATGTTTCTCATACACCGTTACGCTGTGTCTCTCACAATGTACTCCCTATACGGGCCACGTACCTACGATAAACTGTGTGTCTCTACAACTGACAATGCAAGACAATGTACAAACGTGTTTCCTAGCACCAACGTTTATATAGTAGAACAATTTTCCAGAAAAATCTACCGAAATCACACCGTGCAACCAATCAGAATCACGTAACTGAAACTCATAAACATTAAAATAAAATGACCTTTCTAGAAAAACCTAAATTGTCTACAAAAAAATCGGCTGCTCATTTCAGCCCCAAATCCCAATATAAAATGACATCTCATAGTCGGAATCTTCCAGAACTGACTTTCACGATCTTTCACAACACACAAAAAACGGCTGCTAACTTCACGCGCACAGTAAACAACTATGACTAATTGAACGTCTATAATACAATGTAGCGAAATGTTTCTTACTCTACTGACGACACACGTACGCGGACACAAGACAGCGCGACCTGCTCGAAGGTTCTAATCTATACTCAGAGAATCTACGCAAAACAAAGATCGACCGCTATTCTCCGTGCGACTATTCAACTCTAGACGCTTCCGGTAAAACTTAGCGTATCATAACAATTCGCTATCGTGCACGAACGATAAAGAAACTTACTGAAAAGGTACGTGATTCGCAACCACGACAGCTCAAATAAATATAGGATCGTTTCCTACGATTAACACATGCATGCTCTCACAGGACAACACAACCACTCCAATCGTAACATTACCCCCCCCCCCCCCTCTTTAGAATTAAATTTCACAAAAATTTCTTCTCAGATATCAAAAATACGGTTGTGGCTGTGTAAACCTACACAAAACCATAAATAATAAGAATTTCACATAAAAATGAAATCAAATCAACTACTTTAAAATAATCGTCTCACAGTTTCTTTAAACTGTCCTGAGCAGTGAATACGTGACATGTCCCTTTAAACTGTTCTGAACACAGAAATGTTCATTCAAACTGCTCTGCTCAGATAATCCGCTCCAAAGTTCTGCGAACCCTTAGATTAACTAAACATTAATGTCAAAGTTCACTTCTGGAACATCTCCAAATCATGGGATACAGTTCACAGTTCACACAGTTCAAGGGTCCTGGGTCGAACACGGTTGGTTTATGGAAGGTATGATAGTCCATACACACCAAATTAGATCTCTCTGGTCTCAGCATGACGAGCAATGGCGATCTGGAATCTCTGACGACTCCCACGTCCGGCGTCTCCCCAACATTTTCCCTCAGTCCTTCTCTCGTGTTGTGAAGCAGATGACATGGCTTGTCGCGAACCGGCTTGTTGGATGTCAGATTAATCTCATGCTGGACGGTGTCTGTTGTCCCTGGGTCAGGTGTAAACCGATGCTT
Source organism: Semisulcospira habei (assembly GCA_036245525.1). Taxonomy (NCBI): domain Eukaryota; kingdom Metazoa; phylum Mollusca; class Gastropoda; family Semisulcospiridae; genus Semisulcospira; species Semisulcospira habei. The sequence goes on from BTPG01000006.1 coordinate 151,889,471, forward strand.
GAACTCTTGAGTCAGGACGCACAGTTCTTTTTGTTGAGTCTGGGTCAGATTCTGACCGAACTGGATATCTTCTACATCCTCCTTGTGCCGAAGTTCGTTAAGGTCAAACAGGTTTTCGTCGTCTAGTCTTTCGTCATCAGCAAGACGCACCGATGCGGCCAGTTGTGTTTTGTCTTGACTACCTCTCTCAATATACTTCTTCAGCAGATTAGCATGATAAGTCTTCACCTTGTTGTTGACCTTGACTCTGTAGTCGTTGATGCCAACCACCGTATCAACAACGTAGGGTCCCTTCCACTGCATCAGCAGTTTATTGTTGTCGGTAGGAAGAAGAACCAACACTTGGTCACCTGGCTGGAATCGTCGAGGTTTCGCCTTAAGATCATAGTAATGCTTCCCCTTGTTCTGCGCCTTCCCTAGTTCTTCTCGAGCCATCCTGAGGGTATCTTCCAGCTTCTCTCTCAAGTCGAAAACGTACTGGTAACTGATCTTCACCTCAGGCGCGTCGATATCCTTGGTCCACAGCTCCTTCAGGATGTGCATGGGTCCCCTTACAGCCCTGCCGTACAGTAATTGAAAAGGGGAAAACCCTGTCGAATCCTGAGGAACTTCACGGTATGCGAAGAGCAAGGCATTGATATATATATGCCACAACCTCGGCTGTTCAGCACACAGTTTCTTCAGCATAGCCTTCAATGTTCCATTAAACTTTTCAACCAACCCGTTACACATGGGGTGATAAGGGGGGGTAGTAAGGTGTCGGATGCTCAATAGCCGGTTGACTTCCTCCATGCAGTCGGAGATGAACTGAGTTCCTAGGTCACTCAGGATCTTCCCAGGAATCCCTAAACGGCTGAACATGTCGACGAGCGCCTCTGCCACTGTTGGAGTGTCGATCTTCTTCAATGGTATGGCCTCAGGATAACGTGTAGCATAGTCCACCAGGGTCAAAATGTAGCGATGACCATCTTTACTTGGAGGGGATATTGGCCCCACCAGGTCCACAGCTACCCGCTTGAAAGGCATATCGATCAGTGGCATTTTCTCTAGAGGAACCTTGGGCACCTTTCCTTTGGAGATTGTTTTTTGGCATATGTCGCACGACCTGCAGAATCGGGTGACGTCGCCTCCCATATCAGGCCAGTAGAAGACGGCTCGGATCCTATCGAGGGTCTTGTTGATTCCCAAGTGTCCTCCCAATATGGAATCATGGGCCAATTTCATCACCTGCATTCTCAAAGGTTCAGGGACTACTACTTGACGCACAGGGTTATCTTCATTGCTGTCGAATATCCGGTACAGGATATCTCTTCTGATCTCGAAGGTTATCTCTTTTCCCTTTCGCGTCACGGGCTCGGTCTGACCTCGGAACTTGTCAAGCGTGGGGTCGGCTCTTTGTAGCTCCACCCGCCTGTCCCTATTCACAACAGCTGTTTCTGTATTGTCCGCCACTTTTAAAGGTATGGTCTGGTGACTCTTCTTTGCTTGACTTCTTGTGGTAACTGCACATGTTTCAGGTCTCCATTCTGGATCTGGATCGTCTGCGTTTCTGGCACCATCAATGTTCCCGATGATGAGGTCGTAGACTGGTGTCTTCACGCACAATGCCTTCACCTCTCCTCTCAGGTACGGGGTGTTGACGCTGACATTGGCAAGGGGGATAATCCTCAGTACCGTCGGCCAAAATGAGGGTGGTCCACTCCTGTAGTTTTTGGTCTTCAGTTACTAAGTCCTCTCTCACGATGATGCAGCTACAACCAGTGTCTCTCAACACTCTCACTGATGCTTTGCCGACGAATCCTGACACCACCGGCATGTTCGGCACTTCATTCTCAGGCAGCGCAATGTTTGAGACTGGTAAAAATGTAGCCCCATCTCCTACTGGGATACGTCCATTCTTTCTGAAAGATTCAATCAGCTCCGGTGTCGCCTGCCTTTCTCTAGATTCAAAGTCACTGGATGACGTCACATCATTGGCTAATACAGCGGCGGCTCTGTGTTGAGACGTGGTACTGCTTCTGTCTGATATTCCGCGATCTTGGTTGGATCTTCTGATGTTGTCGCCTCGGGGAACATCTTTAGAAGGACACCGTATCGCCTTGTGACCTTTCTTCCCACAGAGAAAACATGTCAGGTTCTCCACCGGCTTGTATTTCGGGGTGTCTCTGACATTGTGGATTTTCTCTGCTGGTGCATACACACGCTGCGGCTTACTGGACCCGAACTTCCGGTTGTGGGCGTCAAGGTATCTTTGAGCGAAGTCGGCCAGGGCCTTTAGGGACTGGTCTTTTTGCTCCCTGAGGTGGGCGGCCAGGTCCTTTGAACATGCTTTGAAGACTTGTTCTTTGATGATGAGGTCACACAGGTCCTGGTACTCTTTGTTTAAATCATCCAGCTCTATCCATTTCTCCAGGTAGCTTCTGATTCTCTCAATGAATAGGCCGGGTGTTTCTCCTTCTTCAGGCTTGCAGTTCCGAAATCGTCGCCTGTAACCCTCTTCAGTGAAGTCGTACTGTCTCAGCAGCATATGGCCGGGGACGGCTTTCAACTGCGAATAATCTTCGGCTTCTTCTCTTGGCAAGCGGGTGTAAAATTCAAGCGCTTTGCCAGTTAAAAGTGCGCTCAGCTTGATAGCCCAAGTCTCTTGTCTCTAATTGTTACTGCTTGCTATGCGCTCGAATCGCTCCAGATAAGCGTCCATCTTATCTGAATTTTCTGCGAAAGGTAGTAGCTTTGGCGCACGGGCTGTTTGCTCTCTGCTGGCTAATGCTGTTGCTTCAGAAGCCCTCTGGCTCTGTGCCTCTATCTCCATCTGCTTTAGATTAATTTCGTGTTGACGCTGCCTCTCCGCCTTTTCTCGCTGTTTCTCTGCCTCTTCTTTCTCTTCTTCTCGTTGTTTCTCTGCCTCTCTTCGCTGTTTCTCTGCTTCTTCTCGTTGAATTTCGAGTTTCCTGATTTCACGCTCTTTGGCTCTTTCTTCTCTCTCCAGTCTCTTTTCTTCTTTCTCCTCTCTCTCCAGTCTCTTCTTTTCTTCTCTCTCTAATCTCTCCCTCTCTCTCTCTCATTTACAAACTCGAGGAGTTGAGCTCCTTCGAGTCCACAATCCTTCCAATTTTCAGGAATGTCTCCATTTCTGATGTCGCCATCTCTGCGTTTCACTGCTGGCTGTTTTCTCCTGCTACCCTTTCCACTGAACCAACTGAAGAAGTCCCGTCGGAGGTGCCAATATGTTACGTGTTGGGGTCGTAGTCGTAGTATGATAAACACACCAGACGCACGCACGTAAGGTTCTTTTAAATAAACTTCATTCAGCTGCAACCCGTCACACGTGGCTTAAGGATGTAGACAATACTGGAGTAACAGTTCCAACAATATTTTAATTCAGCGATGCGATCTCCACACAATGCATTTTCAAATGCACCAATACTGATACAAGGTCTCTTCTGCAAATGTCCACACTGACGACACAATGTTTCTCATACACCGTTACGCTGTGTCTCTCACAATGTACACCCTATACGGGCCACGTACCTACGATAAACTGTGTGTCTCTACAACTGACAATGCAAGACAATGTACACACGTGTTTCCTAGCACCAACGTTTATATAGTAGAACAATTTTCCAGAAAAATCTACCGAAATCACACCGTGCAACCAATCAGAATAGAACACGTAACTGAAACTCATAAACATTAAAATAAAAAGACCTTTCTAGAAAAACCTAAATTGTCTACAAAAAATCGGCTGCTCATTTCAGCCCCAAATCCCAATATAAAATGACATCTCATAAAAGTATGGTAGGAAGTTCACGACCTAGTCGGAATCTTCCAGAACTGACTTTCACGATCTTTCACAACACACAAAAAACGGCTGCTAACTTCACGCGCACAGTAAACAACTATGATTAATTGAACGTCTATAATACAATGTAGCGAAATGTTTCTTACTCTACTGACGACACACGTACGCGGACACAAGACAGCGCGACCTGCTCGAAGGTTCTAATCTATACTCTGAGAATCTACGCAAAACAAAGATCGACCGCTATTCTCCGTTAGACTATTCTAGACGCTTCCGGTAAAACTTAGCGTATCATAACAATTCGCTATCGTGCACGAACGATAAAGAAACTTACTGAAAAGGTACGTGATTCGCAACCATGACAGCTCAAATAACTATCGGATCGTTTCCTACGATTAACACAGTCATGCATGCTTTCAACAGGACAACACAACCACAATCGTAACAGAATGTCACTGCATCATGAGAATGACCCATATTCTGCATCTTGTCAAGCCTGGCTTTTTGGGTTTTGCAGGCAGTGTTTCATGTTGTGGATGTATCTTGGTACCGCACTACTGGTCTGACCGAGCAGGTGTTTGCTTGTGCCAGGATGCTGTAATTTGCGCCAATGTGGTCCCCACCAGTTTCTTCATCAGAGACTTTTTTTTTTGCAGCTCTAGCTTCCATGGCTTCGATGTGAGGCCTCCACGTGAATCCAGTAATTTATTTGTTGCCAGTAAAATTGGCCTGTCTGTCTTTGGTACTGGAAGGTCTCCAGTTTTGAGGTGACCTCTTCCGTCTGATTGAAAGAGATGGTCTAGCTCAGTTTGAGTGGCCTCTTTCAGTCCAGCTGCTGACTATTGGCAGCATCCTGGATTCTGCAGGATGCTATTCAGGTTCTTTATGTTCTGCTGCGCTCCACACTGCAAAGTCATCCGCATGGAGGATGTTCGAGACGAACCTTGGTACTGTTGTACTGATGTCATTAAGGTAGACCAAAAACAGCATCAGACACAACATCTCCCTGAGGTACACCTTCCCCGAGTTTGACAAGACTGCTGAATGTGCAGAAGGTAGAAGCTTCAGCGGCAGCCCCTGTTTAGCATGCCTTAAATGCTTCTGCTGGCGGGCGAAACGTTGTGAGGGGCTGACGCGTCAGTTGAAATACTTGGAGAGGAGACGGGCGCCACCAAGTTCGCCTAAGCCCATTGAAAGGACTGATGGACAAGCAACAGAATAAGAATAACATGCCGGATCGGTCGGGGCCCGGATCACCAACGACCGCGCACCCCATTGGAGGTCTCCAGGGTGGGGGCGACAAGTGTGTTACTGGAACCAAACCCACCATCAAGCTGCCCACGCAAGGAATAACTATCGGAACTTGGAACGTTCGCACACTCTACCAGTGCGGCAAAGTGAAGGAACTCACCCATGAGTTAAAGCGCTATCGCTGGGACATTGTTGGACTTGCAGAAGTTCGATGGACAGGCTTCGGAGAAACAACAACAGATGAAGGCCATAAAATCTGGTTCAGCGGAAAAGACACCAAGCACGAACATGGCGTAGCTTTTATCGTAAGGAAAGAGGTGGCTGGAACTGTCATCAGCTGCACCCCCGTGTCAAGCAGACTAATCTCCATCCGCATCTCCGCCCGACCACACAACATCACTATCATACAAGTATACGCTCCAACAGCAGATCATGATGATGAGGAATTAGAAGAATTCTACGAACAACTGGACAACATCATCAAGAAAACACCTAAGAAAGACATTCTGACCGTCCTCGGTGACTGGAATGCAAAGATCGGCCCTGACGCTTACCAACAATGGGCAGGAACAGCTGGCAAGTTTGGCCTTGGAGAAACAAACGACAGAGGCCTGCGACTTTTAGAGTTCGCACAGAGTCACCGTCTTACCGTTGCTAATACCCTCCATCCACACAAGAAGTCAAGAACAGTGACATGGCAATCGCCAGGAGGCCTGGTCCATAACCAGATTGACTTCATCTTGCTGCCTCGACGATTCAAATCCAGCGTTAACAAAGCACAAACGAGGTCCTTTCCTGGCGCTGATATTGGCAGCGACCACAACCTCGTCCTTACTAGCCTCAAGTTGAAGCTGGCATTGAAACGAGACAGCAAGAGCCCTCGCATCCGATTCGACCTCGAGAAGCTAAAAGACCCGGAAGTAGAAGAGGTCTTCCAAGCCCAGGTGGGAGGCAGATTTGCAGCCTTGGCTACTTTGGATTGGGACGTAGACACCCTTGTTGGAAATATAAAAGAGGTGTTACTTTCTACAGCAGAAGAAGTGCTGGGGAAGCAGAAGAAGCGCAAACAGCCCTGGGTCACCGATGACATCCTTGATCTCTGTGATGAGAGGAGAGCCTGGAAGAAAAAGAGAGGCCAAGACCTCACATCAGCAAACAAGTACAGACTTGTCAACAAGAAGATCAGGAAGAGGATGAAAGAAGCCAAAGAAGATTGGATTGAAGACCAGTGTCGTAGCGTGGAAGAGGGCATGGCAAACGGCAACAGCAAGAAGGCTTATGAAACGCTAAGGACCCTCACCAAGACTCAACAGCGAACAGCCACAGTCATCGAAGACAGCAGCGGCCAACTCCTTACGGAAAACACTGCTGTACTAAACAGATGGACTGAGTACTGCCGAGACTTGTATAACTACAAGCCTGAGCCAGACACCAGCATCCTCCAAAACAACCAGGCTGGGGCCAGGAAGGCCGAAGACCTGCCAGTGATAGCTGAAGAGGTGGAAACAGCTGTACGCGGCCTGAAGGGAGGAAAGTCTCCAGGTGTAGACAACGTACCTGCTGAACTGTTGAAACATGGAGGAGAAGTAACAACGAAGGTCCTCACTACACTCTGTCAAAAGATCTGGGAGCAAAAGAAATGGCCAGTAGAATGGACACAGTCTCTAGTGATCCCGCTCCCCAAGAAAGGAAACCTGAAACAGTGCCAGAACTACAGAACTATCAGTCTGATAAGTCACCCTAGCAAAGTAATGCTTAGGATCATTCTCAACCGCCTCAAAACTTTCGCCGAGGAACTGCTGGCAGAAGAACAGGCTGGCTTCAGAGTTGGAAGAAGCACTGTAGAGCAGATTTTCAACTGCCGCGTCCTGATTGAGAAACATCTGCAGCATCAGCGCGAACTCTACCACAACTTCATTGATTTCAGGAAAGCATTTGATCGCGTCTGGCACGACGGACTCTGGCAAGTCATGAGATCGTTCAACATAGAGGAGGGACTGATCCAAATGATAGAAGCGCTTTACAAGAACGCCTGCAGCGCGGTTCTACTTAACAATCAGTCAGGCGTGTTCTTCAGGACGACGATCGGTGTCCGTCAAGGATGCCTGCTCTCTCCTGTCCTTTTCAACATATTCCTGGAGAAGATCATGCAGGAAACCCTCCACGACCACCATACTTCAATCTCTATTGGTGGCAGATCCCTGTGCAATCTTCGATTCGCAGACGACATTGACCTCATGGCAGGCAGCAATAGTGAGCTTCAAAACCTGACAGACAAACTTTCAAGTAGCGCAGGGTCTTATGGCATGGAGATCAGTACGGATAAAAGCAAAGTGATGATCAACACCACAAGCGACAGCAGCAGCAACATTCACATGAACGGCCAGAAGCTAGAAGAGGTCAATAGCTTCAAGTACTTGGGAGCCACCCTGTCCAAAGACGGTAGTTGCATAGCAGAGATCCGTATCAGGATAGGTACAGCAACATCCGCAATGGCCAGGCTGGACAGGATATGGCGAAGTAACTCCATCAGCTTCACCATCAAGTACAGGCTTTACAAGTCCCTCGTAGTGTCTATTCTACTCTACGGCTGTGAGACTTGGACACTGCTTGCAGACTCAGAAAAGAAAATCCAGGCCTTTGAGAACAAGTGCCTGAGGAAGTTGCTCCGCATCTCGTACCGCGAGCACAAGACCAACGAATATGTACGGAGCATCGTCACTTCCCTGGTGGGCCCACATGAACCCCTTCTGGCAACCGTGAAACGGCGCAAGCTTGCTTGGTTTGGCCACGTGACCCGACACAACACCTTGTCCAAGACTATCCTCCAAGGCACTCTCGAAGGAAGTCGTCGGCGAGGTCGTCAGAGAAAGAGTTGGGTCGCAAACATAAAAGAATGGACCGAACTCGAGATGCCAGACTTGCTTGCCACCGCCCAAAATAGAACTCAGTGGAGAGCACTGTCTGTTGCTGCTGCCTTTCAGTCCCCCCAACGCCCAGTTCGGGCAAGGGACTGATGATGATGATGATGATGAAATAAAAAGAATTACAATTAAATTGATGGGTCACATTGAAATTAATGAAATGATCACAAATGTTTATGCTCAATATGCATATTTTGTTAAGAAAACTGGCAACAAAAATATTAAACAGAGGAGCAATTTTTCATTCCTTTGCGTACAGGTAAAATGGGGGTAGGGCAGCAGATTCAGCCACTGTGGCCCCTAAATGCATCACAGCATCATAAAATCAGGTTGGGAGTAACTATGGTACTCTATCCTAACCAATATAACTTAAAAAAGACCTATCAGTTGTATACAAAATTTCTGAGGGCATCAGAAACAACGTACGTTTCCCAATTTGGCAATTTTAAATGGGAAAAAGCTTTCATTCACAATGAACGTTCCATAAAGGATGCCGACTTTTCCTATTTTCTTGCACTTTTTGCTCACATTATTGAAACGTAATAGGTAAAGAGAGGTCAAAATGAAATGGAATAACTTAAGTAATTTTTTCTAATTAATTTTGTGTATTTTTACAACTTGGGGGTAGGGATACAAAATCAACCACTGCGGCACTCACAGTAAATCACAGCATCACCTAGTCAAGTTTATAATAATTGTGACATCCTGTTTTAATGATGTAAACCTGAAAATGGACTGTCGGTGCTATAGAAAATGTCTGAAGGCATCTGACACATTATTTTTGTCATTTTTTGCGATTTCGCGGAAATGGTCGTTTACTGGGTGCACAAATACCTTCACTGTGAGCCAGAGATTCAATATCTTTTCATTCTGTTTTTTTGCAGAGGATGCAGAAGGTGTGCCGTAACATAATATTGCCTGATTTGGGCTTCTGGAATGAATTCTGATTTATTTAGAGGAAAATGTATTTCAACTTCATTTTAGCACCTGCGAATAGCGTGAATGGGGGTACCCGTGCGCCATCGGCTATATCTCTGGTGTTTTCCTAAGGATTTTCGGGGAACATGGCTTATTCATCTCAGGACATAATAAGGAACACTTTGAAACCCATCTTATTGAGTACTGCGGGAGGGGGGGGGGGTGCACGGTAGATCTTCCTAGCTCAGTATGGACTATTAGACAACGCCTCCAAAAGTCATTTTTTTTTTCGGCACTGGCTTGCATTCACGTTTGAAGATAAGTAGCGATGTGAAGTAGCGATTGATCTCTATATTCGTTTGTTTGTCTAGTTTGAAAAAGGGTATTTACCCGAAATATTAATAAATTGTGTTGTAACTATTTTTCTAAGCGTGTTTCTTTCTCCGTTGGCTTCTTCTCTGCATTTTACACGTTTGGCAGTCACCTGTTTGGTCTGGATTATGGGAACAGTTCAAGATTAAAGAGTCAAGATTCAAGAAATTTATTGTCCATTAAAGGATATTTGTCAATTTCTACAAAATCCCGGCCAAGCGGCGTGTGTCTCTCGTAGTTCTGCAAACTTGGCAAATCATCACTGAATGAAAAGGGGGGGGGGGGGGGGGGGGGGGGGGGGGGAATTTGAGCAATTCCACGTATAGTATACCACATTTGCAAAATTATTTCCATCAGGGATTGTTATAAAGTATCTTTGTTTCCATACACCCAGTGAATGATCACCGGCTGAGCGGAAAAAGCCGGTGTCACAACCGACTTGAAAACTTAAGCCATTTTGACGACTCTGAGAGCGGCTACCCACTGCGCACTCAAAGGCCATCGGGCCGACGTTGGCTCACGCACGGCTGTGCACGTCTGCGGCCCAACGGCGGTCGACGTCGACCCGATGGCCTTTTGCGCATTGAGTACGCCGTTGCGGCGGCGCAGTGTGTGGCATATGGCTTCGCCGGCCGGTGTACAAAGTTCACTTCTTCGACTGACCAGCTGTTCAGTTCATTTTCGCGCATCTGAAGAATTTGAAGTGACTTTACTGCTACTGAGTCGCTAGAGGTCAACCGGCTTCTCAGCCTGGTCAGTCTGTGATCGCTGCCGGGCTGGGACAATAATTGTGGTTCAGTTGTGTTCAGTTGTGTAGTCTCGTTTGGCCCGTAAATGTCTTCGCCGGACTGCCCGTGGATGTTGGCCACCGCGGCGTGCGCGCTACCGCATCTAACTCATATAATGCGATGGCGCAGCGGATTTGCATTATCACTCGCAGCGAGAGCTGGAAGTCCGTATCCTTCAAAATTAGCACTGACTAACACTAGCAGGATTTGCATTAGTCAAAGCTGTTAGCTCCATCATCTTTTTTGTAAGGCCCATATGGGATGTCGCGGCACTGGCCCGTAGAGTGCAGCCGACTGATTGCTCTTCAGTCTTACATTATTGGCTCACTTGCGATAGCGAAATTGAACGATTTATGTACCCTGGGCTAGTGGTCGTCCCGCGTCCGTCCCGGCAGTCCGACGTCGCCCAGGCACAGTTTGTCAGTCCGCCGTCCGCCATCGTCCAGCGACCCCTGCCCGTCGTCCGTGGTAATCTTTAGCGTTGGCATTTTCTCTGAGGCTATTTCATTAGCCACAGTCATCAAACGTGGCCCAAAGATACCTTGTCGTAAGACCTGTCTATTCATATCATTTCGCTGATGTCAAAGGTCAAGGTCACAGTGGATCAAGAAACATGTCAAAATAGCCATTTAAGTTTTGCCCCCCCCCCCCCCCCCTCAAATACTATCCACAACTTGAAACCCAAACTTGGTATATATGTACCTGATCCCGTGAGACCTTACTGCGCATAATAATTTTGAATGTCCACTTGAAAAGGTCGAGGGTCACAAGGGTTTAGAAAATACTGAGGGTAATGAATTTGCCATTTTCCCCTCAAGTGTACTATTTACAGCTTAAAACCCAAACTTGTACAGGTATACCTGTTAGTATTTACACTGACCAATGAATACTAATTTGGATGCCTCCCTCCTCCCCTCCCTCCCCAAAAGGTCAAGGGTCATGAGGGATGAGAAAATGAGTGTAAAATTCCAGTTTTGTAGAATATTATTATTTATTTGCGTTTTTCAAAGCTTTTTAGTCGAATTTGGCACAACGGTAGCTGACGATAAGACCTTTCTAAGCGTACCAATTTGGTCAAATTGATCCCTCACAGAGGTCAAGGGTCAAGGGGTTTTGACGAAAGTAAGAAAATGCACGCATTTGAAGACAACATATAGATTTCTCTGGTACCCCATCCCTCTACTCGTATTAAGATACCTGAACACTTTTAGGGACCTGTTGGAAAGAAGGTCGCAAATGTCAGACTCTAGTAATACTGAACCTAGCTTGGTCGTCCAACCGACAACCCGGCGAATTGACAACTCGTCAACGGGACATTTAATTGAAGGACACGAATATTTATAAAAGAACTAGAAACTAACAAAAACGAAATGCCCCTTTGACGAGTTGTCAATTCCCAGAGTTGTCGGTTGGACGTACACTGCTAGGCACTGTGTAGTCGTTTGTGCTAGTAGCGTTCTGCGCATGCACGAACGTCATCATGACAGTGAAGCTCTGTGAGGGGCCTCTTTGCACCAATAAATGTTCTGTTATGTCTGAAAACTTGCCTTTATTGTTTTTCTTTTGTCTGAATGAAAGTGTCTTTATGGTATCCCTGTTTTCAATGCCCACTAATGTTGAATATGTAGCCTCACATTTCAAGCACCAACACTACTGTACTTGATGAACTTGAGCTGCCGATAGGTAATAGAGATATTCTTTTTTAAAAAGGGAACTACCAAATTTCTGGCCTTACTTCAGATTTTATTTCTAAAGTATTGTTTCTTGGCGAAATTTTGCATCCAGTAAAATTACCCCAGTGACATAAATCGTACATGGTTTTATGTACATAACATCCAAAAATCATATTATTTGCTGTTACTATTTTAAATGATAGAACCTATACATTTATGTCAAAATCAAGTTTGAAAAACTCATTTTCTCTTAATTTGGTGTCCATGTTTCAACTGCCCGACGCTCTGGGAGAAAAACGAAATGTATAAATATTAAATCTGTTGCAGATGCGTGTGCACGGTAGTCTTCAGTATTAACCCTTATTAGGGGCGGATCTGGGCGGGGAGAGGGGGTTACAAGGGTTCCGGAACCCCCCACCCCCCAGACCAAAACAACTTCTTTAAATAACGACCCCCCCCCCCCCCTAGTCCCCACCTCCCCCTCCCCCCTCCCCCCGTTGTTTGATATTTTGGCGAATGGTGAGAGTCTTAACGCACACGCGCCTTCTGTCTACCCCCACCCACCGGCCCCCTCCCCCCCACCCCTACCCTTCGCTTTTAGATTTTTTCGGCCCCTTGACGCAAGGTCGAGCGTCGGGAAGGTCTTTTGTATCAGGTTGAAGGCCCCAAACAAAAAGTTGGACCTCCCAACCCCTCCCCTCGATGTAACTGATCCGCCCCTGCTTATCATTCTGATACACCCATTGCTTGAAATAAATTTGACTATAGTTTAAGGGTGGTGCCAGAATAGCTTGGCGCCTCAGGCGCCAAGCTATTCTGGCTCCACCCTTGAACTAAAACACTTGATCTATCTCCTAATCTGTAATGTAGCCTTCTGCGCGGCCGGAGCTGCTGACAGTGTTGCAGATGCCCTACGCGGCATCCGATCGCGAAAGAGAGGCCACAGGGGCGGAATTAGCAGAAGGCGGGACTCACCACCACAAACACAACCACACACTTCTTCCCCTTTTCCTATGCTCTTCCACCCCTTCCGCCTCCCCCCGCCCCCTCGATTTCTCCACCTCCCTTCCTTCTTCTCCCATTTGTTTTCCTCTCTTGCTCATCTACCGCTCACTGCTCTCCTCGGCCGCCCCCTCCCCCGCCCTCCTCCCCCTTCCTCCCCTCACGCCCTCCTCCTTCGCCTGCTTTTTTCTCCTCGTCCCCTCTCCCCCCTTTCTCCTCCTCTTTGCCCTCCCCCTCCCTCTACCTCAGCTTTTCCTACTCCCCTTCCTCCTCCTCCCCTCTCCCCCCCTCACCCTCCTCTCGCATCCTCTTTCTTGCCCGGTTCTCCTTCCCCGCCTTTTCCTCCTCCCCTCTCTCCCCCTCCTTCCCCCCTCCATCCTCTTTCCCCCTCCCCACCCTCCTCTTCCTTCGTCCTCTTCTTCGTCCGTTTCTTCTCTCTCTTCCTCTTCTGGCTCATCCAACCTAAAACTGTGTCTGTTCAATGCACAGTCTGTCTGCAAAGATGGTAAAGCCGACGTGATTTCAGATTTCATTCTAGACAATGACCTAGATGTTGTGATCACCGAAACGTGGCTCCGCTCAGCTGGCGACGAACCCATCATCGCCAGCATCACTCCGAGTGGCTACTGCCTGGCCTACTTCCCGCGTGCTTCCAGAGGGGGTGGCATTGCCATCATCTACAGGGACTGTCTTTCTGCTCACCTCTCCTTCTCTCAGTCTCTCCCTTTTGCTCATCCCTCCTTTGAATCTGTCGAGGCCGTAGCAACACTCCCTGGCCAGTCCCTCATCTTCTCATGTATCTATCGCCCCCCTCCAAACTCTCAAAACAAACTCACAAACTCCATGTTCCTCACCGAGTTCGACCTCCTCCTCGACCACTACAGCACACGACCCGGAAAACAGGCACATCCTTCTTGGCGACTTTAACGTCCACTTCGACAAACCCGACCACCCTGACACAAAACGCCTTTGCACATCACTTTCAAACCACAATCTTACACAATACATCACTAAACCCACCCACCGACTCGGCCACACCCTCGATTGGATCATCACCCGCACCTCCGATCAACGCTTCCTCGACTCTGACACCTCTTCTGTGCTTCCCTCCGACCACCTCGCTATTCTCGTCGCCCTCAACCTACCTCCCCCGAAAAAATCCCAAGCTCTTTGTCTCTCGTCGCAAACTAAAATCTGTCAACCGAGAGAACTTCTTCGACGAAGCTGTCGACCTTCTCTTGGACCCCGCCCCCTCTCCCGATCTTGTATCCCATTTCGATTCCTCCCTTCGAAAACTTCTAGACACCCATGCCCCTGTCACCACCTGCTCCATACCCAACCGACTCCCCTCCCCCTGGCTCACTGACGACATAGCTGAGGCCAAGCGCGAGCGTCGACAAGCGGAACGCCGCTGGCGCTCATCTGACCTCACCGTTCACAGAGAGATCTTCCAAACCACCAGATCCAAAGTCTGCAGAATGATCTCCGACTCCAAACGTAAACACCTTCAAAACAAAATCCTGGAATCCACTTCTTCCAAAACCCTCTACGCTACCATGAACACACTCCTATATACTTCTAAAGACTCTCCTCTTCCCAACACACACAGCAAAGAAGAACTTCCGTCCGCTTTCTCCTCCTATTTTTCCGACAAAATCCAAACTCTGCGCAACACACTCGACACTCTGCCTTCTCCGCCTTGCCTTCCTGACCCCCCGTTTTCCGGCACTCCCCTCTCGTCCTTCCGCCCCGTCTCTCAGGATGAAGTCCTCAAGACCATAAAGTCCATGCCTTTCAAAACCTGCGAACTAGACCCCCTCCCAGCTTCTCTCTACCGGGACGGCCTCCCAAAACTTTTGCCCTTCATTACCGACATCATCAACACATATCTAGAGAATGGCTCCGTCCCCGATATCTTAAAGTCCGCCATCGTCCGTCCTCTCCTAAAAAAAAAAACACAACCTCGACCCAAACGAACTCAAGAACTACCGCCCAGTCTCCAATCTCTCTTTCCTGTCCAAGCTTTTTGAGAAGGTTGTCCTTAACCAACTCAACCTCCACCTCGCCGACAACAACCTCCTCAGTCCCTTCCAGTCTGCCTATCGCAAACATCACAGCACTGAAACAGCCCTTCTACATATCCTAAACGACCTGCTTCTCTCCACTGACTCGGGCAACATCTCCCTTCTTACGCTACTCGATCTCTCTGCCGCCTTCGACACCATAGACCACTCTATCCTCCTCCACCGCCTTCACCACTCCTTTGGCATCACTGACTCTGCCCACTCCTGGTTTCTCTCCTACCTCTCCGACAGACAGCAGTCCGTCACCATCGACGGCGTCTCCTCCAACCCAGTCAGGCTCTCCTGCGGCGTTCCACAGGGGTCCGTTTTGGGCCCGGTCCTTTTCACACTCTACACCTCTCCCCTGTCCAACATCATCCAGTCTCACCACATACACCACCACCTCTACGCTGACGACTCACAACTACTAGACAAAGACAAACTTGACAACACTCAGACACTACTGACTCGCACGGCTGACTGCTATGAAGACGTGAAAAACTGGATGACAGCAAACAAGCTCAAACTGAACGACGACAAAACGGAAGCCATGCTGGTAGGCACTCGCCAGAAACTTTCCCAGCTCCCTCCCTCTCTCCACCTTCAACTCGACAGCACCCCCATCTCCCTCTCTGACTCGGTCAAGAACCTTGGCGTTATCCTCGATTCCTCTCTTTCCATGACCAGCTTCGTCTCCGCCAAGGCCCAGGCATGTTATTTCCACCTACGCCGCATCAGTCAGATCAGAAAATACCTCACTACCGAAGCTGCCGCCAATCTCGCTGTCTCTCTCATCTTATCTCGCATCGACTACTGCAACTCTCTCCTTTCCGGCCTTCTTCACTCCACCACTATCACTCTCCAGCGCGTCCAGAACAATGCTGCCCGCCTCGTCCTCAGAAAGAAAAAATCCGACCACATCACTCCCCTGCTCAAGCTCCTTCACTGGCTCCCCATCCCACAACGCATCCAATACAAGATTCTGTCTCTCTGCAACAAATCCCTGAACAACTACGCTCCTACCTATCTCTCCAACTTACTTCACCCCTACACTCCTTCCCGCTCCCTCCGCTCCGCCTCCGACCCTCTCCGCCTCCTCATCCCCCGCACCAAACTCAGCACTTTCGGCCCCCGCTCCTTCTCAGTATACGGTCCAACCACCTGGAACACTCTCCCACTCTCCGTCAGAAACACTCTCTCTCCTCCTTCCAGTCCGCCCTCAAAACTCACCTCTTTCAACAGTTTTAGCACTACATCTCCACACTCCCCACCCCAAGCTGACCGTCGTAATGTTTTTTCACTATTTGTGGTACGTGAGTCATTGTCTAAAGCGTGCGCATGCGTGTGCGAGTTGTGAGTGCGCGCTTAGAGTTATAATTATTATAAGATAAGCGCATTATAAATACCGTAATTATTAATTATTATATTATTATCATAGGACAAAAGGCAAATTTTACAAAATCAGCCTCACGATGTAATGGGTTAAATGACACATCAGCTTTCTACTCGAAACTTTTTTTTTCCCCCGCGGTAAATGTCACATAACTGGCCATTGCTTGTTTTTTTTTTAGAACTACCCATATATATACATATCAGCTTTGTAAAATGGCTTTAATCCGAAAATTTCAAACATTAAACTGTATTGTACTTGTCCGTTTTAATCGTATTTCTTACTTTGTTGAGTATTTCTAATGATTGCCGACAGCTTTGACAAATTGTGACAAACAAGCACCACCACTGAAAGAAACCAAAACAACCCCAAACAATGAAACATAGTTACATAATACATACAAACATACATACATACATACATACATACATACAAAGGAAATTTGTTTTGGACAGCCTACGTTATGCAATGGCCATGTTCACAGGCAACCTAAGCTTATTCCTCCTTTGTAGGTGTAGGGCTTGAAAAACAAGTTTAGTCGGTCATTCATCAAACATTCAGCGTACACGACAACGCCCAGGTTTTGTTTCTGACAAAATTATGTCAGTACAGCTTTCATTCTAAGCCGCAAGCCTTCATATTTTACACAGCGTACTGACGTTAAAAGTCAGTCATTGCATGCAATACCAACAGTGAGAAGTGCCGGAACCAGCGGCTTCTGTTTTTATATTTTATTTATTTATTTATTTATTTATTTATTTATTTATTTATTTATTTATTTATTGAACAAGTCAAAGGTTCTCATGAACCCCTTGCAATGACAAAGGCGCTCATGAGTGAGAATCGAAGCCTCTTCACAGTCGGCCGCCGTTGACCAGCGCACGGCCATGCGCGGACCGCTGACCAACGTCGGCCGACGTCGGCCCGATGGCCTTTGCGCATTGGGCTGCCACTGGATTGTGCTTAGTCTGTGCTCAGAGTGGGCCGCAGTGTGTGACCAGCATTCTCAAGCGGCGGTTTTCAGTGCCAGTCACAGCCGCATTGTGCCTAGTATTGTTGACACGTCCTCCACTGGCCCGGCGACCGCGGTACAGGTAAACACTATATTGTCACATAAATGGCTTTCGCAAGTTGTTTATGGACTGAATAAAACATCAGTGCCCTGTGGTGGACTTCCGGCAATCCTGCGGGTGAACGGACCGTCCAGGAACAGTGGACCGACTGTGTGTGAAATGCCCGAGATAGAACTGAGTAGCCAGCTCAGTGACGCCTCGAATTACTGGCACAGGCTGTGCGGTATACTTTAAATCCACCGAGTGAATTCAAGTGTACCGTAGAGGCTCTGCCAGGAGTTCTATGACTTGATTCAAATGTATATTTCTCAGTGTTCGGTCACTTTTGGTTTCCGTGACAAGCGCGTGAAGGGCGAGGTGCTAATCTGGGCGAAGCAATATACCAACCGCCCGCACCCGGGCAGTGACTTACAGAAATGCCACGTCATATATACTAATGGTCAAAACTTAAGAGCCACGTTTTATCGCAGACGCACCGACAACACCACACAAATAATGTAACAATACTTGGAGTCAGTACTCTGCTAATTTATTCAGTAACAATTTCATTTAAATTTTGAGTAAGTCAAGCAATTGTAACAACAGCAGTACGTTAGAATGTTCACTCACCCCTCATTTGAAAAGTCACACAAGTTGAGACTGGTCCAGTGTACCCACCGTTTGCAGCCAAGCATTCAATGCAGCGTTGACGCATGGAGTTCACCAGAGTTATGAGAACATGTTGTGGGATCGCTTCCCACTCTTGATGCTGAACTGAGTTAGCTAGGGGACCCCTTGAGGTGGGGGGTGGTTGCTGACAGCACGTCCCAGAGGTGCTCGATGGGAGCCAGATCAGATGAACGAGCTGGCCACTCCATCCTCATGATGCCCCGTTGCTCAAGGTACTCATTCACCACACGGTCGCGATGAGGTCGAGCGTTGTCGTCCTGCAGAACAGCATTGTCGCCTACGGCTTGGAGAGCTGGCTGGATGAGGGGTTGCACAATCTTGTCCTGAAAGCGCAGTCCAGTCAAGGTGCCTCGGATGACGTGGAGGGGGGGTCCTGCCTTCCCTGCTGAAGCCTGCCCAGACCATGACTGAGCGTCCTCCGTAGCGATCCACCTATTAGACGCATCCATCCGTGAATCACTCGCCCTGGCGTCTCCACCGTCGTTGATGGACACAGTGAACCGTGACTCATCAGTAAACAGAACCTGAATCCACTGGAGTCACCTCACATGTTGACGACACCAGGCAACCCGGGCTCTGCGATGAGCTGGAATGAGGAGTATTCTCACTGCTGCTCTGCATGAAGCCAGGCCAATTTCGCGCAGACGTCGGCAGACTGTGCTTCTGCTGACGTTAACGTTTGCAGCTTGCATCAGTTGACGTCGCAGAGTGTTTGACGTGACAGTTCGGTCGCGCAGAGTCGCCACACAGAGGTATCTGTCCTCCCTTCTGCTGGTGCAGCGTGGACGTCCTGAGCAAGGTCGTCGTTCTGCCCTTCCAGTTTCTTGGAACCGTGCCAGCAGCCTCTGGATTACTGAATGGGGCACCCCAAGACGTCTCCCAACTTCTCGTCCGGAAATTCAATCCTGCAGCCATGCTAGCGCCCGGCCTTGGTCTACTGGCGTTAGGCTTCGTCGTGGTGGCATGGTTAGGAAAGTGACAATTATGCCCCTACTGTACCGGTATTTGTAGCGAAACAGAAGTGCTCAGTGTTCACCGACCCCTTTAGCACGTGCATCGCGACTTACCGAGTTTTTCCGCTGCCTGCCTTTGGTACGCTTGCCAATATCGCACAGCTTTTCACAAAAACTGACGATGTTTCACGCGCATTTGACACGTTCGTGGAAATTGATAAATTGTTGTCTATTGTTCCCTGTACAGTCGACTGTCAAAGGTCAACTTTTAACCCATTTGGATCGAAAAAACATTGTATTTTATTAGCGTACTTGCGACGATAAACAATGACACAAAAAGTGGGGTGGCCTTTAAGTTTTGACCATTAGTATATAGTTCAAGCCTGGCCTTGGAGGGCTGCGGCAGCGGACCTTTTATCAAGGTTAACTCATTCAGTTCAAGGCGCCCTACATCAATAGGTGTGGAAATGAGTACAGCGGCGTTGCCGCCTGCAACGCTATACGATAGTTACACAGCTATTGATGCGAAAGGCCTTGAATGAGTTAAAACTATAGACAATCGGCGGAATTTGAAATATCCGCAGCATCTGTGTTAAGTGGTATCATTGTTATATCTCTGATTCAGTTTGAACCACGCAGCTCAGAGTTTAGATCCTGGTATGTGAAGTGAGTCTGCACCTTCTGGCTTTCAGCCGGTACTTCATCGGCAACATAGACCAGGACTAAATACATAGACCTAAACTTTATAAAATTATATTCCCATGTTGGCACAGGTGTATAAAGGCACCGGTACTTTAGTTACTGTACGACACCACAGGCATCGCTTGATCGTTGCGAAATAGACCACCTCTTTGACAGAAGTAGTAGAGAATTGCACTATTCCCTACTACCCGTGTTATAGCGCTGGTAGATTTCGCAACGATCGGCCCATACCTCTGGGCAGCATGCTGACTGACGGTAAGAGGATTAACTCATTGTGCCCGATGTACGAAATACCCACATTTTGGAGTTATCCTCTGAGGACTGCATTACAATTTAGGAGACAGATCGACCATGATAGTTCAAAGGTCAGTGATGGCAGAATAGCATGGCGCCTATAGGCGCCAAGCTATTCTGCCACCACCCTTGAACTATCATGATCGAGCCACATCTTGCTGTGGTGTGTCGCGAGCAGAATGAGTTAACTTCAGTTAAAGATCGACACAGAATCGTCTCAGGAAAACAGTGAACTGTTTCTCAAGTTGTGCTGGATCGAACACTTAGCAGTTGAACACTATCCCGCAAACTCTTTTGTTTATATTGTTTAATTTGTAACGGTAAAAGAATAATAGAAATGGAAGGCAATTCATCATTCAACCATGCCGTGACAAACCAGCCTGGCGGGGCAGTGTATCAGTCCTCCGAAGGTGTACTTGTTCGTAACATACGAGCAGACGACAGCGAATTTGCAGGCAAGCTGATGGTGGATGCTTTCAGTGATAAGTTTACACACGTGCTTGGCAAAGCAAAGTGAGTATTGACGATAACCTATCCTGGTTACATTGTTAAAAGTTGGTCATAAACTCATTTGTTACCATGTGAACGTACTTAATATATTGACGGCCTAAGTTAGTGTGTACAACTGCAGTATGTTTATTATGGCCATGTGTACAACTGGAGTAGAACACGGCAACACATTAATTTACGGCCGTTTGGCTCAAAAGCTAGGCCACAGCGAATGGTGTATAACCCAGTAAGCAAAGGTCATCCGAGCCACGACGGCCGCAGTAGGCCCTCGCACGACTGTGCGCGGGCCCTCTGCAGCCGTCGTCAGTTCACGGTTTGCTAGTGCCTTTTTAAAAATTTTTATATGTGTGCTCTTGAATTTTGAGGCTGGGCCTACCCAATTCAAAATCACACACAATGTCCGAAATAACACACAAATACTTAAATACTTTGTTAGTCTTTAACTCTTTGACTGTCGCTAGCGCTTTTCGAGGTGATTCCGCCAGGGTTCACTTCGACAAAAGTGCTAACGAGAATCAAAAGGTTAATTTTTAACTAATTTTGACTGTGGCACTTTCACTAACCTTGCGGCCTTTCATTGCAGTGCATGTTGTGTATTTTCAGAATTCCTCATGCTTACAACGCATCAGCTACAGACCATAGACTGGCCACATTCAACTACCATCGTATCTTTATTGCTGAGTACCAGGGGACACGGGCAGGGCTCATGGAACTCAAATTCCACGGGGACAGGTATATAAGGATACAATCAATCAACTGATTGATCGAGTACATAAACTGGTAGTTAGATCGACCCATCGATTAATTCAATGAACCCAATCAATCAATCAATCAATCAACCAATCAATCCATCAATCAATCAATCAATCAATCAATCAATCAATCAATCAATCAGCCAGCAAACACGGAAATAAACACATATAATTAGGCAGCCGCGCGCACATCGGCCTACAAGCACATAGTGTCGAGGGACTATAACCCGTCCAGCGCCGAGAACATTTGCGGAACACACCCATCTGTAAGAGGTATAGATCCTCATGAGCCCCCGCAGTTGCGGGGGCTCAAGAGGATCTATGTCTCTTGCTGACACCATTTTAAATCCATGTTCCTAATACGGTTAGGGCTTGTTGACGTTGAATTGACGAATTCGCGAAGACTACAGAAACACAGTTTCCGTCAACGAGCACTTAACGGGTTAAATTGGAATTGCAATGTAACATGTCTGCAAATACTCATGTTACGTCTTTGCAGCCGGTGTGTCAAAATACATAGACACATGTGCTGCAAAATGAAGTTAGTATCATTGGACACTGCTTAGACCTTTGGCCCTCCGTAGATCCCAATAACCCCCTTCCCCCTCTCACCCTCCCTGCGGGTGATCGGAGACTGGTTTTTTTTTTTTGAAAGTCTATCCAAAACCACATGGCTTCCCAGGTGTTTGCCCAAAATAAACACCGTATCGAAGATACCACGGTGTTTGGCCTAACCCCTTCCCCCCCCTTCCCCCCCCCCCCCAAAGGGGTCATAACTTTTGGGGGTAGGGGTACTAGATGGACAGTAAAGCTATGACAGCTACAAGAAAATACTTATCATTTGGCATCAGCGTGTTCGTCCTTTATTGGGCATTCAGAAAATAATAAACTTTATTATATTCTTTTTTATTCGTGATGACGTCACCGCATTTCACGTTTGGACCCTATAAATATGGCGCCATTTTTTTGGGTGCGATGTTCTGATGCACTTCTTCCATGATTAGTGAAATTAATCACACACAATAGACTTTTTATATGCTAAAACACTTACAGTAATGTATGTGCACTTCATATTTATGCAGTTTGTAAAATCTGGTGATGTCATATAATAGTACCGTGAGCTTAAAGTGAATTTATTTTCGTGTCCCGAATACGAATTTTTATTTAAAGTACAACTATAGGTGACCTTGACCTTTAAATAACTCCTTTCAAGGTCACTAGTCGAAAAACTTTGAATTGCTTACGTTTTCCCATTGATGATTTGTCATAACATTAGTGTATATATTTTCATTATAGTATGTGAAAGTTTGGACACCCATTCTTCTGGCAAGAAGTCGACTTTGCGTGTCATGAAAGGTAAAAAAGATGGCGCCGCGATGACGTCACCATTTTGCTTTTTATACATTAAATCATTGTAATTGGTAGGTGAATGTATTACGTTTCGAAAAATATCAGTCATTTAGTTCTGCGTGTTTTTTTTTCCCAGGAAATTGCATCGTTAACACCAACCCTATGCTACCCCCAAAAACAAAATACAGGACCCCCAAAAAAGGAAAATATGATCGTTGTACACGTCCCCCTATATTCAATACGGTATTTGTTTTGGGCAAACACCTATGGTCTTCATAGGTGATAGGCTTCCGAAAAAAAAGTGGTCACCAATCCCCCGCAGTGGTGGTGGGAGGGGGGATGGGGGTGGGGCTGGGGTTGGGGGGGGGGGGGGAGGTTTACATCTTATCTGTTGGCCTAACTGCCGGGGATGTACAGGACTACGCCTGTGTGCACTTAGCAGAGATAAGGGCTACGTCCCGTACGACCCACTAGGCTGCAATTTATGCTTGAATCAGACGAAATAAAGTCAATATTGTTCATGTTTAATAAAAAATTTAACACCCCCTAGATACAAATAGATTGGCGCACCTGTAGCTAGTTGCAGAGGTAGGTAGAAACAATGGCCGCAAACTGTCATAATTTGATAAAAAATAAAAAAAAAAAAAAAATCGAGCAAAATTTGATCGATCACGTGTCCGATTCGTCAGGACAGATTCTGCTGCTTAGCTGCGTCTACACTACACTAAATACAGGTGTCAACATTCTTGTGGGTTGTACAAATGTAAATAAGTGGTTAGGTTAGGGAATTTTAGTGTCCTTCGAACTGAAAAAGCTTATTTGATGTTGGGACTACGCTGTGCAAAAGACGATCTCGGCTGTTCAGAAATGGCCTACGGTGTGAAAGATTTGGGACTTCACTGTGCACACGACAGAAACAGGAAACATATCTCGTTTGAAGTACTTGCAGTGCAGCTAGTAGGTATGACATTTCCCGCCAAATGCCAAAACAAAACATTTGAAGTAAAGCAAATACGATATTTAGTCGAATAATGTGTATTATGTAAAATAAGTTGTATTTGCAAAACAGCAAAGTTGGTAAAAAACATAAAGATGTGACCAGCTGTTCTTTTTAAGTCCCTTCTATTTATAGAAGCGACTGTTTAGGATAGGTCGCGGTGGGGCGAATTTAATAGCATGTCCATGAAGTCAAAGGCGGGCTGGTCTAAACCTCTGACAACTGAAGTAACAAGATAAAAACTACGTCATGTCTAGTTACGCTAACTTCTTTGCTGAACGTACATTTGGCGCGAAAGATGGTGTGTGTGTGTGTGTGTGTGTGTGTGTGTGTGTGTGTGTGTGTGTGTGTGTGTGTGTGTGTGTGTGTGTGTGTGTGTGTGTGTGTGTGTGTGTGTGTGTAGACACGAGAATCTCAGATCATTGCTGTATGCACAAAGCTTGAAACTTGGCGAAATACTTTATTTAAGGGGTGGCTAATTAGAGAGCCTCCGAGCATGTTGTAACTGGATGTCTCATTGAAGACATAAAGAGACCGTTTGTAGAAAGTCGGTTGACCCAGATTAGAGTCCATAATTTTTGTCATATTTACTTGAAATTTCGATATAGCTAGTTTGGAGAAAGACATTAGATGAGTTCTTTAGCCAGCTTTGTACCTCTTCAACTTTTTGAATAATAATTAATTCCTTTTTGCAAGTTTTGGATCCACTATATACTCCCATCAAACAGTCAGCCTTGGAGGATGCTGTGTGGAACGAACAGTCAGCCCTGGAATAGGCTGTGTGCCTTTCGGATGAGTGAGTGAAACATCAATTTCGTCACTGTGTACACGATGTCGTGAGACTAGCGATGCCATGACGTCAAGCTTATAGTGACGTCATTTTGCTTCCCGTGCTATTTTTCTTCAGAATTCCTGTCACTACCCAGCCCACTGGGCGTACTAATGTCGGGAAGCGCCGTTTGTCAGTCTTTGTTTGTGTGTGCCGGCGTGTGTGTTGATCAGAGGATGGTTTAGAGAGGAGGGAAATGGATAAGAAGGATAAGTTTGAAAATATGAACAACTGTGAATGTTCCTAAAAGGAAAACACATGTTAGCTCCAAACAATACTGTAGACTTTCGGATGAAATCCTCATCTTGTTCAATATGATATATTTCAACATCAGGATCAGGTCAAAGACAAAAGGTAGAGACCCGTGACAGGAAGGACAGCTCTCATATAGAATGGACTTTGTGGGTTATGGTTCATCCCATCTTGTTTAATGGTGAACTGATGTAAGACGATTCAAAGCCTCAAACTATGGTGGGAATATATTGTATTTACGTCTGAATAAAAAGGTAAAATGTGTCCATAACACGACTGACAGTTTCGTAACGCAAATGACAGTCTCATAACACGACTGACAGTCTTCTTGTCAGTCCTGTTGCGATTTACATCTGTTTAAATATATCACACTAAAGTTACAGAATATCTTATTGTCTCACAGCTTGCATGTTGTTCAGCTTAGTATACATCTTCTTTAGGTGAAGCTTGCAACGTGACCATTAGAAAACACAAAATGAGCATACCCACAGGTCTTCGTGTCTTTGGTAACACGACTAACATCAGCTGTTAGTCGTATTACCAAAGTTACTTACGGCTAATAAACAAGCAAGGTTTGTAAACCCAACCGTATTTCTTCTTCTTCTTTGTCTTCTTTTTGTGGGAATATTCTGCCCGGATTGAAGTGGTCCACCATGCACTTCTTGGCTTATGTGCGATAGCAAAAGTAAGTCTATGAAATGGGCCAGTGGTCGTCTGTCCGTGACAAACTTTAACGATGGTATTTTCCATTCAAGACACAGACTTCAAACTTGGCCCAGGCCAGACCTTTCTAAACGTACCAATTTTAGTGACCTCTCTCAAAGGTCATGGTAACAGGGGATCAGGAAATACGTCAAAATTAGCAATATTTTGACAAAAGTCCTATTTTTCCTCAAATACTATTCACAACCCGAAGCCCAAACTTAGTACAAAGACACCTGATGGTAAGACCTTCCTATGTATACAAATTTGGATGATCCATCGGAAAGGTCAAGGTAAAAGAGATCAAGAAATAGGTATGTCATAGGGTATGTGGATTCATCTAAAAATGTTTCCAACAAATTTTGAATAAAGTGGTTTTCAGACTAACTTTCTGTCGTCTCAAATTTCGTGCAAATTTGAAAAAAACAAACAGTCATATAGTTCAAGAAGGACCTAAATAGGAGTTAGTTACTGTAGAGGTTAGTCAATGAACATCCATAAGTAACATAAGCCATTGCATGCAGCTGACATGACTTGGGTGTAACTCACGTGTGTTGTGTTCGTTGTTCCCACAAATGTTCTTGTTGATCAGCCTCATAAAATAGTCAACATTCCAGCCGGGGTATTTTAGCAAAGCAAAACGCATTCTGTCATAACTTTGCCTCTATCATACTTCTTTTTCACGCATGTATCTTTATTTGACCTTTTAATGAAATTTCAACTATTTTATTGACAATATGTTACTGTATATTAATATCTGACAGCTACATAATGAATAAATGTAACAATTCGACGTAGGGGGGGGGGGGGGGGGGGGGGGGGCAGCGAATTTTGCACAGTGTAGTCCCACATTCTTCACACCGTAGGCCGAGTCTCGGCGCAGCAGTCTTAGAGTTTACCGTTCTTGTGACAATTTTATCTCGCGGAATATCTCAACTCATCCATGACATGTTGCATCCAGACACGCCTTTTCCCCACACATCCGGATGCGGCATGTCTCGGAATGACTGCACGCATCAGCCCTGACACACAATAAGATATGGATTGACCATGATAGTTCAAGGGTGGTGCCAGAATAGTTTGGCGCCAGCAGGCACCAAGCTATTCTGATACAACCCTTGAACTGTCATGGTCGATCTGTCAACGGAACAGTAATGTAGTCTTTAGATGAGATCTCCAAAATTTAATGATTTTGCGCTTAGGGTTCAGTGTTGTAACCTTTCCCTGTGACGCACATTTTAATTTGTTTGCCCATAGACCACANGCCCATAGACCACAATAATTATTTATGGTCTATGGTCTATGGTTTGCCAGACATCTAAAGAAATGTACTCCCCCCCCCCCCCCCCCCAAAAAAAAAAAAAAATGTACATCACTAAGAGAAAAATGACCGTGGGCAGTGTCCTGCTGAGATGTGTTTCGGAGGAAGTTGCCTTGTCTTTTTGGGATCCTGGGGCAGACGTGACTTTGGGAGTATTGATTTTGTGCTGATCTCGTCACTTGTTGAAATGCATGAGGTCCGGCTTCACTTTATCTGGGCAACAGCGGGTCAACTTCCCTCCTTTTCTCCTTTTGTGCGTGTGTGTGTGTGTGTGTGTGTGTGGTGGGGGGGGGGGGGGGGGGTATGTCGTCTCTCTTTTTCGTGGAAAGGGGGAAGGGTAGTGGGCAGATCTGCCAAGAGTAACCGCTTCACTACACGATATCCATCTGCAAGAGGCGTAGATTTTCATGAGCCGCTGCATACGCGGGGGCTCATGAAAATCTACGCATTTTACTAGCCCCTTTTATTATCTCTGCATTCCTCATGGGCATATGCGATGGATTCAGTGGTATGGTTCTTGGCCGCCGGCAGTGAGAAGATTAAATCTGCATAATGAGCTAATATTTATGTGTAAGAGACGAGGTTTTCCAGCTGTAGATATATTTTGCGTTGGTACAGACCTCCGCATGGTAGATATTCAGATGCTAATAACATCAAACAACTAGAAAGTAGACGTAAATTAATTTTGGTGATTGCCAGTTTCAAGAGGCGTTGATTTTCGTGCAACCCCTCGACTGCAGGGGCTTATGAGAATCTATGCCTATAGTCTTGCAAATGAAAGACCTTTCTAAGGCCCATAAAAGCGTACGCCTGCCAGTTGCAGATGAAACGGTATAGCAAACAGAGTATCTGTGATAAAAATCAGAATCCATACTGTCTGAGGTTTAAGATATTCTTATGCCGCCAACATATCGCTGAACGTGTGACGTATATTGATGTCCTACTTGACATGGCATAGGGGGAGAGATGGAGGTCATACCGCAGTATCAGACGTAAACTTGGTGCCGCCGTTTATATAATAGGCCTATCATCCGTTCGATGGAAGAAAGAAGCTGAGAGAGAGAGAGAGAGAGAGAGAGAGAGAGAGAGAGAGAGAGAGAGAGAGAGAGAGAGAGAGAGAGAGAGAGAGAGAATGAATAAATGATACTTTATTTCTCAAGGATGGAAACAATAGGCGCACAGGCCTCTTTTCGTGTTTGTCCTTGCTAATGAAACTACAACATTAAAAACAACATTAAAACAACACGTTAACGCAGCACAAACAAGCGGCCACACCCACAGGTCACTTGTGTTACATTCCGATATAAGTTCACAAGTCGCTGAAGGTTACACACACATCAATTGACAGGTTTGGGGGTGGGGGTCTGGGGGTCTGGGGGGGGGGGGGCGATGTAAAGTGTTTATAGACAGCGACTGCGCGTTTATGATACAGCTACTCTTGTGAAGGAATATAGTGAACAGGCAAAACACTACAGAGTAGGGAGAGATATAACAACAAATAAGTGCAAAACGGATGACCACAACAATGCGTTAAAAAAGGAAATCATTGACATGGCTCTTTTGGACACATTATCTACGTTTTTTTTTTTTTTTTTTTTTTTTTTCTCTCTTAAATGTATTTAAAAGCTTTCGTCCTAAACAATGGAAGATGTCTCGTTTGCTGTAAATGTGGAGGAAGTGAGTTCCATAAATAGGCACCCGCGTACGAAAGGCTGGATTTAAACAAGTCAATTCGGGGCCGTTCCTCGAAGTGCTGTAAACCCTTTCGCTCTCAGTGAAAAGCTTAATCAGGTAGAGGGGGGCTTTCCCGTTCACCGCTTTGTGCATATGCACTTATTTAAGGTGTTGATGAAAAGGAAGGAGCCCTGCTGCCTGAAGCTTTTCCTCCAAAGTTAGAGAGGGGATTGGGAGGATCAGTTTAACTGTAGTGCGCGCTTGTATAGAGAATTAATCTTCTTAAGGTTAGCCTCACTACAGCCGTCCCAAATAGTAGATGCGTAGATGTGAGGTTGTATGTAGGACTGATTTGAAAAATAGCTTACGTGTCTTAGTATCAACGATAGATTTTAATCTTGACAGTAAAAATAGCTTCTTTGATAATGTTTTCCTAGTTGTGTTAGATGGGGCAACCAGGACAGTTGTTCGTCAACAATTGCCCCGAGGAGACGAAATTCCTTGACTTGCTCAATGGGAACTAAATCAAAAGAGAGGCTAAGTGAATGGGGGCGGAGCTGATGCTTTTGGCGTGTTGTGTGTGATTAGCATGCTTTTTGTTTTAGATGGATTAACAAGCATTTGATTATTTTTGCACCACAGTGAGACCTCCTGAAGACTAAGCTGAAGATTGCTTAATATTGCAGGTACAGTTTTCCTGCTCGCGTGAAGAGTTGAATCATCGGCAAACATGTCACATTCAGTATTTGGATTGAATATATGAAGTGGAAGAGCATTTATAAACAAACAGAAGAGTAACGGTCCTAGTATGGATCCCTGGGGCACGCCATACTCAACACGCTTTTCAGAAGAAAAGGTATCATTGATGTACACAGTTTTAATTCTCCCTGTGATATATGAACGAAAGAATGAGAGTGTCCTGGGCTGTTAAAGTAGCAGTCTAGTATCTCTAATACAATTTCGTGATTTATAAGGTCAAAAGTTTTTTTCAGGTCTAGAAAGACAGCACCAGACATTTTGTTTCTGTTGATGTTGAGCAGCCAAGTGTCAATCATATCAACCAAGGCAGTGTGACACGAATGTTCAGGGCGAAACCCAGACTGATATTTATTCAGGAGAGACTTTTCTTCCAGGAATTCGAGAAGATGTTTGTGTACATGCTTCTCAATAGGCTTCGACAGAATAGATAATATGGATATGGGCCGAAAATTATTTTGATCAGATGTGTCTTTTGTTTTGGGAATAGTCATCACTTTAGACCTTTTGAAAGCCGCCGGAAAAATATTATTTTGAATACATAGGTTGTAAATATAGGTTAAGCTTTCCACAATGTATGGAAGAGAAAGTTCGAGGATAAAACCATTGATACCATCAACGCCAGATGACCTTTTTGTTCTTGAGACTAGAGATAAATCTGCCCACTTCATGTACAGCGATGGAGGGGACATTGAAAGCATCGCCCGCGGACAGTCTTTTCTTACAAAAGTTAGTATGCTTCTGCGATGCGACATGTTCTACCTGATCCAAGCCTTCAGCATGTAGTAACGATTTCGGGGCTAAAATGAAGTGGTCGTTAAAAGTATCGGCTGTAAGGTTGGCAGTCGTATTTGCAGAATGATATTTTACTAGTGTTGGTTAGTAAGTTTAAAACTTTCCATATTGAAGACGGATGGTTTTCTCTACGAGTGCTTTTCGTGCCTCCCGGTTAAGGTATTTAACTCTGTTACGTAACCTTTTGAACTCAATAAAATCTTTGTCCCGCTTGGCTTGATTTCTGGCTTCCATGGTTTGTTTAATCTCCTCCGTAATCCAGGTGGGGGGCTCACGGCACCGGACTCGTTTCCTTTTTAAGGGGACATGCTTATTTAGCACTCCGAGGAACAGCTCAAGCCAGAGTGAGAGTGCTACATCAGGGTCATTGTGATTGTAAACTTCATGGAACGGCAATAAACTGAGGTCATGAAGGAAACTATCTCTATTTTTCTAAAACATCTGTAAGTAATGTATAAATGTTGGGTTCGGCTCTGTTTAGGAACATAACATGACCATGTACAGTTGATGGGAAAGTGGTCACTGACAGCTAGTGAAGTGACGTCAGTTTCAGTGATAGCTTGTGGGTTGTTAGTATAGATGTGATCTATCAAAGTAGACGAAGAGTGTGTTACTCTGGTGGCAGTGGTAATCATCTGTTTTAGTCCCAAAAGCATTGTTGTACATTGCCACATCGAATGGGGTTTTGAGATGGCAATGTTAAAATCGCCGGATGAGTATATCCCTGCCTGTGTCATTCACTTTATCCATTACCTGTACAAAGTCGTCATACCACTCGGCGGTGGATGCGGGATTCCTATACACAAAGCCAACTAGCAGTGGCGAAGTGTTAAGAAGCTTGACTTCCAACCACACGCATTCCACCTCCCTGGTCTCAAGATCAAGACGTCTGCGTGCCCTGTGCTGAACAGTGCAGTGCACATAAACAGCTAGCCCAGTATGTCCAGGAGAAGTTGCATCACGTCGAATAAGAGAAAAATTTGGAATACTGACACATGCGTCAGCGATTCGAGAGTCCAGACGAGATTCAGTGAGACCAAAGAGATGGAAATGTGACGGCTGGTTCAGAAACAGGGAAACATCATGTACTTTCGGATATAAATGATACACATTTAAATGTCCGACTTTCAGTCCTTGAGTGGCTGAGCCAGTGTATGCACTCGCCATATTGTTCGTTGTATATAGACACTAGTGTAGGGGAGGAGACCCATGTGAATGAAACACTTAAGCAAAAACGTCTCGCGCGACCGTCCAAAGAAAGGTAGAAACAATCCGAAACCAGGGTTTGATCTCTCTTGGCTTGACTTCGCGAACGAAGATTTTATAGGAGTTGCCCACGACGTCTGCAGGCTTGTTCGTGGCTGCGGAGGCCAATCCGAGACAGGCAGGTTCGACCGCAGTGGCTGCAGGGGAAGGTATGGCCGGGGTTCTGAGCTGCGGCATCTCTGTTTTTTCTCCTGAGCCGCTTGTCCTTAAGGCTAGCTCTGTGAGAGTCCTCAAAGGAGACAGCTGCCTTGTAAATGGTGGAGCGCCAGGTGTCACGGTCCGCAGCAAGCGAAGACCACTGGTGGTGGTCGATTTGGCAGGCACTAAGTGACTTCTTGAGACAGTCTTTGTATCTCTTCTTTGGTGCCCCTCTGTCACGGTGTCCAGTAGCAAGCTCGCCGAACAGGGTGATCTTTGGTAGGCGATGATCCTCCATCCTGGAGACATGCCCCACCCAGCGGAGCTGTGTCCGCAGCAGCAAAGCCTCGATGCTCACAGTTTCAGCCTGTTCAAGGACCTCGACGTTGGTGACATAGTCACTCCAGTGAATGCCCAGGATGGTACGCAGGCAGCGCTGGTGGAAGCGTTCGAGGAGTCGTAGTTGGCTGCGGTAGAGGGCCCAGGACTCGGAACCATACAGCAGGGTGGTGAGGACCACAGCTCTGTACACGCTGATCTTGGTGCCTGTTTTCAGGGTTTGATAGAGAATATATTGATGCATCTTAGGACAAAGCCAAATTTCAAAACTCGATTCGTTGCAGAAGCAGTTCCAGTTGGAAAAAAGTGACACATTGTTTCATATTAGGCACCATTTGCCTAATATGAAACACTAGGTCTCCTATTATGAAACAGTGTGATTATGTCCGTTTTACAAGTTTCACTTACATTTTGGTGGAAAATTAAGGCATGAGAGATGGTTAGCATACATTATAGGTTCATTTAATATTAAAAATGAGTTAAATATAATGAGTCATCCGCCACTGGTCCACTATTGGTCCATCCATCCATCATCCTGTGTATATCCAATTGTGACAGATGTTATAATTTTGAATTTCTGAGAGACCATCAGAGCCACAGACTTCTAATTTGGCACAGGGATCATATTTGACAATAGCTTTGATTGTCACTTGCGCTGACCTCCATGAAAGGTCAAGGTTACAAAGGTCAATAAACGGGCGATTTTTAAAGAAAATAGTTATAATCTTATTTTGAAACTTGCCAAAGAGAAAACTGATGATACAACGTTTGTTTGCAGCTCTACTAAGTTAACCTCTCGTTAAGATCAAAGGTCACGAGAAGTAAGAAGGCTTTTATTTTAGGTTGTTGTTATTACAGGTAGTTCAGTCGTATGCGAACTTTGCAATAAGACCCCAGTGGAAATGTTTTGCTAGGGGTTAGTGTGTCAAAACTGATGGTTGTTGTGATACGTCTAGTGTGGTAGCGCAGTGGTAGTGCTTGTCACTTCTCGCTTTCAGCTTCCACCGCTGGCTAGCAGTATTGCGAAGAGGAGGGCGGAATGCGTCAGTCTCGCAGCCAGTAGATAGCCTCTCCAACAACAAGCCTCATGTAGTGCCTCCTCGCGGCGACACACGGTAACTGAGCACCTCACGTACTAAGGCTGAACTACAGGGGACTCGGAGGAGGTCTGACCCCCAGACACGCGGCATGCAGGCCCACTGGTGTGTGGATAGGCCCTGATACCCGTGAACCTGACTCCCAACTATGGGTACATAGCCCCACTGCCTTGTGGGTGCCTCGGGAGAGGAAAAGGCTAGGGGAGCAAACCCTGACAGAAAACCAACGAATGACCAACGAAGTCGGAGTGTCGCTGACTATGCCATCTGGCATAGTGTGGAAACCCGTCAGGAAAACGAGCACACACGCAACCCTCATGGATTATGCCTCAGGTGGATATTAATCTTGACATCTGAGGCAGCACCTCGGGAACGCTGAAGAAGAAGAAGAAGCTAGGGTTAAACTGTCTATGCTTATTAATTTTATTGGTCCTTCCAATGGTCAAAGGGCAGGCATGTCGTCAACTCAAGTTTTTTTTTAAAATGTTCTATGTATGTGGGAGTAAAAGCTACTCTATTTAGTTTTTCCACCTCAAAGGTCAAACTTGATACAAGCTAGCATTATCGACACAGGTTTATGTGCATATTCAGAAGCAAATTCAGGGGGAGAGGGGTGTTCCAAGGTGCACGGCTCCCAGGATATTTTTAATGTGTAATTTTCCATTTTGGGGAGTTTGGAACACCCCCCCCCCCCCCGCACCTCCCCCCCCCCCCCCCCGCACCCCCCCCCCCCGCATCCCCCCCCCCCACACACACACCCTCCAGCGCCTCTTCTTGGAAATTGTAAACGGTCCGTCGTGTGATTTTTCGCCCATTGGTGAAAAGGGCTCCAGACCTCTCTCCCCCTTCCCGCGACCTCCCGCCCACACTAACACCAGCACCACCCGCCCCTCGTTTGATAGTCAACAAGTGGCGCATTTGTAGGACCTCACCCTCTTCACATTCTCAGCAACTGTGACTCCGCCGACAGAAAGAGTTCCAACGAAAAGGTCTACGGAATCTCCCGCACGTTCTTTACCTTTTTTTTTTTTTTTTTTTTTTTTTTTTTTTTTTTTTTTTTTAAAATATTTTTTAAACTGCCCTATACCTTAAAGAGAGGTCATTCGCAATAGTATTCGTAGTATAAAATGCATACTTACGTACTGTCAAACATTTGCTCCCAAAGTTAACTTAAAAAAAATATGTGTGCAAAAAATGACTAATCTTTACAAACACATCGACCTGGGTGATGACCTTGACCTTTTCTACAGGTGAAATATGTAGGTAAAGTTGTTCTTGTAAACTACAATTGTGTCGAGTTTAAAGTCTGTGAATGTTATAGCCCCTAAGAAATTGTCTTATACAAATCGCACGCATACACACTCGACGGCTGGAGAGCGGCTGCATGGACGATTGGTGACTACATTTATACTGTTTCACATTTGCTGTCACACCTAAGCCAACAAGGTTTGCTCTTGGAACAACTACCCCACCCCCTACCCGCAGAGAGTAATACCCCATTTTTTCTGTCTGAAAGCATTCCCGAAAACTGTGCGAGTCATCTTGAAGTGATGTAGCGACATAAACATGGTTTATGACCTATTTGTTTTATTCTCTTCACTACACTAGACGCAAATATTGCTCTGATATCTTTCCTAATTCAGTTCCAAGGAATCCCAAACGTCAAATAAATATATGTCAGTTGTGTCAGCAAGAGCCAAAATCAACATGGGCCCCCCCCCCCCCCCCCCCCGATCGCGCGAGGCTCATGATGATCTATGTGTTTTGCAGATGGATCCTATCGAGAGTTTTTCGGCTTGAAGGGGTTAAGTGCAAATATCATCAAACAAAAGTTGGAAAAAATCGGGCCTGTGGTTTCAGAGATATTGCCTGTACAAAGGCTCACACAAATATGGCCTCTGAGACCTTCACCTTACAGGTCGTGAATTCATTCTGTTAAAAACATCACCTATGAGAGTAAGGCATATTTCCCTAAAAATTTAGAGCAAATTAGTACAGCGGTTTCAGAGAAATTCTCTACTCAATAATCTGCAAGAAAGATATGGCAACTATAACCTTGACCTTGAGGTAGAGGCACAGTAAAGAATGATGGCAATATGTGATATGGTAAAATACTATAATATAAAATTTGGATTGAATAGGCTCAAGGGTTATTGAGATATTGCCTAGCACACAATTCTGCACAAAACAAATATGGCCGTTGTGACCTTGGCCTTTACGACAGTGAATAGATTCTGGTATGCAACACTCTGTGTCGTCACAAAATATCACAATTTGCCATTTGGATCACATCGTTTCGGTGTTTACAGAAACATTGCCTCGACAAGTGCATACATAATAATTGTAGCCGTTGTGACTTGATCTTGACCAAAGTGACACGATCCTGGTGTGGGATACTCTGTATTGACAAATAGTATCAACATCTGAAATTTGGAACAAACTGGCTGGATGGTTTCCGATATATACGCTAGACAAACACTGCACCTTATATGAAACACCGTAGTGTTCTAATTATGAAACACGTTTCATATTAGGTGCTCTTTGTGTTTCATAATAGGAACAAGATACCTCTCCAGGAAAATGCGTGCCTACAAAACAACAAAAAGAGAACCAAAACGATTGCCGCTGGTTATCTGATGTCCGAAGATTGCTCTTCATGACAAGAGTGGCTATTTTAAAAAATCACAAAACTGAATGCTGATGTAGGTGTTTCAAAATGGCGAAAAATTAGATGCAGAAGGGTCAACAATCACATGTTCTCGGCATGTTTTCGTTTTCATCACTCCTGATATTCTTGTACCGGAAATAAGGCTCACTGAAGTAGCTCTATATTACTGCACCGGCGGACTTTGGAAAAGTTATTCCGTTTCGCCGGGAGCAAGGTGTTTCATAATAGGTACTGTTTCATAATAGGGGCTCCTCCCCTAAACACGACGACAAAAGACCTTTTTTAAAGTCAATAGTCAATAGTTATCCTTTCTCTCACAAGTCTGTAAGACTGATCGTTGTACAGAAGAAGAAAAACAATTTAGATAACAAAGAGTGTGTCCGTCATTAATGACTCTGCGCTGTGTGTCCGTCTTTATTTGTGTGCGCCGGCGTGTGTTGATCAGAGGTTGGCTTGGCATCGGAGAGAGAGAGAGAGAGAGAGAGAGAGAGGAGAGAGAGAGAGAGAGAGAGAGAGAGAGGAGAGAGAGAGAGAGAGAGAGAGAGAGAGAGAGAGAGAGAGAGAGAGAGAGAGAGAGAGAGAGAGAATGAACAATGAACAATGAACCTTTATTTTCCAACGGTAGAAGTTATTGGTAACAGGACCAGTTTTCAAACTTGCCGTTGCTACATCTACTACATAAATGACATAGACATGTAAACATACACATACCACACACTGACGCATGTATGCACTCGCTCACGCACGCACGCCCGCACATACGCACGCACACGCACGCTCACACACACACAAACACAAACTTGCACACGCGCGCACTTAGACACACACGCACACATATACACACACGCTCTCGGACACGCACTCCAGACATACGTACGCGCATAACGCGTACGCACGAAAATATAAAATGAGTAAAAATGCAAGAGAGAGAGAGAGAGAGAGAGAGAGAGAGAGAGAGAGAGAGAGAGAGAGAGAGAGAGAGAGAGAGAGAGAGAGAGAGAGAGAGAGACTGAGTGAGAGAGACTGAGAGAGGGATGATGATGATGATAAATCTTTTTTTATTTAGGATAAAGCCATTAGGCAACTCAATGCCTGTCTTACAAGCTGTCCTGTAAACAAAAAAGAACACAACAGGAAAAGAAACATAGCATGCAAATAATAATAATAATAATAAATAATAATAATAATAATAATAATAATATAATAAGATGAGGAAGCAAAACTACGGGAAAAAAACACATTAGGGGAATCATCGAAAGGAGGAAAAAAAAAATGACAATGGAGAATTTGTAACTGCCTCCGATGCAAAAAGCAAGAGAACGAAACGCGCGCACAGCATTAATATTATACTCATCTAAGACAGTGTCATAGAATCAGCAGCATCAATAGCTTGTAGAGACACCGACAAGACAATAGATGATCAGTTAGCAAATGTAAGGAGAAAGAGAAAAATATTTGACGTTTACGTGTTATCAGCAGTATTATTCTTATAATTAATATGGCAAACTGTGAAGTCACGCTGATTGGAAGTGAGTGTGCAATGCACGTTTAAAATTGGTTTTATCGGAAAATGATTTAATGTTTAATGGCAATTAGTTCCAGACAGAACTACCAGAAAATAGAAGGCTTGACTTGTAGAGATCTATCCGTGGGCGGGGTAAGTGAAGCAAGTCATTCCTCGTATGTAGTTGATGCCGAGGGCTGAAGTTAAATATCATGCGCAGATATTCTGGGGCTTGATAATGAAATATTTTGTGTATAAGGACGCATTTGTTAAATTTGAGTTGTTCCTTCAGTGTAAGCAGGCCAAGGGATTTTATTTTCTCGTCCGTGGAAGTAGGGTTAGGAATAATTAACTTAACTGAACGACGATACAGCGAGTTTAGTTTTTTAAAATGAAGGTCACTGCATTCGTCCCACAAAGAGGACGCATAGTCACAGTGGCTTTTAATGTGTGCGTGAAAGAACAATGCACAGCACTTTGTACTAAGAATATGTCTAAGTTTAGATAGCAGAAATACATTCCTGGACAAGGTTTTGCACAAACTGTCGATATGCGGCGACCAGTTCAGCTGGTCGTCAATTACAACTCCCAGTAGGCGGTGCCTGGATACTTGTTGGATAGGTTTATTGCCAAGTGACAGTTTCAGATGGGCAGGATGTAGATGACGCTTTTGGCGGGTTGTTATCAACATGCTTTTGGTTTTAGAAGTACTGATTAGCATGCGATTTTGCGTACACCAATTTGACACTTCATCGAGACTTTTCTGGAGGATACAATTTAGCGTCGTTTCACGTTTGTCAGATGTATGCAGCGTTGAATCGTCAGCAAAGAGTTCGCATTTAACCTTGAGATGGAAAGAGGTAGGTCATTGATGAATAAAGAAAATAAAAGAGGCCCTAGGATAGATCCTTGGGGGACTCCGTGCCTAACTATACCTTCTTTCGAATACCTTCCGTTTGAGTACACCTTCTGTCGGCGGTTACTGAGGTAGGAGGAGAAAAAAGATATAGAGTTCGAATCAAGCTTATAGTCTGAAAGTTTCTTTAAAAGAACGTTGTGATCGACTAAATCAAATGCGTTGGTTAGGTCCAGAAAAACTGCACCATTTAATTTGGAATTGTTTATTGATGAGAGCCGAGAGTCAACAATGTGAACGAGGGCAGTATGACATGAGTGTTTAGGTCTAAAACCGGACTGAAGAGATACGAGGAGGCGGTGATTCTCCAAGAATTGGAGTAGGTGCTTATGAAAGTGTCTTTCTAGTGGCTTCGATACTAGTGATAACACTGAAATAGGACGGAAATAGTTTGGACTTTTGGGATCTGTACATTTGGGAATGGGGACAACTTTAGCATCTTTCATGGCATCTAAAAAAATACCTTGCTTGATAGAAAGGTTGAATATGAATGTCAAGGTGTCAGCTGTGTATGGAAGGGACAATTTCAGTACCATGTTGTTTATTCCATCCAGGCCACACGATTTATTTGTTAGAGTAGAAATATATTTACCTACTTCAAACACTGTCATAAGAGGTATGGAGAAGGACGCACCTGCTGCAGACTCACAGTGTGTGCGCAGTTTAGCAGAACAACTGTAACTATCAGTGCCACTGGAAAAAGACTACAAGGGACTCAGCAATATTTAAAAAGTGGGAATTGAAGTCGTCTGGAGTTATGCCTGGAGAGGTAGCAGCATTGATGGAACTCCTCTTCTTTGTAAACAAATTGATTGCATTCCAGACACTTCGGGTATCTTTACCCTCTGCGATAACTTTTTCCGCAAGCGTTTTCTGTGCTTTTCTAACTAAGGATTTTACAAGATTACGTTGTTTCTTAAAATCCGCAAACTTTTTCTGCCGTTTTAAGTCATCTCTTATTTTCATTGCGTGAATGATGTCCTTTGACAACCAAGGCGGAAGGGTAGGGTGTTTAACGCGTTTAGTCCTTAGTGGGGCATGTTTATCGAGGACCCAAAGAAATAGCTTGTACCAAAGCGAGAGGGCTTCATTGGGATCATACGTGTTATAAATAAGGTGAAAGGGCGTGATTGAGAGGTCATGCAGAAAGTAATCTTTGTTGAACTTTGTGTAAGACTTGTATGTGATGGTAGTGTGGTGTTTGTGCTGGGGTCTATCACGTTTAACTGAAAGATTAAAACAAGTAGGAAAGTGATCACTAATGGCAACATTCGGCACGTGGACGTGTGTGACAGCAAGTGCATTTGTAGTGTAGATGTGGTCAATCAATGTGGCGGATGACAAAGAAACTCTAGTGGGAGACCGAACCATCTGCTGCAGGCCAAATAATGAGGTGGTGCAATTCCACGCCGCATGACCAGTCTTTAGCAGGTCAATATTAAAATCGCCTAGAAGATGTATATCTTTGTTGTGACGTTGTTGCACCTTATCCATCATGGTGACAAAATCATCATACCATGAGAATGTGGCTGAAGGGGTGCGATAAATAAACCCAATTAGTTTGGGGGAAGATTTGTCACATTTCAATTCAAGAAATAAACTTTCAACGTGACAAGACTCTAAATCCATGCTTCGGGTAACGTACTGGCGGATAGAGTTATGAATGTACACAGCTATACCGGTATGAGCGGGGGATGATGCATCTCTACGAATACAGTATAGTTATAAATGGAGATCGAGGCGTCACTAATATGTTCCCTGAGTCTAGACTCAGTAAATCCAAATATATGAAAGGGTTGGGGTTGTGAAAGTAAAACAAAGAGAGAGAGAGAGAGAGAGAGAGAGAGAGAGAGAGAGAGAGAGAGAGAGAGAGAGAGAGAGAGAGAGAGAGAGAGAGAGAGAGAGAGAGAGAGAGAGAGAGAGAGAGAGAGAGAGAGAGAGAGAGAGAGAGAGAGAGAGAGAGAGAGAGAGAGAAAACAATCTGATCAGTACCTTTGAGCCATTAAGATGACTCCTTCTTTTTCGGCGAGTCATTTCTGTAAGGAATCTGAAATGATGAGGCTGGCGGAAATCTTTCGCTTTGACTGCGCAGACTGTGAGAGTGATATCGTATTAATTCGCCATTATATTATACATTGTGTTAAGGTAGTGCTTTTTGTCTACCGTATTTTCACCGTATTGAAAATACGGTAGACTTTAGGACGGGGCAGGTCGGAGCGCGTTCCGTAGAATGCAAAGGACATAACAGGCAGACGGGGCTCATGGTTTGGCAAAGAAGTAACAAGATAAAAATGACGTCACGTCTAGCCACTCTAACCTTGCTGTTGAACATAGATTTGGCGCGAAGCGCCGTATGTGCGTATGTTTGTAAACACGAGAATCTCCGATATTACTGTACGCACTGACAAACTTGAAACTTGGCAAAATATTTTATTAAGTGGGTGGCTATGAGAGCCTCCGAGCATATTGTAATTGGATGTCTCAATGAAGACATAAAAGACCGTTATAGAAAGTCGGTTGACCCAGATTAGCCTGAGTCCGCAATCATTATATGCATTTGAAATCACTGATTTTTGCCAGTGGATATGGCGAATTTGTAGAAAGACATTGGATGAGTTCGTTAGCCAGCTTTGTACCTCTTCAACTTTTTCGAAAATAAAAGTTCAATGCGGTAAAAAGTCAAAAGTAAGACTCCTTGATTTCAGTCATTACTGAGAAGAATCAAACAGTGACGGTGACGTAAAAGCACCAAACGGGTCAGTGTTTTATACAATGTTCCTAATTGACGCAAATCACCAGCACTTTAGTGTTTTACATAGTATGACCTGGCGCGATGTTCTCCTTCATTTATTTTTGTATGATATTTGCGAACGTATCGTGGAAAAGGTGGAACTATACTCACACAGAAGAGGCTTCATGTGGGCGTGGGCCATTCCACCTTATTCGGCCTCAAAATGGCTGTGGCGGCCGGTCTACGCCAGCCCACAGAACGTATAACCGGTAGGAAGCGCGGTGTGTCTGCCGTCTGTGTTAGTGTGTGCCATCAGTTCTGCCCGCATTTGTGTTTGTGTGTGCCTGTGCCATTGCCGTGCGGATCAGGCGGGGGGAGGGGTTGGGGTGGGTGGGGAATGAGAGGGAGATACTGAATGAGTTCGTAGTAATCCAGCGTTATACCTCTTTAACTTTTCAATAATAATTAATTCATTTCTGCAAGTTTTGGAGCCACTATTTACTCCCACAGTCAGCGCTGGAAGAGGCTGTGTGGCGGAACAAAACCGCAGTCAGCTCTGGAAGAGCATGCCTTTCGGATGAGTGACGTAAAACATCAAATTCGTCACAGTGTACATGGCGTCGTGAGACCAGCGATGCCATGACGTGAACCTTATAGTGACGTCATTTTGCTGCTCGTGCTATTCTTCTTCTTCAGAATTCCTGTCGATACTCCAGCCCACAGAGCGTGCTAATGCGGGAAGCGCTGTGTGTCCGTCTTTATTTGTGTGTGCCGGCCTGTGTGCTGATCAGAGGTTGGCTTAGAGAGGAGGGATAATGGATCAGAAGGATAAGCTTAAAAATATGAACAAAGAAAAAAGCACGTGAGCTCCAAACAATACGGTAGACTTTGGGATGAAATCCTCATCTTGTTTCATTTCTTTCCAGAGCGAGTCCCGACAATAACGAATGGACAAATGGACTGAACCGTTGGCGAGCATGCAGGTGAGTCACCAACTATTTTGTAAGCTGGTCTATGATTTTGGACCTGACAGCTTCTGCATGAGGTCCAAAATCAGAGACAACCCCACTAGCAAAACGTCTTCGGGCCCAAGACGGCCGCACTGTGGCCGTCTTGGGCCCGAGGACCTTTGCTTACGAGACAAAGCACATGCGGCAATAAAAAGACAGATAGGGGTGCGTTCCAGCCCAAATGCATGTACGCTTCTGTTAAATTGGTTCTGTGCGTGTGCGTGTGTCGTCCTGTGTGCACCGACGTCTATTGTTGTCGTCATTGTTGCTGCTGCAGTATGTTTTTGCTTTTGTTGTTAGCGGACGAAGACTGACACTGCGTCCTGACGGACTGTGACAAATGCTGCCTAGATCACCCGCGTCGTCGCTCAGTATGTGTTAGTGTTGCATACCGGCCTGTACAAAAATCCGTACTGGTATTTTAACTCATTGTGCCCGAGGTACGAAATACCCACATTTTGGATTTATCCTCTGAGGACTGCATTACAATTCATGAGACAAACCGACCGTGATATTTCAAGGGTGGTGGCAGAATAGCTTGGCGCCAAGCTATTCTGCCACCACCCTTGAACTATCATGGTCGAGCCATAGCCTGTTGTGGTGTGTCGCGGGCAGAATGATTTAACAGGTTTTTTTTTTTTAAAATGTCATACCAGTACATGATTTTGTCGGTACGCCGGCAACCGCTGATATCACTGTTAACGCCACTCAGCCACACGCCGCATTAATCAATGGTTAATAGTCTGCTGCAGCAAAGTATTGATAAAATTTCACTTCGGTGTACAAAAAAGAGAAGAAATAGAAGAAGAAAATCAGCCAGACTGACTGGGCTTCAAACAATGTAAGGAAATCCAAACGAAGAAGAAGCACACTTTAAAAATCAGACATTGAAAATCTAAATGTATGTCGTTAACTGTGATGAAGCTCTATGCTTGTGCATAGTGCTCGCACAATAGGATTAGTACGGTACGGTTTTTGTTAACGGTTTGTTTGTGCCGAAAGTCCGTGGGGCCTGCTGCCCATGTGGAATCTGTAAGACATGGTTAGCAGGGGATTTTTTAGTGAGTTCTGTTTAGTGAGTTCTAGGCGGAAGCTGTGACTGTCAGAGGTCTAGATCGGGAGTGCGGGCTGTTTTGTCGTATGGAACGGTTGTTTTTTAGTTACCTAGCCCGCATTCCCTGACTCTGAAGCCTAGATTTCAGGTATGTTTCTATAAACGTAGTATTGATAGTTGTTAGTTAAAGACAGTATGCGTGGTAAGATTAATGTGGTTGTATAGCGGTGTTCCGGTTTGGTTTAGTTATAGTATGTTTAGAATTCGGTGAAGTAACCGGTGTTTCTGTATACAGTTGTTTACCGAGTTAGATGACTAAAGGAATATGAAGTGTGTATGTCTAAGCCGCTATGAAGATAGTACGTGGTTGGGTAAGCATAGTCTTTTCCAGGGTATAGAGTAATGTATAGCAAGAGTGTTAGGCTATAGTCTGTTTCAAGATAGACAGAGATATGGGGGTGATACGAAGATAGTTTATGAAGCACGTGTGTGTGTGTGTGTGTGTGTGTGTGAATGAACGTGTGAGTTATTTGTATCAGCCAGGTTACGTGACGTTTCTCATTGATCCAATATGTTGTGTGTTTAGCAAGTGTTACGTTGGGACTTTTGTCTATTCAGAGTTCTTGTAACGAGAGTGGAAAGACGGACGCCGAGACGTCGAGTCGCAGGTGGGACCTAACGTGAGGTCATCCCTCCAGCTCTTCTGAGAGTGAGTCTGACTGGGGACCAAGACACCCAAGTCCAAGCGAGGACTGAGTACCGTACGAGAACAAGGACGTCCGTGCCCAAAGAGAGACAGGACGGCAACAAGCGTACGACGAAGGACTTTCACGCCTAGACGTGAGAAGGACCAACGTAACCAGGCAACAACATCAAACAGGTTGGAGGCAATGTGAGACTAAGACCTAACCTGGCAAAGATATTGTGATACGTGTGTGGTGTGATAATAGAACAGTGTATATAGTTGATAGTCATTTAAGTCGTTCTTTTCATTTATAGTGTATAAAGGTTACTTTAGAAAGGGAGCCCGTGTGTTGTGTT
Source organism: Semisulcospira habei (assembly GCA_036245525.1). NCBI lineage: Eukaryota > Metazoa > Mollusca > Gastropoda > Semisulcospiridae > Semisulcospira > Semisulcospira habei. The sequence continues at coordinate 151,933,047 of BTPG01000006.1, forward strand.
TTACCGCATGAATGCGCCCGTCTGAGTCAGTGGCGGTGTATGCGTCTGTTGCGTGAGAGTCTGTGCGTACGACTGTGGGCAAGTCTGCGTGCGTTACATTAACTACGCGTGAGATACATCAGCTCCACATATTCCTTCGCAAATAATGACCCCCCCTCCCCCCCCCCCCCAAACCAACCTACCCACATATCGAACATCTTTCTGAACATCGACTATTGGGTGTCACAGTTAGTAGACGGCCAAAAATCACAATGGGAGGCTCACATAAACACATATTGCTAACCTATTACTCGAAATGTATTTCTACTGTCTGAAACTGATTCAGAATATACTCAATACTAACTGTTGTAAACTTCTTTTTTTCACGCACATATAAAGCATGGTTGTGCTTATGTCTCGACACTATTGGACGTATTCAGTGAAAACCACGTGAAAACTGAAGGCAGCTCATGATATATCGTGGCTTCTTCCTGTCCCACCTACAGATCCCAGATGATAAAATCAAAATGCTCCATATCCAAACACTTTAAAATCAACTAAACATCAACAAATGTCTCCTTACGCACAAAGCTTCGCATAGTAAGTCCCGTCCAACGATTTATTTTTAAGCCACGACATCAGACAGCGACAAAAACTGGACTACTCCACTTGCCCCACACCAGAATCGACCTAAATGTATTTAAATTTAGTTTTCTGTCACGTTTTCAGGCGTTTCACCATGGCATTCGCTTCCACTGCAAAGTAAATCCATATCGCACATTAGCACCTTTAACAGATTCCTCCACGAACCCAGGAACCCAATGCGCAAAAGGCCATCAGATCGACGTCGGCCGGCGTTGGCCCGCGCACGGCCGTGCGCGGGCCAACGGCGGCCGACGTCGGTCCGATGGCCTTTGCGCACAGGAAATGCACTTGCGAAGTATGACCCGAATACAAACTATTACATGTATAATAGTAAATATAGTGTGATAGACTCCTCATCAAGTAAACACGGATACAAAACTTGAAATTACACTAACAACTACACATTATTCATTCGTTTTGACACTAAATAAAAAGCACTAATTATATAAGGTGCACATACACTGTCACACATATTACAGTACACCACTTTTTCTTACCATTTTTGACTACCGTATTGAAAATACGGTAGACGTCAGAGCACGCTGCATGCAAATGACAAACATAGGCGGGCACACATCAGACTCTGACAGTGAAGTAACATAAAAATTTCGTCATGCCTGGCCAGTACGCTCATAACCGCGTTGTTGAACGTACATTTGGCGGGAAGCGCCGTGTGTGTGTGCGTGTGTGTGTGTGTGTGTGTGTGTGTGTGTGTGTGTGTGTGTGTGTGTGTGTGTGTGTGTGTGTGTGTGTGTGTGTGTGTGTGTGTGTGTGCAGACACGAGTATATCCGGTGCTTCTGTATGTACAGGCCTGAAACGTTAAAAAATGCTTTGGTCGAGATTTATTTCGGAGAGCCTCCGAGCATATTCAAATTAAGTGACTAGTTCAAGAGAAAAATTGCCGTTTATATAAAGTCGGTTGACCCACATTTGAGTCCGTAATTTTCGTTTTATTCACTTGGAATTTTGGATATAGCTAGCTTGCATATAGACATTGGATGAGTTCGTAATCCAGCGTTGTACCTCTTCAATTTTTTTAAAAATAATAATTAATTCATTTTTGCAAGTTTTGGATCCACTATATGCTCAGATCAAACAGCCAGCCCTGGAAGAGGCTGTTTGGGAGAAACCAATCAGCCCTGGAAGAGGCTTCGTGCCTTTCGGATGAGTCACGTCAAACCGGCATCAAATTCGTCATTGTGTACACGGCGTCGTGAGACTAGCGATGCCATGACGTCAAGCTTATAGTGACGTCATTTTCCTGCTCGGACTATTCTTCTTCAGAATTCCTGTCGCTACACGAGCCCACAGAGCGTACTAATGGCGGGAAGCGCCGTGTGTCCGTCTTTATTTGTGTGCGCCGGCGTGTGTGTCAGTTGATCAGAGGTTGGCTTAGAGAGGAGGCAAATGGATCAGAAGGATAAGCTAAAAAATATCAACAATTCTGAATGTTCCTAAAAGAAAAACGCATGTGAGCTCCAAACAATACGATAGACTTTGGGATGAAATCCTCATCTTGTTATTACCAGTTTCGGGTACTTAGTTTTGTGAAAAGTTGCATGCATGCATTTCACCTAAGAGTAATCAGCATGTAAGATAGGCAATAATATGATGCCTAACTGTTTATCCTTAAAAATAGTTATAAAGTTAAATCTCTCTCTCTCTCTCTCTCTCTCTCTCTCTCTCTCTCTCTCTCTCTCTCTCTCTCTCTCTCTCTCTCTCTCTCTCTCTCTGTGGGTGTGTGCGGCAGTTCATGATTACGTCAGTGTTACGTGTGCTTCTTTACATACGGTTCTTCTGCATTCGCTTTTGATTTATTCCAAAGCAGTGATTGCCTGTGTGCCTCAACTTCTGTGATTTTCTCTTCTGGTTTGATTACAAAAGCTCTGCTAAGTTTTCATTGTGACAGTACGGTTTCAAGTGTTCAGCCTACGATACTTCACATCGCAGGCTACACTATTTGTTCAGCATCCGAGGTATTGCTGTCTTGTGCCTTTTGTGACACTATCCTTCACAGCGTGCATCCTACGGTAGTGAACATCGAACGCTGCACCCTTTAATGGTATTCAGCATCCCTTGTGTTGCTGTCTTATGCGCATTGTGATCACGCGTCGTTGTTTCAGGTAGCAACTGTTCATTGTGTTCAAGTGGTAGTGCCTTACTGCGTGATTTATTCAAGAATAATCGGATACTACCCCTTAACTTGAGTGTCAACAACAGTATACAGGATTACCCGGAGTCGGCTTTGTCAAGTGTCACTCGCCATTGGCGCTGTGTAACTATCGCGCTGGAGACTGAGACTGCGTCACGCTCGATAAATGCCGAACTCGTTTTTATATTCTATTTATCTTAGTTATAAAAGATTTTGAATGACTGTCTAATATGTGAAGCTCGTGTGACTGTATCATTGTGTCTTTACTGCTATACCTGAACTCATCAAAGATATAGTGCACAAAATGGCAGTTGGTCAGTCCAAGGACAAGCGTATCAATATGCGCATTGGTAATCTTAACGTCTATCACTTATTTAACAAAGTGTTAGATGTGAGTGTATATCTAAACAAGCCTGAACCATTCCACCTGTTTGGTCTATGTGAGACACGATTAAATTCCAATATGAGCGATGAAGCAGTTAGTATTCCTAATTTTTCTGCCTTTCGTCGCGACGCCCGAACACCGGGTAAGACAGGCATTGCTGTCTATACTCAAGCCAAGGGGAATCACAGCGCTGGACAGACAACAGTTAGATCCCCTGCCCCCGCCTATCAGGCACCCAATCGCCAGCCCACAGAGAAATACGCAGGTATAGAATAAGACAATCATTTCCATTCCTAAATAAGAATGGATCAGGTCTCTTATATAACCCATGTCTTTCTCCGGAACTTAGGAAGTAGGCAGGAGAAACATACATACACAAACATGAAGGTGCGCTACTATATGTGGTCGGGTAAATACCCTGATTTCCCACAGTAGATGCACAGAACATTACACAACAATGTAACGATACAAATTTTGCCTCGAGTTATACATGATACTCACAAACCAGATAGGTGAGGCTAGCGCTGGCAGAATTGTCAGTACTCAAACCAAGGGGAATCACAGCGCTGGACAGACAACAGTTAGATCCCCTGCCCCCGCCTATCAGGCACCCAATCGCCAGCCCACAGAGAAATACGCAGGTATAGAATAAGACAATCATTTCCATTCCTAAATAAGAATGGATCAGGTCTCTTATATAACCCATGTCTTTCTCCGGAACTTAGGAAGTAGGCAGGAGAAACATACATACACAAACATGAAGGTGCGCTACTATATGTGGTCGGGTAAATACCCTGATTTCCCACAGTAGATGCACAGAACATTACACAACAATGTAACGATACAAATTTTGCCTCGAGTTATACATGATACTCACAAACCAGATAGGTGAGGCTAGCGCTGGCAGAATTGTCAGTACTCAAACCAAGGGGAATCACAGCGCTGGACAGACAACAGTTAGATCCCCTGCCCCCGCCTATCAGGCACCCAATCGCCAGCCCACAGAGAAATACGCAGGTATAGAATAAGACAATCATTTCCATTCCTAAATAAGAATGGATCAGGTCTCTTATATAACCCATGTCTTTCTCCGGAACTTAGGAAGTAGGCAGGAGAAACATACATACACAAACATGAAGGTGCGCTACTATATGTGGTCGGGTAAATACCCTGATTTCCCACAGTAGATGCACAGAACATTACACAACAATGTAACGATACAAATTTTGCCTCGAGTTATACATGATACTCACAAACCAGATAGGTGAGGCTAGCGCTGGCAGAATTGTCAGTACTCAAACCAAGGGGAATCACAGCGCTGGACAGACAACAGTTAGATCCCCTGCCCCCGCCTATCAGGCACCCAATCGCCAGCCCACAGAGAAATACGCAGGTATAGAATAAGACAATCATTTCCATTCCTAAATAAGAATGGATCAGGTCTCTTATATAACCCATGTCTTTCTCCGGAACTTAGGAAGTAGGCAGGAGAAACATACATACACAAACATGAAGGTGCGCTACGATATGTGGTCGGGTAAATACCCTGATTTCCCACAGTAGATGCACAGAACATTACACAACAATGTAACGATACAAATTTTGCCTCGAGTTATACATGATACTCACAAACCAGATAGGTGAGGCTAGCGCTGGCAGAATTGTCAGTACTATATAGTAGCGCACCTTCATGTTTGTGTATGTATGTTTCTCCTGCCTACTTCCTAAGTTCCGGAGAAAGACATGGGTTATATAAGAGACCTGATCCATTCTTATTTAGGAATGGAAATGATTGTCTTATTCTATACCTGCGTATTTCTCTGTGGGCTGGCGATTGGGTGCCTGATAGGCGGGGGCAGGGGATCTAACTGTTGTCTGTCCAGCGCTGTGATTCCCCTTGGTTTGAGTACTGACAATTCTGCCAGCGCTAGCCTCACCTATCTGGTTTGTGAGTATCATTTATAACTCGAGGCAAAATTTGTATCGTTACATTGTTGTGTAATGTTCTGTGCATCTACTGTGGGAAATCAGGGTATTTACCCGACCACATATAGTAGCGCACCTTCATGTTTGTGTATGTATGTTTCTCCTGCCTACTTCCTAAGTTCCGGAGAAAGACATGGGTTATATAAGAGACCTGATCCATTCTTATTTAGGAATGGAAATGATTGTCTTATTCTATACCTGCGTATTTCTCTGTGGGCTGGCGATTGGGTGCCTGATAGGCGGGGGCAGGGGATCTAACTTGTTGTCTGTCCAGCGCTGTGATTCCCCTTGGTTTGAGTACTGACAATTCTGCCAGCGCTAGCCTCACCTATCTGGTTTGTGAGTATTGCTGTCTATGTTCATACGTCAGTCCAGCATCTTGTCCGCAGGCGTGTAGACTTAGAAACTGCTGAGGTTGAGTGTGTCTGGATGGAGATTCGATGTCCTAAGACCCGACCAGCTTTTGATGGCTTTTTGTATCGAAATCCATCAGCCACATTTGAATGGTATGACAACTTTCTGCACGCCGTCGACAACGTCGGTATGCCTGACAATGATGTGTTATTGTTAGGCGATTTTAATATCGACATATTAAAACCTCATGCTGCATGGCAGTGCACGGCAAATCAAGTAGGCTTGAAACAACTAGTCTCCTCTCCCACTAGGATCACCCAATCAACGGCAACAGTCATAGACCACATTTACTCCAACCGTCCCCAATCCGTGCCTAATGTTAGTGTCGCTGATCTCAGTATTAGTGACCATTATCCCGTTGTCTGCGAGTGCGGAAAAAAAAACATGGACACACTACTATAACGTTTCGCTCTTTCAAACGTTTTGATGAGACAGCTTTTCTAGCTGATCTTCACAACACTCAGTTTCAAACCGTATATAACGAAATTGAACTAGAAAAAGCTTTGTCTGTCTGGTACAAACTGTTCAGTAGTGTGCTAGACGGACATGCCCCGCTGCGAAAGAGAAGAGTAAAAAATCAAACTCTGCCCCCATGGCTAACTCAAGATATTATTCAAGCCATGTCTTTGCGAGACGAGCTGAGAGAACAAAAACGTTTTCAGGAATATAAAAAGCAGCGAAATCGGGTAAAGACACTGGTTCTTCAGGCGAAGAAATCGCTTTGTGATCGTATGATCAAGGAGAAAAAAAGATACATCTTCCCTCTGGCGTGCAGTAAACCTTGTTACCAGAGGTAGTAGTAAGAAATCACCAGTAACCCCTGCCAATCTCAATGCTAACACCTTTAACAACCATTTTCTCTCTGTTGTCGACTCCATAATCCCCTCGGGCACAAACCACCACCCCTATACATGCCCCGAGAGTTTGCTGAGCTTCTGTGAACAAAGGACAGCTGGCAAATCCCCCTTCTCTATTCCTACATTGGCTGTGCATGAGGTTGGTAAGCTAATCATGTCAATGAAAAGCAAAACGTCCTCGGGGCCAGATGAAATCAGTCCCAAGATTCTGAAAATCGCCCTCCCTTACGTTGTGAAATCCCTTACCTATATCTACAACTTGTGCATTGAGCACAACACGTTTCCGCAAGAATTCAAACAAGCCAAGGTAGTGCCATTACCAAAGTCTAAAGACCTGGAAGATGTAAATAACTATAGGCCGATTTCACTTTTGTCAACACTTTCAAAGCCGCTCGAGAGGCATATCCACAAGCACTTGTACACATATCTAGAGGACAGAGAACTACTTCATGTTTTTCAGTCAGGTTTCCTTTTGAAAAATTCCTGCCATACAGCGCTAACAAGACTAGTAGATACATGGCTGACGTCACTGAATAAATCAGAAATTACAGGAGCCGTGTTTCTGGACTTTAAAAAAGCTATTGACCTAGTTAACCACGAAATCCTGATTAAGAAGGTTGAAAAATATATTTGTGGTTCAAGCACCGTATCATTTTTTCGATCTTACCTAAGCAACAGACATCAACGGGTGTTATTAAACGGTACCTATTCGTCACCAGGCATTGTCAAACATGGAGTGCCTCAGGGGGGTGTCCTTTAGCCGCTACTGTTTTGTTTATTTATTAACGACTTGCCGCTTTGTCTCAGCAGCCCTGAGACAATGTGCGACATGTTTGCCGACGACACAACTTTAGCTCTCCACACACCCGCTACAGACTTAGTTACCATTAATGCACGGCTACAACAGAGTTTGCAAGAAGTTTCTGAGTGGTGTGAGACCAACGCGATGGCACTTAATCCAGTCAAAACAAAAGACATGGTAATTGCTACACGCCAGAAGCATCAACTTAAACCGCTTTCTCTCAGCTTGTCTCTCAATGACAACGTCATAGAACAGGTCGGGCAGCATAAATTGCTGGGAGTGACTATAGACGATCAACTAAAGTGGCAGCCCCACATAAACACCGTCTGTAAACGTGTCTCTAAGAATCTGTACATGCTGTCTAAGCTTAAATTCATCACTGACGTTGCCACTCGTACAATATTCTACAACGCTCACATCAAATCTCACATCGACTATGCATCAACAGTGTGGGATGGCTCAAGCGAGGTGCATTTGAAGAGGCTAAACTCCCTACATCGGAGAGCTGCCAAATTAATACTTCCGGCTCCTTATCTCTCAGCTGATCAAAAACTCGTGTCACTCTGAAGCAACACTTTCTTTTCAACAAGGGTGTCTTCATGTTTAAGTTGCATAAACAGTCATGTCCAGCGTACCTTAGCACTTTCTTTTCGGAACACGTGTCTGACGTTTCTAGATTTGGCCCACAATATCGACTCCCCGCCCACGTATTGACATCTTTAAATCAAGCCTGTCTTTTGCAGGAAGCTCATTATGGAATTCTTTGCCACTTAAGTTAAGATGTGCGCAAACCCTGTCGTCCTTCAAGATTAGCCTCTTCAAGCACCTCAAGTCATGTTTATAAGACATCCTTGGTCATGTCGGTGCCTCTAGCGCATCCACTGGTTCAACGTTCGCAGCTTTGTGATCAGTCTGTGGACTGCGTTTAACGCTGTACACTGCTCTAGGCGGGTGGTAGCATTCTGTCTGTACGTGTGTGCACGTGGTTGCGTGAGTGCGAGCGTATGTGAGTGGGTGTGAATCGTGCATCTGCTTTATTTTGTGTGTGCCATATTTAGTCATTCGTTCACATTAATGCTTATAATAGCTATGACTTCATGCAGTAACGTCAGTACCTCACCTGCTGTCTCACTCGAGTGACTATTGTTGATCAGCGAAGTCGAGGGAGACAAACAGTTTGTGCAAGTACTAGTTATCGTGGGGAGGAAGGAGGGAAGTTGGCAGAATGTCACAGTGGGGACGTCGATAGAAATTTTGTGTTTAAAAATGTTTTATTTGTCTATTATGTGCATTTTGATTTCCCGCCTTTTGAACTTTGGGTGTTTCGATGTTCTTTGCATGCATTTTCTTTTCATTTACATAATGTGTGTGTGTGTGTGTGTGTGTGTGTATGTGTGTGTGTGTGTGTGTGTGTGTGTGTGTGTGTGTGCGTGCGTGTGTGTGTATACATGCGTGTGAATGTATGAGTGCATGTGTACGTGTGAGTGCGCGCGTGAGTATACATGTTTGTGTTTGTGCGTATGTGTGCATAGTCATATGTGTGTGGTATACATGTATATAGTTTCATTTGTCGTTAGGCTTGATTCTGTATTTCTTTCAATTTTCTTGTTTTTACATGCATGTATATTTTGGTTAATATTTGTATGTGCGTTGTATGACTGTGAACTGTATTTTTTTTTTCTCTCTCTCTCTCTCTTTCTAGGGAAATTGCACCTCACTGTTCCTCTGGGGGAGAGAGAGAGGGGGGGGGGGGGCCGTGTGAGTGTGTGTATGCGTGTTGTGTAGTGTGTGTGTGCGTTGGTGTGTGTGTGTGTTTGCGTGTGTTGCAGTATGTGCGTGTGTCTTTGTATGTGTGTGGTGTAAAATGTGTGTGTGTGATGTAGAGAGTGTTTGTGCCTGTGAGCTTTTATTTACTTTCATGTGAAACTGCTGTTTTGTTTGTGATAGTGTTCAATGGTAGTTCTTAGCTTAATGGTAGTAACGGCAAGTTTAAAAATTGGTCCTGTTACCAAATACTTTTACCGTTATAAAATAAAGGTTCATTGTTCATTGTTCTCTCAAACACACACACACACACACACACACACACACACACACACACACACACACACACACACACACACGCACGCACGCACGCACGCACGCACGCACACACACACACACACACACAAACACACAAGTATTACCGTAAAAGGGTGGTGCATGATTTGTTCGGCGCCAATCCATTGCCAACCTCAGTTAACCGGCTTTAGCGGCTGATCTATTCACCGCGTTTTTTATGTATCGGATAGTTACGGAACCGTGATGTTGTTGAACAAAAACACACTTTAGAAAATAGCTCTCATTAGTTACCTCCCTCGACCCGCTGCTTTCTTCTTTCTGTTGTCTCATTCAGTTGCTAATCGTAATATACCGTACCGGTACAATGTCATGCTGTATTTTTTCGGTTTGCCGGTAATACCGTTAAACTTCAGTGTATCGTGACTCTGTGTGTGTGTGTGTGTGTGTGTGTGTGTGTGTGTGTGTATGTGTGTGTGTGTGTGTGTGTGTGTGTGTGTGTGTGTGGTTGGTGTGTGTGCGTGCGTGCGTGCGTGTGTGTGTGTGTGTGTGTGTGTACGTGCTTGCGTGTGTGTGTGTGTGTGTGTGTGCCGGGTGTGTGTGTGTGTGTGTGTGTGTGTGTGTGTGTGTGTGTGTGTGTGTGTGTGTGTGTGTGTGTGTGTGTATGTGTGCGTGACTGCTCCATCGCGCTTGCGCTTGCATAGTTGTTTGCCTGTATGCACGGACAAGTTATACGCACGAATGAAAACTGAGCATACAAGCAAACATTATGGATTATGATAATATTATGGATCATAATAATCACAATGGCAACAATAACAGTACTGAACATTTGTTTATCGCTTATCATGTTCTAACCCTTTGGGCGTCCGGATAGCGGTTTTAGCAGTAATGATTCCTGCAGGAATCATCGCGACTAAAACCGCTACCGACACCCAACGGGCTAAAAATAGGACTGAACCCTGTCGCAGCAGAAAAACCTAAAACTCCTCCCTTGTTTACATTTGACAGATTTGGCTGTCTTAGAATGGCCCTAATAGACGAAGGCAGCGTGCCCCGTGGAACGTGCTACCTTGATCACATTTGTGTGGCGGACGGGTTCAGGGGGAAAGGTATCGGCAAAGCATTGATGACAGTTGCTGACCAGCACGCGATAGCAGCGGGATGTCAGGCAAGTGTCAATGTCACCACACTGTGCGCGCTGGTCTGTGCTTTAACTCATTCGAGACGTGCCGCCTCCGGATACGCGGCTTATGCCGCGTATCCGGAGGCGGCACGTCTCGAATGAGTTAACCCATTGTGGGTCTAATGGTTGTTGTGATGCGTCTAGTGTGGTAGTGTAGCGTCTGTGCTTGTCGCTCTCGCTTTCAGCTCCCACCGCTGGCTAGCAGTTTTGCGAAAAGGGGAGCAGAACATGTCAGTCTCTCCCTGCCAGTACACAGCCTCTCCAACAACAAGCCTCATGTAGTGCCTCCTCGTGGTGACTCATGGTAACCGAGCACCTTACGGACTCGGGCCGAACTACAGAGGACTCGGAGGAGATCTGGCCCCCAGACATGCGGCATGCAGGCCCATCGATGTGTGGACAAGCCCTGATGCCCATGAACCAGATCCCCAGCTATGGGTAAATAGCCCCACTGCCTTGTGGGTGCCTTGGGAGAGGCAAAGGCTAGGGGAGAAAACCCTATACAAATCCGGGCAGGGATGCTCGATAGCCTTGGTTGGCAGATCTCCTTCGAGAAGGAAAACTCCGAGGAAAAACCTGAGTAGATGGGACCCATAAGCCTTGGTCGGCAATCCATCTAGGAGAAGGATACTCCAAAACTAAACCATCCTGTGCTCCCAGGAAAGGCCTTTTGACCAGGAGCTAAGGGTGAGGTAACCCCGACAGAAACCCCGAGTGCTGAAGACGGAGGTACTGGGCTGCACAGCGCACTCTAATAAACCACAGTACCATGCATATACAGCCACATGACACTTGGAGATGGATTCAACAGGAATGGTGCTCGCCCTGTGGAGTCTCACCAGGCAGGTGCAGTACCGGGCTCTGCGCCTCTTCAGAGCCCACCCCCAGCGACTGGAGGACCTTCCCGACTGTCTCGAGGAGCCAGGGGACTGGGAAGTAGAGCGACTGGCCAACGAAAAAACAAGACCAGAGACAAAGAAAAAGCCAATGTGAACATCATGCACTGGAATGCCGAAGGGGTTACCAGCAAGAAAACAGAACTAGAGCACTTTCTGCATGAAAACAGCATAAACATCTGCTGTATACAAGAGACGCACCTGCAAGAAGGGAAACCATTTAAGATCAGAGGATATCAGGTCTTCCGAAGTGATCGCCAAGGGAGGAAGAAAGGGGGGGTTATGACCCTAGTTAGAAACAACCTGAATGCCAGCGAAACCAGGAGATTCATGGAAGAGGCAGAATACATCCAGGTCAAGGTAACCACCAGTGACAGCACCCTTGACCTTGTCAACTACTACTGCCCTAATGATAAGTTGCTGTCCCTCAACACTATCCAGGTCCCGGACAGTGGATTCCTCATCACTGGTGACTTCAACAGCCAGTCCCAGAGTTGGGGATATGACACACTGGACAAGAGAGGAGAAGACATTGAGGAGTGGCAAGATGAAAACCACCTGATACTTGCCAATGACCCTGAGGACCAACCTACCTTCTACTCTCGCCGCTGGCACACCACCACTACACCGGACCTGGCGCTTTGCACTGAAGATGTTCATAAGCGCCTCAGCAGAACAGTAGGACCACAGCTAGGAGGAAGTGACCACCGCCCTATCCTCCTAACCCTAAAAGGATGCACAGCAGCTAGCTCGCCACACCGGCCAAGATGGAACTACCGAAAGGCAGACTGGCGCTTGTTCAGTATCCGAACAAATGAGCTAATGCAAGACCTCACTGTTTCTGGAAGGAACATCAACAATGTGGTCAGAGAGTTTAATGACATTATCAGTAAGGCAGCCAAGGAATCCATACCTCGAGGGGTCCGGAAAAACTACACCCCATACTGGACCGCAGATCTTCAGAAATCACATGACAACCTCACTAGGGCCAGAGAAGACGCTGAAACCAACCCCAGCCAAGAAAACAACATCAAGCTACAACACAGTAAGGCCCAGTATCTGAAGATGAAGTTGGAGTGCACAAGAAGAAGTTGGAGAGAGAAGACTGCAAGACTAAACATGGACAGGGACACCACGAAGTTGTGGAGACTGACCAAGGCGTTGAACGATGAGGGCACCAGGGAACAGAAGATCACCTTGGAAGAAGAAGGGAAAGCACTGACTGGTAGGAAAGCTGCAAACATGTTTGCACAGATCTATGCGAAAGAAAGTGACACCACTGTCCCACGAATGCTTACGAAAGAAATCAGACAGGAAGAAACAGAGAGAACAAGAGATGCGAACATCCATGATGCAATGAAGAAGGACATCACCCTTCCAGAACTGAAGATGGCCATCAAACAGCTGAAGAAGAAAAAATCTCCAGGTCCAGACAGCATCTCAAACGAGATGTTACAACACCTTGGCAACACTGCCTTAATGAAGCTACTGGACATCTTTAACCACAGCTGGAGAGGAAGACAGGTACCCCAGTGCTGGAAGGAAGCCAGGATGATCCCAATTTTGAAGAAAGGGAAGAATAAATCCAAAGCCCTGAGTTATCGCCCCATCAGCCTGACAAGTTGTGTGTGCAAGACCATGGAGCGCATCATCAACAAGCGCCTGCAGTGGTACCTGGACTCCGAGAGCATTATCGTGCCAGAGCAAGCCGGCTTCAGAAGTTACAAGAGTACAGAAGACCAGACAACACACCTTGCACAGGTCATAGAAGATACCTTTCAAGATCAGAAGGTGACATTAGCTGCCTTCATTGACCTACAGAAGGCTTTCGACAAGGTGTGGAAGGTTGGTCTCCTTGTGAAACTCCTTCGCAGTGGCATCCAAGGGAATATGTACCGGTGGACCAAGTCATATCTGCACAATCGCAGAGCCCGTGTGACAGTGGATGGGTACTGTGGCCAAAAAGTGCTGTTGCGTCAGGGGGTGCCACAGGGGGGAGTCCTGTCACCGACCCTGTTCATACTTTTCATCAACGACCTTGTGCCAGAGCTACCAAAAGGAGTACACGCAGCCCTGTACGCAGACGACCTAGTACTCTGGTGCACAGAAGAGTATGCAACAACTGCTACATACAGGATGCAGCTAGCCCTGGACAGGCTGACAGACTGGACCAACAACTGGTGTGTGACCATCAACACAGAAAAATCATCAGCCACACTCTTCCCTCTCTCCAACAAGGCAAAGGCTGGCAACCTAACACTGGGCAACACCCCGCTGCGGTATGAAGACCAACAGACATACCTGGGAGTCACCCTTGACAAGAGGCTGACGTGGAAGCCGCACATTTGGAATGCAGAAGCGAAAGCTAGAAGAAAGCTGCACATCATGAGAAAACTGGCTGGAGCACAATGGGGAGCCAATGAAAAGATCCTCAAAAATGTATATCAAGGCACAGTGAGACCACACCTTGAGTACGGATCTAATGCATGGTTGACGGCAGCCCAGTCACACCAGCAGACCATTGACAGAGTTCAGAACCAGGCACTGCGTATCATCACCGGCGCAATGAGATCCACACCAATTGAAAAGATGGAAGAGACAACAGGCATCCCACCCCTGCGCATGAGAAGAGATTGCAAAGCCTTGATACAGTCCACAAAGATCAAGTCTTCCAAAGACCACCCTATGAACGCTAGGATGAAACAACCAACCTCAGGGAGACTGAAAAGATCAAGCTTTGTGAAGGAGACGAGAGCACTGCAGAGAAAACACCAGGCAAAGCTGCCTGCGCAGGTAGAGGCTCTGAATCCTGCTAGCGACCTTCCACCTTGGGAAAGTAAGCCAGAAAACATCACCATCTCTTCCACGGTACCCTACATCACCACCAGAGATGAGCACAGCACTGTGAGCAAGAAAGCCCTGACACTGGCCATGCTCGAAGAAAAGTATCCCCAGGAAGCATGGATACGGGCATACACCGATGGATCAGCCACAGATGCAGTTCAGGATGGAGGGGCTGGGGTGTACATTCAGTACCCAAACGGAAAATGGCAGGCAGAGGCAGTACCAACAGGCCTTCACTGCACAAATTACAGAGCTGAGGTGGAAGCCCTGGTCCACGCAGCTAACACCCTTAGTGGCACTGCAGACTCTGATGCCCAGATTGTCTTCCTTACTGATGCCATGTCTGTCCTTGAGGCAGCAACAGCAAGCAAACTGCCACGTCTACAAGAGACACTGCAAAACATCAAGTGCACCAGACTGGTGCTGCAGTGGATCCCTTCACACTGTGGCATCTACGGCAATGAAGAAGCTGACAGAATGGCAAAAGCGGGCGCAGAGAAAGAACAAGATGAAAATGGAGTCAGCTTCACAGAGATGAAGACCATCATTAAGTCTGTGTATAGACCACCACAACGGCCCATAGACAGTTACCATCAGCTGTCCAGACAAGAGCAGGTGACCATCTTTCGTCTGAGGACCGGGCACAACCGACTCAATTTCCACCTGCACAGACGCTTCCACCTCGTGCCATCTCCCCTGTGCCCTTGTGGAGAAGCAGAGCAGACCACAGAGCACATCCTCCAGGACTGTGGGAACCACCAGCCGCTGAGGGAGGATATATGGCCGAAGCCCGCCACTCTACAAGAGAAACTGTACGGGCCTGTGGAGGCACTACAGAAGACCACAGATTTCATTTTGAGAGCCAAACTCCAAGTGTGACGGCGTTCGAGAAGAAGAAGAAGAAGAAGTTAACCCATTTAGCCCCGGGACCCTGCAACAGGAGATGGATTGATCATGATAATTGAAGGGTAGTGCGAGGAGAGCTTGGCGCCTTCAGGCACTACCCTTCTGAATTATCATGATAAAATCCATCTCTTTCAGATGGCACATAGTCGTCATTCAACGCCTCCAAAAGTTTGGAAATGCGGCCGTGGGGTTAAGAGGGTTAACCTTCGACCTTACTGTGCCATTGCCCTAAGAGTATACATGCATTTGTATTGCTTGATGTCCAGTCAGCCAAGTACAATCAGTCTGACGATCGTTACACGCGTGTACTTCAGTGACTGACTGGGCTTCAAGCAATTAGTAAGAAAATCCAAAGGAATAAGAAACACGGTTTAAAAAGACTATAACAACACAATTTATTAATATTTCGGATTAAACCCTTTTTTTCAAAACAGACGAACGAGTACAGAATGGGCAAAGAAACACACAGTGTGCTACGTATTTCAGTTACCTCGAGTGGGGGGGGGGGGGAGTTTCAACTTTTTGGGGGGGACCTTCAACCTCACATTAAAGGCCTCCCCGACGTTAGACCTTACTTCCAGGGGCCGAACGAAAAATCAAAAAAGCGGGAGAGGGGGGGGGGGGGAGGAGGGAGGGGGAGGGGCGGGGTTAAGAGAGAAAGCGTTTGCGTGTTGACTCTCACAATTCGCCAAAAATATCGAACAACGGGGGCTGCACCACCCCTGGACACCCCCCCCCCCAGATCCGCCCATGCTTGTCTTAGTATTTGTATTGGCATAACGTCTCTCAGGCGCATTGAGCATATTGTTTTTAACCGCTTTGAATGTTGATTGATTGTTGAGGCAGTGTATTTACCTGATAATGACTGGTGGTTGTGGCAGAGTATCTATCTATGGATGGCGTCTGACAATCGGGCCAGGAACCTGTACGAGAGGCAGGGCTACTACACGGTGACCTCATCCACACTATGCTGCTGTGCTTCATGTATCACCGGAAGAAAGGTAGACATTTCACCAGTGCTCACATAATGTGTCATTTTGGCTGCTTACCGAAGGTCCATAAATTTCTAGAAGTTTTCGAACCTTTGGTGAAAAAAAAGTAAGTGACCTCTTGATAACCCATCCCGGCTTGAGAATATTACATAAAATGACCAGCGGGGGCTCATTTGCAGTTTGGTGGAACGGCTTGAATATCCCACGACCCTGCAGTTTTATTAGCTCATCAGTGCAATACACCAAAAGAAGTTATAAGCGTGCCCAGACGGACTATACTAATTTTCATTTAATTCTTCAGCTAAAGAATGGTTGTGTTCTCACAAGCTGCCCCTTATAAGAACACTTATATTTAGGTAAAAGAAACAAACTTCATGTGGCAGTGGCAGTAATTATCTGTGGGCAGCGACTGACAACCGGGCCAGGAACTGAGTAGCTGAGTTAAAGTACCATTACGCGTAAATTTGAAGACACATTTCAGCACCATTTGTGTTTGTTATGCCATGTCGACACACCTAATGAACTTTAACAGCAAAAGCACACGCGTAATCGCACTTATTTATTCACCCCAG
Source organism: Semisulcospira habei (assembly GCA_036245525.1). Taxonomy (NCBI): domain Eukaryota; kingdom Metazoa; phylum Mollusca; class Gastropoda; family Semisulcospiridae; genus Semisulcospira; species Semisulcospira habei. The sequence continues at coordinate 151,949,722 of BTPG01000006.1, forward strand.
CCATTAGCGTGTCAATCTATTTTTAACTGTTTCTCATACTGAAAGCGTCGTATTTATAGCACGGAGTAGAGTCATTGTCAAATTACTTGATATCAAAACAACGTGTGCTGAACTAGATTCTCCTGTGTTTAAATGAACTATAACTAGACCTGTGTGTAGCGTTTCGTAACCGTCTGTTACAGAAGTGTATCTTCAGTTTGAACAGTTACGGCAGTAGTGGGCCTTCAATATTAGCAGCGCTTCTAATAGTCCTCTTATGAAAATATGTATGCATTCAGGCCTGTGACGTGCACATGCTGTGACTAATCATGTCGGTGAAAATACAAAATGATTTGCATTAACCCATTTCGCCCCGACGCCCGACAGAAGGTGATGGACTGAGCATGATAATTAAAGGATAGTGCCAGATTACCTTGTCGCCTTGAATTATCATGCTCCGTCCATCACCTGCAACTGATACATAGTCATTAAGTAACACTTACAAAATTTGGCAAGTCAGTGGGACCGTGGGTTTAAATGGGTTAAACCCAACTTTTATCTCACCTGTAGCTTGTAAGTTTGTTGTTTTGTCTTCCCTGAAAACATGCGTGGCGTGGAGTGTATTTAAAAATACTGATGAACACTAAGGTAAATATTACGGCACTCGTCATCTTTGCAAGTGGCCTCACGTATCTATGGGCTTGCGTATGCACTAATTATACTTTCAGTTTTTAACTCTGCAGAATCCGCAATTAACTCATTCCACACCAGGACCGAAATCCCCCAATTTTGAAGTTGCCCTCCGAAGGACTGTATTACAATTATAAGGACAGATCGAGCATGATAGTTCAAGGGTGGTGCCAGAATAGCTTGGCGCCAAGCTATTCTGGCACCACCCTTGATCTATCATGCTCGATCCATGTCTTGCTGTGGTGTGTCGGGGCTGAATGAGTTAATTATTATTTCGGCTTCATTTGTCGCACAATGTGTGCCGTTCATCCTTCTGTAGGTGACATTTGCTTCTTCTCACAAGACCGACAAGTGAAGGGAGAAGAATACTGATTTGGATGACAGGTCACAAGCAGTTTATCTCATACATCGCAAATTTAATAAGAACGCATGTATGCGTACCAAGTGAAAACAAAAAATACGAAAGAACATCTAAACTAGTAAAGATCTTCTTTACTGATGGGCGCGTGTGCCCGGACTCTCACCGCTCGCCAAAATATCAAACAGTAGGGGAGTAGGGGGGAGTTTCCAAACTCACCCGAAAGAGGCTTTGTTACAGCATTTTAAAGAATTATTGGTGATGGATGAGGGGGGGGGGGCGGCGGAACCCTTTCATTCCCCCCCCCCCAGATCCGCCCCTGTATGCTTAAGAAAATTCAGATATGTTACAGGATATGCCTTTTTCATGGAGGAGCTGTCGTTTTGCTATGACGCTGACATGTGCACCGGTTAAAATAGACGTACGGCGGGTGCCCGGCGTGACTACACGACTCAGTTTTTGTTGTTGTTGTTGTTGTCTGCGGTATTGAAAATATGGTAGACTTTGAGATGAGGCTGGTCGAAACCCGTTCAGGCGCACGCAAATAACATAATAGGCAGGCGGGCCAGAGATAGTGGCAAAGAAGTAACAAGATTAAAAATCTGATGACGTCACGTCTAGCTAGACCTTGATTTTGAACATCTTTTGGCTCGAAGCCGGCACCGTGTGTGTGTGTGTGTGTGTGTGTGTGTGTGTGTGTGTGTGTGTGTGTGTGTGTGTGTGTGTGTGTGTGTGTGTGTGTGTGTGTTTATGTGTGTGTGTGTGTGTGTGTGTGTATGTGTGTGTGTGTGTTTGTGTGTGTATGTGTGTGTGTGTAAACACGAACATCTCCGAAGTTTGCATACGTACAACTGCTTGAAAATCGAGGAAATGCTTCCTCCATGGGGTGTCTAGGAGAGCCTCCGAGCATATTGAAATTTGATGTCTCATTGGAGAGGTAAATTACCATTTAAAGAAAGTCGGTTATTTTACATTAGAGTCCGTAATTTTGTTTATATGCACTTGAAATTTTGGATCATGTATAGTTAGTTTGGAGAAAAACATTGGATAAGTTTGTTACCCAGCTTTGTACGTCTTCAACCTTTTCGAAAATAAAACTTCATTGCGGAAAAGAATGACAAAAGTAACGCGTCAGTGTTATATAATGAAGTTTCTGTCATCCCATTTTGTTCTTCTTCAGAATGGCTGTGGCTACGCCCAGCTAACAAAACGTATAACGAAGCGCCGAGTGTCTGTCAGTGTTTGTGTGCGCCATTGTGCGGATCGGTGGGTAGGGTGAGTTTATGTGGAAAGAGATGAATCAGGATGAAGCTTAAACACAGGAACAACTCTGAACGTTTCAAAAATAATGTGAGCTCAAACAATACGGTAGTTTGGGATGAAATCCTCATCTTGTTTTTTTTTTTAAATTAATTTTTTGTTTTAAATTACAGTACCACAGGTTTGTTTTCTGTTGCATAAATTTGACAAGATGGAGAAACGGTTAAGTGACGTACAACAATCTCACTTGTCAAACATGTAAGACAACATCTAACCCAATCAGTAGGTTTACTGGTTGTTTCCTGCCCAAGCCTAACGGGAAAACGCCAGTTTTTTCACCCAATTGAGAGAAAAGTTGAGTGTTCAAGGTGTTGGTATTTTCTGAATAAGTACGCTTCTGTAGAAATCTTGAATATTTTGAGGTATTTGGTCCAAGTATGATAGGTATGCAGTCCCCCAAACACACTTCACCACCTCGCCAAGAGAGAGATAATAAGAGATCCGAAAGACAATGAATTCAATAATGCCGCATCAGTCATTAAATTACGTCATTTTTAATATTAAAATTATGACCCCCCATTATGTCCCCATTATTTCTGAATCAACCCTTTGATTTAAAAAAAAAACTGACGAGCATGACCGATGCGGCCTTATTGATCTGATTATCTTACGGATCTCTTATTATCTCTCTCTATAACTATTGTCTCTGTGAACACCTAATCATGTACTGTTAATTAAAAAAATCGCGACCATGTCCAATACACTCTTTTACGACCACGGCATCGTAACTCGGGTGATCAGACATGAACAGCAAACCTGCCTACTGTACTGCACTAACACACACACACACACACACACACACACACACACACACACACACACACACACACACACACACACACACACAGACACACATACATACATACATACACACAAACACACATAAACACACACACATACATATATACAAACACACGCACACACACACACACACACACAGAGGACACATACACACATTTGAGTAGGTAAAAACCAGAGATTATTTTTGCAAGAGACTTAGATTCTCACGAGCCTCTTTCTTTGTATCCCCACCCGGGTCTGCCCTGGGGGACTTGGGTGGGGTTAGGTATTGTTTAGTTCCCAGGGTCACCCTGGTCAGCCCCACAGGGTGGGTTTTTCTCTCTATTCTGGGGCTTTGTGTTTCTGTCTACCCTTGGTCCATTCACCTGTATTTGCCTTTTTAAAACTCTCCCTATTGTCTGCACTGCCTGTAGCTCTTGAAATTGGATGCGTGTTGCTAAATGGTCTTAGCTTTATTTAGGCCCCATGTGTTAGGTTTATTTAATGTATTGGACCGGCTGGCGACATACATTCAATGTTCTGTTTAGTTTTTTTCACAAGCAGTGCAGGCACGTCCTGAGAAAGCCTTGTTGTTGTCGGGACGTTAAGCAATGTACAATCAATCAATCTTTCTTTGTAGGTTTAGATTCTCAAGATTTTTTAGAGTTAGATTCTCAAGAGAACTGCTTTTTCAGGATTTCAGTCAACAGTCAAACATAAATACATAAATAACCTAAGTTTCTTTGGGACTGCTTGTGGCCGAGAGGATAGTTCGCTGGTTTAGTGAAGTTTAGTATTGATCAAACTAAATTCACTGTGCCGGGTTCGTTTCCCGATCGCGGCGTCCAGTTGACTCTCTACACTACAGGGCTTTCACAGGAAAAGGTGAATGCAATACCCGCCAGGGTTAGCCCCCCTCCATAGGGGGTTAATAGCGCATGAAATTAACCCGGGTTACATCGATTCCTGTGAAAGCAGGTGCCAGGTCACCAAGCAGCCCTTTTATCATTTTTTTTTCATTTTTATTTTTTAAATAATTTTTTCCCATAGATTTATTATTTTATTAGAAAAACATCTCATCCGGTAAAAAGCACTTTGCATAAATTATAACAGCTCAACCGGCAACCAAACCCCCCCACCTGGCAAAGATAAGTACTATCCGGTCATGTCTAAGGCTAAAAACGATCTCGGTCTTTTTAAAACTTTATGCATATTTTAATGACGAAACAACCTGACGAGTCTTAACGCTACCCGACCAGACTGGTGGAGCAAGTTTTGTGTTGTGTCTCCGTTTTGTGTGCAATGTAGCGTGTTATTGATTTGCCAGCGAGGTGGAACACTGCACCAAACACTGTACTGTATTGTTTTGTAAGACATGTTAAGTCTACACTAACAAACAGACACACTAACACACACGCATATCACTAACACACGTGCTAACACACACACACACACATACACACACATGCTAACATACACACCAGCCATCAAAAGCACAAGGTTGTTAAGTACGACCTCGTGTCACTATAATATTATTGTACGATATTTCTTCCGGGTGCATACCTGACGCGAGCCATTGTAACCCACCAGTGCGTGAGACGATAATCACTCCTATTCAATTTTATGTGCTGGTGGTCCGGTTAGACTGGTGTACATGTTTAGACTGTAACAGCTGAAAAGAGACACATTCCTTAGAAAATCATACTCTGCTTTATACAGACACCCGTCTGAGAACATATACAACAGATCCTCAAGAGCCCCATACCTGACTCCCGTTTTACAACGTACAGTCGGTTGTACTTTCAGATTTTTCTTTGGGAGTAAGCTGTTGAGTCTTGACTATGAGCATTTACAACTTGTAACAAATCAATACTCTGCACCACTCGGAACTCCCTATTAAGTGTGCCACGTTAACGATATATATGTCACACTTTCCTCTGTTGACGACACTCTAGACTGTTGACGAGACTTGTTTACCCACCTTGAGGCAAAAGAGTTGGTGGGTGGTTGAGTTCTGAAAAAAATCTTTGCAATGTGTCACACCACATAGGACAGACAAGTCTTGTCTAGGGGTAAACGTAAAAAGTCATGGACTATATAGCTGACTGGTGTAAATGTATGAAGTTACTGTTATGTACTTTCTAGAATAACATGATTTTGCTTCATAACAAATTTTTAAGTTACCTGCAATTTTGTTTTTTGTTTTAAATTTTTTATATTGTGATAAAATGAACCAAGACGAACTCCTTCTATTGAATGATATCAATGCTGTAGCCTTAGACTCTAAAAAAACAGCGTCTTCTTTCTGTAGTTGTGTCAGGCAAATCAAAGGCGTATCTCGGGAAACAATACATGACAGAAGACATAGAATCTCTCACCGCTGATGAGCTAATCAAACTTCATTTGAAATATGAAAATCACATTGCTTCACTAATGACTCGTGATTTGAGTCGATCTCTTGTATGCCTATACACAAAAGCAGTGAGTCACTTTCTACCTGTAGACACTGACAGTCTTTCACACCACCTTGAAAGCAATCCTATTGTTTCAAGTTCAATTGGTAAATTAGCATGCGTCATGTTTTACAAGTTTGGAAATTACTTTGTGTGATGAAGCTCTATGCTTGTGCATAGTGCTCGCACAATAGGATTAGTACGGTACGGTTTTTGTTGACGGTTTGTTTGTGCCGATAGTCCGTGGGGCCTGCTGCCCATGTGGAATCTGTAAGACATGGTTAGCACGGAGTTTTAGTGAGTTCTGTTTAGTGAGTTCTAGGTGGAAGCTGTGACTGTCAGAGGTCTAGATCGGGAGTGCGGGCTGTTTTGTCGTATGGAATGGTTGTGTTTGAGTTACCTAGCCCGCATTCCAAGACTCTGAAGCCTAGATTTCAGGTATGTTTCTATAAACGTAGTATTGATAGTTGTTTAGTTAAAGACAGTATGCGTGGTAAGATTAAGGTGGTTGTATAGCGGTGTTCCGGTTTGGTTTAGTATAGTATGTTTAGAATTCGGTGAAGTAACCGGTGTTTTTGTATACAGTTGTTTACCGAATTAGATGACTAAAGGAATATGAAGTGTGTATGTCTAAGCCGCTATGAAGATAGTACGTGGTTGGGTAAGCATAGTCTTTTCCAGGGTATAGAGTAATGTATAGCAAGAGTGTCAGTTAGGCTATAGTCTGTTTCGAGATAGTGACAGAGATATGGGGGTGATACGAAAATAGTTTATGAAGCACGTGTGTGTGTGTGAACGAACGTGTGAGTTATTTGTATCAGCCAGGTTACGTGACGTTTCTCATTGATCCAATATGTTGTGTGTTTAGCAAGTGTTACGTTGGGACTTTTGTTGTCTATTCAGAGTTCTTGTAAAAGAGTGGAAAGACGGACGCCGAGACGTCGAGTCGCAGGTGGGACCTACGTGAGGTCATCCCTCCAGCTCTTCTGAGAGTGAGTCTGACTGGGGACCAAGACACCCAAGTCCAAGTGAGAATTGAGTACCGTACGAGAACAAGGACGTCCGTGCCCAAAGAGAGACAGGACGGCAACAAGCGTACGACGAAGGACTTTCACGCCTAGACGCGAGAAGGACCAACGTAACCAGGCAACATCAACAAACAGGTTGGAGGCAATGTGAGACTAAGACCTAACCTGGCAAAGATATTGTGATACCTGTGTGGTGTGATAATAGAACAGTGTATATAGTTGATAGTCATTTAAGTCGTTCTTTTTCATTTATAGTGTATAAAGGTTACTTTAGAAAGGGAGCCCGTGTGTTGTGTTTTACCGCATGAATGCGCCCGTCTGAGTCAGTGGCGGTGTATGCGTCTGTTGCGTGAGAGTCTGTGCGTACGACTGTGGGCAAGTCTGCGTGCGTTACACTTTGCATCTGTTGTAACATTGCTTGTTACCGGGAGCCATATTGATTTTTCAAAAATAAATTTTACTGCAGAAGAAAATGGATGAAACCCAGACGACTCCACAACCGAACCCTGTCTTGACACAGGTACAATTAATGGTGACTAAGATTAAAAGTCCAGGCAGGGTTGAGGCTGGGAAAAGAGTAGCTGCATTGAACAAACAAAGAAAGTTAGAACTACTGCAAAAGGTACATGTAACTGACCCACCGTCAATATCACCATCGGTGACATTACCAGCAGGGCCGCTAGGTCCGTCACACCCACAACAAAGTGAGAGACAAACAACCCAGTCTAACCCTGACCCCGAAACTCAAACAGCAAAATATATAATTGTCGGATTTGTTGTCGGATTTGGTTAAGTAGGTTACCAATTATACAAAAAAATACAAACCACGGACTCGTACAGTGTCCAAAAAAATCAGACACTCCAAAAACAAAACCAGAAGTCGCCACATTACCAGTAACACCCAAAGCCGTTGACCCATTTCATATGCAGTGAATAAAATATTATTTTAATTTTTATTGCCTAAGAAAATGAGCGACTCAAAGAACTTAATGAACCTTGTGTATCACTCTGCCGTGATTAGTGGACTAGCAGTAGCTTATTCTATGCTGGGAAAAAGTCTACTCAAAATGAAATCAGCAGACCTCAGCAGATTAGATCTGGAAGACAGTGCTAAGCTAATTGCAGTCGTTACTGCGTCAATTGCAACAAAAGATTTTCTTGTCAAGCAAGGAATTATCCCCGAAAATGTTTCTATGTAAATAAAAGTATGGCGACAATAGCTATTATGATTGGGGGCGCCATGGTCAATGCACTTGCTTTCAGTGGATCAAACTATCTCTTTTCAAAAATGGGTAGAGAGGAATCAGCAGAAGAAATGAAACGTCACAATGAGGCATCAGAAAAACTTGCACAAGCCCAACAAGATTATGAAAAGAATAGAATAGAGAAACTTGATTTCATCAATGAAAAACTCAGACTTGAAGGCCACGCACAGCATACGTTTTCAAATACAGACGACACAATTCGTGAGTATTTTTTAGTCACTGGTAATGACATGTCTGTCCCAAAACCGAAACTAAGTGACTATTACAAACCAAGTACAGAACAAAGAAACGGAGAGATAATCTTTGTTCTAGTGGGAATGACATTCGTATTTTTTACGGGACTTTATATTGCTAGAAAAGATGAACGTGTAGAAAATAAACTGTCAAAAATATATTACTCTCCAATTGGATATTGGAAAGGACAAAAAGCTATTCAGAAATTACGTGCCGCTGTGGGCGGAGATGTATCACTCAATGAGATAAAACACTGGTTACAGAGACAGGCAATTTGGCAGGTTTATTTACCTGCTCCAAGAAAAATAACAAGACCCCATTTTGAAAACACTACCCCAAATGACACGCATCAAATGGACCTTCTGTTTCTTCCACATGATACAATAAGAAAAAAGCGTTACAAATACGCACTGACTGTTGTAGACATAGCTTCAAGGTACAAAGACACTGAACCCATATCTGACAAAACAGCCAGTACAGTTGCTACAGCATTAACAAAAATATATAGTCGTGGTCCTTTAAGATACCCCAGACTTGTACAAGTTGATGACGGATCAGAATTCAAAGGTGCCGTCAATCAGTTATTTGCGAAGCATGGTGTACTGGTTAGATGAGGCATTCCAGGTGTACACAGATCACAGGCAATTGTAGAAAATTTTAATAAACAGTTATCAGAAAGACTTTTCAGCTACCAGTATTCAAAGGAACTCATGCATGACGCACGAAACACAGAGTGGGTTAAGAGATTGCCACATGTGATAAAAGCAATGAATAATGAAGGACACCCTAAGCCTGCTGATGCTATTAAATTGAAAACAATTACAGAGCCAAAAACAGGACCAACCCCAGCACCCGACACAAGTTTATTTACTAAACAGGTAAGATATTTATATCAACCTGGAGAATCAGAAAATGATGTCAGACGCAGGGCAACCGACCCCATTTGGTCTACGTCTGTACATAATATAAAAAAATAATTCCCGGTCCTGACACAACAATATATTACCTGTATGACCCTGCCCCACAGAGGGCATTTGTCAGAGAAGAATTACAGATTATTCCCCCAGACACTGTTACTCATTTCAGTAACTAACTCATCAATTATTTCATCAACCAGTTCATCAGCTATTTCCTCAGATAACTTGAGCCTGTAATGTCCAGGCGCATAAGCTTTTTCCTTACTATGAAAAACACGTTTTGTGTCCCCAACTGCAAGTGACTTTTTATGCGTTTGGATCATTTCAAGATTATGTTTATTTGATCTCAGTGACTTGTTCGGATAATCAGGCATTAATACCCCATCTAATACTTGCTTGTAATGTTCATGACGTATGTCTTTATTTTTTATTGCTGTTTTTTTTTTATACCTTTGGCTTTTGACTGACTTCCTTTCTGATGCAATATAGAATACATTTTTGATCTCAGTCCAACATACTCAACTATAGGCACACCATTCAGTTCATCTTTAAACTTTCCAGGCACTTTTTTGTTTTGTATGCTAAACAGTGGATGGTCTTTAGGGTAATCAGACGTGTCATACATGTGTAGTTCTGTTTTCATGTCTTCATAAAAGTCTTCAGTAGGCACATCAATGATCATAGAGTCAGTGTCAGTGTATAGCAGACGACACTCAGGATACTTTGGTTTGAAGTAATCATAATAAAATTCAAGCATCAACAGTTTTGACAACTCAAGAATTGCCATACCAATGAATACTGGCTTGTCCAGTTTAACAATCTTTTTTTTTTGAGTGACACTGCATACGATGATGAATGAAACTCTTTATACCCTGTGTATTGTGGCTTACCTGTAAGTTTAATTGCACCCAATTCAGTTGTGACAAGTCTCACATCTTTGCGGTGATGAGGATTTTCCATAGTCTTCCCAAAACAGGAATTGTTCATAAGCTTAAAGAAGTCTTTGTCAAATGCAGTGTTGCCGTCTCTGGCATGCAATGTTGTGTTTTTCATTATGTAATCTTTCATGAAAGCACTCTGATCAAATTGAATGCCTCTGTGAACTTTCTTTAGTACTAACCCATGTCTGATGTAAAACTGCAACAAGCGATAGTGGCAAACGTAATTGAATTTGTCACTCAGATTTGGTACAAGTTTAGTGTCTTCTTTTTTCCCTGTCATACTCATTTTCTCAACAGCCAATGGATAATCATTATGGTAATCGTGTAGATGGTGTGGGTACTCTAGGTCTACTTCAAAGATCCAACCCTTCGCATCATTCTGGTCAAGATTCATAATATTGTTTGTTAACCCTGTTACATCATACTGTGACAAATCATACAGACAAAAGTTTTTCAAGGGCAATAATTCACACATCACCCAGCCATACAAATTGTTAGCATCCACATAGGTAATGAATGACCTTGACCCTTCAAGGTCAAAGTCCGGGTCGTCCAGATATTTATTATTTGCTCTGGCATAATTGTTCGCTGCAATACTAATGCCTCCCCTCAATCCACGTTCCACCATTTCACCCATCGTACGATCAGACAACAGATCTATAAATATCTTACTAGATTTCAAAAATGCATCCCATGTCATGCCAGGACTAGTTATGTAACAAGCAGGGTCAAGACTGTAGTGCAACAAACCCTTTTCATGGTAACTTTCAAATACGTCTGCTAGCAAGCAAACGTCAGCTTTCAAGTACTGATCGTGGTAGTCACCAATTGTCTGACACCCTAGTTTACCCCATGCATCAAGAGCATGTTGATAATCAGAGTCAGAAATACCTTTACCATTAAGTGTAGAATAAAATTTGTCTTTTGGTGGCAGTCTCCTTTCCTCAAACACAACCCAGTCATTTATGTACTCGTACGGATACACACCTTTTTTTTAATCAAGTCTGGCTCAAAATATTTACTTGTTATTTACTCAGTCAGTCCTTCTGCCAAACTAGCAAGTGCTGAGGGCAAATACTGCATTGAGTCATAAAATGCTAATTTGTTGTCTAGCCTAAAAGTCAAATATTTCTCAGTTGTCTGCGCAATACAATTAATGTTTTTGTAAGACTCATCTACAGCACGCATGATAATGTGTGAATCATATCCTTTTAGATTGTGAAAAAAGATAGGTAACTTGTATGTCTTAGGATCTGTTTTTAATAACAAGTTACAATTGTTATGTGCAGCACCTCTGTACTGTCCAGTTATGTGATCATGGTCACAAACTTTATCACCTCCTAAAGGTTGTTCACAAATCCAACACGTCTCAGCTGTAACAAATTTCAGTTTGTCTTCTTCTGTCATCACCAAAGGCATCTGACATGTTGTGAGATATTGAACTACCTGACTATACAGATGTCTCATTTCTGTTAAAAACAGACATGCTGCATTTTCACCTCTGTAGATAACAGGTTCTGAATGCTGTCCGTCTGACCTAACAATAATGTATCCGAAAGAACACACCACTTGGTCACTCAACTTTATAGTCTTTGGTAATGATTCTGGAACAGGACCTTCATACGCTACCACCAGTGATTCAAAATCAGCATACACTACAAACGGCAGCTTTTGCTGATTTCCATAGTTCTTAAAATATACTTGACTACCAGGATCTGGGTACTTAAGTACAGTTTGTATGTCATCACCTGATCTACAGTGCAGGACGTGTTTATGTGCCACTGCAATAGAAGAAAATCTTTGTAAACATCTTTTACACACTTCCTGTTTACCACTGTGTTTTGTTGTATGATTATGAATTAGACGTGACATATTTCTGATAATTGTGTAGTGAAAGTTATTGTCATCACCGATTAGCAATATGCCAACATGCTTATCTTCTGACTGTCCATAGGTTGGAGCAAGTGGTGATACTCTAATGGGTTGTAACTTGTCAACAGACTCATTATCCCACACAAACACATTTACAGATATACCCGGATTTAGTTTTTCAAACAAGTCTGTGTCTTCTATTTTAACAGGGAAATCTATACCACTGAAGTTGAGTTCATTTACAAATTTAGTGTAGTTAGATACACGTTCAGGTTTTGATTTTACAAAGTGTAATTTAGCAAACACACACCACATAAAACAATAGTGGTCATTGTTCTGTATGTTAACGACAGCCTTTTTGTTTGCAACCTCTGTTGGCAGTGGTATCCATGATTTACCTAATATAGGATGATACCTTGACTGCTTTAATTGTAGTTCATGTACATGTCCTTCGTGCTAACCAGACCCCTTCATTTTTGCACTATCAATTGCTTGGAGGAAGTCAGGTAATAGTCTGTCTCTAAACACGTTCTCCAATTCCCTTCTTGTGTTAACTGTGTGTTGTCTTGTTGATATATACAATACAATCACTTCACCGTCTACTCTAGTAAATTCTATTTTCGCAACAATCTGAATCTTAACACTGCCTGTAAGAAGATTATCTTTTATGACAGAAAAAGAGTTTTCTATTGATTCATAGACATTGTTACTATTGGATATAGGCAAGTCTGTTGTGTGAAACACGTTTCTTAAGCCCGATGAGCCTGATGGGGTTTGAGAATTGTCTGTCATTTTTATTTGTCCGACAAAATAATAAATAAAAAATATTAATGTTGACTGTGCTGGCGCTGCACATGCAACGCCACTTTATTAACTGTAACACTGTTAATATAAACATTTAGTTTGCGTAGTTGTTTAAATATGCTATAACAAAGTTCCTCTAACCAGAGCAAGCGGTCATTATCATTAACTTTAAAAGTAGGTGTCTTTAAATCAAGTGTCATGCACTCCACATCTGGAAGCTCATCAACATAATCCAATGTCACACTATATGTTGCATATATCTCCACTGGTGCTGAAAAGCTTATGTGAGTCTGTTTGGATGATGATATTAAGTCAGTAAAGTACACAACATCTTTGAAGCAGTGTGAGATATCAAGCACTTGCATGATTTGCCCATCTGTCATTTTTATTGGGCAAACAAAAGAATAAATTAATTTACCAACCCATACCCTGTGGGCTGATCTGTCTTTAAAATAAGCTTTAGATGCTTAGTTGATTTCAGTTTATTTTTCACAATGTCTCGTTCATGCTTATTTGGTATGACGTCGTTCTCTCTGAGACAGTCTTCACAGCTGTCACGATCCTTACAGTAAAACAAACAGATAAACGTTAACTGTTCTCAAAAATCTTTCAGTACAGCATTATATTTTTGAGTGAGAATCCATACACTGATATTTGCGTGTCTGCCACTGAAGGCCAGTTCTGCTAAAGTGTTTCTCTTCTTGACAATGTCTTTCTCTGCAGAGCAGTCATCAACAATAAACAAAGTTGGTTGCCCTTCAAATTGCTTGTAAAAATATTGTAGGTAATCATTCAGTTTTTTCTCAGGGTCGACTAAATAAATATTGCTGTCAGTCCAAATAAATAAACGGTTGTGATAAGCTTTGTTGTGTTTAATAGTAGGACAAAATATTACAATGTTTTCAAAATGATGGATGTATCTTGTTTGTAAGAGATCAGGTACAAATTCAGTTTTTTCCACACCCTGTCGCACCACAAAACAAACCACAGTGTGGGTCGAGTGTCATCAAGTTCATTTTAATACACAATATAATTTTAATATATGTGACCACTTAGTCTGCTTTCTGCAATATTGAGTTGTGCATCATAAATCAGGTACAAATATATATTTATTGCTCCAGCAGTTTCAACCTTTTTTTTGTATCTGAATTGTAATCCCGTCACTGCCGTTTTCGACAGTACGACCTGACCCATGAAGGTAGTCATCGTCCGTACTGCGAAGGTCTAGCCACAGTGCATATTTATTTGTCAGGTATTGACCGATCCTAACGTCATACAGATGTAAATCTTTACATGCAATGTTTGCTGGTTTATCTCTAAGTCTTCCACCCGCAAAATACTTTGTGATCTCATCGTAGTGTTGATAAGGTAACAAACCTGAAGCGTACACTTGATTAGGGTGGCCTTTGATTGTGCAAGACAAATGTGTAATCTTTGGATTGTAGAATTTTTCTGAATCTCTTTTGTATGGACTAGCCGGTTCAACAAACAACATAAGTATACCTTGCAGTGATCTGGCAGGTGTGTTCAAGTTTATGTTCCACATCAGGTCGCTCCTGTCCTTATGCATTAAACTGTGTCTAATCACACGGTCATAATAAATTGGAAGTTTTATCTTGTACTGATTTTGAATGAGAGTAGCTAAATAATCATGTGTAACAATTTCATATTCCAAAGAAATGTTAGAGATATTATATGTGATGTATTGAGATCAGACGATTTAATAACTTTGGAGTAGTCATTGAAAGTTAGCTCAAAGCTCAGTCGGTCATTTAGTGCTCCGTGATAATAAGGTAAATGTGCAGTCAGGATTTCAAACTCAAGTGGAATGCAAAACCTGGTTCCATATGTTTCTGCCATAATAACTTCCTTGGCCACCCCAGTAGTTACTTTATCTCCAGCATCGATTCGAAGTTTACCAACATTATCAGACTGTATGCCTTGGTAAATACGATCTTCTCGTTCTTCTTGTGTAAGCCAAAGATCTTTGTAACAGTAAAATACATCAGCATCGTCAAGACTAAACACTTCCTGTCCTTCAAGTTTAACTTTAATAGTTCTTATAATTGCTCTGCCTAGATTGTTAACTAGTGTTCTGTTTACATCTACGTCTGATGAAAGTTTAATATTAAATGCAAGGCGTGCAGTGCCAGGAACAATAACGTCACTGGGACTTAAGTTTGGAAACTTGACTGTAAGTGTTTGGTTCTGATCTATGGTACCAGGATTGTTTGTGATGACATTTGATTGTCTAATGCCCTTAACACCAAGAGGCTCATGTAGTTTTCTATATGGGTCTAACTTTGATCCGTAAGACTGTGTCATTTTTATTATGCACAATAAAAAATAATAAATTAATAAAACAATGGCAGCAGGAGGATTTAATCATGAAGATTTTGAAATGGATGACATGAATGTCTCAGATACCAGTATCACAGATATGACTGGAATGGTAACTAGTAGTAGTATGTATCAAGAACTGTTAAAAGACAAAATAAACTCATTTTATAACAGTGTTGGTGTCCGCCCAGATGTAATAGATCCTAATCAGTTTAAATATGATAAAGGACACTTATTTGTAAATACGGACAGAGGGGAAATATATCTAACACATAAAAATAATCCTTCTAAGTTTAGAGCTTTAAGTACAATTAAAGGTGAAGTTGGTGGTAACTCTGGGTTGGCAAGGTACCTTGGTATTGGAGGGTCTCCCACGCCACCACTTGCACCTAGACTGGTTAGTACCCTTCACGACACACAAACAAGGTTACCAACGGCACAAGAAATTGAAATGGCACCAGTAACAAGACTCCCAGAAATAGCAAACACGGTAATACAAGAAACCTCATTTACTGAAGGACAAATAAATGAAGTAATGAAAACAATAGATGATCCACCTTTGTCAATGAGAGAGATTATGGGTTTGGATAAATCTCTGCAGTCAATAAGAGGTGAGATGGTAAATAATGTAGCCAAACTGGGTGAGCTTGATAAACACATAGAACGTGAAAAAGAGAAACTGGCTACAGCAGACAATGGGAATCTTGACACAGAAATGAAAGAAAGAATACAACACAGATTAAATGATTTGCAGATAGAAAGATCAGGAAGGTTAGAAGTGATTAGTATTGGAAGAGAAAAACTAAAAACACAGGTTAACAGGATTAGAGAAACTATTAAAAAAATACTTCACGAAGACACAACTTTGGCTGAGAGACTGAAAACACTTTTCAGAGAGCAGGGTATCACAATTGCTAGTTTAATTACTGCTCTTGGATTTATTATCAGTACTGTTGTGTTGGCTGTCTCCGGGGGGCCTGGTGGTGGTGCAAGTGGTGGTGGTAGTGGTCCAGCACCACCGGCTCCAACAGACCCAAAAGATTTACAGTCATGGGTAAAGAAACAACTGTCTCACATATCAGACTTGCTTAAGAAATTGGCAGTGAAAGCAATGAACGCGTTGCCTGGCATAATTGGCACAGTTGTCAGTTGGCTTATCAATACAGCAGCGAAGGTAGTGGGGCTTATGGCAGAGCATGTGTTGATATTTTTGGTGTCAGTAGGAGGGTTGATGATGGGTTATTTAATGAAACAGATAAAGAAGTAATATACCTAGTCCAGTGAGGCCTATTACCAATGCAGTTCTCTCTGACTCATGTGTGTTAAGGGTTGGTGTTGGATCCGGGGTTGACTGTACTGGTTGTATGGGTGTCGGTGTCAGAGCCGGGGGTGTTACCGGAGGTGTCTGTAATGATTTTAATGACTGTACATGTGTGGTTGTGGCCCCCAAGTTTACAGATTGATTGAGTCCTAATTTCTGATCATGACCTGCAACAATGATTTCATTATTATAATTTGTTATTGTACCCATTTGGAGTTGAAGGTCAGATGGTAACATGTATAACCCGATCCCAACTACAAAGTCAACTTTCGATCTGGCATATCTGAGAACGTCTTGATAGCATTGTATGCTTGATGGGAGATCAACTACTGAATTGATTGAATCTTCTAGATTAGCAAGAAACTGTTTTTGTGCTTCAAATTTTCCACTTCCATTCAAAATGTTTGATTTTGTTAGTGATTGTGCTCCTAGAATACACCACACATATGTTCTGATAGACTCATTTATGCGCTCGACTCCTGCTTGAGTAAACCCGTCACTTTTGTCTAAGATAAATGTAGTCCAGGCATTAGACTGTTTCTGTTCTATTGAGCCCAACCACACTTCAGATGTTGATGAGAATGATGTGTAACCAGGGTAATAATCTTGTGGGTATTGTCTGTGACTCATAGCATAATACAATGTACCCATGCCGTTGTGATCATCAAGTTTTTGTGTAAAGTCATACCTGGGGCTGATGTTAAATTCATTACAAATGCGTTCAAATGCTTTCATATCCATGGGGTTGTTATACCTGTTGAAACTGGATTCAGTGGGCAGTGGTGTATGAAGTTCTGACAGTATTCTTCTTAATTGGTAATACATGTGAAAACGATACACAGATCTAATAAGTTTGTTTGAGTGATTCAAATGGTCTGTAAATGAAACACCACAGCCTGTAGTAGAACACAGTATGGCAAAGTTAAGTTGGTTTTGAAACATCTGTAGTGGGTTTGAAGACCATTTTCTTGCAGTTACATCATCTGTTATTGGTGGGTTTAGGTAATAATAATAAGCGCATTAAATAGGCGCTTTATCCCAATTGAAAATCGGCTCAAAGCGCCGCCGCGAACTGAACCCAACAAGCACGCTCACGTGAATCACGCGCATTCACTCACACACTGTACATAAACACAGAACATTCACGTGGTGCTAAGGGCAAGCTCAAGCGAGCTACTGTAGTTTTTGGAAATTCAAAATCGTTTGTATTTGAAATTTGATTAAGTGGGCTGAAACTGATACCAAAGTGGAGGGGGAGGAAGAGCCGGAGTACCCGGAGAAAGAACCCCCGATGGTAATGGTCAAAGGGGTTGGGTACTTTCACTTGGAATAAATCTTGTACGCTTGCGTCCGACACAGCTATGTCAAGCTGATTTAGTTGAATTATTTTCTGTTCATAAGTAGGTGCAACATTATATTTGGCATTCACATTAAATTGAAATGCGTTTGTAGTAACGCTTGTTGGTGATTTAAATTCCATCCTTCTTTTTATATGAGATAATAAAAATGTTTATTACCTTAACAAATCTTGACATAAGCAAACCAGTGTGGTTAACAAATGGGATTGATAATCGGGATGGTAGCAAGGCTGTAGCTATCCATGAAATGTTCTACACAGTAAAATGGTTTAATGTAACAGATGATACAAGTTATTTTGTTAAAGCATTATTTCATGGTTTAAATAGGGGTAATGTTTTTTTACGAGCTGGGTATTATGACTTTTGTACTTTAGCTGAATGGTTTCAAAATGAATTTAAAATTAAAGCAACTTTAAATCCGGCTAACTTACTTGTTACATTAGAATTTCTGAAAGAATATGAGTATTTTTTATCATTAAGTCTTTTAAAATTACTTGGGTTTAATTTTCAAGATAAAGATGATTGGTTAGGTCCAAACATGCATGGATTTTTTTTTCACCAAATAAAGAAAAAGTAACTGGAGGATATCCTGTTCATTTGTCAGTACACACAGTACTAAATATTTACTTAAAAGAACTGAACACAACTGAGAATATTCACAATGGTAAGCCTTCAACTTTGTTGAGATGCTTACCAACTGGAACTGCTCCTTATTGTGAAAGTGTGATTGCTAGATTTCCTAATTTGCAGTTTAAGAAATTGGGTTCTAGTTTCTTTGAGTCACTATGTATATCTGTAACTAATCAAGATGACAAACCAGTTGTAATGCATGATTTTAGTGTAGTGTTAGAAGTTAAATAATTTTATTTTTGTTTATAAAAATGAGTGCTGGTCCAAAGCCGAGAATCATACCAGTTGCATGTCCGGTAACAGAGTTGAAAGACTTGGCTGATGTACATGATTTTGAAAAGGAGGGAGAAGTAGGAGAAATATATGGTTTTGAACTTGATTCAACTGGCATGTACAAGCGGAAAGTAATTGTTGACAAGAAAGACGGTGAAAGACAGATTCCTAAACTTGGTCAGCTGCGTGATGTTACTGTACCAGTTGCGCCTACTCTTGTAAATAATGTGCCCTACAACTTAATACATGTAGGTAATAAGTGGGTAGTTTCGCTTGTACCTGTTCCACCACCCACAATTGACTGGGACATAAAGTTGGAATTTATTAGTCCATATGTATACACTGATGATGAAGGTGCCTTAGTGTTTAGGAAAGTTGTTAACTCTGGGCCGCTGATTGTAAGCCTTGTTCCAAGCTTTGCCCCAGACAACAATAGCAGAGATAAACTGAAAGTACAGGAGTATGAAAAAAGACAGTATCTTCTTACAAATAGAAGGGGTAGATCTGATACTTCTGTTGTGTTTTCACCAGCAAACTTTGCCATGGCAAAAGAAGTGACAATAGTATTTGAAATTATCATGAAATCTGTAGCTTCTGTAAAAGAGGCAGATATTGCACAGGGAATAAAACTAGCTTGGGATGACTCTGTGCAAGAATCATCAAAGGTCTTTATTGCTATTAAAAAAGGGGTTGATATAGAGGTTTCAAGCAGTATTCCTGCTGTTAAGGTGGTAGTCGACAAAACAACTTTTGTTCGTCTAAGTTACATAAACCTTGAACACATTGATCTTGTTTCGTTTTATTATGCCAGCAAATTGTATACTTTTGACGAGTTACAAAAAAAAATCACTGATTAAAATAAATAAAAAATATTTAACAATAAAAAAAAAGGTAAACTTCTATCCACAACTACCAACGCTTGAGACTGTGTCATCGCTTGCGCCTGATCCACATGTGCCAATTGCATCAGAAAAAACATTACAGGCAAACGCATTCAGATTAAATAATATTACAGAAGCAATTAAATATTTGGAAAGTGAAGAGGCAAGGTACACTAGGTGTAAAAGGAGGTATCAGGCAGTATTTAATTCTGTACAAAACACTTCAATGGCTGTTGGTGCAGTTTCAACTGGATGTTCTGTAGGGGGTATTGTTCTGTTTGCCACAGGAATTGGAAGTTTAACTGGAATTGCAGTTGAGGGTGTTAGCGTTGCTACATGCCTGGCTTGCTTTGGTTTGGAAGCCCTAAACAAGAGGTTTCATACGAAGTTACAGAAACATGAAGCGTTGAGTACGCTCGCTGGTGCAAAGTTGAGCAGTATGAAACTTATTATTAGTAAGGCATTAAATGATAATTTTATTGATGACGATGAATTTAAGAGAGTGCAGGATGATTTGAACAATTACAAAAACAGAAGTCAGAAATACAAAATAAGATGCGTAGTCAATCCCCCGTGAATGTTGAAGAACTAAAAGCTAGTTTTTTAGAGATGGGAAAACAGATTGGCGTTCAGGAAACCACAGAAAAACTACACAGTCTTTTAAGCAAATAAAAATCAGATTTGGAAATCAATCAATATTTTTGTCATATGCTTCGCAGAGAGATGACACGTCATTTACACCACTTGTGCCTGATTATTTAGCCCCATCTGCACCACCCCCAGAGTACTACTGAGAAAAAAAGTTTTTTATTGTCCTTGTATCTGTACAAATCTGTCTCAGTAAGTTGTGACTGGAGTCAAGTTCTTGTAAGAACTTATAAGAACTTACAGTAAGTAATTAATAAGTTCTTATGATAAGTAATTAATAAGTTCTTATGACAACTCACTTAAAGGTTACCTCTGCAGGTTCCTAAAAGTTAGTTGCAACTTGTTAATAAGTATTAAGTTTCACTTGGCATCACTTGATCAGGTACATGTTTAAGTGTTCACAGAGACAGTAGTTATAGAGAGAGATAATAAGAGATCCGTAAGATAATCAGATCAATAAGGCCGCATCGGTCATGCTCGTCAGTTTTTTTTTAAATCAAAGGGTTGATTCAGAAATAATGGGGACATAATGGGGGGGTCATAATTTTAATATTAAAAATGACGTAATTTAATGACTGATGCGGCATTATTGAATTCATTGTCTTTCGGATCTCTTATTATCTCTCTCTCGCCAGGCACTCCACAAGACAGGGCCCATGTAGCCCCGCCACGCCGCAAGCTGTGGCTTGTATAAACCCCTTCAGCAGCAGAGGTCAGTTCTCGCAACCGTTTGTTGAACTCTGATCCCCGAATGGGGAAGGCCGGTGCCTTAGGCGGCGCTGGGCCTAGCGCTCTAAACATACTGATCACTTCCGTCACGGGGCACAGAGGGTGACGCAACTTACATGACCGGTAACGCGATCACTAGAGTTTTTTTCGCGTTTCTGAATTGTCTTACTCACCTAACCAGTATCTTGACACTACTGTTGTCATTCACAACAAAGCAGTCTCTAGTGAGTTGTTTTCCAGGATCGAAGCCTGCACCTTCTTGGAAAAGATTGGATCGCCGAAGCAGTCCGAAGAACATAACCACTATCGCTGCCCAGAAGACACAGTCCTTAGAGCTGCACAAATCCAGTTTTTGTTTAATCTGAAGAAGAAGTTGCGGGCTCATCGGCGTCTTGCGGTTAGGGGGGCAGCCTTTTGTTCGCTCAATTCCCCGCAATGTGCTTTTCATCATCCACGAGTCCTGGTATGGGTGCGGTTCCCCGCATTCTAAATGCAAAAGGCGAACAATGTTGAGGTATTGTGCCACGGAGCTGGGCTGAAGTGTCCTGGTCAAAAAGGCCGCGTACTGCGCCACTGTTCTCTCACACACCGGTACCGGCTGGATGTTCATTTGGTCACAAAATCTGACATAAGAGCGCAAGTGAGTCTGATATGTTTTCTTGGTCTTGTCGGCAAAAACACTGGCACGATATCCTGCCACCTCCTGCAGTAGCTGGTGTCTGAGCCTAGACCCGGCACCTAGACAGCACAAAAGCAAGAGCTGACTGTGACATGTGATTCAGAAGGTAGGTGTCAGGCGGTCGGCCCCGGTGCCAATTCGTTAGCAATTGTCCTAGCATCGGGCAGCCGTCCTTCGTGCAGGCGGGAAATAGTATCGGCAAACACATTCACACTGCCAGCCACGCGCATCGCTGACACGCTGCAATTCATTCTTACACACTCCCATGCCATCTTCCTCAACAGACTATTGACATAGCGGTCTTTTGAGCGCCCTTTGTTAATGATAGCCTTTGTCACCGTGCTGTCCGTATGAATGACCACATGTTTCCCTCGCCATGTGGGGGTCCACTGGTTGACTGCCTGCACCACTGCGCACACACTCCTCTTTATAATTAATATGCAAGTCCTTGGCTGCCGGCATGTCTGAAGAGAACAGTGTATAATTCCAATCTCCTTTCCAGAACGCGCCTGCCGCCAGGTTGCATGCATCAACATGTATCCTTGCTTTGTGAGTCATAATACACAGTGCCATTAAAAACATGCATGTAAGATAGCCACCACTGTAAGTCTGCATGAAACTCCCGTGAGATTCTCGCTTTATGCCTTTGCTGCTGAAGGGGTTTAATCGTATCAAGAATCCGCCTGAGAAAAAAATTGCCTCCCTTGACGGCTTGACACGCCCAGTTAAGGGACCCTGCTAGTGAATGCAAGCTTCGCTTTGTCGCGCGTGTTTTGCCTTGAAACTGCTGCAAGCGTTTGTAAAGTTGCTGTAGCTTGTCGTCGCCCAATGACAAGGTGCTTGTGCTGGTGCAGATCTGGATCCCGAGAAAAGTAATGGTTTGTGTAGGCCCCACCACCTTAGGCCACCTAATATTGAACCCTAATCTACGTAAAAGGGCAATGAGCGTCATCATCATTTGAGTGCATTCCTCTTTGTACTTAGCTGCTATGAAGAAATCGTCAATATACACTACTATCCCTGTCATGCCGCGCCGTAACATACATCTGCGAACTTCCTGCGAGAGTCTGTGAAAGTGCGAAGGGCCCACATTACTACCAAAGGGTAGCCTACTATCGAACAGGTATGTGGGCTTCTGCTCGCCCGTAAAAATCCATTTTAGGCCTGTGACTTGGTAATTATCTGGATGGATACACACAGATCGGTATGCCGCCTTAAGGTCAACTTTCGCGCACCAGTAGCCGGACTTGGCTAGTCCGCACGCGTCCGCTAGAGTCTGGAATTTTATTGTCTGAGGTACGTTCATTGCATGTCCTACAGGCTGGCTGCCGTCGTGTATCAGGCGTATGCTATTGTCGTCTTTTGGGATCGCAGCCAAAGCGCTAATTACTGTTGGTTTTTGAGATGCTACGATATAATGACCTTTGTTTATCTGATCGATGAGCTCCTTTTCTACCGCTACTCTGTTTTTTAAGGCAGATGTGTGATTTTTCTGCTCTACAGATCTAACAGTCTGATGTTTGTCCGTGATATAAAACCCATGTTCGATCCCTTCAAGGAGAATGTTTTTGTCTTTATCAGAAGCTAATTCGTCTTGCCACACAAAAAGCTTTGAACTAATGGACGCTCCAGAACCTAACAGTTGACAGTTGTATGGACTTAGTGCAGGATAAGGGCTATGGTAAGAAGTGCTAGAATGGGTGGGGCCTACCTCGCCTTGTGCAACCTGCTGCGCTGTGTCCTAGGCTGTCCCGTGTTTGCCACCTGCCGCTGCTGCAGGTGTGTCACGATGTTCCCGCGCCGGATGATCTCTCCCGCAGGTGGCACACACATGGTCCAGCTGGCAGCGTGCGCCATAGGTGCAGTAACCTCTGTTGTACTGCAGGCACACTTCCCTGCCAGAGGGGCCAATGGGGCGTTGTGAGCGCGGTCCGGCCGTCCCTCCTCCTGTTCTGCGAGCAGGTAAGCCAGCGGTCATCGCAGATTGCTCAGTACGGTCGCGCAGCACCACCTTGGACAGGTGTGGGGCGTCCGTGCCCAACTGGAATGCTTCGGCCGCTTGCCGCTGACGATACTCATCGACAGCAGGACACTGACTTTGCCAGGTGTATCTGGCCGCCAGCTCCCCACCATCGCCAAGTACTTGAGGTAAGAGTGCGGCGTGAAACCCGGTGTGGGTTTGTCCATAAGGGCCGCCATAATACGGCTTTTTGCCACTATCCAGTGTGCGGGGGAAACCTTGTCCAACTTCGGTTTGCTGTTCACCTTTATAGTGACACCACCCCCAAGTGCCCCTTCTTCTTCTGCCACTGCCGCTGAAGACATAAAATCTACAATACGTAACGGGGTCCCACCTTTTTCTACCGCAATACCCCCGCTACTGTTGCCACTGACGCACAGGCTGTCGCGCAACAGTTCATCCAGTCCGGCACCGCTGTGGTGTGTACTGTATAGGGCGTCCTGCAAGGTCTGTGACGCTCTACTGCCGCTGTTGTCCGCTACTCCTCCCAGTCCGCCACACAGTGGGCCACCGCCGTTGTCCATCTGGAATCTGGCCACCGCTGCACGGAACACTGCTCTGTCCCCACGTTTCAGCGCCAGAGCGTCAATGTCTTCGTCAGACATTAGCAGTAGTGCTTGCCTAGAGATGAATTTTTCCCTGATCAGGGCACTCTGCACCTCTTCGTCGAGGCCCCGGTCACGGAAAATATGGTCCATCTCACTATTTTCCAGGAAAGCCTTCTTTCTCGCTGATTTGAGAGCCATTTTAAATTCTAGCTGTCGCCTGATTGCTGCTCTGCTGACTGGCGTACTTTTCGGTACCGTTCCCTAGTCACTCCTGTAACCGCCCACGCATCCACCTCCCACACACTCTCACGCCTCTCATCCTCGCCTACGCACTCACCCCCTCCAGACTTTCCCACCCTCTATCTCTCTCTCAATCTCCATCTCTCATCATAGCATTCCACAGTCCGGAAATTCTCATGGCCTACTCAGTACTTCGGCTGCCACCGGACACCGCCCCCCACCCACGCATTCAGTCCTCTTTCCCTCCGTTTAAAATATGTTTATCACTCCTCCCTCGCCTAAACACCACTTAAATTACAGTACCACAGGTTTGTTTTCTGTTGCAGAAATTTGACAAGATGGAGAAACGGTTACAGTGACGTACAACACTTAGACCATGGCCACCAGACGACAGTGTCTAAATACATCATAATCAACTTTTATTTTACCTTAGTAGTTACTGTGTGTGTGTGTTACGTGTGTGTGTGTGTGTGTGCGCGTGCGTGCGTGCGTGCGTGCGTGCATGCGTGTGTGTGTGTGTGTGTGTGTGTGTGTGTGTGTGTGTGTGTGTGTGTGTGTGTGTGCATGCGCGAAACACTTTTTTTTCTTTTATTATGTCTGAAACTAAATTAAAAATGTTATTAAGAACAATCGTCGGACGTGGAAAAACGGCCTGCATACCTACTGTCTTTATCGTTAAAAAATAATGTTTTGAGCTCAGTTCAGTTCTCTCTGTCTCTGCCCTCCCCCCTCTCCGTCAACACATAGTTTTCAAAAAGTCATTTTGACATTAAAAATGTCGTACTAAAACAAAAAGAAAAGAGTGTCGAGTATTATGTTTAAAAGGATCTTGTTGTTGTTCTTGTTTTTAACCGCGATGCTGTTTTCGTCTTTTTATACTGTTACGATTGTGGTTGTGTTGTCCTGTGAGAGCATGTATGTGTTAATCGTAGGAAACGATCTGATATTTATTTGAGCTATCATGGTTACGATTCACATACCTTTTCAGTAAGATTTTCTTTCGTTCGCGCGTAGAGCGGATTTCGTTTTGTTATGATATGATACGCCAAGTTTAGTCCAGAACGTTCTAGAAAGGTCGCACTGTCTAGTGACCTCGTATGTGTGAAGTCGGTGTATAGGCGACACTTTGCAACAAGTTGTTTACTGTGCGCGTGAAGTTAACAGCTGTTTATTTTTTTATTTTATTTTTAGTTTATTTATTTTTTTTTTTTTTGTTTTATGAAAGATCGTGAAGTTTCCAGAAAGTATAGACAAGGTCGTGAACGGTCGGCCATACTATTGTGTGATATTGTTATTCAATAGGATTTGGGGCTGAAATGAGCAGCCGAATTTTTGTAGCCTATTGTAGTTATTCCAGAAAATTCTTTCTTTATTAATATTTATGAGTTTCAGTTATGTGTTTCGTTTTGATTGGTTGCGTTGTATGATTTTCTTAGATTATTCTAGAAATTGGTTGACTATAAAAGATTGGTGCTAGGGAAGCACGTTCGTACATTGTCTTGTATTGTCAGTTGTAGAGACATACAGTTTATCGTAGGTACGTGGTGTACATTGTGAGAGATGCAGCGTAACGGCGGGGGGGGGGGGGGGGGGTACGTTGTATGAGAAACTTTGTGTCGCCTGTGTGGACATTTGCAGAAGAGACATTGTATCAGTGTTTGTGCATTTGGGAATGCATTGTTTGCAGATCGCATCGCTGAATTAAAATATTGTTGGAACTGTTACTCCAGTATTGTCTACATCCTTAAGCCACGTGTGACGGGTTGCAGCTGAATGAAGTTTATTTAAAAGAACCTTACGTGCGTGCGTCTGGTGTGTTTATCATACTACGACTACGGATCCAACCACGTAACATTTTTGGCACCTCCGACGGGACTTCTTCAGTTGGCTCAGTGGAAAGGGTAGCAGGAGAAAACAGCCAGCAGTGAAACGCAGAGATGGCGACATCGGAAATGGAGACATTCCTGAAAATTGGAAAGGAATGTGGACTCGAAGGACCTCAACTCCTCGAGTTTTTAAAGGAGAGAGAGAAGGAGAGATTGGAGAGAGAGAAAGAGAAACTGGAGAGAGAAGAAAAGAAACGAGAGAGAGAGAAGAAAAGTAGAGACTGGAGAAAGAGGAAAGAGAAGAAAAGAGACTCGAGAGAGAAGAAAAGGAGAGACTCGAGAGAGAAGAAAAGAAACGAGAGAGAGAAAAGAAAAGGAGAGACTGGAGAGATAAATAGAAAAGAGACTCGAAGAAGAAAAGAGATTGGGGAGAGAAGAAAGAGCTAAAGAGCTTGAAATTAGGAAACTCGAAATCCAAGCAGAAGAAGCAGAGCAACAGCGAAGAGAGGCAGAGAAACAACGAGAAGAGGTGCGAGAAGAGGCGGAGAGGCAGCGACAACACGAAATATATCTGAAGCAGATGGAGATAGAGGCACAGAGCCAGAGGGCTTCTGAAGCAACAGCCTTAGCCAACAGAGAGCAAACAGCCCGTGCGCCAAAGCTACCACCTTTCGCAGAAAATTCAGATAAGATGGACGCTTATCTGGAGCGATTCGAGCGCTTCGCAAGCAGTAATAACTGGAAACAAGAGACTTGGGCTATTAAGCTGAGTGCACTTCTAACTGGCAAAGCGCTTGAATTTTACACCCGCTTGCCAAGAGAAGAAGCTGAAGATTATATGCAGTTGAAAGCCGCCCTGCTGAGACAGTACGACTTCACTGAAGAGGGTTACAGGCGACGATTTAGGAACTGCAAGCCTGAAGAAGGAGAAACACCCGGCCTATTCATTGAGAGAGTCAGAAGCTACCTGGAGAAATGGATAGAGCTGGCTGGTTTAAACAAAGAGTACCAGGACCTGTGTGACCTCATCATTAAAGAACAAGTCTTCAACGCATGTTCTAAGGCCCTGGCCGCCCGTCGCAGGGAGAAAAAGAATCAGTCCCTGAAGGCCCTGGCCGACTTCGCTCAAAGATACCTTGACGCCCACAACATGAAGTTCGGGTCCAGTAAGCCGCAGCGTGTGTCTGCACCAGCAGAGGAAATCCACAATGTCAGAGACACCCCGAAATACAAGCCGGTTGAGAACCTGACATGTTTTCTCTGTGGAAGGAAAGGTCACAAGGCGATACGGTGTCCTTCTAAAGATGTTCCCCGAGGCAACAACATCAGAAGATCCAACCAAGATCGCGGGATAGCAGGCAGAGGCAGTACCATGTCTCAACACAGAGAGCCGCTGCTGTATTAGCCAATAATGTAACGTCATCCAGTGACTTTGAGTCTAGAGAAACGCGAGTGACACCGGAGCTGATTAAATCTTTCAGAAAGAATGGATTCATCCCAGTAGGAGATGGGGCTACATTCTTACCAGTCTCAAACATCGCGCTGCCTGAGAATGAAGTGCCGAACATGCCGGTGATGTCAGGATTCATCGGCGACACACCAGTGAGAGTGTTGAGAGACACCGGTTGTAACTGTGTCATCGTGAGAGAGGACTTAGTAGCTGAAGACCAGAAGCTACATGAGTGGACAACCCTCGTCTTGGCCGACGGAAGTGGGAGAGAGTTACCCCCCTTGCCAAGGTCAGTGTCAACACCCCGTACCTGACAGGAGAGGTGAAGGTGTTGTGTGTGAAGACCCCAGTTTATGATCTTATCATCGGAAATGTTAACAGTGCCAGAAACCCAGACGATCCAGATCCGAAGTGGAAACCTGAAACCTGTGCAGTTACGAGAGGTCAGGAAGAGAAGAGCCACCATACCATCCCTCTAAAAGTGGTTGACAACATACAAGCAGTAACGGTGATTAGAGATACATTGGAGAAAGAGAAGCGCAAGGCGCTGGAGCAACTGCAGAATCAGGTGGACGCGACGGTGGCCAGCGAGCGAGATAAGCGGGAGGCGGAACAGCGAGCAGCCATCGACCACCTGCAGCAAAAACAGGTGCATGAGTTGGACAGTCGGCAATACGATGCCGAGCGTCGCCACAATGATCAGATTGGATCGCCGAAAAGCGTGAGGTTGGTCCGACATCGAACGAGCCGTTTTGTGACGAGCCATGTCGTCTGCTTCGCAACACGAGTCAAGGACTGAGGGAGAATGTTGGGGAGATGCCGGACGTGGGAGTCATCAGGGATTCCAGAATGCCCGCGCTCGTCGTGCTGAAACCAGAGAGATCTAATTTTGTGTGTATGGACTTTTATACTTTCCGTAAGCTGACAGTGTTTGACCCAGGACCAGTAACCTTTGAACTGAGTGAACTGTGACTCGTGATTTGGTGGTGTTCCCGAGGTGAACTTTGACTTTGACTTTTGTTATATCAAGGGTTCGCAGAACTTTGGAGCGGATTACCTGAGCAGAACAATTTGAAGAAACATGTTGGTGCTCAGGAATGTTTACAGGAACTGTGAGACGATTATTTTAAAGTGGTTGGTTTGATTTCATTTTGATGTGAATTTTTTATTATTTTGTGTAGGTTAATACTACCACAACCGTATTTTTAAGATTTGAGAAGAAATTTTTTATGAAATTTCATTCTAAAAAGGGGTGGCGGGGGGGGGGGGGGGCGGGGCGGGGGGTAATGTTACGATTGTGGTTGTGTTGTCCTGTGAGAGCATGCATGTGTTAATCGTAGGAAACGATCCGATATTTATTTGAGCTGTCATGGTTACGATTCACGTACCTTTTCAGTAAGATTTTCTTTCGTTCGCGCGTAGAGCGGATTTCGTTTTGTTATGATACGCTAAGTTTAGTCCAGAACGTTCTAGAAAGGTCGCACTGTCTAGTGACCTCGTCACCGATGTGTAAAGTCGGTGTATAGGCGACACTTTGCAACAAGTTGTTTACTGTGCGCGTGAAGTTAACAGCCGTTTTTTTTATTTTTTTAATTTTTTTAATGAAAGATCGTGAAGTTTCCAGAAAGTATAGACAAGGTCGTGAACGGTCGGCCATACTAAATAGGAGTTGGGGCTGAAATGAGCAGCCGAATTTTTGTAGCCTATTGTAGTTATTCCAGAAAATTCTTTCTTTATTAATATTTATGAGTTTCAGTTATGTGTTTCGTTTTGATTGGTTGCGTTGTATGATTTTCTTAGATTATTCTAGAAACTGGTTCACTATAAAAGATTGGTGCTGGGGAAGCACGTTCGTACATTGTCTTGCATTGTCAGTTGTAGAGACACACAGTGTATCGTAGGTACGTGGCCCGTTGTACATTGTGAGAGATGCAGCGTAACGGTGGGGTACGTTGTATGAGAAACTTTGTGTCGCCTGTGTGGACATTTGCAGAAGAGACATTGTAACAGTGTTTGTGCATTTGGAAATGCATTGTTTGCAGATCGCATCGCTGAATTAAAATATTGTTGGAACTGTTACTCCAGTATTGTCTACATCCTTAAGCCACGTGTGACGGGTTGCAGCTGAATGAAGTTTATTTAAAAGAACCTTACATGCGTGCGTCTGGTGTGTTTATCATACTACGACTACGACTCCACCACGTAACATATACCGACGAGCAAAAGAAATGCGACATTTTTGGAATCTTCGGAAACACTAACGTGTGTTTCCGATGATTCCAAAAATGTCGCATCAAGTTTCTTCTGCTCGTCGGTATACATACTAGCACTGAGTTTGTTCTTTTGGTTGGTGTGGTTTTGTGTAGTCGTTTTCCGACTGATGTTGTCTTACACATTTTAAACAAAAACCCAAAGGAAAACAACAACCAACAAACAAACAAATAAAGGCTAGAACACAAACAAACAAAAACAAGAAAGACTAACAAACAAACGGACAAACAAACACACTGTCGTTTTCCATGCTGTTTTCACCACAGGCCGGGGAGAAAATTAAAGTTGTGGTAGTGTCGTGCCTCTGACTGGGAGCGTCAGTAGGATCCCATTGACGTTCCGCCGAGTAAGGGACACGAAACAAAGTCATAACTTCGTTTTATGTTTTCACGGAGTCATGACCAAAATCCTCATTTCACAAGGGACTGAACAAGTTTTACTATACTGTTATGCGTGGTTGTACCCCTTGGAATGTCGCAGGCGGTCCAAGCCCAGAGCTCAAAGGCCGTCGGGCCGAATGACGTCCGCCGCCGTCGTTGGCCCGCGCTGTGCGCGTGCCGACGTCGGCCCGATGGCCTTTCGTGGATTGGGAGTCCATCTTCAGTAAAGCGGTGCGTCAACATTCTTGTTTCTTACGTGCTTGTGGCGCTTCAGTGTACTGACTTCAGCCCAGGGACGGAGCAGCCAAAGTCAGGGCGGATCTGAGGTGGTGGGTCCAGAGGGGTTTTTCCTCCCACGCCCTCAACATTGAGAGGTCGACTTCGTTCTTTCATGTACTGTGTAAGCCTACTGTCTTTCTCACGATGGTGTAAGGGGTCGGCCGGGCCGACCAGAACACAGAACTTGTTTTCGGTCTTGGCAGTTCCGAGCCTCAGCCCTGACGCCGGCTATGATTTTCTGCCTGCAAGGGGTGTAGATTCTCATGAACCCTGCAACTGCAGGGGCTCATGAGATGATCTACGCCTCTTGCTGAGCCGCCAGTGTTTCTTATCTCTGCTTCTCACGTGGAGGAAAACTCCGGGGCCGGGTTACGCCTGAGGCTGGACGCAGGATGCGTTTCTTTTGGCGACACAACAATGGTTTGGACACCCGATCCATCAGCAAATAACAGGCTCTGCGCTTTTCTTTTCTACACTAACAGACATTGCGGCTTGAACCCTCGATCTCTGCCTCTAGATAAAGGGGGAAAAGACAGTAAGTAAACGCCTCCGAACCCTGTCGGCAAGACATACTGTAGACCCTTAGGACTGCTCAGTCCGAGCTGCAGCGAAGGGTATCGATCTACTGACCCTGGTGACTAAGACAGAAGACAATAAGTCCAGTTTTGCAAAAAGCGAGATTGTCGTATTATGATGACAAGTTTGCTAGTCACAAAAATGGAATTACTGTATTTTTCTTTCACATGTATATACTCCATAAACCCTTGCAACCGCACGGCGAAGCAGCACAAGTTCTTTTTTAAACTGCTTATTATCCTACGAAGGATCTATTGCATATTATGAGGATAGATCCACCATTTTAGTTCAAGGGTGCTGAAAGAATAGCTTGGCGCCTCAGGCGCCTAGCTATTCTGGCATCACCCTTGAACTATCATGGTCAAATTTAGTTCAAGCAAAAGTGTATCAGGATGAAAAGGGTTAAGAAAAACTGAGTAGCCTAAGAGGATCTATGGCTCTGGCAAAGGGAAGGGGGGATTACTGAGGGACCGCACCTCAAATAGTGTCGTTTTACTGTGATTATCCACCCTTTGTTCAAGAAGAGTCAGTCAGTGATAGTGGAGATGCTTCCCCATTGCTAGGATTTCAGTCTGTCAGGGTAATCCGTAGCATCCTTAGCTGCCACAGGACCAGGAAGCATATTCGGGATATTTCCCCTGACAGCGGCATTATGGGAAGACTGAGAGGCCTACATGATCAGTGTTCCTCACATATCGGCTCCTTAGTCATCACTGTGCTGTCAGTAGCTCCATTATCACACGTGTTCTCATATGGCCGTCTAAACTTACACTTGCTCTGAACCCTTTGCGGGCCGGGTCAGTTCAGAGCAAGTGTGAGTTTATACGGTATTCAACATGTAGTCTATTCGTAAAGTATGCTGACTAAAAAGTTTTCAAACGGCGTCAGATAAGAAGATTAAATCATCATCATCATCATCAGTCCCTTGCCCGAACTGGGCGTTGGGGGGACTGAAAGGCAGCAGCAACAGACAGTGCTCTCCACTGAGTTCTATTTTGGGCGGTGGCAAGCAAGTCTGACATCTCGAGTTCGGTCCATTCTTTTATGTTTGCGACCCAACTCTTTCTCTGACGACCTCGCCGACGACTTCCTTCGAGAGTGCCTTGGAGGATAGTCTTGGACAAGGTGTTGTGTCGGGTCACGTGGCCAAACCAAGCAAGCTTGCGCCTTTTCACGGTTGCCAGAAGGGGTTCATGTGGGCCCACCAGAGAAGTGACGATGCTCCGTACATATTCGTTGGTCTTGTGCTCGCGGTACGAGATGCGGAGCAACTTCCTCAGGCACTTGTTCTCAAAGGCCTGGATTTTCTTTTCTGAGTCTGCAAGCAGTGTCCAAGTCTCACAGCCGTAGAGTAGAATAGACACTATGAGGGACTTGTAAAGCCTGTACTTGATGGTGAAGCTGATGGAGTTACTTCGCCATATCCTGTCCAGCCTGGCCATTGCGGATGTTGCTGTACCTATCCTGATACGGATCTCTGCTATGCAACTACCGTCTTTGGACAGGGTGGCTCCCAAGTACTTGAAGCTATTGACCTCTTCTAGCTTTTGGCCATTCATGTGAATGTTGCTGCTGCTGTCGCTTGTGGTGTTGATCATCACTTTGCTTTTATCCGTACTGATCTCCATGCCATAAGACCCTGCGCTACTTGAAAGTTTGTCTGTCAGGTTTTGGAGCTCACTATTGCTGCCTGCCATGAGGTCAATGTCGTCTGCGAATCGAAGATTGCACAGGGATCTGCCACCAATAGAGATTGAAGTATGGTGGTCGTGGAGGGTTTCCTGCATGATCTTCTCCAGGAATATGTTGAAAAGGACAGGAGAGAGCAGGCATCCTTGACGGACACCGATCGTCGTCCTGAAGAACTCGCCTGACTGATTGTTAAGTAGAACCGCGCTGCAGGCGTTCTTGTAAAGCGCTTCTATCATTTGGATCAGTCCCTCCTCTATGTTGAACGATCTCATGACTTGCCAGAGTCCGTCGTGCCAGACGCGATCAAATGCTTTCCTGAAATCAATGAAGTTGTGGTAGAGTTCGCGCTGATGCTGCAGATGTTTCTCGATCAGGACGCGGCAGTTGAAAATCTGCTCTACAGTGCTTCTTCCAACTCTGAAGCCAGCCTGTTCTTCTGCCAGCAGTTCCTCGGCGAAAGTTTTGAGGCGGTTGAGAATGATTCTAAGCATTACTTTGCTAGGGTGATTTATCAGACTGATAGTTCTGTAGTTCTGGCACTGTTTCATGTTTCCTTTCTTGGGGAGCGGGATCACTAGAGACTGTGTCCATTCTACTGGCCATTTCTTTTGCTCCCAGATCTTTTGACAGAGTGTAGTGAGGACCTTCGTTGTTACTTCTCCTCCATGTTTCAACAGTTCAGCAGGTACGTTGTCTACACCTGGAGACTTTCCTCCCTTCAGGCCGCGTACGGCTGCTTCCACCTCTTCAGCTAACACTGGCAGGTCTTCAGCCTTCCTGACCCCAGCCTGGTTGTTTTGGAGGATGCTGGTGTCTGGCTCAGCCTTGTAGTTATACAAGTCTCGGCAGTACTCAGTCCATCTGTTTAGTACAGCAGTGTTTTCCGTAAGGAGTTGGCCGCTGCTGTCTTCGATGACTGTGGCTGTTCGCTGTTGAGTCTTGGTGAGGGTCCTTAGCGTTTCATAAGCCTTCTTGCTGTTGCCATTTGCCATGCCCTCTTCCACGCTACAACACTGGTCTTCAATCCAATCTTCTTTGGCTTCTTTCATTCTCTTCCTGATCTTCTTATTGACAAGTCTGTACTTGTTTGCTGATGTGAGGTCTTGGCCTCTCTTTTTCTTCCAGGCTCTCCTCTCATCACAGAGATCGAGGATGTCATCGGTGACCCAGGGCTGTTTGCGCTTCCTCTGCTTCCCCAGCACTTCTTCTGCTGTAGAAAGTAACACCTCTTTTATATTTCCAGCAAGGGTGTCTACGTCGCAGTCCAAAGTAGCCAAGGCTGCAAATCTGCCTCCCACCTGGGCTTGGAAGAGCTCTTCTACTTCCGGGTCTTTTAGCTTCTGGAGGTCGAATCTGATGCGAGGGTTCTTGCTATCTCGTTTCAATGCCAGCTTCAACTTGAGGCTAGTAAGGACGAGGTTGTGGTCGCTGCCAATATCAGCGCCAGGAAAGGACCTCGTTTGTGCTTTGTTAACGCTGGATTTGAATCGTCGAGGCAGCAAGATGAAGTCAATCTGGTTATGGACCAGGCCTCCTGGCGATTGCCATGTCACTGTTCTTGACTTCTTGTGTGGATGGAGGGTATTAGCAACGGTGAGACGGTGACTCTCTGCGAACTCTAAAAGTCGCAGGCCTCTGTCATTTGTTTCTCCAAGGCCAAACTTGCCAGCTGTTCCTGCCCATTGTTGGTAGGCGTCAGGGCCGATCTTTGCATTCCAGTCACCGAGGACAGTCAGAATGTCTTTCTTAGGTGTTTTTTTGATGATGTTGTCCAGTTGTTCGTAAAATTCTTCTAATTCTTCATCATCATGGTCTGCTGTTGGAGCGTATACTTGTATGATAGTGATGTTGTGCGGTCGGGCGGAGATGCGGATGGAGATTAGTCTGCTTGACACGGGGGTGCAGCTGATGACAGTTCCAACCACCTCTTTCCTTACGATAAAAGCTACGCCATGTTCGTGCTTGGTTTCTTTTCCGCTGAACCAGATTTTATGGCCTTCATCTGTTGTTGTTTCTCCGAAGCCTGTCCATCGAACTTTTGCAAGTCCTACAATGTCCCAGCGATAGCGCTTCAACTCGTGGGTGAGTTCCTTCACTTTGCCGCACTGGTAGAGTGTGCGAACGTTCCAAGTTCCGATAGTTATTCCTTGCGTGGGCAGCTTGATGGTGGGTTTGGTTCCAGTAACACACTTGTCGCCCCCACCCTGGAGACCTCCAATGGGGTGCGCGGTCGTTGGTGATCCGGGCCCCGACCGATCCGGCATGTTATTCTTATTCTGTTGCTTGTCCATCAGTCCTTTCAATGGAAGATTAAATATAACCAGTATAAACTGCCGTTGATAATCTATTAAGTACGTGACATTTCTTTGCTTTCGAAGATTTTCTCCGGACTGTGGCCCGTATGACTAAGTTCAGTCAGTCTTACTGAGTTTCGATCCGACGTATTTTACGTGTCTGCACTGCTTTGGCTGTCGGCAGAATATCAAATGTTGAGTCTGAACTTTGTGAAAAATACCGTACTGCAAAATAAAATAATTCATCCCAAAGTTCTTGTTTGGAGCTCAGATGCGTTTATCTTTTAGGAACATCATGTTCAGAGTTGTTCATATTTTTAGGCATATTATGCTGATCCTTTTCCCTCCTCTCTAAGCCAACCCCTGCCCCGGATCCGTCAACACACACGTCGGCGCACACAAATAAAGACGGACACACGGCGCTTCCCGCCATTAGTACGTTTTGTAGGCTCGTGTAGCGACAGGAATCTATCTCCTTCTACTCTAACCCACCCTCTCATCCACACACACTGGCACACAGAAATGACAAAGACGGACACACGGCGATTCCCGCCATTCGTTCTTTTAGGCTCCGTGGTCTGGCGCAGCATTGCCCCGCATTCTGAAGGAAATTAATAGCACGAGCAGCGAAATGACGTCACTTGTCAAGCTTCACGTCGTGGCATCATTAGTCCCACGACGCTGTGTTCATAGTGACGACTCGATGTTATATGTCACTCATCGCAGTAGTAACATTTGACGTATCAGAGAATCAACTTTGCAATTTTCTTGCTGATGTTCACGCCTAGGGCTTACATGTCAGTCACAATTTGATCTAATCCTACCCCAGGGCCGGGACAAACAGCAGGCTTATGCAAACACTGTTTATGAAAAATCATGCGGGTATTAATGAGAAGATATTTTTTTCGTAAAAGAAAAATTAAAGGTATATTAGCTGTTTTACAAATGACTCTTAAAAAGTGGTGCAGAACATTGTCGGATTTTCACACTTAGGGCATACAGGTCACAATAGACCTAATCGTACCCGACAACCGAGACAAACTGTAGGCTTATGTAAATACCGTATACGAAAAAATCATGCGATTATTAATGAGAAGATTGTTTTTTTTTTTCATAAAAAAGATGCAATTGTTTCATAATTCGTGAAACTAATCCCAAAAAACGTGAAAATATATTTTTTTCAAAAATCATTATTTAATTGATTATCACTCAAAATGTTCTAGAGGTACAATGCTGGTTAACGCACCCGTTTAATGTGTGCTTTTATCTAGTTATACGCAAAATATCTAGTAAAAAAAAAATTACGGACTGCAGTGTGGATCAACGGCGATTTTCTCGCCAATGAGCATCTTAATCAAACCATCGGAGATAATTCTTTTAGGGACAATATCCTAAAATTTCAAGCTTGTCCGTCCTCAAACGCGGGCTCTAGTCGCTGTCTCACACACACACACACACACACACACACACACACACACACACACACACACACACACACACACACACACACACACACACACACACACACACACCACACCACACACACACACACACACACACACACACACACACACACACACACACACACGGCGTTTGGCGCCAAAAAGACGTTCTCCAGCAAGGTTTGCGTAGCCAGACGTGACGTCATTTTTATCGTGTTACTTTTTTGCCAAAATTTCTGCGCCGAACGCCCAAAACGTCATGTGCATGCTCCGGAATGCGCTCCGACCTAGCCCCATTTCAAAGTCTTCCGTATTTTTTAAATACGGTAGACCAAAAAGAGAACTTGATAGCCAACATCTTAGTCCTTTGAGAATTACTTCAACCTCGCATCGGCATTTTGAACATTTTTCCTGCTGCAAAAAAAATCATCTCTCTTTTCAGCATATTCAGACTAACTTGATAGTTTAAGTCAGGCCTTTTGTCCAGCATTATAGTAAGACACACTAAGAGCACTGATTAAGGGGATATTACGAACGGTTATCCATTTACTGCCTGGAAAAGTTCGCTTTTAAATGTCGTAAAATGAAAGACTTTTCTGCTCTTCTTCTCCTGTGTTGAAGGAGAGTTCTTCCGTTACTCACAACTGAAGGGCAGTTTTTTTTTTTAATCCGTTATGTGTGCCTGCTCAGTTACACGAATTGTTAGTAGAAAGGCAGAAAAGTCACCTTTCTGGGAAAAAGTACGTGCCGTGTGATCAAGTGTGTGATGTCTGACTATGGCATTATTTTTAGATCATCTTAACTCTTTGGCTGTCGGTAGCGCTATTTATTGAGAGGGGAGGCAATGAATTACCTCGGCATAAACTGAAGCCGCGCTACCGACAAGCCGGAAGTGTTACTAAAGGAATTCGAATTGGC
Organism: Semisulcospira habei; assembly: GCA_036245525.1. Classification (NCBI taxonomy): domain Eukaryota; kingdom Metazoa; phylum Mollusca; class Gastropoda; family Semisulcospiridae; genus Semisulcospira; species Semisulcospira habei. The sequence continues at coordinate 151,987,158 of BTPG01000006.1, forward strand.
CAAAGTGATTGAACCTTATTACAAACTATTCAATTCATATGTTATATAATTTATATCATGATAATCATGTTTGAGACATTCAGCAACTAACTTTCATCACAAATTATAGTTTAGAAGAAAAAAAAGCTGTGGCGTGACTTCCATGTCATACATGAGTATGTCAGAAACAACATTGTGGCATTCTACCGCCGGGGACCACCATAGGGCAAGCTGGCTATTCTGTGTTCTCAACACAGGAGGAGGGACTTTTAAGAGCGTCAACAAGATGTGAAACTATTGACGTTTGGAGCCAATCGTGGGCACGAAACTCTTGTCGGAAAATCTTCGATTCCCTCCTCCTGTCGTTTAAGGAGCAGAAATACGGACGTGTCACTCAAACGTAAGTCCGGAAATCACAACCCACATCGAAAACGTCCGGCCCTAATTTCACAAAAAGATCAAACTCTCTGGGAATTTCTTTTAATAATAATAATAATAAATTTGATGGGTAGACCATCGAAGCCGAATATGTCGTCATTGTGCATGACTTCTATTTGTGGGTGCGGGTGTGGCTGGCCAAGCCAATCCTGGAGCCACACCTGCGAGGGCAATGGGGGCACTGGAACGTGGCTGTAGGGAGAGTCGACGCTGTCTTTCTGCGAGCTCTGGCACTGGTGATCCGTTCGCGCCGATTTTGTTCAAAGAGCGTGCAGGCTTTCCTGGTGGCGGCACGCCAGCCAGATCTGTCTTGTGCTTGTGCTTCAAGTTCCTTTACCAGGAAGACGCAGTACTTGAGGCTGTCTTTTATGCAGTCTTTGAAGAGTTTATTTGGCCGTCCTTGCTTCCTGTGGCCTTTTGAGAGTGCACCGTACAGGAGTTGGCGTGGCATACGAGAATCATCCATGCTATGACATGACCTGTCCAGCGAAGTTGTGTCTTTAAGATCAAGGCTTCAACACTCACTAAGCCAGCATTGTCCAGGACTTCCAGGTTTGTCACCTTGTCTTGCCATTTGATGCCCATGAGTGAGCGCAGGGATCTCATGTGGAAACGTTCAAGCTGCTTGAGGTGCTTTCTGTACAGCGACCATGACTCACAGCCGTAGAGGAGACTGGGGAGGACTACTGCCTTGTATACTTTGATCTTGGTGGAGAGCTTATCATCATCATCATCAGTCCCTTGCCCGAACTGGGCGTTGGGGGGACTGAAAGGCAGCAGCAACAGACAGTGCTCTCCACTGAGTTCTATTTTGGGCGGTGGCAAGCAAGTCTGGCATCTCGAGTTCGGTCCATTCTTTTATGTTTGCGACCCAACTCTTTCTCTGACGACCTCGCCGACGACTTCCTTCGAGAGTGCCTTGGAGGATAGTCTTGGACAAGGTGTTGTGTCGGGTCACGTGGCCAAACCAAGCAAGCTTGCGCCGTTTCACGGTTGCCAGAAGGGGTTCATGTGGGCCCACCAGGGAAGTGACGATGCTCCGTACATATTCGTTGGTCTTGTGCTCGCGGTACGAGATGTGGAGCAACTTCCTCAGGCACTTGTTCTCAAAGGCCTGGATTTTCTTTTCTGAGTCTGCAAGCAGCGTCCAAGTCTCACAGCCGTAGAGTAGAATAGACACTACGAGGGACTTGTAAAGCCTGTACTTGATGGTGAAGCTGATGGAGTTACTTCGCCATATCCTGTCCAGCCTGACCATTGCGGATGTTGCTGTACCTATCCTGATACGGATCTCTGCTATGCAACTACCGTCTTTGGACAGGGTGGCTCCCAAGTACTTGAAGCTATTGACCTCTTCTAGCTTCTGGCCGTTCATGTGAATGTTGCTGCTGCTGTCGCTTGTGGTGTTGATCATCACTTTGCTTTTATCCGTACTGATCTCCATGCCATAAGACCCTGCGCTACTTGAAAGTTTGTCTGTCAGGTTTTGCAGCTCACTATTGCTGCCTGCCATGAGGTCAATGTCGTCTGCGAATCGAAGATTGCACAGGGATCTGCCACCAATAGAGATTGAAGTATGGTGGTCGTGGAGGGTTTCCTGCATGATCTTCTCCAGGAATATGTTGAAAAGGACAGGAGAGAGCAGGCATCCTTGACGGACACCGATCGTCGTCCTGAAGAACTCGCCTGACTGATTGTTAAGTAGAACCGCGCTGCAGGCGTTCTTGTAAAGCGCTTCTATCATTTGGATCAGCCCCTCCTCTATGTTGAACGATCTCATGACTTGCCAGAGTCCGTCGTGCCAGACGCGATCAAATGCTTTCCTGAAATCAATGAAGTTGTGGTAGAGTTCGCGCTGATGCTGCAGATGTTTCTCGATCAGGACGCGGCAGTTGAAAATCTGCTCTACAGTGCTTCTGTGGAGAGCTTAACGTTGTTGTTATTCAACACACGAGTGCGCAGACGACTAAGGGCTTGGCTGGCTTTGCTGATGCGAGCTGCTATTTCCTTGTCGATAGTACCGTCAGAAGAGATTATGCTCCCCAGGTACCTGAACTGGTCGACAGTCTTCAGCTCGATGCCTTCGATATACACTTTGGGTGGGTGGGGGGGGGGGGGGAGGGGCTCTTGTGCCTGGGGCTGGTTGGTGCAGGACCTCGGTCTTGTTGAGACTGATGGTGAGGCCAAACATTCGAGAGGCTTCCGAGAACCTGTTGACGATGGTCTGGAGGTCAGACTCCGTGTGCGCCATCAGCGCACAGTCATCGGCAAACAGCGCCTCAAGGATCAGTCTCTCGATGGTCTTGGTCCTGGCGTTCAGTCGACAGAGGTCGAAGAGAGAGAGCCGTCTAGTCTGTACTTCAGGTACACTCCCTTCTCAAGGTCGCCTACTGCATGGGTCAGTGCACACGTGAAGAACAGGTTGAACATCACGGAGGCAAGAACACAACCTTGTTTCACACCGTTGGAAATGTCGAAGGGTGCGGATGTGTCGCCGTTTGACTGGACAACTCCTACCATTCCATCATGGAAGAGGCGGATGATGTTGGTGAACTTCCTGGGGCAGCCGAGCTTTGCGAGGATGACCCAAAGCGCTTCTCTGTTTATGGTGTCAAATGCTTTGGTCAGATCTATGAAGACAGCGTAGAGGTCCATGTGCTGCTCAATGCATTTCTCCTGGACCTGTCTCACAGAGAAGACCATGTCGACTGTGCTGCGGCCGGGTCTGAAACCACACTGAACCTCTGGGAGTGCTTCCTCAGATACAGAGCTGATCAGGCGGTTGAGGATGACTCTCGCGAGGATCTTGCCAGCAATGGACAAGAGTGAGATCCCTCGGTAATTGGCACAGTCTACTTTGCTGCCCTTGTTCTTGAACAGGGAGACGATTGTAGCATCTCTAAATTCCTGTGGCATGTTCTCCTCTGCCCAGATGCATGTCAGAATGTTGAGGAAGGCATCAAGGGTCTCAGGTCCAGCTGCTTTGAAGAGCTCTGCGGGATGCCATCCATGCCTGCAGCCTTGCCGAAGCTAGTCTGGTTGATCGCTTTCTTGACCTCGTCCAGGGTAGGCGGGAGGTCAAGGTCATCCAGTGGCGGCTTCTGGGGAATCATGTCCAGGGCCGCGGGGTCGACAGTGGAAGGCATGTTCAACAGATTTGAGAAGTGTTCTCTCCAGCGCTCAGTGATGCTGCCTTTGCCCTTCAGCAAGGTGAAGCCGTCGGAAGAAAAGAGAGGGGTTGTGCTGGGTCTGGCAGGGCCATACACGGCTTTCATAGCGCTGAAAAACTCCTTGGAGTTGTTGGATTCAGCAAAGTGTTGAAGTTTTTTTTGCCTTATAATAATAAATGATACATGGTATTTATATGGCGCATTTCTCATATTTATAATATAACTCAATGCGCAGGCGAAAACGACACACACACATACACACACACACACACACACATGCAGACAAAAGCGTCAGAGTGGGTTACCTACCATTTTATGTCAAAATGGGTTCCCATATTTCTATTTATTCTAGGGCTCTGGAATTGATGCGAATGTTTAGAACTCACCTTATAACTAAGCTCTATAACTTAAAATAAAATAGACATTTTCTAGAAACAGAGCCACTAGATGGAAAAAAAATGGGTTTCTACCAATAATGTGGGTGCCTCTCACACACAAAAACTGGCATTACAGTCAAAATGGGTGTCTTCACAACAGTAGGCGTCTGTAATAAGGTCAAGTTCATGGAATACTTCTTTTTCACATTAATTTTTTTTTCCAACTTAATGTGTATGTGTGCTTTTAACATTTTTAACATTGTATGGTGCAAAATTCAATAAACACTGGCCCGTAACCTTTCGATTATGATTTTTACAGAGGAAATCTTTTAAACATTGCTGCGTTTTGTCCTTCTGAAGCAAAACAGTTTATCATGGCATTGATGTGAGAATCAACATAATGTATTCTGGAAATTAAAGTACTTTTTGGGGGGTTTTGGGTACTCTGGAGTTTCAGACAAACAGCAACAGAGCATTTTGAATATTAACCCTTATCATTCGGAATACACCAGTGTGTGCAACAAGTGTGACTGAAATAGTCCAAGGGTTAGTGCCAGAATAGCTTGGTGCCTCTAGGCGCCAAGCTATTGTGGCACCACCCTTGAACTAAAGCCATTGGTCTATGTCCTCATCTGTAAGTACTGTAATGTAGCTTGCATAGAATTATGGCAGTGAACAAATTTGAAGCTTTTAGCCTCAGTATGACTATGATGCGGGTCAAAAAGTGTGGAAAAATATGAAAGATAGAAAAAGACCCAGATGAAGAAACTAACACTTAACTTATTCTACCCCAGCAAAATAAAGATCCGCCACGATAGTTCAAGGGTGATTGAACTATCATGGTGGATCTGTGTCCTGCACTGCAACGCAGTCTTCTGAAGACGACTTCAACATTTACTTACTTACTTACTTACGCCTGTCACCCCTACCCGGGTATAGGCCGTCGACGAGAGACCTCCAGCAACTCCTGTCCTGTGCTTCTCCTTCGATTCTACTCCAGGTGGTTCCCAGTCTCTTGATGTCTGCTTGGAGGTCTCGACGCCAGGAGTTTCTCGGCCTACCTCTTTTCCTCTTTCCCTGGGGGTTCCATGACAATGCCTGCCTAGTGATACTGGAAGCTGGCTTTCTCAGACTGTGACCGATCCATCCCCATCTTCTTCGCCCAATTTCATTCTCTGCTGTTATCTGCTCTGTTCTCTCCCAGAGTCTGACGTTGCTGATCTTCTCTGGCCAGTGGATTTTCAAAATTCTTCTAAGGCAACTGTTCATGAAGGTCTGTACTCTGTTGACTGTGGTTTTTGTCAATCTCCATGTCTCTGCTCCATATAGGAGAACTGCTTTTACATTGGAGTTGAAAATCCGGACTTTGGTGTGTTGTGACAGCTCTCTGGAACTCCACACTTTTTTCAACTGGAGAAAGGCTGCTCTGGCTTTACCGATTCGTGCTCTGACATCTGCATCAGTGCCGCCTTTTTTGTCTATGATGCTCCCGAGATAGGAGAAGGACTCCACCTCCTCCAACGGGGTGCCAGCAAGCAAGACTGGTTCTTCCCTGGTTGCGTTCAGCCTCATTGTCTTTGTTTTCTGTTTGTGAATGGTGAGGCCCACTTGGGACGAGATGTCAGCAAGCCTCGTGGTCTTGTCCTGCATTTGTTGATGAGTGTGGGACAGTAATGCCAAGTCGTCTGCAAAATCGAGGTCGTCAAGCTGTGTCCACAGTGTCCACTGTATTCCACTTCGTCCGTGCTCTGTGGTCATCTTCATGACCCAGACTTCAACATTTGGGCTTAACTTATTCTACCCCAGACACACCACAGCAAAATAAAGATCCACCATGATAGTTCAAGGGTGATGCCAGAACAGCTTGGCGCCCATAGGCGCCAAGCTGTTCTGGCATCACCCTTGAACTATCATGGTGGATCTGTGTCCTGCACTGCAACGCAGTCTTCTGAAGACGACTTCAACATTTGGGGATTCCGGTCTTGGGGTAGAATGAGTTAAAATGACAGAACAGAACACTGACATTAATTAATTAACTGACAACATAAGAAATCACTTGAAACTTCAGCCTTTATTATTGTCTTTCGTCCCCAACAACCAACCATTCTTCCATGTGCAGAGTTTGAAAAATGGTATGCAGTATATTACAAAATGATCCAGGCCCCCCCCCTCCCCCTAATAACACTCTTGTAATCAATCTTTACGTTGTCAATGGTTTTCTTATCTTATCTTATTATTGTCTTTTGTCCCCAGCCGGCTGTTTCGTTTTGCAAATCCAAAGGTTATACAGTATACAAAATGATCCAGGCGTCCATCAGATAAAAAAAAGCAGGCTATACATGCTGAAACCACCCCAATAATAACACTCATGTAATAAATCTGTATGAAATCGAAAATGCCGCGAGTGGCGGGGAACCTCAATTCATTTCTTTTGTAACTTTTTCAGTCTGTTGCGGACGTAATCCTTAATGTTTGTCCAGCGCCTATGTCTAAGTGCGGGCTCCTCGGCCATTGCGTGCTGTATCTCGGCCTTTCCAGGAAGTTTGTTCATGACGAGGTGTGTCTTGAAACGAGTTTGAACAGCTTTCTCTTCAGCTTCCCCCCATGGTTTCCTTGTAAATCTAGCTTTCTTTCGAACAGGAGCTGACGCAGTACTGTCATCATCAAAACTATCTAGATTGTCATCAGGCTCTGGACGTCTTTTCTCCATCATGCTCATCGATTCCTGTGTTGTTGACTTGCTACTTGCTTCATTCACAGGTGCTGTTCCCCCCGAGACCTCTCTGCCAGTTTCTGATGTGTCTTCATTGTCAAAGTCAATCTCTTCATCATCGCCCAGCTCAGCTCTAATGCAACTCTCAAAATCTGTCATCCCATTGTTAACTGACAGAAGAATCTTTGCCACTTTTGCCTTTTGAAGGACGCCTTGAGGTTGGCGGTAGATATGGCGATGTATCCGAATATCATGGCCAAGGAAATCTGCCAGCTGATCCTGGTCTAACTCCGAGATGGCCATTGACTGAGCCAAAGTTGCAACCTGCTTCCGTAACTGAGTAAATGTGAACATGGCTGGGTATGACACCCCTGCTTCTAGGGCATGGGCCTTCAGAACATCATGGCCTCTGTAAGGCCTCTGACCAGAAGGTGTGGCAAAGATGTACTGGGAATCAGCGAGAGCTGGCACTGATTGCCTCATTTGAAGGATTCTGTCCACAGTTGTCATCATCTTCTTCGTCAGCAAAACGGGAACACTCCTATTAAACTTGCCTCTGATTTCCACTCGCTGAAAATGATTCACCATTTTCTTCTCAACCTCTGTGAGACCTTTCAAGATATCTTGATTGGTGATCGATCCAATCTTAGCATTCTGGAAGTCTGACACCTTCATTCTCTGAACTTCTCCCCCTCGTTTTCGGTTGAAAAGTGATACAGCACAAAGAGTTGCTTTAACCACTGTCGGATAATCTTCCGAAACCATCCTTGTCTCAATAAGGTGTTGGACCTTCCTCACATCTTCACATGATGGGATCAGCTTGGGTTTGTTCATGGTCATTTTCCCGACCGACTGGGCTGCTGTAGCGGACACACAATCATACCAGTCCCCGTTGAAGACAGAGTCAAACCGCTGCACCTCAGAGAGCTCCTGTCGCCACCTGTCGTCTGAACCCTGCCCAAGCTGTTTGGATGCCTGTGACTGTTTGATCTGTGAACACTTTTTCAAAGCATGGCCTATGCGCATTGCGAGATTGCCTTTTTTGAACTGATGTGTGTCCTCATCAAAATCTGCTAGCTCTTTTACAGCCAGGACAACATGATCAAAGCTAGCTGAATTGATCACAGCATTTAAACTTGCGATTTTCATTTCTGACCTCACTCTGATAATCTTTAATAGTCTCCCTAACTCCCGCATCCTGGAGCTGATTTGTCCAGCCGTGTATTCTTCAATGTCCCTGTGGTCAAATAATCTCTTTCCATACTCAAGAAGCAAGGGGTCAGTTCTGATGAGACGGCTTATCTCATCATCTCTCTGGCTGGCCAAGACCTTGTGATAGAAGGAAAATTCAACGTCTAAGGGTATTGGAAGCATTAGGCGACCACGGCGCGCCGCGTCCCCTCGCAGAGTGATCTGAAACCCTCCTGGCTTCTGACAGCAACGTTTTGAGTGTACAGAGATCAGCTTTTTTTTGATAGAGCCCTTTGCAATGGCTACAGGCGAGAAGGTCGTCTACCTTACTAGTTTTGGTGCGATACTTAGGAATCAAACATCCGGATTTGTTTTCAAGAACAGCAACGTTATGCATGTAATCACCCTCATCTTGTAGTCTGATCCATGCTCGACGTCTCTGCTTGGTCCCTTTTTTCATCAACAAAATTTTAGCAACGTCTGCCTCATCTGCATGGACATCTTGTAAGTGCGTGCTCATTTTCAAGACAAGCTTGCCACACAATTTGCATGCATGTTTCTTGTCCCATTTGTACTTTCCTTTCCCTCTCTGCGACACGTGCACACCTGTTTCTTCTGTAAGTGCTCTTTCCCCACTCTTTCCAGCATCATGTTCCTCCTGCCTATCCACATTCTCATTGCCACCCCCTAACGCACACTGCACCTTGCTGGTACTAGCGTCACCGACACCTGGCCACCCCGAACCTGCCACTTTGATGAAATCTAACATAGTCGATACAATACTGTCTATGTCAGAGATCCCAGCAATTGATGCCGACACACCCTCTGAATCCGGTGAGCTCGAGCCAGGAACAAACTCCTCGTCATCACTGCCCTCGTATTGCGATGCGCTGGCACTACTCTCAGTCTCGGGTCCATCCCAGGCGCCATTTGCCAACTGGAGAAAGAAAGAAAGAAAGAAAGATTGAAACCAAAGCTGCATTAAGGGACAGAAACAGCCCAATTTTGGTTTAAGGGGCCTTGCACAAGAATAAAAAGAGTAATCCCGTGTATGACCGATTTACATATGTGTGACCTCGGTGACGAGGGCTGGCTTCTGCAGCAGCAAAATCCACGTTTTCTGAAAATGCAAGCAGTTTTCACACATTTGTCAACCCTGCGTGACCCTTTGAGAGAGGTCACTCAAATTGGCATGTTTAAAAAGGTCTTGCCACAAAGTATCCTTGGGCCAAGCTTGAAGAATGTGGCTTGAATAGTCTCCGAAAAAAATGCTACCGTTAACTCATTCTACCCCAGACACACCACAGCAGGATAAGGATCGACCATGATAGTTCAAAGGTGATGCCAGAATAGCTTGGCGCCTACGGGCGCCAAGCTATTCTGGCATCACCCTTGAACTATCATGGTCGATCTGTGTCCTGCGCTGCAATGCGGTCTTGAGAGGACAGGGGCAAAATTTAAGGATTTTGGTGTTGGGGTAGAATGAGTTAAAGTTTACCATGGACGACGGACGGACGACCAGTGGCCCAGAACATAAACTCACTTTTGCTTCGCACGCATGCCAGCCAATAAAATGAAGATGATCATAGAATCACTTTACTTACCAGTTTGTAATTGGGAGCATTCCGCTGCCGTCCATGCACCCTCCTACCAGACGCACCCTCTGTGGCGGAGGCTGGGGGGGGGGGGGGGCATGATGCTGCAGCATAGATCCCGATGGGTTTGGACATCCTGCTGCCATCTGATGCTGGGTGTGTGCAGAAAGTCCTGAGCCGGTGTGACCAAAACGGTGTTGCTGCAAACATGTCCAATACAACCATGTAAACCAACTGACATTTTGAATCAGATTGATTGTACATTGCTTAACGTCCCAACAGCAACAAGTCTTTCTCAGGACGTGCCTGCACTGCTTGTGAAAAAAACACCTAAACAGAACATTGCCATGTATGTCGCCAGCCGGTCAAATACGTTAAATAAACCTAACACATGGGGCCTAAATAAAGCTAAGACCATTTAGCAACACACATCCAATATCAAGAGCTACAGGCAGTGCAGACAGTAGGGAGAGTTTTAAAAAGGCAAATACAGGTGAATGGACAAAGGGTAGACAGAATTAGAAACACATGCCCCAGAATAGAGAGAAAAACCCACCCTGTGGGGCTGACCAGGGTGACTCTGAGAACTAAAAACTGGTAATACAGTAAAAAGCGACACTTCAGTTGCACATTCCGAAAGACCTGTTTGTGGACGTTTGTTCTTCGAATTGCGAGGCAGTTTTGCGAACGAGGATTGAAATCTGGCGCCATTTAAAAAAAAAAAGGTCAACTGATACTGTGCAAGTTACTTTTCGATCACTGACAATCACACATGTCAGAAAAAAAAAAGAAACAAAATCGCGTGGCAGATTGACCTTGTAATGGGGTTATTGAACGAATTCCTTTCATTGAAGAAGAAAGCTTTTGTTAAAATCGTGGGGTTCTATTATCATTTACTACAAGACTCAACGGTCAGAGAGAGGAAGACACGGACCGAGCCACGGCTGAAGCAGACGCCTTATTTTTCTGGGCCAAACGGCTATCGGGGATTGGAGGCATCTCTCAGTTAAATAACTGCACCGAACAAGTACATTTGGGCGTGCTCTTAACTAAGAAATATTGCATAAAGTACCTCTGCAAACGCTGAAGAATGGTTGAACTGTTGGGGACGAAAGACGACGTTTTAGGAAGGGCAAGGGAAACAACTCCGTTCATCGGTGTTGGGCTAACCAATCAGCGATCATCAAGTTGATCTGAAAACACTCCGCTTTCGTGTCAACACACAGGCCCAGGGCATCGCCAAAACACAACATGAAGTAAATCTGGCGAAATGGGGACATCCTATTTTGATATTTTTTTCTGACTTTTGAATGAAAGATAATGCAGAAACAACCCTCAGAAAAAATGGGTGCCTGACTTGGTCACCCAGAATTTTACACACACCCATTTTGCATAAGGATGGTAAAGAAAGTAACCCAATTGAGTGGTTTGGTGCGCGCGCGCGCGCGCACACACACACACACACACACACACACACACACACACACACACACACACACACACACACACACACACACACACACACACATACACAGAGTCTGCAGGGGGTGTGTACAGAAATACCGTGACTGTAGAGATTACACGAAAGTCTGCTAGAAAAAGTAAGTTTTTAACTTTGCTTTGAACTGCGTACGGGTGGAGGCATACACTGTGTTGAAAGTCACGACATATTCTTGCACATTTACTCTTCAGTATTAAGAGATAATGGAGAAAATTACTTGTAGTGCAGACGACAGTAAGGTCAAGATTGAGTACAGACTGCTTGTTCGACCGCAAACAACCATGCAGCAGACAGTTATATAGCAAAACCCGTGCTCGGCATGGCTTAGAACTGTTCACCGTTTTTTTTTTTTTTTTAAATCAACAAAATGAATTTCACGAACTTTTCTTCTGCGATGGAACAACGGAAAACAAATTGTAAAGGAGAGCAAACGAGAAAAATTCAACTCGTGATCAAGCGACAACGCCGACATTCAAAGTTGCAATGGCGGGTACTCTCAGCTGTTCCCGGCCTCGGCTAAGCCTCGAGATTTCACTAGTACGTAACTCATAAAACTCCCAGAACGTAAATGACTTCCTTTCTGTCGAATGTTAGTTCAGGGAGTTTGATGAGTTAATACGTTTTGAGGTCGGCCGAACTTTGCTGCGTTATTTCTCAGAATCGGTGAAGGCATGCGGACATCCAAATATACGTAGCACAGGGCCGGACCTGGGAAAAGTCGATGGGGGGGTTACAGATTCAGTATAAAGCGAAGGCGCGAAGCGCCGAGCCTTCTAGGGGGGTCCGGGGGCATGCCCCCCCGGAATTTTTTTTTCAAGGATGCAAAATGGTGCAATCTGGTGCAATCTGAGCCTTGAAAAAGCCATTTGTGATGGTCTGGGGACTTTGAGCTTTTTGAACAATCGAACTGACAAACTCTGGGGTACAAAAATTATCACCTGCCCCTCCCTTAAAAAAACACCCACCCACACACACACACACACACACACACACATTTATTTATCAACAGAGATGTTTTGTATACTATTATTATTCACTATTTTTCGTTGATCGTTAACGGTATAAAGCTTTACCTTGTAGTTTATGAACATCAGGGCCCTGCTTTCACTTTCAGTCTTGATGCACTAGGTTCCTCGGCATTAGTACCATTTGTGAATTGTATCTTCTGGCAAAACAGTTCACTGCCTCTTTGAAGTCAATATCAACATCCCTGTGCACTTTCAGTAAAGCAAGTGCATTGAGTCTCTGTTGCCCCATTGAAGAGCGCAGGTAGTTTTTCAGGTTGCGCAACTGACTGTTTGAACGCTCACACTCGGCAGTAGTGACAGGCAGGGTGCAAAGGTTCTTTAGCATGATGAACAGGTTGGGATAAAAATCCCTGTCACAGTGTTTCAGTGCTTCTGATGCCGTGGATGGGATGATAGCTGTCGCATTCTCAGCAGCACTTCGCCATTTGCAAACCCACCGTTGGTATTCTGCATCAAGGGTAGCGTTGTCTGGTAGGTCAGACTCCCACAACATTGCCAGTGTCTTCACCCCTTCTGGAACCTGCATGAAACCATCCTGGTTGTCTATTAAAGTGCTTGGCACCAGACAGAGACCATCAACTGCTAGGTCAGCATTTTTGAACCTCGAGTTCAATTCGGTTGAC